>OX246737.1:116691511-117421511 GCA_945910005.1 Isoperla grammatica
CACCCCTTCAAGTAGAGACAGTGTCCCTGATTTCGATGTGTCTCCCTACCGTGCTTAGCTAAACAGGGAAGATTGTGGCAATCGAATATACTTGACTCAAATCAATCGGCAAGTGTAGTTAAAACATTAAAACTGCATGGAACTTTATATTATACCATAGGCAAGTCTCCTGCACTAAAATAATTAATGTAGGCCAATTAATATTTGATGTTAAATTAGCTAGATAAATAGCTTCGTAAGAACTGAAGTATGTGTGAAAACTAGTGACCAAATATCGTCAACATTACGATTGATATTTTGATTAGTAAATGGCATATAATTAAACAAAACGCGTCCATATTACATCATAAGATGACACTTCTTAAATCCAGACTTATCTAGTACGATTAATACTTTGCTTATTGTACACTTTTAACGGCGAAAATTGTTTTAAGATATACCTTACAATCTTACTTCCATTTGGTTATTAATAATTGAACTATAAACTTTCGTTGTCACGTCCAATTCACGCGTGAAACAATCACGCTGCAACTAATTCGATATGAACACTAAACTAACCTTTTCCTTCTCTTCAGTTATCTATGAAAATATTTTAAGAAATTATACCAAGCTTAGTTTCATCTAGATCTTTTGTTGAACGGTGGAAGGGACGGGAACGTCTCTTTTGATATTGCACCCGGAATTTATTATTACAAATATCGGTCTTGTGCTGTGTAGAATCGCTTGTGTACATTTTCTGAATTACAATAGCGCATTATTATTAATTTTCAGAACGTCTTGTTGGAACGATAGGAATGCCAAAAGCTTTGATCTCAGACGGACTGGTTCTGTTTTAAACCATGTCGAAGAATTACTGCGTTGCTTTATAATGAGGTTTGACTCACGAAGCGGGTGCACAAAAGCAGTGGCAAAAGTAATGACTTGAAATCCCGCTTGGGCTAAAGCTGACAGCGAGTCCTTCACAGTTTAACCGTTCGTTATAAGACGGGTGGTTTCTTCTTTCTTATTTGGTCCTCCCTATGAATGAAAAGATGGAATCTGCCTGCGTGGTCATGACGTCATCTGAAACGCGGTGGTAATCGTGTGACGCAAAAAAAACAAGCGACTATCGTAACATTAGAAACTCTCCGAGGAATGAAATGAGAGCAGAGCTTCAACCTACACGTGCGAGCGAGCGTTTTTTGTCCATGAACGCACTACTTGTCGAACCCCCAGTGTGGTAGACCCCTCAATCAAACGGTAAATGGTATGACGCGGGGGAAGTTGTTAAGTATAATGCTGACTGGAAATCTTATTTCCTTTCAACTTCGGAAAACCATTAAACTCATAAAATGTTGTAACTACATGAAATACGTCTACAATTCTCCATTAGTCTGCAATATCGGGGGTGGTTGTTCTAAGTATTATTTGAATACCACATAAAACTGGATAATGCCTTTAGGACTTGCAATTCAAAACTTTTCTGCGCGTTAAATCAAGAAAAACAAAAATATATTTCTAACAAAGTACCATAAAGTAAATATTCAATTTGCCGGAACGCTCCCGGCTTTACCCCACGCACACACACGCATACACGCACACACGCACTGAGCGTCCTCCGAGTCTCCCGACTGTCAACGAAGCTTCACAGTCGACCCCCAATGACGTACAAGGCGCTACTTTCCACATCATTGGTCGCGCTCACGGATCCCGACTACGATCAGCCTAAGGGTGTTAAAATGCCAAGCAGAAAGTCTGTCCCTCGCTATTTGGATGAAACCATCCAAGTGCGTAATTTTAATCTGCATACATGCCCGCTTTTCAATCAGTTCTCTCTGGTAAGCTTGTGTTTGGTTCGTGTCCGCTATTCGTCTTCTTTCGTAGCACAGCTCCTATAAAACCACCTCACCTTTGTTTGATCAAAAGCGAATCGGACTTGTATCGCCTGTTTATCTGGAACAATTTTCTTTGTATCGATCTTTTCATCAAAAACAAGATTTAGCCTTCGTACTTGCTTGCTCTGAGTAAGTAAAACAAATACCTTCTATGAATTAAATTGTGTTTTCCATTCAATTGTAGGAGTGTCTCCCAAAGTCCCCTTCAACTATTCACAAGCACATTCAGTGATTGATCCCAATTACAAGGAATATGATAAATTTGAAGTAGGATAACTCGAAGTTGTCTAAAACTTGGCTCGCAGATATTGCTGCGTCCACTGAATTTAAGATGCCGACATGTCGGGGCGATTACGGGATCCAGCTCGTTTGCGGCCGCGACTCAGACAAGTCTCAGACAACCTGGATGGAGTAGGTTTGTTCTTTGATGGACAGAGAGTTGTCGGCCTAGAATATCAGAATATTCAGTGGCCGAGGCAATACCCGACAGCCAAGATTTAAGCACGATTCCGGCAAAAAAAGCTTTACAAAACGACCAATTTTCACGGTGTTTATTGCAACATTGTATCATGAATAAAATAAATAAAATCGTTTTCATAGAGACTACCCACTCAGTAACAAGACTGATTTTTATTGGGGAACTTTAATTTAAAGCGACTAAATCAACCCTCTAGGCTCCGAACACCATCGACGAGTGAGCGATAACCAATCAGAGATCTATATTTCAAATATGAAACATATGAATCAGTGATTGGACAGTGCAAACAATCTAGTATCTACCATAGCATGTGAATGTATGCACTCTTTAGGATGGTTATTCAAAGCGAGTTAACCATTCGATGAAACCTTCGAATGGTTCATTTTTGGGAACCTACTTGTTATTCATCCAGTAATGTCAACTACCTTTCTTGTCAATCTAGTCTGCATTGAGCCTGGAAACTGTTCTTCCAGCCAGTCGAATCAATTGTACCTCTTTCTAAACTACTTAAATGTTTGCTAATTCAATTTCGCTAATATCACAATCGAGAGAAACTCTTGTTAGGATGTAAGACAAAATGGGATATTGCCAGACACAGCGGGTGTACAGGTTATACCAAGTTAGTGAAGTTCCCAGGCACGTAATTAACTAACTGCTTTGTTGCGCACGTAAACAATCTATTCGCGATATATTTCGAAGTTGAGTTGGTTGGGGTACTTGAGGACAACTTCCTCCCCCCCCCCCCCCCCCCCGCCCGTGAGAGTATTATTGTTGTCAAGTTCTCGTGCTGAGTATTGTGACCGCATCGCAGTGTTTCTATGGTAGAAGAATATACGCAGACGTCCATGGTTCTAGTTGGTTCTTTTTTTCTTGAAAAGAAATGTTCCTCGTGTCTCGTTGAAACAAAAACACATATTTCTGGCATTTAGTTGTGTATAAATCTTCAATTATTGGCACCGACAATAACGTGTTCAATTTTTGAAATATGTTTGTCAAGAAAAACGAAAATCCTGCAGATATTTACGATAATGGATGGGGCGTGATTTTTCTTAAAAATGGCTAGGCCTAAAAAATATGAGTGAGAAAGCGTTCATCAATTATTCAACAAGAACGGGTTTCCATTTTGTGCGGTACGAGAGCCGTGATAAATTCTTGACAGGGTTGTGATCACAAGTCATCAGTCTCGGCTGTTGTGGGGGGGGGGGGGGGGCTGCAGCTGCCCCTCAATCATACACTCCATTGCAGTGCCAAAACTATTCCCATGGTAACGAACTTTGCCAGCCAAACAAGTCGAAAAGATAAACTCCGCTATGCTGGATGCAATCACCAGTATATTGAAAATTTTATGAGAGCTTATAGAATATACAGGTCTTCCTTTATATATTTTTTTGATTGTATGCTTCAATGGAAGTTTATTGGTCCCGAATGGTGATTCTTGGGGAATCCCTTAACCAAGGACGTGACCTGCGACGTTGATATAAGTCTGTCTTGGTTTGATACGTCAACCCCGTCAGCCCGGTTGCTTCTATTATATTGTTGCTTCTATTATATTGTTACTCCTATTATATTGTTGCGCCCATTTTATTCTTGCTTCTGTTATATTGTTGCTCCTATTATATTGTTGTTTTTATTATATTTTTGCTTCTATTATATTTTTGCTTCTATTATATTGTTACGCCCATTATATTCTTGCTTCTGTTATATTGTTGCTTCTATTAGACTGTTGTTTCTATTAAAATGTTGCTCCAATTATATTGTTGCTTCTATTATTTTGTTGCTTATTTTATATTATTGTTGCTTCTTTTATATTGAAGCTCCTATTATATTGTTCCTCCTATTATATTGTTGCTTCTAGAATATCAGTTTGGAGCGCGCTGAATGGCGTTAACGGCAATTACTAAAAACTACACTTTTACTCATTATTTTCTATGAATACGCAAAACTTATAGGCATTGCCATTTTTCATACATCCACTTGAAACATGTTTGATCCAGAATCTCCTTATAATTTAAATGTTAAGATTGAAACTTAATCTTACTCGATTACTATAACATACAATGCCGTGTTTCGTTTGGCGTTTATTTGCAAAACTTTTGTTCAATCACGTATTATAGTGAAGTAATTGCTTACCTTGCTATTGTGTGATTGTAAATTGTCTTGGAAATAGGATTAAACTTTCATCCAGGTCGCTCTTTATTAAGATAGTTTTCAAGTACTTTGAAATCAAAGTTCTTGTACTTTGGGTTTTGTTTAACTTGCTCTAGTTTGTGTGTACAATATTTGTTCATGTTTGGAACTGTATAGAGTAATAAGTAGAATACAAGTTCTTGCTGACTTGGGACATTGCTACAGTGTACAGCTCGACAATGCTGTTTTCAAAACACTTAAATTAAACTTCTGTCAGCTTTAAATGCATTACTTGTTTTCCCAATTAGACTAAATCATGAAATGAATGAGAACCAGCCGAGGAGCAAATCTTAGTAATTGGTAGGTAGTAATGAAAGCTGACATTGTTTTCACGGCATAATTATCAAATATGATTTATTCACGGGCCAAGACTGGAGGGTTAAAGCAATAAGTGGCTCTACGCAAAATGTCAAACAAAAAGACAATTTGCATATGAAAAGGCGGAGACTCCATCTTGTTAAAATATGCATCTCCGCGTCTTCGAACTGCGATATACTCGTTATTCATGACTAGCGGTGCCTGTGAGAAGAAACGCTGCGGCAGGTTGCACATTCAACAGCTGTCAACGTCCCGTGATATGGTACTAGCTGATCTCACGTGATACATCTTGTTTAGTTGGTTGATTGATTATTTGGTATTTAACAATGTATACTCGACAGCTAGGTCAATTCATGTCAGCGGAGGATTGGAGACAACGGACAAGAGGCCTTTAATTAAAGAAAGGGGAGGACTTCATTTCTTCGCCTCTTACGTTTACTCTGTGCCAAATTCAACAACGGGTCGAGATGGGAGATGATAATGATTCCTACACTAGGTGTAATTATGTGATTCGGCTACGAGTTTACCTTTGTTTGCATTTAAAATGCGAAATGTTCTGTACATGAAAGTGACGGTGAATAATAACACTCTTCGTGGTTGAGTGAAAGTAATGAATAGCCTACGATAAATACGGCTAAAATGTATAACGTATTTCTGTTTGTGTCCACTTCATTATAGCTTTCGTTGCCCAATACAAGATTGAATACAATACATGATGAACCGAAAAAATGTGCTATATAGCTTGCATCAGTATTTGCTCGATTTGTCTGCAATACTTATTTGTATACAAAATGATATTGATTTTGAGTTTTTTATTACTCGGTAAACAGTAAAACGTTATCAGTAAAACGCAAATGTCTCTAAAGATGTTCGAGTAACGTATTTGAACCGTATGTGTCAAATGGTGCCGAAGTCTCTCCCCCCCCCCCCCCCCCGCAACCGGTACTCAAACAGCGCGTCTGTAGCAATTCGTGTGGTAAATTAGCTGAGGGAATAGAATTGGATCCAATAAGCCTCGAAAACTGGTGGTGGTTTCTGATTTTCCGTATTTGCGATCGTCGTCGAAGCCATTATAAAATATTCATCGCCTCCGACCGCCGGGCAGGGCACGTGTGCGCGAGTGTGCGGGCAAACTGCGGCACACACACACACCACGTGTCACGTGACTATTGACACTTTCTTCAATAACCGGCCGTGTCCGTCCGCCCGTTATGCCTGGCCGATATGTCATGAGATATAGCCGAGTCAGGGCTCATCTTGTGATCAACAAATCACTTTGAGTGGTGTGAGTGGACGGTGTGTTGGTGTCACATGGGGACTCAGCTAACCCTTGTGGCGGCCGGAATAACTTACTGCTGGTCATAAGAATATTTACGCTACCTTTTAATTTTGCATACCTACTATAATAATATGTAGTAATGTTTCCATTATAGTAATAAGTACCACTATTGTATGACAACAGCTAGAATGTTATATTTACATCTTGTATACCTACTGAATTTGAAAGACTATTAAATCTACATCTACATACGGCTAGATTGAAAGTTCATTCTCATAAATTCGGTAACTAATTCATACTAATTGTCGTCTACATATTTTAATATTCATTGAAGGGAGCACCTATGGACGTCGAATCTCTTTAAACGCAATATTTCCCTTGACCGTTATTGATAATTTCTAGACATTGGTAGTTAAATAACGTTGTACCCAATAAACTCAATGGTTGTATTATTATTTATGAATTATAGAGATTGTATTTCGATGGTCAAACCTTAAAATACATGCGCGTTTAATTGCTTATGGTGATTCCGTATGCAATGTGGATAGCTTTTTTAACCAGTTATATAAACATAAATAAGTTATCAGTGAATAGCTTTGTAATCATTACCGATCAGATTCTTTACTCCCAAATAAATCTTTTCTGAAATAATGTACACATGTAATGTCATTTGTGTTGGGTTTATTTGACTTTCTGTAGTGTACTAAAATCCCTAGTAGAATAAATGCGGGTATAGTGGAAACACCCTCGTTGTTATTTATTTATCCTCCACCTCGATTTATTGTGTCGCATCGTAGTAAATTTAAACCGATCGTAGAACACGTATTTTTGTACTGTGCGCTAGTAAGCCACTTCCTCTTCTAGCGTACATACCGAACTTTTCTAGTCCAATACAGAGAATTGTCATCCATCTGCAAGATATTTATTCTACTCGTTTTCTTTTATTGGCCATTATTATAGAGAGAATAAATACTAGATAGGTATAAAGTGTTAGCCGGAACATGTTGTAAATAATATTAATAATATGAACAAAGAGTGGCTTGAACAAGCATTTTAAGTGAAATTACATTTTTTACATATATATTAGTTTAGGTATTAATTCAAGAGAAAGAAAACCTCAATACTGTGGCAGGTTACGATGTTCTTAAAATGTTTATGGAATCATTATTTTAACTGACTATTATTTAAAATGTCATTCAATAGGCCTATATGAAAACATCCCATGTTAATGCAAGCTTTAAAATTAAATATCGACTTTCGTAAGAAACGAAATGGGAATATGTTTAAGTACCCTTAAATGTAAAATATACATAATATGAGGTAATAAAGTGGATTGTGAAAATAACGTTATTCCAATTGGCATTTTTCATACATCAAAATATGGTTTTGTAACATCAATCCGGTCATTAGTAAAAATGCTGTAATTACAGCTAGAGTAAATTTGAAAAACATTCATTCAACGCTGGAATTTGGTTTCACATATTCTTTTTTTATATACATAGAATATAATACCATATTAACTTAAACGTATTAAATGTTCACGTCATAGTAACTTGATGTGCTTTCATTAAATCCGTACATTTCTGTGACAACAAACATCAACTAAAAGTGAAAACTGATCCTCAGAGAAAAATTTTGCTTTGCGTTCCAACTTGATTTTTCGCCTGCTAACCACTAATCACTAACCACTACCTGCTACACACTAAACGCTAACAGCTTTGGGCACGCCACCTAGTATGCTAATACAAAGTTTATTGTTATTAATCATCTAATGTAAATAAATACGATAATAATACTTCCACTCACTGGTTGGGTATTTTCCTAACCTAAAAGTATCAGCTGTGATGGCTGGTATCAACCATCTTGGTTTAGTGGGTCAATTGGTGTCGTAGTGTACACTTTCGGCCACTACCCACTACCCACTACCCACTAACCACTAGCCAAATAAGGAGCATTGGTCGCCTGCTTGTGATGTCACTTCCTTTCGATTAGTATAACTAAGCTTAGTCCACTACGAAAAACGTCAAGTTGGAACACACCCTAATAATACCTTAAAACGAGAGCGGCTTCCATATTGATGCGAGTGTTTATTCGTGTAAGGGTATTGTTGTGCCAAACGCCCGCGTAGACGGAATTTCTTTGTAGTTTTTCTTTGATCGTCCCTTGTGTTCATTTAAAAGAGTGATTACAACGAACACCGGCTCCAAAGTGCAGCGGCGGTCACTACTAATGAAGCCTTTGAGCTCTTCAAAGAGATGACTTGCGGTGGTGGCACCACTGAAAAAATGTGTACACATGCTTTTACGCAGATATTGGTGTAGAATTTAAAATGTTTTGGAATACTGTGATAACATTTGCTGACTCGAGTGGTCTCGGATGCGCCCGCATGGTATTGTATTGTGAATACCACGAAAACACCAATTGTCGCGTGTATAAAAAAAATAAAAAGTAAAAAATAAACAAGATTATATTTTTTAGCCATCTCAGTTGCAAGAACTGATTTTCAGTGGGGGACATTATACCAATTATTATGTGCTTCGTTGCTATGTTGGCTCCAAAGTCACCATGTACATATTATGCATCTGGGTCCGGATTCACAAGAGGTCCTAAGTGTTTTTTTCTGGTATCAACTAAAGTTTGAACCTTTTGTGAATCCAGACCAATATCTGAGAATAGATTTTTAAAACAAATTATTTTCATATTCATTGCGTCTTTGTTCCTACCAGGAATTAGTAACTTCTTCGTGTGGCCTGTGTCTGGTTTCACAAGAGGTTAAAAGTTAGGCATGTCTTAGAGTTAAGACCAGAAAAAATCCTTAGGACTCTTGTGAATCCGGGCCCTGTACCATATAGCTATAATATATTTAATCAGTTTCCAAAATGAAAAAAGATACAGCCTGAACTGGAACACTGGACCGTCTGCATTGGAAGCAGGAGAGGACCAGCATCACCTTCCTTCACATCGTACTAATCCAACACACTTAGCTGTTGGGATATCGATGTTGTCACATGTCTACAGCAGGTATTCTTTGTGTTGTTATAGATATACAAGAATTTTACGAGCTCACGCTTCTAGATGATACCAAATCGATCCAACAAAAGACTGCCGAAACAATTCGAATAGCCAACAAATGGGAGGCGACAGATGGGCCCATTGCCCCTTCTTATGGGATGAACGATGTAAGTAGATATACTGTACTATCTTTCAGTTATACACACATGTAAATAGTCACACTTGTACTATCTTTCAGATATACACATGAAAATAGCCACACTTGTACTATCTTTCAGCTATACACATGTAAATAGCTACACTTGTACTATCTTTCAGTTATACACATATAAATAGCCACACTTGCACTATAACGTTCAGCTACACACATGTAAATAGCTACACTTGTACTATCTTTCAGCTAAACACATGTAAATAACCACACTTGTACTATCTTTCAGATATACACATGTAAATAGCCACACTTGTACTATCTTTCAGCTATACACATGTAAATAGCCACACTTGTACTATCTTTCAGCTATACACATGTAAATAACTTCACTTGTACTATCTTTCAGCTTAACACATGTAAATAACCACACTTGTACTATCTTTCAGATATACACATGTAAATAGCCACACTTGTACTATCTTTCAGCTACACACATGTTAATAGCCACACTTGTACTATCTTTCAGCTACACACATGTTAATAGCCACACTTGTACTATCTTTCAGCTACACACATGTAAATAGTCACACTTGTACCGTCTTTCAGATACACACATGTTAATAGCCACACTTGTACTATCTTTCAGCTATACACATGTAAATAGCCACACTTGTACTATCTTTCAGCTATACACATGTAAATAGCCACACTTGTACTATCTTTCAGCTACACACATGTTAATAGCCACACTTGTACTATCTTTCAGCTATACACATGTAAATAGCCACACTTGTACTATCTTTCAGCTACACACATGTTAATAGCCACACTTGTACTATCTTTCAGCTATACACATGTAAATAGCCACACTTGTACTATCTTTCAGCTACACACATGTTAATAGCCACACTTGTACTATCTTTCAGCTATACACATGTAAATAGCCACACTTGTACTATCTTTCAGCTACACACATGTTAATAGCCACACTTGTACTATCTTTCAGCTATACACATGTAAATAGCCACACTTGTACTATCTTTCAGCTACACACATGTTAATAGCCACACTTGTACTATCTTTCAGCTATACACATGTAAATAGCCACACTTGTACTATCTTTCAGCTACACACATGTTAATAGCCACACTTGTACTATCTTTCAGCTATACACATGTAAATAGCCACACTTGTACTATCTTTCAGCTACACACATGTTAATAGCCACACTTGTACTATCTTTCAGCTACACACATGTAAATAGTCACACTTGTACCGTCTTTCAGATACACACATGAAAATAGCCACACTTGTACTATCTTTCAGCTATATTTATATACACACCGCGGGGCATCGCCCCATTGCCCTAAAATGGAGACTCTGTTTGCAAGGATGGCGATTCGTCTTTGCATTCTCAGTCTCAACCCATGGCTCTACGACTCTATCTCTCTCTATTTTACGTTCTTTAATTTTCCCGCTTATTTTTTTAAATGTCTGTAACAATATCTAAACAGTTTTGAATGTCCTTCTATCACTGAAAGATTGGAGTGCTCTATCAGTCAAACCAGCGGATAATCACGTCTTGAATCAAGTGAAAATGCGAGTTAGGTACAATGTTTAACGCATTTACTTTACATGTCCGGCGATGTTAAATATTCAACAATCGGTTTTTGGGCGATTTTCATTGAATGAGATCAGTTCTCTTTCTTCGATTAAATTCCTAGGTTTCGATATGGTAAATGTTATCATTTTGTATTCTGTTTATGTCATAGATTAGGTGCCGTTCTTGTTGTTCCGTGCAATCTAGATTATTTTGGAACATACACTTGTTGCATTCTAACAAGTATTTTTATTATAGACATCTTTGCGTTTCTTTCGGCATCTCATCTCATCTTTAACTATGCATGTTTGAAAATCTTTTTTTACTTTAACTTTTTCGGTACATGTTTCTCTTGTGTATGCTAGCGGCTAGAATATCACGCCTCAACTCCCAGTTTGTTGGCATATCTACGATCACGTACGCTTACAATAACAAATCATAAATCTGCTTCTTGCAACCAAGTCTCTCGCATCTGCAGTCTGCACAACAGTAACATATTGTACAATATTTGTGCCCATAGACAATGATTCCAGACATGTCCAAAAGCAGGATATTCATAATTCACGTATTTAGTTTAGTAAAAGACGATATTCATTATTTGACATAGTATACGTGACCAAGTATACTTATTACACCAACATTTTATAACTAAGTGTTCCACTGAAGTCTTTCATTACTATTGTTTTAATCACTTTAGCTTAATCTACCGAACTGTTATTTATTGATCTAGTACAGCGCACTTATGAAACATACAACATATCGGGATTTATTCAGAAACACGAGTTTACACTTCACCACTTCAGAAGCGGGACGTGCTTTTCGTGCTCCAGCTATAGTTCGGCCGCGTAGTCTTCTCTGAGTCTATAGGCTGTAATCTTTCGATACCTTATCGTTCAAGCTACTACTAATTCTTTGTATGATATGTGAACGGTGACTTTGGAGCTGTGATAACAATATTCTCCCCCACTGAAGATCAGTCATCGCAATTTTGAGTGGGCAAACAAAATACTATCGGGAACTGATTTTTTTATTTAATTTAATAAATTTGTCTTTATTTTATAGCCACTCAGTTACTTACAAGCTACTTTCCGGAAGGGTGGGGGTGGTGGGGAGGGGGGGGGGGGCATTACAATATTATTTATGTGCTTCGTTGCTACTACTGCTCCAAAGTCATCGTTGTCATGTTAACCAGTATTAGATAGATTTACGTCATTTTACAAAGTTAAATAATCCCAGGATGAACCGGGAAACGATCCCTGGACCTTCTATATTGGAGGCAGGAATAAACTCACTAACAAACGAGCCACACATTTTCTTATACTATGTAACACACCCAATAGAATTGCATAACTGTATTATTTCCAATACTTATTTTTAGAGGGGCTTCCAACTGGATACATCTCGTTTCCCGTCTCTTATTAAAATGAGATCATCTCTAGTATGAGGAAATTGTTTTCAACTACCTTCCTACCTACGTCAAAACGTGCGCTGTGTTCGCGAATGACGCTTCATATTTTGAACGCCACAAAGCAATTAGCCGTCAAGGATGCTCAGTGCTCACTCACCCCCGGCCCACCCCCGCCCGGAGTCGTTAGGGATTAACAACCAGTGAGGTGGAAGAGGCGTCCGTCCAGGAATTATGTTGCTGCTAAACAAAACTGCCCCATTTAACGTGTTTGTAATCGAATTGCGTGAATTCATTACGCTAACTTTGCGTACGAACGCGTCGGGCATCAAATATACCTTCTCACAACAGATTGTGGTGCTATCCTCGGTGTGGCTTGTATTACACGCGTGGACAATGACTGATTCCCGCTTTAAATTAGAACTACCGTACGGTTCAAATTTTAATATCGATAATCGTCCGTGTGTATTCGATTATCAATCGATAATCGAATCGAAACTACCGTTATTTTATCGTAATGTAATAGCTTCTATTAAAAACTTAACGGTTTAAATTTACTTTCTTCATACTCTACTTCCATAATAATTTTCCAGAGAATACCTCGACCGTTTACTAAATGAGTATCAAAACCACTTGTTATCCATCTTTTCTCAAACATGTTAAATTGTTACTGTGTCCTCCTGTGAGTTTTACGAGAGCTACCTCCACTCGACTAACTCCATTTCCCGCTTAAGTAAACAATTTAATTCCTATTATTATATTACTTGAGGCCCGGAAGCGACCCTGCGGACAGATAAACACAATTTTCGTCACCAACTTAGCTCGACATAGAGTCTCTTAAATTTAATAAATTTGTGTTTATTGTTGTTTTCCCTCTAGAGGCAATAACTATTTTTGGTCATTATACAATTTATTAAATATTTCATTTCTGTGACTGCTCCATTATTGTTTGGATAGGTACCAGTATCATATCAACACATGGACTAAGTTCACGGAAGACAAAAATAAAAAAGCTTGAACCGGGAGTCGAACCCTGGGCTGTACACATTGATTCATAGGATCAATGAGCCACAGTAACGTTCTTGGTAGCAAACCGTGAGTGACAAAACAGTGCTTCTATGTTTTGATATCAGCCCGTATCTTTGCAATCATCGTCTCTTCAGTCATATATGACATTCTCGTACAGTCCCATCGTGGTAACTATTAAATTGATTAAGTTAGCTATTAACTTTATTAAGTGGTGTCGTCATGGATTATGTTGTCATGAAGTGACACATGTGACAACTACCAACCTAAATCTAGTTGCATCTCATTCTCGTCTCCGATATTTAGTGGTACCATCAACACGTCTGTTGGCAGGCGTTGTGAGGGCGCATTCCAATCACTGTTCGTGCCGTTATAACACAATAACAAACAAGTATGTGACAACTACCAACCTAAATCTAGTTGCATCTCAATCTCGTGTCTCCGGTATTTAGTGATACTATCATCACGTCTGTTGGCAGGCGTTGTGAGGGCGCATTCCATTCACTGTTCATGCCGTTAACACAATAATAAGCATGTTTCGGGAAATTCCGCGGCGAATACCGTTGAAATAGACCGCGTAGAGCGATCGCCTTTTGGGAGACGACCAAATGTATTACTTACTATTAGTCGTATAGTTCCGAATTTCTTGAACTTTCATCCGGTCGTGGATCCCTTCTTTTCGTAACCGTTACTAGCAAAGGGGCTCTCGTTCATATCTTTAAGCACATCTTTTCTCATTCATCATGGTTTAGCTCACTTTTTAACTAATTTTTTCAGAACTTTTCTGTAATTCTCTCTTCTCATTCTCATTCACGCAGGCCCTCTTTGCGACGCGACCGCCCTAGCTGGACTCCATATGACGACCCCAATGATGTCTGCCGATTCATGTCGAGTACATCGTAAAACAACAAATACAAATTTTTGTTTTCTTGACTATAATATTACAGTGTACACGTCTCTGCTACTGCTTACGTGAAACAGGGTTCGTGCCTCAATATTTCGAAAACGAATGGAGGCGTACCAGTTAGCAAAATATTATTCTTACATTTTGTGAGACAGTTAATATCTTGTATCTGACAACGCTCGGAACTAGCAACAAGAAAAACAATGTATAATAAGTGGGATCCGTCGTTATTACAGAATTTACATTATAGTAAACTGAAATTCGATAGAAGACTTCACAATTATGTATTCGATAATAATGTAGAGAAGACATGTATACAAAATGGATCTCTCAAACGTGTTGGTTATAAAGTACTAAGATAATGTACTCGTGGAAACCATGCCCGAGACATAGTAACTGAAGATGTATTGGAGAGGTTCGAGTACCAAGAACCGGAGCAGTATAATATATTGTCTTCTAGTACCAATAAATATAGGTAACTAGTCTCGTACCAACTTCAGATATGTATATATTGTCCCTTTAATACACGCTGTTCTAACGAAAATCGACATATTCCTGGCGTTTGTTCACACATTTGTCACTACGGTCTTCCGCTTAGCGTACACGCCTCATTAGTTAAACGCCTGTTGTGTTAGTAATTTCTAGGTATACAATTAACCCAATGGCGTAAATTTGCCTTAATGTATCTGTTTAAGTAGATGGTATTAGTTACAGAAGTAGAAAATTAAGTTAGTACTGTTGTACTCGGCTGTTGCGTAAGTATGAGTCTAGCTTATTACGGTGGGGAAACTAGAACCTCTTTTCCATTGAACTAAATTAGTGCAATACTTTGTATTTGTTCCTTTCAGTGATGGAAAATAATGCGTTTCCTTACAAGAATCTAGTTACGTATCACTCATATAATGACAGTTATTTCCTATTTGTGTATGTGCGGAATGAACCGGGTGATCCCCTTTAAGGGACGAATGGACCGTATGGGTATATACGCTACAGGGCCACAATAAGTCAATGTGTGAACTACGCACTGTAAACAAGTAACATAATTGAATTCGTGTTATATGTTTACTTATTAAATTACTCTAGTTGGTTTTCAGTGTTGAAAACGTTATTTCATGTAGTTCCCGAGTACACATTTCAATGTGAGTATTGTACAACTATACTTAAAATTATAAATTCCTAATTGTTGATTGAGCTTTGATTGGAAGAAGGAATTAGCCATTTCCATTAGACCACTTAAGCACTTACGAGCTAACAACGTTACGTGTTCGGTCTTTGGTCGAGCTAATCCGAGTGATGCCGATGCTAGCCGACTGGTTTAGCCGATACTCGATGAATCGCGCCCAACACAAACATTAATTATCGTGGTTAATGTGATTTTCATATGCGTAAATTAGATTGACAGTGTTTTGTTTCGAAATGTAAAATGTGTTGTGTGGTTTATGAATGAAAGCTTCACGAGAATACGCACCGCAAAAATTAAATATCGAACACTACTTTCGCAATTTTAGAATCGTGATGGGTTTTATATATCTTCACATTTCTATTATTGCAATTATTGTATTGGTGACAACTTGAGAGACATAGGCCTATGTAGTTGAAGAAGAGTGTAAAAAACATGCCTTTTATGGGATTCGAACCCACGTCCCTAGGTGCCTTACGCTTGGGACCTGTGGCTCAACCGCTTGAGCCAACGCAGACGGTTTTATTATTGTAGAAGGTAAAGGTTTAATTAAAGCAGTGTGTATCCACTGTTATTCTAAGACGCATGTTTTCATGTTTGGTTTGAGTACACTCGGTGACTGTTAATCTCCAGTTTGACTTCGACGCCATTTGTAAATGTTTCGTATGTTGTTCAGTACGAATGTTGTTGACGTCAATTTTAATGAAATCGTTGTGTAAACGTTTAATCCGGAAACTAGAGTGCAAAGCTATGTTAAGCAATTAATAGTTGGGATTCGATCGCACGTTTGTGCCTGTCACGATTTCTCTGGTGTGCATTTCAATAATTTGTTGATCTATGCAATTGACTTTTGATTGACTTGTGCAATTGGTTCAATAAACAGTGTTGCACTGTGTGATCCGCCCGCGGTGGCTTATTCTGTTGGGTCGCAGATCGTAAGCGGACGTGGGTTCGAATCCCGCGTAAGGCAAGTCTTGTAAATGTCTTCATCTTCATCTTCATCTATCACCCCTCATCGTTTCGAATAGCATGATTACAATAATAGATAATAGACATAAAGTAATAAGGATTATCATTGTGACAGAACAAACCATGGAATATAAATCAGCAAGCAAAACAAAATTGAGCAACAAGTTTTCAATTAAGGACACACGGATGATAACAGAGTTCGTCAAAACTAAACTTATATGTAATGGTAACGAAAAATCAACGGACACGTAAATAAAATCTATGGAAAACAAAAAACACATCGTCATAGCCATAACATTTTAAATTTCACTTTTTAAATTTTATACGTAGAGTAACAGAGATCAGAACAACTGAACTAATGATGGTCGGTTTACACACTTACTTAAGATTAAAGATTGAAGGTTAACGAAATAAAATCAACCAATAGTATTATGGCGTTCACACACTTTCTAGGATTTAATATTTAATGAAACCATAGCAATGTTAGCTCTTATAACAAAAATTCTTAGCCCAGCCAATGATGGGCGACTTTTTATAAATCCGGTCAATGGTAGCGATCCTAAGTAAAACAGTTAGGCAAATAAAACCTTAAATATTAAATAAGTGTGTAAACCGACCTTAGCAAAACATCAATCAATGGTAAACTCGAGAACACATCCACCAAGGACGCGTGTTTCCTTCAAACTCGGCTCTATACTGGTACGAGTTTGTAGGCGCCCAAGATGTACGCCGTAGTGTCGAAGCCGAGTAATTGAAAACCCGCGCCATACCGAGAGAGTGAGACGTGAAGGTAATACTAACCACCTCTAATACATTGTTGCTCATTCAGATTCATATTCAATGCGCCTCAAAGACTCTCTTGAATGCGAACCATTTTGCTGAAGCGCGAGGCAATTTTATATATTGAGTTGCTTTGCGTATGGTTTATGTTATTACAGGCTTTTACATGGAAGGTGTTTCAGTTTTGCTTACGTTTATTGGTGTAACAGCGATATTGCTGGAAATACTGACGCGGTATTTCATTTGAAGCTCCTCGAGAGATGAGTTGGTTTCACTTATCAGTAACTGAGAAGTGAGAAACTTAAAAAAATGAATCTTGAATTAAACAAGTATTATTCTCTTTTACAACGAAGAGAATTGCTGAAGATGTAATTTCATCCGCACCTTTCTAAGATCTAGTACTGCTTTGTCTCTATGACATTTCACATTTATAACCAACTCTTTACCGATCCATAGTATACGAATAATTGCGAGACGCCATAAAAGGTTATAGCTTATGGAGTCTCAGCTCCGCCATGAAGTGGAATTCAGAATCACGGGTGCACATTAAAAGTTTGACCTTTCTTTACTTGTATGCAGTTATATGTATATCTTAATTTACATTTGCGATACATTCTGCGCCTGGCATATAGATTTCAATATGTTTGAAACAGAATATTTCTATATAACATTAATAACCTAATAAGCTGCTGTCAGCGGCCGTAATGTGGACTTATTAAGTGGGGAACCTGCCCACTATATTAGCCTGCTACCCCACTAGAACGTACCGTACTGTTGTTGCAGGCTGGTCAATTAGAAATTCAAATACAATAGACGCCCTCACAGGTCGCTTGCAAACACACACACTGGGCGTTTGTAAGTTTAGAAACTGTCAGTAGCCTCTGTTGTGTTTCAAACACACAAATTCACGTGTCAGGCGCAGAATATATCGCAAATATAAATTAAGATATACATAGCTGCATGCAAGAGCAGAAAGGTTAACGAGTAGGCTATACCAAAACTGCTAGTGGGGTAGCAGGCCAATAGTTAGTGGGCAGGTTCCCCACTTAATGCGTCCAAACTTCAGCCGCTGACCGCAGGTTATAAATGTTATATAGAAACATATTGCTTGATTTCTAATTTTCTCTGTACACACGCAGGGGGTATTGCCCGCTACCCCCCCCCCCCCCCCCTCCCTTAACAGGAGTCTCTATCAGGGCCCGACATTATTACTGTCCACAAGGGCGGTCCTTGTAATTGTTAAAGGTTGATTTACTGCCTACTCGAAGTCCATGGACGCTAGTTAATTTCTATAGATTTTTTCTTGGTTTCCAGTACGGCAGGATGAACAATATACGCTTGCTGGGGTATTAAATGTGTTTTTTTTTGTATTTATTTCTTTGGAATAAACTTGGACATCAATCAGGTTACTAATCAATCTTGTGAGCAGGATTTACACCAACGCGAACCGCAAAATGCTGTGGCTTCGCTTTGCCTTTCACACCTTTCAAAACACACTCGGGGATTATTAATGAAATATGATTAAAAGTCTTTCGTGGGAACAAGAATTCAATGGACTTTTTCTTATTTATTTTTTACTAGGCTTTTACATTTTCATAGCCATATCATTATAATATCATAGCATTATCATTATCATAGCGTATTATGCTCTTTATTTATTTTGCAGAATGTTTTAATCTCACAGCTTCGCCATAGCTATAGTTTTCATTTCATAGCTAGATTTCATATTAGTTTCATGTGCGACTCTGCGGTTAGTATAAACATGATTTGAAATATAGCATAGGTATGAAGTATGGCATTATGTTGCGTCTCCTTACAGAAATACGAGGGGTAGCAGGCAACATTTTGAAGGTGAAGTGTTCGTTATTTAATTACAGATACTAACAATGCACAGATACATCAAACGTACTAGAAAATTGTATAGGTTCAAGGGGGCCAATCATGGTCATCAAAGCAGTAAACAATTACGTTTTTGTTAAATAAAATCACTGTTGAACCACTGTAACATCACTATAATATTGTATCCTTGTTATGAAATCACCGCTAAACATACCATAAGAAAATAGAGTGCATTGGCGTAGTGGTATTCACTTTCCTTCCCCTATAATGCAGGCGAAGTTTGTCCCCTCAGAAAAAAGTCTACCGTTAATCAAAGCTTCAGTCTTTTTCTAATTCCGGCGACAAATGTCCCTTCATTACGGTAAATCCACGATCCACGTCTCACAAGCTGGGGCTTATGGTGTTCTCTCTTCTCTCACAAAGCTCTACTTGGACGAGTCAATTTGGACACTTGGCATGTTTTGTGGGTGTGAGTATATATTTCAAAGTTCTTGTTCTCATCCCGATGTAGTATTAGAGTTTGAAGGCGTATCATGGTCATTCCAAGCGAACTAGAAGAGGTTACGTTTCAAATTTGGCGGCAAATTAAGTGTTGATATCTCACGCTAAGGAACGCGCTGCGCACATCACGGGTTCATTTACCTACTGTATACTGCAACTTATTTGTAAGCCCAGATAACTCAAATTACTTTAGTAACTGTTAAGACAGGAAACTGTAAGAAGTTAGAACTACAAATGCGGCGATATGAAAACAGCGCTGCCACACGGAGAGGCTCTAGTTAAACAAGATTCACAGCCTATAGTGGATATGAATCAGCATTCAAGGATCTGTAGGTTGCTGGTTTGTCACAACCAGTTGCACAATGTATAGAGGACTCAAAACTAACATAGATAGCGCTGCTAAGCAACCTCTTTTCAGCGCCATTGATGAATAATAACAATAAAACAACAATGAAAACTGACAACCCAAACACTCTTTTTAGAAGTTAGTTTTCTTGCCACCAGAATGCATCTAGTGTATTTTGAGTGCTCTATAGCGGCATTTGCCACCGGTTTAGTGTTACAGTAGGACTGAGATTAGAGCCTCACCGCTAGGATCGTCACTAAGAATGTGGAGTTTTCTGTCTTAACCGTAGGTTACTACTTAATATTAGGATCTTTGGTAACTCTACGCTCCCTATATTTTTCATCCCCATCGTTGCCTCACTTGTGCTCGTGGTTCATATATATACCTTTCTTTGTCTTTCTTATATCCCCTCCACTTCACTCCCGCTTTATCGAGATGTGCTGCCAACTCTTTCATACAAAAACTGATAATTATAATACGGACGAAGTTCAATGTAGTGTCTCAGTTTATGAATGTCCCAGAGTCGAGACCCTCAGGCGTGGATCCAGCAAAACTTGAAACTCAACTAATTAAACATGAGCTTTAAATTAAAAACAATCAACTCGTGCGAACAGAAACGTACTAAACTGTTTTTAATTGCAGTTGCGTATTCTTGCCAACTCGAGCCGCGTACAGTTCAAGTTATATATACCGGAAACCGTTGCATGGTGTCTTCCTCTTAATTACTTTTCACAGTGAATCAATTTCTCGTTATTTTTGTCTAATCGGCGAAGTTACATGTAGATTTTCTCTTCAGCGTGTATATTCTACGATGTATCTAGCCAGTGAGGTGATTTATGGGTCACAATTATTCATTCCTAGGGCGTGGATCTCACTAGGGGTTAATTACCTCACACATAACCTAAACTGTTCGTTAAGTTTTAAAACTTTTTTACGATAATTGAAATATTGGGACTCTTTTGCTTGTAATTATTCCATTACAATATTTCAAAGACCAGCCTGTCCTCTTTTTATTTGACGAATCAGATTCTTACATTATAATAGTGATAGAATTGTTAATATTAAAAGTAACAAACTCATCATTAAACATGTCCAATAGTAGATATGAAATGAATAAATGAACAAGAATCACTCTTACAGGTCCATATTTAATAATCCTAATTAATAATCATGGTCCGAATGTTGTGTTAGTGTTCATAAAGATACATGGTTACATAATTCGAAATTCTTCAACATTATTATCATTGCCTCTGGTTTAACGGTCGTGGGATAAATAGAAAAGCTTCGTGTGTGAGTTCTATGTGAAGGTTTACGAGGTTGTTAACATTGATTTCAAATGTGCATTCGGTCGGTTTCCGGGGCAGAATTTTGTCAACATAACAGTAACGTAGGCTTAGCAATAACGCCCATGTAAGCTATCCAAATTAATGTGTGCGCATGCATTCAATGTAAATATACAACCCGCTGTGTTCTGATATATGGATTTTTCTCTGCAAAATGTTCCCAATGCGTTCGTTTATTCCCCGACACGGGGCAAACACACAATAAACACTTGAAAGAGCGGTTAAATCACGTATGCGACGAATTATGTCAGTATTCTTTTTACGGGGCATTTCAAAACTCAAAATATCAAAATTACTGTTGTCCACAACAGGTTATACAACTGTCCCGCAAGAACCTTAAAGATGCTTTGCATGCAACCAGCGAGCCCGAATTTCAAATACCGATTGTTGATTGGTCACAAATTACTATCGGTAATGTTGTTTTGCGACAAGTGTATAACTGTTAATCTTTAAAGGAACTCAGGTGTAATTCAATTCATTAACAAGATTCTCCACTATCTACACATTTCAACCGTCAGCTATTGTAAAAACAAATTGAGTTTGAGGATACGTGATTACGGCTCGACATTTGGCCAAATGTCAAGTGCTGACAGTGTTTACACAGGTACGTCAGCAAGTTGTAGTGTTTACACAGGTACGTCAGTGGCCAAGAATCAACAGAGAGGAGTAAATGGTGCTCTGTTGCGTTGAAGGACCCACTGTCACTACTGTTTGACACTAGCGTAAGCTATAACGTACAAGTCAAACTTTACGACTTGTACCAACAGTCAAGGAACAATCAAGACACATTATGCGTACTGGTCGGTGTGAAATTTCTTGTGTCAGCAAAAAACTGTTTTTCTTACATCTGTGGGTCATGAGTTTTTGCAATGACTACACACAACCAATCGATACATGGACATCGGTTATTTGACCCTGAGGACTCCTTTCAATGCATATTTTATCATTGTGCTGCGTCTATCGATAGATCTGCTTTACATTTCGTGTTTCTCTTTTGTCGAAATATCGCAACAGCAGAACAGCAAGATATACGCTCACACACACACGCACCGGTCAACCGCAATTTATCGGCTTCGTTGAATGGTTTTCTGACGGAAGTTTCTACGATTGGATATCGGAAAATCTGGTGAAAGCTGGAAACTTAGCAAATAGAACCAGTTGAGAGAGATTTCAAGTATTAAAAAGTTGTACAAGCTGTGAAAGGTTTAGTGTAAGTTCAATAGAACATATATATGCTGATATCAAGTTGAAGTCTTTCCTTTGGCGTTATACGGCGTCTCTCTCTATTGAAGTTGTAGATTAGTAGTTCATAAACCGCGTTAAGAATTTTATACTTACAAAGTAATAATTTATTAGCTAATATAAATTGAGTAGAAGAAGTGGTAAGAGTTTGGGGAAGGGAAACGCACGTTTAAATAACTGATAGCAATCGTATTAAAAGTTAACCATTTCTACGTTCAATCCCACTTGGGAGATCAATACTGTATAACGTATTATTGTTGTGATATTACACAACACACGTAGCCGACTTTCGTATATTAGTGAGCTCCTCGGGGAATCCGAAGCCCTGTCGGCCATCTTCGGAGTGATTCGAGTACTTGACCTTGCAGGCGGGATGCCCTTGGGGGATTCCCCGATGTCGCTGTTGATTGGTCGAGCGTCTGGGTCCTTGTCTAGCCAACTAGTGTCGAGTGTGCCGCCTCCATTGCCATTTCCTCCACTTCACACTTGCCAGAGCACTCGAGTACTGTTTCTACACCGACGGAACCACTCTTGTGTCATCGCAGAATTCGGTTCAAACAGAATATGACAATAGTAACAAAGTTTGGTGTGGTTAGTTAGCCGGAGTAGCGTTATGAGGCAATGTTATGAGTCTCATGCTTTCGAAATAGTGGAACCAATAATACAAACTTAATGTTCTCGTTCTTTAGTTCCAACTATCTAGGCTACTTGAAACAGATAATTTACGACATTGGATTGGATACCTAGAAACCTCTAACACGGCGGGCGTGACTAATGAGCCTTGTGCACTGTACTAGGTGGAAGACTGTTTTAACGAATGTGCGAAAGTACGCGAGAAATCTGTTGAGTTTCGTTGCAACAGTGTGCATGAAAAGGACGCCAGATATAAGAATCTGAGGTCAGTATTTGAATAGTTACGTTAGTTCATTTGTCGGCTATTCGTGCAGTTTGGTTAAAGTTTTATCTATTAAACTAAACTGCGTTAGTGTGTTTAGTTTTAAGAATTCCAAATGCTTTCGTAGAGTTAAACCATTAACAGTTTAACCGTTTATGGTACCGTTAATATTTCCTAGAAATAAAAATGCTACTATTCGCTATTATTTTATTCAGTGATTTACTTTGTCTAACAATCCGCTGGGAAAAGTAAAACTCCTAAAACGAAGTTAACTAATGATTGCAAACAGCGCGTTCCACTTAATTTTATTAAAAGCTTTTCGTACTCAAGGCAAACTAATTTATTTTATATTCAGTGATTAGTAAGCAAGCAATAAATGTGTCGCTGAGTGCACTTCGAGCACTTTGTTTGAATTAAACATTTGCGCCCCCAAACTTACGAAATCGAAAGTCTTGATATCTTTTAAATAAATCACTAATTATGGAGTTTTCTGTAGCAGAGAATTGCGGTATACCATCATTAGTATTAAGGCGCGTGTATATGACGTTCAATCCATCTCACTGGCATTTGCCTTAAGTGTGATGGTGAGTTTAAAGATTACTTCAGAATGTAAATTAATTATATTTAAGATAACTGTGTTGTGTATCTCCTAATTCACCATAGCCCCTATTCGTTGGTTTTTGAACACCTTTGGATAAGTTAATTATGGACATAAATCTCTATCAATTGAAACAATTGCAGCTGTTTACTAATATAGAAACAATCTTGTCTCTTGGGTTAACATCTATACTGTTTTACCAATGCAAGCAATTTTTTTTTCGTCGGGATTAAACTATTAAAAACCATAAGTATTGAAATCATCTACAATGTCAATGGACATTTTGAAATAAATGATTTGAGTCAATAAAAAGTGTTTTACGTGTCTTACTCAACAAACATGTATCACATAAGTTTGTCCTGGAGGTTAGGTTAGAGCTTTTACAAACACAAATTCAAGCAGAATAAGTTATCGCGAGCTGGCAAAGATTAACTAAGGACTGACGTGGAACAATGTCCTTCGGATTGAACTAAATTGTATTTAAAGTTTTTTGAATTGTTCTGAAACTGAAGCTGAATGGTCTGTTTGCGATCGATTGAATTGAAGTGCTTTAAACTAGATAGTAATATTTTCGTAGATTTGGTGGAGGCGCCGGGTACACGACTACGTTAATTTTATTTCTGGCAATAGCAATTGTTACTAATTATAATTTGTGTTGCAGTCGAGTATATTTTTTTATTCACGTCTCATTATGTATGACACGTTGCCTACGTGAATGCACTGGCTTTATTATCGGAATATCTGTTTCGTTAATATTTGTTTTGGCAAAAATAATAGTTAAATTTAACAAAAAAATACATGATTGATTACACAGGTTTTAAACTATATCCACATTTATGGATACTGTTGTGAATAAATATCTCTCCCAACCGGGAATCGAACTCTGGTCCAGCGGCTTTCCGTACGTTTACAAGATTAAGGTTTCGTGCGTTATCAGTATTATCATATGACATCGTAGTGTTATCATCTCAGTGGGGGAGGGGGGAGGGGGGGGGTATATCACCCACATTGTTCGGTAGTGGAAATACAAACAGCGATCCACGCAGATACATTAGGTATGTAAGACGCGTGTTTTCGAATGATATACACCCGCAATAATACCGAAGTACGCACACAAACTTCCCCGATTGTATAATGTAAGTTTGTTCAGGGACGAGCCTGGAGTAACTTATTGCTCGGGCCGATTCAATTCCCTTAGCTGTAAACATTTAGTAGCCCTGGTGTAAGATTACCTAAGTTAGAGCGTTATTCGGGCATTAATCTGCATTAGCATGTGCCCGTACTTATGATAAACTCGAGGTCTTAAGCGCAAAGACCCGAACACATTATGTAAATCGCTGCGTGACAAATCTGCACTGAATAGGGCTACTCATGATGACGGGACATAAAACCCCTTATACTATAGCTGTATCGCTCGTGTTAACGGCCAAGGGTGTTTTAGTTATAACGTGTTGATTGTTTTGCATTTGTATCGCGTGAAAGTGTCATCATTTTGATAGGGAAATTACTTTTAACCGACTATTTTCTTGTGAATGCCAGAAAGGCGTTTGTTTTACCCATTTCTTTCGTATTGCAATAAATAATCCATAATTGTCA
Organism: Isoperla grammatica; assembly: GCA_945910005.1. Taxonomy (NCBI): domain Eukaryota; kingdom Metazoa; phylum Arthropoda; class Insecta; order Plecoptera; family Perlodidae; genus Isoperla; species Isoperla grammatica. Next base: position 116,717,038 of record OX246737.1, read on the forward strand.
AGTTAGAACGTGTAATGTACTTTTATATACAAGAAATTTATGAAATGTTGTTCTTAGAAAAGTTTTGTGAGCCAAGAAGGATATAAAATTGCAACAACAAAATTTGAATTATATTCGAAAATCCTTAAAACCAAAAGATTCCTACACAATGTGTCAATATTAAAAAATAACGTATTGTTATACGGTCGTTTACAACTTGTTTGTTGGAAACAGTGCATTCTTTAATTTAAAAAATTGCTTTAAAAATGGTTGAGGTAACTTTGTTTCACGAAGTAATTACAGTTGTTGATTGTCGTTTGCGTTTGAGTGGCGACGCGATATGCGTGTTTTAGCGCGATGCTCTGCAACTAGTGGATGTGTGTCTCTCTCTCTCTCTGCTCAAATCTGTCATTAGCTCAAAGGTAGCCTCGAACCCTTGAGTAATTGGACGTGTGCGTGCGTTATTACGCGCCGCTCTTCAAATTTCTAAATTACAGATTCTCATTATTTCAATCACAACCGAACAGTTTTAATTGGACACGTCTGTATTGGAATACTTTGAATCAAAAATTCGCTTTGCACTTTGATTTTCTTTTGAAATACGATTCTATGTAGGTGTCGAATAATATTACAGCCGTATTCATCCGGGCCATCAGTGTTGTAAAAATGTGTCACTTGCGATTATTTGCTATAGCCGTCATCTCTTGTTGTACTCCTTCGTTACAGTTGGATTGCCACTGTGTTCCGTGAGCCGAACCGAACCGAGTTTAGCCGAACCGCGTTTTGCCTTGTCGGCTCGCTACTCAAAGCTATACACACTTAATTTATTCATACTTTATTTTAAACTTTTTTTTCATTAAAGTGGTGAGCTTTAAAGAACGCTCAATTACTATAATGTCAACCCTAATGAAATATTCGCACGTTACAATTTAAGCATCTTTGACACAGTTCAGCTCTGTAAAATACTAAATAAAACCGTTGTGGCAACCATATTTCATGTTACGTATTTACTGTAGTTCTGAAACATAAAAAGTAAACAACCAAATGAATAATTACCACGGCCGTAAACAAAAAACACACGAAAGAAAATTACGCACTTTGGTTATTGCTTTTGTTTGTGAACCCACGTTATTGTTTTGTGTGTGTTATTTTATATTTACTATAGGAGACTCAAAATAACAAATAGATAGCGCTGCTAAGCAATCTTCTTATTTACGCCATTGATGATTTAACAATAAAACAACAATGAACAATTGACAGATAAACTTCCCCTCATAACAGTTTACTTTCTTGCCTCCAGAATGCATTAGGTTAAAAGTAACGAGTTCTTGTTCCTACTTTCTTCAGCTTTTTCTTTAATTTCTTCAGTAAGAGATACTATTTGTAACTGAGCAATAGAAACATTGTTTCTCCTCAACCAACTTCCAAATCCTCTTAATTTAAAAGGGACATTATCCAAAGATTAAAACTGTATACCTGTACAAAATCTTGTATTACATGTTCACAATTGGAATAAAACCACTCTTTAGCGTTCTGATGTGCGCTTTTTTGAACGTACTATAGTGTGCGGGAAACATTATCTTCCATGACTGTTATTAAAGGCGCACCATTTTAATACTAAGAGCGGAGGAGGGTTGGTACTTTTTTCGATCACACAACGGTTTTCTTTACTCGGTAATATGGAAGAAAGGGGATCGGAAGACGTCGCAGCGACAAAGCATCGTACACAAATCCTTTGATAAGAACGAAGATTAAGCTGGTAGCTTGCCAGTAATGACAGTCGTTTCGTTCTATTGGGACTGCAGGGACAGATCGCAAAACCCTATCATCGAGCCAGAGACAATGCTTATATTAGCCGGAGAACCGGGCACCTAATCTTCACTTCGTGTACCTTAAGATCGCAATATTACTAGTTGAGTCAACTCAATATCAAATAATATGGTCTTAGAAACGAAGTCATCTGGAAACCTGAATACTCACGCATAACTCTCCCTCCCCCCCCCCCTCCCCCCACCCCATTAATTAAGTGTAAAACTCTGACAGACATTTTATGTATAGAAAAACGTTAATTATAAAATAAAGCGTTTTTCAAAGTTGAGAATTATCCTGACTCTAATAAAATGAAAACAAAACAACGCGAAATTTCCCAATAAGATCACTATGTGACCTAACTGAAAATAAAATATTGCAAATAAGGACGAATTGTTTATTTGTTTCATATTTATTTCTTCCCCTCCCACTTAAAAAGCACCTCCACATGCACCACCCTTGTTTGAATTCAAAATTTATTTTTTACATTAATAATCACATTGACCGTTTTGTAAAGTGTTTGTTTCATATTCATTTCAATAACCTCAGCCAATATTATAATCCACTATCAGTTCACATTCACACACCCAAGATTTAGACAAACAATAGGGTAACACAAGTGTAAGAAAGTGTAACCCAGATACTCTATTCTTTGCATTGCGCATGCAAATAAGTGGGTCCTATCTTTAAACTGAGCTTTCCTCATGTGGCGCAGTTGATACACAATTTGGTTTCATTGCTTGTAGCCGCACTGAATTTAAATGAATACAATAAACCCCTTTTTCCGCAAGATTGGTTTTTACAATTCGTATTGTTTCAAACAAAGATAATATTACTTCCAGTACTGTTGAGTTTAGTATAGGCACCGAGTTTGGCCACTGAGAGCGCTAGTGAAAACGAATGAAGCGCTCAAGTGGCAATGCCACGCAACTTTACGATGAAGCAGCGTTGTTGTTCCTACGTCGGTAATGGCAAATTTGAAAGTTGTTTAATTAAATACGGATTTTAACAAATTTGTCAGATTATGAATCCCATCAGTTCATCTTAAAAGGTAAGGCGTCATTTAAATCAGGACACGTTTTAAAATTTTAAACAACAAAGAACACACAACAAACAAAACAAGACAATAAAAAACGAAAAGAAACACAATACAAAACAACAAAACAAAACAAACAAAAGATATTTCACAATAATATCCGGCATTATTTTCAACCGCTGAGTGCAATCTTCATCAATAAGTTGCTACATTTGGCCACATAAAGCGCTGATGTACTAACACACGGTGCCTATAGGCAGATAAAGAGTCCATGTACGCACGCGCATGGACGACCGCTGAGGACAGCTGCACTGGTAATGTTTGTCGAGCGACTAGCGAGATAGATGTGACCAGAGTTCAGGTTATCCGCCATTTTGGCTAGGATTAATTGTGTGCCAACTACCAATTCTGCAACAACACTCCCACCTCTGTAACGCCAAACATGGCCACATCCTGTAACATCCGGTTGCCTAGAAAGTTTTATCTCCTATTTAACTCTTTTTACACGTAGCACACAAACATACTCCTGCATCATATTTATTCTTTTCTTTCGAGTCCTAATCGTTTACTAAAAACAAATGGCTAACAATTCAGTTTTAACTTGTTTAATGTAGTATTTAAGGAGGGCGCAATAATTCTTCATAAGCTGTTGACTATCAGACCCAGATCTTCCTGTGCCTACACCGTGAGGCTCATTGCACGCAATAGGGTCCCGAGTTGCACTTAAGAGTATATAGCTTATAAAACACAATTTCCTAAAGTTGAATGATCTCCAAAACTCGCTTTATAAATGGAAATAAAAGGGACATGTATCACACACAATAAGGAGTATAGTGATGTTACCTACAGTGGATGAATTGTCGTTGTTTCGTTACGTTATGTTGATATTCCAGAATCTGTACTGTAATACGAAGAATAAGCGACTGAACTTGGGTTAAAATTTACAATATTCGTTCGTTCTTGATCTTCAAGAATAATTTCACCCCAAGTGATAAACAATAATAATCTTGAACAACAGCCGAGTGATAATGCGTTAAAATGAAACAACTGCTGCATCCCTCTTAGGGGGTGATTATACTTTTAGTTCAACGTTTATACGTGGAAGGCGCTGTAGTAGGCTTAGATGAGCACTTGTTCACGCAGTAGAGGCCTCTGCACGAACGATGAGTTTTAGCCGACATCAAAGGAAGACATATGCCAATCTCTTGGCTGTTTTTCACACAACGGGGTTTCATCAGGATGAGTGAGGTATGTGCAGCCCCAAAGGCTTCAAGTGTGCACAAGGGGAAACGGGTGTTGGGGCTAATCCACCGTGGAAGAGGCAACTTTTATAGGACAAGCTTGAAATTACTTTCAACTGTTGTAATTAAAAGACCAGCACGACGAGTATAATCGGAGTTCGTTTCATGTGGAGATGAAAGCGATAACTGCAGATTACAGGAATGGGGCTCTGGTTTCATATCGCACACATTACTTATTGATATATGTTCGGGCTGTTTGTGCGATGTAGCTAATTATATGGATGAAATATGAGGGCTGACTGGTGAATGGTAATAAAACGTATTGCTTACGAATTCAGTCTAATGAACTTCAGTTTGTTTATAAAATTAATTAATGTTCACAACCCCCCCCCCCCCTACCCCACCCCCATGTTCACAACACTTTGACATTACATCCATTTGCAAATTATACATTAGTTTTACAAACTTAAACGTAATACCAGTCAAAATAAAAAGTAAAGGTACATAAATATAACACAAGTTATCACACGGCTTACACACTCATACAAGAATAATGTGCATTTTATTCTTGGGTCTGGATTCACAAGGGTTTCTAGTCTTATCATCTAAAACCAGCCTTACTTTGAACATTTTGTGAATCAAGCCAATATGTGTAAATAGAATTTAAAACATTTTATGTCATTTACGATTACTTAACACTACGTTTACATTTACTTAATATTAATAATAATTGTGGTACTGTTAAGCGTATTTCGAGTGAAGACATCCCCAGCTCCCTGACCTCCCCAGCGCCACGCGTTACAAGTGACGGCTGCTCCTACATCAGCATCCACCAATGGACTCCGGGTTGCGTGGGGTGTACCCCGAGTCTTCCGTTTGCCCTGCGTGAATATAAATAAAAGTAAACAAGCGCGTTTAGCTGCGCTCATACATCACCTGAACGCATTACCTGCCACAGTGTTTTATCGGTGTGTTTATTACATCCCTGTAAAGCTAAACGCAGGTCGTAGTTAATCCAGCCTGGCTCTTAACATACGCTCGACCGTTGAAACCGTAGCCGTGGGAATCTTTTAAATGCACCTTTCTTGCCGTGTTAGCGCACTTATGTAATCCCATGCCAGCTGATAATATGGTGTGATTAGAGTGCAATACAACTTGTTACTGAGTGGGTAGACTCTAAATATGAATTTATTTAACTGAGTTAACCCTCTAGGGACCGATTCCTGTAAATTTTCATAACATTTTCTTATATTGACATCAGGAATTGACTGCACTATGGCTTTCTCTGCATAGTACGGAGGCAAATATTACCCTTTTCAATAGTGGGGTTAAAAAAGATCTGTCCAATAGTGGGATTAAGAAAGAGTTTTAAACAATACTTTGTAATATCTTAATATTTGTTTGTTCTATTTCTGTGAAAATAATAATTTTAAATGAATAATAGTCAATTGTTGTTTTTTTTTTATGTAAGAGGGGTCATTGTATAGCCAATTGCATCTCAGATAGGCAAGCATCAAATCCTAGAAATGTAAAAAGTTATTATAATTCGGGTAAAAGCAATTAATACCTATATACGAAGCTTAACATTATTGAGACCGACTTAAGTCCTGAAGGTGGCTTTGTGTCGTCTCACAATGGTCCCGGGTTGGATACCCACCAGAGTTCTCAGGACAGTACATTGTTGTCAAGTCTCCTCTCGTGCGATTGAGTCATTTAACAGGGGTTGGACATTCCTTCCCAACTGTCGACATTCCTAAACCCTCGTTACCCAACGTTGGAGTGAGTCTGTATAAGCGTGGGCTGTAGTTATACTCCGGTGCGACAGATTAATATGACTCGTGCTGACTAATATCGTGAGGTATGTTGAAACAGAATGCTTGAGTGTGAAGAACAACGCCATGCGTGTATATATAAATAAACACACGCATTAATTGTAGTCTTATTAGTCGTGCCCGTTTATACCTATTTAACATCCTAATTTCGTTTTCGTTAGGAAGCACCCTTGCGATTAATTTTATTCTATGCTCTTGTTTTTTTTAAAAATTTTATTCTATGTATTTTCTCTTGTTTCTTTTTTTAAATACAATGTTGTTATGAATCAAGCACGTGAATGGTAATAGAATTCAAATTATAAGGTAAAGAGGTATAACATAATTTCATTACATTGCAAATAAAATCTTGAAGGAAATACAGTTATTGTGCAATTAAAAATTCTTCCAAATTTTCCTGTATTTTAAACTTGGTATAAATGATGGAAACATTTACTACCAGTACAAGTTGAGAAACTTTATACAATTTTTACGTATAGGGTTCCATGGAAAAATCTTTTTTTTGTCTTGTTTGTGAATCTCATCATTTTTCACTGGAAACTGTAGTTTCGTTTGACCATAATATCTGTTTAAAAACTATAAATTGCGAAAATTTAAAAATACCAAAGTTTTTAAAATGCGTCTTGCAAGATTGTCTGAAAATTAAAATTCTTATAACGCGCTGATTTGCAGCTTTAAAACTCTGACACTATTTTGTTCGATGAATTCCCCCATAAGCTGTAACGACATCACAGGTTATAGTTATAGGATAATAACTTGTTAACAGTTTAGCTGTACTCAGTAGAACTACAACAGTATTATCATCATTAGTGACCTGTGTATATTCACAATCGTTATCAGAAGTCAAACACCGCTCATTATTCCCCATCCAACTAAATCTGCTAATATCTTTGATCTAGGGTAACCGCTCTAGAATAAGCTATGGAGTTGCCGACCGCAAATTAAACAGCGAGTGCGTTCCCTTTATAATTATTAATTACCGACCGTCCAACAATTGATGCGATGTCGGAGCGGTACTAATAGCACCCCCCCCCCCCCCCGACGCTGTTCCGCTCCTCGTCATAATATAACACACCCCCCGCATTGTAACTGATTAGAACCGACGTTTACACGGTACATAAAACCCTAATTCCTCGCACATCGCATCAGTAGTGATGTTGATAATTGATTTATATAAACAAGGGCGATTAACTAAAGTAAACCGGGCGTTTGTAACTGTCAATACGTGCGTCGTGTCGGATGTTATCAGGAAGATTAGCCCCCTCGCGCTCATCGGGGCGATGTTGGGGGGAGGGGGGGGGGGGGGGCGTTATTGGTTCATTTCCTAACCCAGGTTATCACGGCCTCGATAACCAACGGTTTAGCAGCGGTCGCTTAGCCGGTTCCCATACGAACACCCAAGTTAAACAACCTCGTGCTAGATCAGGAGGTGGATGGGTGACCACTCTCCTCTGAAACACTAGTTACCGTTGGTTAGAGCAGATTGGAGGGTTCGAAAGCTTGTGTTACAGCTTCGTTCTTCTCGTCAACTGCTCGGCAGTCTAGGTTGGTGGAGGAACTTATGACTGGTAAAAGTTTCACCGTTCTGTCGGATGGGACGTAACGCCGATAGTCCCCTTGGTACTTTCCGACAGGGGTAGGCTACGTGCCGGTACTAGGCTTCCCCTCCTCCCTTTCTCATTATCATTCATCAATCATCTCATCAGGTTAAAGAGGGCGTTTTGAAAGTAAGTTGAACAAATTCCATACATATAACGCACCGTGGATGTAATTCAATCATATGATAGTAATTAAAATCGAGGAAACATCCCACCCCTTTTCGTTACATCACTCGTTCCGTCCATCTTGTGTGTTTTACGGGGGGGGGGGGGGGGGGGGGTTAGGACGATGTGGGTCGTGCGTGTGTACAGACCGTATCACAAGCTAATACACCGACCTCGTATTGGACAAGAATACAGCTGTTTGGATTACCTACGTGAATCACCGGATAACGTTGGGTTTATAAATATGATGCGTTAAACCCACTAAAAACGAGCGAGAGTAGTAATGTTAGCTGTGCTGTTTGAATAAGCATAACATATATCCCGGGTTTAATTCTACGTAATTGACATTCAAATAAATCAATCGGTACGTTTGATTTAATCAACTAACACATATATCTAGTGATAACTAATCGTAGTAATTTAGCAAAGTGCCCGAGTATGGAATGTTTTTCCGAATGGTTAGCTCACTACACGCTAGAAAGAACCATATTATGCCTACAGCCTGCTCTGCGTTAAACTCTATATTTTAGGGATAAGTAAAATACAGTGAAGGAGAACGATATCGTAGCTTCGTTCCGTTCCCGTCACTGCCAATAAAGATGGCTCAGGATACTCCTAGTCCCCCCCCTCCCCCTCCCCCTCCCCCCTCAGTCTCTCTTCATCCACTCGAAACTCCAAAAGCGAAGATCTTCAACCCTTTCGCGTTTAGCATTGAAAATTTTAGGCAGTAATTTTCAAGTTTATAGGGTATGCATTAATTATTTTATCGGAGGCAAAACATGTTTTTAGTCTTAATACTGTGAAGCGTAAAACTTGAAAGATCGTGAGCTCCCTTTTTTGCTTGAGAGCACCCCCTCTTTAAGCCATATCAGAACAAGATTACTGCTAGAAAGAGAATAATAATCTGAACTAAAGAGATAAACCTTTCATCTTTGATGGTGAGTCCATGTGAAAAGGGGATATCTACCAAATAGTAGTTTTCAGGTAGAGTTATAAAGTTGAAAGCTTGGATTTTTTCATCACGGAGAGAAAATCTATTTGCACAAGTTCACATCTTTTCGAGGACTGCGAGCGTGTAATAGAATTATGCTTGTTAAACATGCAGGTTTATATCCTTGTCTCATAAGTCAAGCTCGTGCTTTAAAACAACCAACATACGCTAGCCCGCGATGAACTTCAGCCGGTCAAAAGAACACTTAACGGAGCTGAGCGCACCTCTGTATTAAAACGGCCTCCCCCTTCCGTATGTGGCTTAAGTCATTGTAACAATCTTTGCATCTAGCTTACTACTAGATTATCTTAACTGTTTTCGTAAAAAATTACAAACGAGCGTAATTACCATTACCACTTTCTTGCATGACGCCCCTTAAATTCACATTCATCGCGTTGCAAAACTGAACCATCATAAATATATTATAATAATCGTCGCCGTTCTTGCTGCCGTACACTGTGGTCCTGTTTGTATCACAACGTTGCACAGATGTTTGCGCACCTTATTTAATTCCGCATATCTGCACAGACGCCATGTATCACCCGTCCAAAGAGCGGTCACATAAATCCCGCGCATAGTCAACTGAATTTACTGTGTTTTCTATCGCGATACATCATATGACATAGCAGCAGAACACGATATGACGCGTACATTTGTATGTTTACTTGTAATTACATGCTTTACCCGCTTTAGGCGGGTGCGGGGATGTTTTTAACGCAGATTACGAGAGAGTAATTACAATAAACACGTTTATTTCGGGCCCAGTTTTCTCGTTGTCGACTGCGCCCGATGATTGCCGGAGGCGTCCGACGGCGTCAGCACAATCAGCGACCGAAACGACCCCGACATGGAACGCGTGGTTAGCGCATCTATTGTTTTAAACGCGACACGATTCGTCATCGTCACCGGGCGGTAATTGACACCCTGTGGCCATATTAATTTGCGATGCCTCATCAAGTGTGGTGGTTCGCAACGCCTCCGCCCTGAGCGCTAGTGTCGCCGCGGAGTGTTGACAACAACAGTTAACCGGAGTCATAATTGGAAGTTACATCGACGAGGATGAAAAGGAAGAGTAATTCGATTGTTGCGCGTGTGTGAGTGTGGACGCATTCACAGCCAATGACTGACGACCTAGAGGACTCTGACGCAATGTGGAGTTGTGTCATATGCGTGTTTGCAATAAATCAATGTCATCTCGTGTTGTACGCAGTCGATGCGTAAACGCACCGGTAGAATAACAACCTACAGTAAATAACGGCGTTCTCTGGACGGTTTTGAAGTGCCTAACTTTTATCGACCGTCGACTAGGTAAATACTTGAGAGATTTAAAAGAAGTATGGCACATCTATGCTCTCTCATATCATGGTACTTCGAGCTTTGACAAATACACAGTCAGCTCTTTTGTAAACCTTGTGGACCGAAGACCGTTGAATGAGAGAGAAAGTAAGAGGGTATCTTTTTCTTCAATAACGCTCTTATACCTGTCATGTTCGTGCATGAGGAGAAATCACGCTTACAGATTATTGGTCCTAATTGATTTATCTGTGTAAATACTCACTGACCGAGTAAGAAAAACAGACACGTAGTCTCTTTGTTATTGAGTCAGAATAGCATTTAATAGTCCATCTTGTTTGTCCGAGCCCTTAATTATGGGGTGAAAGTGGCCGGGTGTCAATAAGTAGCTCTATTCATACATTAAACTCATAAGTAAACGGTGACTTTGGAGCCGTCGTAGCAACGAAGCACTCAATCAATTCAAAGTTGTTCTGAATCGGCCTTGTTGATTGTGGCATTTGTCTGCATAAGTTCGCACTGTCCAATCACTGATTCATGGCTTTCATATTTGAAATATAGATCTTTGATTGGTTATCGCTCACTCGTCGATGGTGTTCGGAACCTACAGGGTTGGTTTAGTCGCTTTAAAATTTAAGTCTCCTACTGAAAATCAGTATTGTTACTGAGTGGGTAGACCCTATAAATACGAATTTGTTAATTTATTTAACGGAGAGTTGTAAGCGGTATACGAATACGGGTGAAACTTGTCCACAGTTTTGTACACGCTTTCATTATACACATTATATACATTGTCAACCATTCACATCGCCACGAATGTTTTTAAGAGTAATTTATGGTATTATAATGGTATTCATTACCTGTATTTGTAAAATGTTAAAACAAAATGTATTTTTTTTGTATCCGAATTTGCATATTTGTTGATAGTCCTGGTTGATCGCGACACGGCAGCTAAATCAACAATAACAGCTCGATGCCATCAACTGTTTGGTTGCCCAGTAAAACAACAGTATCACATGAATGTATAAAGTAGATTGCAGACCACTGAAAGCTCCATTGTGTTGTGTTTTTGGTTTTGGAACAACATCATACCAGCCAGAAACAGTTCTACTACAGGAGTTAGTCGTGGAATGCTTTTCAGATTGAGCTTCGGATAACGAACACGTTGGAGGCTTTTAAACTTTCTCTAACTTTCTGTTTTTTAACTTTGGATTATTTCTTCTCCTTTAATAGTTAATTTCTTAAATATATTTTCTAACAATATTTTCTAATAATTGAATACCTTTGTAGATTTGTTTTCTATTTTTTAGAATTCTTAATTCTTAGGTATCGGTGCTATTGTTGTCAGGTTTATTTTATTTTGATAATTTTGTCCCTATTTCATCATGTTATTTAATAATAGTTATTAGTTACTTTTAGTATGGGTTGGCAGTCCACTTTTTGTGTTTGGGGGTTGTGCTCTTTTCGCGAACCGATGTTCGTTTTATATCAATGGCGATACATAGTAATAATAATAAAAATAATAATAACAATAAAAAAATTAATAATAATAATAATAATAATAATGATAATAATAATAATAATAATAATAATAATAATAATAATAATAATAATAATAATAATAATAATAATAATAATAATAATAATAATAATAGTAATAATAATTAATAATAATAATAATAATAATAATAATAATCTTCTTAACTCAACGTTAGAATTCAGTAGAGATATATGTATGGATTTTGGAATTGATAAATGTAAGTCACTTCATGTCATCAAAGGAAAGATTACGAAATTAGAAGAGTTTGAAATTGACGAAGACAACCGGATTGGAGTAATGGACGAAGAAGATATATACAAATATCTAGGATTTGCGCAGGCTAAACGAATTGATCATAAACTGATGAAAAGTAAACTAATTTCTGCATACAAGAAACGAATAGGATCCATTTTAAAAACACAATTGAATGGTAAAAACAAGATCAAAGCAATTAACACTTATGCTATACCGGTACTAACATATTCATTTGGAATTATTAACTGGACACAGACAGAACTTCATGCCCTAGAAATTCTCACCCGCACAACATTCACCAAATACAGAAGTCATCACCCTAAGTCAGCAATAGAACGAGTGACTCTACCTAGAGAAAAAGGGGGAAGAGGCTTGATTGATTTAAACAATTTATATTACTAGGAAAACGCTCTGTTTGACGCGTTGATAAGCGAGCGCGTCAATATCTACGAACTTTCTGACGAAGAGATTTCAATGCTAATACAAACAACAATTAACAACAATTCAAGAATGCGCATTGCAAAAATGTTTCTAATTTCCATAGCTATTATACTTCCCGACATTGTTGGATGCAGTGCAATGTGCGTTGCTAAGAATTTTCGTGGTCATGTTTTCAACACGGTCCGCCACCGTTACTAACACTTATTGACAGCAATAGAAATGTAATTTCTGCCTCTAATACGTATTGGATCGCGTTTACATTAGTATATTCGTGACCGGACAAAAATTTACTATAAGATAGCCACCTCACATTTTGCCGTTACTGCGTTTTAGAAAAATATTTTCAAGTAACTTTCGTGTAACTTTGCCAATATTTATCAGATCGCCATTACATTAACATATTCGTGACCGGAAAAAACTGTAGAAAAATCTGGCTATCTCACATTTTGCCGCCATTTTGTTTCAGAAAAATATTTTGCAGTAACTATGGTGTAACTTTGTAACTTTTCTAACGATTTTGCCTCAAAACTATACACCTTCAATCCACATCTAGGCTTGTGGATGGTCCAAATTTCAAGTTGATCGGACTTTCCGTTCGACCGCTATCGACGGACATAAAAACAAAAAAAAAAAAAAAAAAAAAAAAACAAACAAACAAACAAACAAACAAAAAAACAGAACGAAGTGCCATAAGAGTCAAGTGGAAACGCTCGCTTCGCTCGCTTAATAAACAAATTGAAATTCTAAGAAAGTACTTTTATACAAAATGCCCACATTCACAACTTCATAGAGCTATAGTATCGGCAGACAAGTCGCTTTCACCCCTCAATTTAAATGACAGAAATTTAAACTTGCTTCAAAAACTAAATTCTGACACAGCAAAAGAGATCAGAATGTCAGAAAAGACGTTACATAGCAGACATTATAAAGAACTTCTTAAGGATAGCGTCGATAGGGTAGCATCGAACAAATGGTTAACGTCAGGGGACATTTTCAGCGAAACAGAGGGATTTATGATCGCTATTCAAGATAAAGTAATAAAGACTAACAATTACAAAAAATACATACTGAAAGACGTCACAGTGGAAGATAAATGTATAGAAAATGTAATTTGAACGGCGAAACAATTGAACATATCGTATCTGGGTGCAAAATGCTTTGTCAAACAGATTATCTTCATAGGCATAACCAAGTTGCAAACATTGTACATCAAAAATTAGCCATGAAGTATAAACTTATAAACACAACCACTGCATATTACAAATACAAGCCTGAAAAGGTATTAGATAGTAAAGACTACAAATTATATTACGACCGGGCAGTTATAACAGACCAAACTATACATCACAATAGACCGGATATTATATTTATTGACAAGAAGAAACAAGAAACGATTTTAATTGATGTTGCCGTCCCTTTATGCCACAATGTAGAGACAACTTGGCGGGAAAAGATAAACAGATATAAGGAATTATCTATTGAAATAAAAAGGTTGTGGAAGCAGAATAATGTAACTGTTATACCGTTAATTATATCAGCAAATGGCATTGTTCCACGTAAACTCCATGACAGTATTAAACTAATTGGTCTCCAACCGAACATATACATCGAGATGCAAAAAGCAATTATTTTGAACACGTGTAGGATAGTGCGAAAATTTTTGAACTAAGAAGAATGAAGACTTCAAGAAGTTCTCCATCCCGATGGTGGTTTTTGTGGTTTCCACCGTACAAAGAGCGAATGCTGGGATGAGTACAAATCGGCCACGACCGTACATAGCATCCACAGTTCGGTTTGGAAAAAATAATGTGGACAATGATATATTAAGTAGTATAGCCAAATGTGGGCATTTGAGAAGCAGAAGAAGAAGAAAAAGAAGAAGAAGAAGGAGAAGAAGAAGAAGAAGAAGAAGAAGAAGATATATTAAGTAGTTCTAAGTAGATTTTTAATAAGGTAAACACATGGAAATACTTGACATTTGTGTCCGTACAACATGTTTATGCCGGTTTTGACCGAGTGTGTATGTATTGCAACAATAAAATAATAATAATAATAATAATAATAATAATAATAATAATAATAATAATAATAATAATAATAATCATCATCCAATAAGTACAAAACATCAAGGCTCAATAACATTACTCTGGGATAGTCAAGTCTACACAGATCGATATATTCAGCATAATAAGCCAGACATAATTATTAAAGATCATGAGAATAGACAATGTATTATGGTGGATGTAGCGGTGCCCTCTGACAATAACATCACAACTAAGGAGGCGCAAAAGAAAACCAAATACAAAGACTTACAAATTGAAACCCAGAGAATGTGGGGGATGCGGACAAAGGTAATCCCGATCATAATTGGAGCGACAGGTGCCATCAGCAAAACATTTCAAAATTATTTAGAAGATATACCAGGACAACATAACACAAGGGAACTACAGAAGACAGCCATTCTGGGTACTGCTCGCATTTTGAGAAAGGTTCTATAATATTTTGATATCAGTTTTTATATTGAAGTCTTTATGTCATGTTTATATAATTGTTTTATGTAGAATTTATGACATTGCGTGGTCTTGCGATGCGGTGCGGGTGTTTTGGGTTGGCCCGGGTTCGTACCGCGTCGCACCGCAGGGCCACGCGGTGTCATGAATTCAACTATATTTGATTTATGTGTAATATAATAATCTTTGTGATATGTAAAATCTTTTTAAAATGTAATTATCTTTGTAATGTGTAAAATCTTTGTAATGTCATATTTTGTAATGTGTGGTTGCAGCACCTAAGAGGTGAGGATCACCTTTGGTGCTGTAGACTAATAATGTACCTGCCATCTAGTGATGTGATAAATAAAGATAATAATAATAATAATAATAATAATAATAATAATAATAATAATGATGATAATCTACATTGCCCTGCAAATCCCGCAATACAGTATTCCGTTACTCCTCCCACACTTTGAGGCTCACTGAAAGCTGCTCTTTGCGAGTGTCCGCGCTCCCGTTTACTGACTAACTTTGTGGTACCCAGTGGATCTGCCACCACCACCGCCTCAAGGGACGCTACTATTTAGAGCACAGATTGTGCCGGGCAACAACTCCCGAGGGCCGCACTCAGGGCCGCTCTTCTCTCAACGACGCGTTGTGATCAAACGACGCGTCGTTGTCGTCGACTGGTCACACGTCCGTTTGAGTTAGTCGTGTGCTGCAGCGCTGCGGTATTTACATCGCCTGGGGGATGAGACGACTCGCTACGCTAATCGTTACAGATACAGAGAGGTACTCTGGGTAGACAGAAGCTTTGAGCACAGATTATACGTGAAACGTAGACGCATATAGAGTTTTACTAATATAGGCTGACTGCACGACTACGCACATTTAATGATTAATGTAATATTTACATTAAATGTATGTCGATTAAGATAAAAACAATTAAAGATGGGCTGGACTTAACTCGGTGAATTTTCTACCATTGTTAGTTTTTGTAATTTTCGTGTAAAGACGTCAAAGATGAAACTGAAGGCCTTACAGTACAAAACCAAACCATAAGAATAAAACGTTGAAAAACGTTCTTAATCTCAAAAATTCTAATGGTCACAATTGTAATACTGATTATGTGTGCATAAACGCATCTAGAAAGTTTTGAATACAGTAATTTCCCGCATATCAGTATAAACATAAACTAAATACATAATATAGGCCTCTAAGATGTATTTGATGCTTACTTACTTACATTGAAACATTACGGGAGCTTTGACGCGGAAGTCGGTTGGTACTGGTTTTCTTAGTGAACGAAGGGGCTTACTGTGTGATATGATGCCAGTGCAATAATAATTGCTTATTTTAGGAGCTAATAAGGTTATTCGTTATCAAACGATACAGTGTTGTTGGTCATACGTTACGAAACAATGTTAACCAACCACAACCCGGTGACAACTCGGCATCACACGTAAGAATAGGTACGACACCATTATACTGACCTATTCAAGAGGTGAGACAGTGGAGGTGATTAGGGTATTACGAGCCGCCACTGCCGACCATAACGACGTTCTTCGTTCGGACGGCTCGTTAAGTATGGCGGCCCTTAGTCCTTCACATTTCGAGTAGGATATCCGAGCGACCGACTGTTTGAGCTTTTTTCCAACCTTGCAACCCATCATTCTCCCTCTCTTTATCTCTCACCTCTCTCACTCTCTCTTCTGTGACGTACATTCTGCAAGTGACGCTGTGAAATTATTTGGCGATGCAAATCACACACTATAGTGTCTTTCTGTGATGCGCACATTCGAACTTAGTCAACTCAATAAAATGGAATCTTATAACCTTTGACTTGAATTAAATTGAGCGACAGATTGAACTATCAATATTGCTTGTCAATACTGTAATTTAACTGCACGCCGGAGCCATTTGACAGAAACGTCTTTTTCCAATCGGCCGCCGCACATTTCTTTAAGCTTGAAATGTTTTTATTTCTTATTGGAAATGCTTTTTGTGTGTGGCGTTTTTGTTTTCTTTTGACAAAGTAGTTTATTGGTTGGATTTATGAGCTAGGCTGCTTTCTTTTCTTTAAGCCCACATTGCTTCGACGCACCGATTTCGTTATCTGCAGACCACACGTTTTCTTCGCGGAATCACTAAATGTAATAGCTCGTTGCTGTAACACATGAGTTTAAGCCCTGAGCCACTCCTCTTATACTTTCTACAACTTTTTAAAAAAGCTTTTGAACTCTATGTATATTTTTATTTGAGCATCATAGGATGGGCGCAAAGGAAATGAATTGTCAGTGGTATTATTATTATCATTTATCATAATGTCAAGGAAATAATATTAAAAGTTGACTGATACGACCGTTGAATGAGTAATATAGGGTAGAGTCGCAACACAATCGGCAGTTTGTCTACCGTCTTACGCTGCCCAACATACTTTAGTCGGGTAGTAGAAGTTCGCCAAGCGACGCGATGACGGAGTTTTCGGCTGTCTTCGTATATCTTCGGTGGAGTAGCCGACCAATCAGGCTCCGTCATCGCGTCGCTTGGCGAACTTTTACTACCCGACTTAAGTATTTTGGGCAGTAAAAAGCTGTAGACAAACTACCGATGGCGTGGGGCGTCTACTCTATATTACTCACTCAACGATACGACGCTGATGAATTATGTGCAACATATTTTGGTATCTCATACTCATCTGTTGTTAGATAATAGAACAAACATAAACAATAACATTATCTTGAAAAAGTTACATTAATCTATCGTTATGATACTTGTGTAGATGTGATCGGTCACTTTGGATCCGCAAAAGTATCAAAGCCCTGATAAATGGTCTAAATGTCCTCCACTGAAAATCAGTTCGTGTAACTGAGCGGGTAGACAATGCTACATACAAATTTATTTTACTAAACTTTTGTTTAATGAACCTAAATTATGGGTCTCTATATACATAGATACATAATATCTCACTGAAAAAGTTAATAATTATCTATATAGGTATTGCCTATTAAATCCCGCAGTGTGGGTATCCATTAATAAAGCGTGAAGCTCGAACTACTTGGCTGTAAAGCTCCATCGCGTATTGGCCGGCCGACCGTAACCAAACTTTATATACTGTTATGTTTTGAGTATAGGCTATCGTAATTTCCAATAATGTTCAGATGTACTCTATTAACAACTTTGAGGCTTTTCGGGTCAAAAGGTCGCCGATTTATGTGAGTAGGGTGACAATGGTCCTCTAATGGGCTTACAGACTCGAACAAGAGCCGGAATAAATGTGGGAATACGATACTACTACTAGTAATTACCCGGGGCTCAAAGCATCTAAAGTGCGGTCAGCCTGTGTTCAAAAAGTTTTTGGAAACTGGAATGGCTTTTAGAAAGTTTGTAAGTTAGTACGATACGATTTGGCGAGGACGTTTCGAGTCCAAAGCGTAACACCGTTCTGGATAACATTCATTTCAAGTCTTGGACTTGGTTGGGCACTTCGTCCTGTTTGCAGACACATTTCAAGCTATGCCAAGAAATTTTATGTCCAAGGCTTAAACTATTACAGGAAAATTTATCTCCGTGGTTAACGATCGGTGGTAGTTTAATGCTTTCTGCTGTGAGGGAAGTTCGGTCACGAAAACGAACGAAGTGACCGGTTCAAATATAATATAGCATCTTCAGAATGCTAAAAACAAGGTATTAGTTACAAACCGACATAAGTTTCTCGGTGCTAGCATACTGGGCTCTGCTTGCCAGGCTTATGGCGCCATCACTACACGAGTCTGTACTACATTACTCATAACTTCTAAAACATTTCATTGTCTCCCGGAATGTTGCCTAGTGACTACTTTCAAACGCTATACAACGAAACCTCGCCAGTATTGAGATCTATCTCTCTTCAATTGCCATTCGTGTATACATGGGAACTTGTATTCACTGATTATTTGTTTTTACATAAAACGATGCGAAGCAGTTATTAGTGTAGCTTTCTGAAGTAATAAATCAGTGCCACCTTCACGCTATTCTTGAAGATAAGACATTTATGCTTAGAGATAATTAACACGCATTGACTGACTATTCCCACAGCAGCGCGCGTCATGAAACGTTGCCTACAATAAAATATACATTCTCGTACATAGAAATGACTCAGACATTATTATTTATTAGTATTAGTAGCATTAGTAGTAGCATTAGTATTAGTACCTCGTAATTCAATGTGAGACATGAAGGATTATTAGTTCCGACTGTTGAACGTCGCGAAATGCTTTACAAGCAACGGCAATTACTGGGTGCGTCACTATTTTGCACGGCTCTAACACACTGCAGCGCCCTGTGAAGGGTCCAGGCAGTAAATAGCAAACTTGCCAGCAGCGCTCCTCGCGGGAATCTTCTTCACCATCGCCTACCGGACCCGGTATATTTATAGCTCTACGCTAGGGAATTGCAGCACACTGCTATGTCTAGTGTAGTTTTCAAGAGAGACAATGTAAATAATTGTGAACACGTACGGTAGCTACAACAATATAATATCTCATTTCTTTTGCAACAGAACTTATTGTACAGATGGTACGAAATTGTGGGAATGATGTAAAAAAAGTTTTGAAATCTTTAAAAGATTTTATTTCCTTTATTTATTTAATGTCTAGCTAAACCTTATTAACAAAGGACGATACTAAATAAAGTGTGGAGACGATTTACAATAAAACGGAAATTGTTTTATTAATTTTAGTTGGATGTACTCGGCACCTCCACCAAATCATCGTAAATATTCGAATATGGGTTTTCGTCCAAACAAAAGATTTGCTTTCATTAACGAAATGTATAAAACATTGATAACTGAAATGTTTTTAAAATCGTGTTTATTATTTGATTTGGTGATATAATTGTACTTTTTCACATTTCATAATATGAAATTGATTTCAGTTATAAGTCGAGGGTTTCATATTTGATTTGTGTTTCTATTATTTATCCAAAAGGGTTTATATTATTTTTACTCTTGTTTTACTCGCACATGTAAAGCGCAGTACACCAGTAGTTCCCTTTACTTATTATTCTAGTAATTTATCTATAACACAATGTTTATGTCGCTCTCTAACCTCAATTTGCGCTTGGTAATAGAATTAAAGGGGTTTTCCGGAACACAGATTCAATCCATATTCCATACAGTTGGTGCATTACTTCTTCTAATTGCTCTAATTGCATTTTTTCGAAGTTGTTAGTTTTCATTTTTAGCAGCCAGCTATTCAGTAAAATACTGATTACGTTTTATCTTTTACAAAAATGTAGATAACTTGTATAATTATTTACCGTATTTTCGTTTTAGTTTCTTTATATAAGTTTTAGGACCTTTTGTTAAAATATACCGCATAATCGCGTTTAAGCATGTCTGAAAATTTCCAGACGAGACAATTAAGTTTTCTAGACTAACATTTGAGTTAAGTACCAAAGTTGTAATAGCAGAAAGATTTTTCAAGGAGGTCAGAGATGTGTTATAATAAATGGGGCATTCAAACTTTATTCGTTCTATTGACAAATAATTATGCTCGTAATTTGTTACAAGAAAGAGGGTTTTGGCTCTTGTTTGCGATAACTTCTTAGTTATGTTAGCAGTTGCCAGCCCTTTTCAAATGACCCCGTTTGCCTTGTGAAAATTGTTGTGAGAGCAATAGAAAATACGTTTTTTCAAATAGGTTTCTTTGCAAGTAAGCCCCTCTAGTGCTCGTTAGCGTCAAGCTCTCCAATAAACGTTGAAGTCAATTTGAAGGGTTTAGTTCCCCTCCTCCCCCTCTCTCTCTCCTACTCCTATCCTGCAGGTGTTGAGCGGCGGGGGCGGAGTCCTGTGTGACAGGCGCTCTTTAATAGTTGTGACGCAAACAGCAGCGTTGTTTTATCGCAGGCCTGGTGTATAGACGCATGTTTTCAAGGGGCCTCAGTAGGCGAGTTGTTCTCTTCTTATTTCCCCAGAGGAACATCAAGGAATGAGTTGCTCCTTCTAGGCAGGAGTGGAATGATGACAGGTGCTGCAATGATTGATGCCTGCTCCGGCTCTGCCCGGCTCTGCTCACTGGATAGACCCCACCGAGCACTGGTTGGATTTCTTCGGCTGGAAAATATTGGAACTGCCAGCCAGATGGCGTAGACAAAAATTAACACGGTCGATGATTTGATGTTCCGCTTTCGCACTTTATCTTTGTTTCGTTCTACGTTCGTATAATAGCTTTTTATAGCTTTTGTGTTTCGAACGTTAAGTACTCAATCCATTAAGCAGTATTGTTTTAAATATGACTGGATATTCTACATTATGAAGCATGCTTCTGTTTTTTTCTACATATATTCTACAAAAACTCATGACAAATCCGCGACAACGCTATACATTTATTTAAGGGATTAATTCATTTATTTAAAACTATCAATAATTACAGAAAACATACTCGTTATTGTTTTCAATATTTGAAGGTTTTGAAATTCATTGTTAAACCAAATCTTGGGTACAGTACACTTTTAAAAATATCTTGGTTCCCAAGATTTCAATATAAAACCATTAATTTAGCGAATTACACTCACCTTTACCCTTAAATGGTTACCGACAACCCTATCAACGGGGGTTGTGCGGTGACATTGCGCCAAAACTAGCCGGTAATAGTTGATTTGTTCAGGTGAGGGACGTTACTTCAGCATCGCTCCAATTAGCATTATATAATTCCGCGACCTTGTACGCGTTCGCCAAGGAACATCGCAGCGTTGCCAGACCGAGCCAAGGGTGGGATTGTTTATTTACTCAAGTCTCGTATACGTGAACTGAACCCAGGCCGAAGGCGAGACGATAAATTCTAATTAACTATAGAAATGGGAATAGTTGGACTGAGTTGATGAGTGATGGGGGCATATTTCAGTGACAAGAGTCCAGGAAGGAAGTTCGAGTTCTATATTTGGTAGCGTCATATTAATCTTGGCTATGCCTTATTGGTATTGTGGGTATGACAACAGTAAACAATACTACGGTGTCATTTGAACCCTGCGTATCAGAACCATTATTAACAATATCGATCTATGCAGCTTAAGCTATAAGTTATTGTAAATCGACACAAAATACAAAACATAAAAACACACACTGACAATCAGTTTTGTTACTGACTGGGTAGACTCTATAAACATGAATTTATTTTTTTATTTATTTTTACAAAGACGAAAATTGAAACAATTCACACAATATGCATGAATAAATAATAATACATATTTTGCCTAAAAATAAAAGTTTACCAATATAAAACGCGTATAAAAATATCTTTCTTGAGGTTTTCACTCAGCTTAAATTTGTTTACATTTATTTAAAATACTGAAGTGATACTTTTATCACATATTTTATTGATAAATGGTTTCAAAATGTATGCAGTAAAACATATCACGCGGTATCACGTTAAAACCGAAGGTATATTAAATTCGTGCACACACCAAAATTGCTAACTACTAAATCCTTCCATCGTTTTCAACAAAACCTCTTTCAGACCTCTAAATCTTCCGTTGCTAGCGTCTATGTATAATATATGATATCGTTGTACACGGGGTGTGTCACAACTGACTATATCACACAGGTTACACAACTGTCTTGTAGAGCCACCTTCGCTTAACGGTTACCTTTATAGTTTATGTATGTTTGTACTTGGGGTTCTTCAAACAAATCGCGTTACGAAATTTACATGACCCACGTCCTAGTTAGTCACTTTGCCATCGTACATGTTTGTTTGCATCCATGTTGATAACGCGTGAGACAGACCCGCATCTTTGAGTCTTGACAGTAGCTGTCTCAACTCTGCACCTTGATTTAACCATGCATGAGACATATGTCAGACGTGTAGAAACACAGTATAACGCATTTAGGATGAGATTTAAATAAGGTGAATAAAAAGGTTGTGCAACATTTTTGTTACGGTAGATTCTTTATTTCATTTCGTCTACGTGTAGACATAAATAACCGTTTGTGATAAAGTAAAATGAGTTGAATAAAACGTCATTAACATGATCAATAAAATTAGATTATTTCTCTCATATTCCAACAATTGTTTCATATTTACCTGGCACCTCCACCAAAATAGAAAAACATGCAAATGTTGTGTTTGAGAGAAACACAATTTATTGCCAGCTGTCCCAACGCCGTACATTGGGTGACCACAAGGATCCAGCATACTAAAGAAAATTATAAAAAATGAATTTAAAAAAATGCGCGTAGTTTTATTAATTCATAAGTATGTTTTTCTTTTTAAACTTTCGTTCAAAACCAAACTGAAGTGAAATGGTTTTTGGTTTTTTTACACTATTCATCGGATTATTCTTCGGATTATTTGACATTTCGTCAATCACCAATTACAAGCTTTCAAGTACCCTTTATAGTACTAATTGTACAGATAAATTGTTATCTGGATTACAAATCAAATCCTAGTATTATGCGGGGCCGCTAAATATTTAATCTGGGACTATGACTTGTTTTGCCATAGAAAGGTATTAGAAACCACGCTTCTTAATTGGTGGTTGCCATTTAGAAAACAGTTTAGTCCCAGACTTAATATTAAGCGCGCCAGACTAAATATTAAGCGCACCGTCTTAATAGTTTGAACTCCATCCATTAATGTTTTTTTACAAACTCATGTAACATGAGTTTGGAAAAAACATTAATGTTATCAGAGTGAAATTAGCCACAACGATATCCCCAAATGCTGCTAGCTCTAACCATTGTGTTATGACGTCATTCATTTACCCTCGAACCCAAACGCTGCAACGCCCACAGCACTTCAGCCCCGTGCGCTCTAGTTGCTTCAAACAACAGTGCCGGCCCAGAAGGCGGGAATCGAATACCATTAGCGGGGAAAAAATTGAGGTGGTATTGTCATCGGCTCAAAACCTTTTCCACTTTTTGTTGTCATTACTGAGGATTGTAATGTATGCAAGTTATTCATAAACGTTCTGGATGAGAGCAAAAACTGATTTAACAGTGAACTGTACTTTATAGCTGGGATATTATTATTTTGGTAGAGCAATTCCATAGTCGATCGAATTTTAATTGGATTTTGATGGGGTTATGTTGTTCGGTAAAAGGGTATTATTTAGTTTTATTGCGCTGCGGTGGTAGCCCTGCCTCCCGTCTAGTGTGGTACGAGGATTGTGATAATAAGGGTGGGACCTAAGGTGGATGGGAGGGTATTTGGCCGGCCTCCCGATGCATCTGTTGTCTAAATGGCCTCATGTCGACGCGGCAAATTGCCAACTTCTCGTTCTTGATCTCCGCACTGGGTATGCATTATACATTAGGTCACTGTCGCACGATGCGGCTACTCTGTCTAACGTTTGTCAACGTTTTAACGGTGTCATGTTATCTCACGTGATATCCTGCCACTTAATCCAGGCCACATTCTATAGTTTTGTATCGTGTATCCAGAAACAGTCTTCCTGATTTCGAACTTAAGTGTAATGTAATGTAATGTAATATTGAGCAAACAAGCAAACAAGTTCGAATTCATGCAGACTTAATTCCAGTGTTTACAATAAAAAGTGACAGTAGATCCAGGGTAGTCTTAAATTGACCATTCGTCTGTATACACAAAATTATCAACACGATGCAACAGTTTTTCTATATTTGTACAGCCGTGTATAATGTGTAGTTTTTAATTGCGTATGACTCTTGCGTGCACTCGAAATTGTTTGTTGGCGATAGGCACACAATAAACGAGCACTTTTGGCGATGTTCTGTGAAACAATCGAACTCATATATTATTGGTTTTATCGGCTGACTACAATTTAATGAATCCATGTGTTCTCGCCTACTTAATTACAACAACTAATACCTCGTTTACATTACTGCAGTTGCTACGTGCGTAATAATACCAGGGTAAGTCATGAGCGTTCACACGACACAAGAGTTACCATCGTACCAAAGAAGGCTAGTTCATCTACCTTCCATTCCAACAGGAGCACCTAGGTTAGTGCTGAACAACAAACATAAACAGTCAACATAACCTTAAAATTCCACTCTGCCAAACTGACAGTGTAGGTCACGGTAATATGGATTTGACTGCATTAATTTGATGAGACACAAGCTCTCATCGTTGCAAAAGTTTGTGGCCATTCAGATTTCCTCAATATGCAAGGAATTTTCGTGGACAGCTACACAGGCACACACGCAACAAGTAAGGTTATGATACAATTACCAGGGTAGGCAACTTTGTGTGTTCACACCACAAAATTTTACAAGGGTTAACCTGTCTACACGCGTAAATTACCCGAGTAAGATTTCGTACCTGCGTAGCAACTTTCTAGCGTTCACACACAGAAATTACTCACGTAATTTCACCTACCCACGTAATATGTCGGTAATGTAAACGAGGTCTAAGTAGAGAACTTTGTGTTCAATGTTTCTTCTTGTCCTCACCGCTATACACCGAAAACGTCGATTTTTTAAACCAAATAAAAAAAAAAACATTTTCAATGTTCTTTAGCCATATGTTTAACACCTGCGCCCCAAACATATGAGCCACCGCGGACGGTGATGGGAAACGAGTTGAGAGTCACAGCTGTATCAACACAACCGATAGAGGTGGCTCAGTGGTCAGACGCGAGACTCTAAATCGGGGTCGCCGGCTCGATTCCGGCCACCGGCAGTCCTGACTGAAGGTTTTTCCCGAAGTTTTCCTTAGTCGTAAAGGCGAATGCTGGGATAAAGTCCTACTAACAGCCCTTGGACATTCCTTCCCAGCTATCCAAACACCGTAAAAACCTTTTAGTTACCTGAAGAGGGCCACATCTGTAACGGGTATTCCTAAGAAAAATTATTGTTATCACTCACACACATACCGACTTGAATCTCCATTATATACCACATGACACACGTCTCGAGTGAGATTGAGAAGGATTGTCTGGTTGTTCTTTCGGGCTTGACTTGTGGTTGTGACGTCAGTGGGCCTCATTATAAACCACATATAGTCGCGTTGCGTTAACTTGCAAAGTGTTGTCGTCACGGGCTATGTAATAGTGAAGTTGTAGTGTAAAATCGCTCGCATGTTGTCAGACGTGGTGGGGTCGCATTCCATTCACGGTTGGTGCAGTCAATACAATAGACAATAACAATGCAGCTATCGGGCAATCTCGAGTTGAATACCGTCGAAATAGACCGTGTTGAGCGACCGTCTCTTCTCAGAATTTTAGGAGACACCTTGGTTCTTACGGCGTCGCCAGTATAACATACGTCTCGTGTGAGATTGAGAAGGATTGTCTGGTTGTTCTTTCGGGCTTGACTTGTGGTTGTGACGTCAGTAGGCTGACGTTTGTAGTGATAGATCGTCGCCGTCATAATTCCTCGCCACACCTCACAAGAAGGATCGTCTAACAGTAGCGTAGGATCTTTGCGATGGTGTTTTCGGTGTTGTCACACGACATAACTTTATTTCGAGTTGAAATGTTGGTATTGACAAGATTTGTACTCGTACACGACGTTGTCAGTGTTTTTCGATGTTTTTCTCTTTCTATGAGATTTATTTGCCTGAACATTCTCATTCATACTCTACTGTGTTCAAAGAATTTGGAAATACAAAACAAATGTCATTGCATTGAACAGAATCATTTAGTATAACCTTTAAAATAAGGTTATAACCAACCATCATACGAGACCGTAGGTTCAATCCAAAGTTGTTTGTTGGGAGTTATTTTGTGTAAATACCCTGATACTATTTAATATAAAATTGTACTCTTATGTTTAGTTTAGCTGTTCTTAGTTGGATATAAATAGATTAAGATAAAGACTATCATGCATTTTATTAGTATTCAGTGTTATGTGACATTTTAAGTATAATGCTTTAAAGAAACCCACAAATAATAATACAAAAGATATGCTGAGAAAGCACCAATAAAATGGTAAGTTTATACTTTCGGCCGTTTATTCAGTGGTTTCCGGCCACAGATTTCTACAGTTTGCGCATTCAATATCACCCTGCGGGTGTAACAGAAACACATCATGTGATCATCGGGGGTATTGAACATTTTATAGCAGGAGTAGTCTGTGTTAGGATTCCGTTAATTTCCACAATTTAACTTCGTTTGAATTCCATGTCTCCACTCTTGACTGGGAACGAATTAAATGCATAATTATTTATATGTCAGTGCGAGTAATACTAAACCTCAGTTGATTGATTTCTCAAGCGTATTCTCTATTGCAGAATCATTTTCACATAAATTAGTTTGTTGAAATGTCTGAAACATATTATTGTGTGTGTTTAACGACATACTAATAACTCATATGTTATCAGAGGAGGTTGGAGGAAACGGAGTAAGAGGACTGAACTGGTTCCACAGCGACCTTGTGAATGCTGACGTCATATAGATGAGTGAGTCGGAGCCAATCAGCGGGTGGCTTTCTCAAATACTGACATTTGATTGACTAATGCTTCACTATTAAATGACGTCAGCATCCACAAGGTCGCTGTGGAACCACTTTAATCAGAGGAGGTAAGGGTTGGGGAAATGGAACGAGGACGACCTCATTTCGTTGCCTCTTACGATTGGCAGAGTGAGTAACCCTGAGAAAAATTCTACCCCGAGGCCAGACAGGCGGCAAAGATAGGGACATTAATAAAGTTATGTAAAGTAAATGTAGCCAAAGGTAAATTAAATATAATTATCAAGTTTAAGTTGTACTCCTTTGTCTGCGTTCTTGTGTCGCTCCAGGTGTTAAGTTTTCGTACTACCACTAATGCAACCCGCCTACATAGTTTTGTTCTCAGGAGACGAAGCGTATACATACCTTGTGGTTGTTTTTGTCTCGTCTGAGCTTTCCCACGTACCCACGTAGAATATGTAAACCCCACGTACATTCTCCGTCTACCACGGATTATTTGACAATTCCGTTCTTGATTGAGAGCAAAATACCTAAGTTTACCTAGTCGGTTACAATGTGGGTAATATTATGGTAATGTCGACAAATCATTGTAGTCGCCCAATGTAGCGAAACCATCAGTAGAGTCATCTGCGCGGGTTGGAAATATGTTATCCGCAACCGCCAAGTTAGAACTCTACCCGCGTCCGCAATCTAATAAAAACACCCACAGCCGTTAAACCCACCATACTTTTTTTTTAGTCTTTGTCATTTTTTCTTCTAATGAATGTATTTATTCATGTACTCACCTAATAATATTTTTATATTGCATAATCTTACTTATATTTTAAGAAAATAAGTGAATAATAAATAACGATTTTTTTTAAATTTTGACAAATTCCGATTTGCATCAACCCGCACCCGACCCAAAACCAAAAACGTATATTTTACCCGCAACCCGCAAATGTCAAGCGGATATCCGGGGATCCGACTTAACATGCATCGTGTGTGTAGTGTATGTTTGAACATCCTTTGAGCTGTGACTTGCATATCATTTATACTCATGGAGAGATATGGCGACCACGTCTTCAACCATCTTAACGAAACCACTCCGATATAAGCATTGAAATAATATGTTGTAAACCCTTCCGAGGCAAAGCTGAGAACGTCGCAGGGCATTTGCTTCACTGCATTTTTAATAAGTTGTTTGTACAGACCGCAGATTCCATGAACTTGTTGGGTCCGAAATATCATAATATCTTTGGTCCGAACTGTCAAAGAGGACTCAAAATGAACATAGATAGCGCTGCTAAGCAACCTTCTTTCACCGCCATTGATGAATAATAACAATAAAACAACAATGAAAATTGACAGCTAAACCACTCCTAATAGAAGTTTATTTTCTTGCCACCAGAATGCGTCTAGTCTATTTTGAGTGCTCTTCGTTTGTTTGTTATGTGGACGCCTATTATTTGACTGGATGTTGCGTTTCCAAGAAATGTTTGCATGGTTGAACTTCTATTATGGCTTCCGGTAATGAATTCGGGGATTTCGTCTCATGTTTGTGCTAGCCCGGTAGTGGGGGTGTACATCATTTGTGAAATGCCAAGATCGACGAAAGATCGACTGACTTTCCTGTTCTCAATTAAGCCACGAACCCACTGTAGGCCTATATTGTAAAAACAGTTAACAAAGTTACTTCACCTTTCTGTGTGGTGGTACGCTTGTTTTAAAGCGCCGTTTTACAAATTAATACACTAGATTTACGACACTTTTCCACATTAAAAAGAGGCGTTGTATTTTTTCAACATAAGAGTATTATTTACGCACGCACGCACATTTCATATTTACGTTTTGTTGCGCGTTCTTAAAGCTCCGCATCCGAAGCTTATTTGCATATGTATTCGTGGGTCGGTGAGCCAAGAGTTGCGTTCATCTTTTTGTGTGATTTTATTTTCTATAGGGAAGGACAATGATTTCAGTTGTACAGTAAAGCGTGTCAGAATGTTAGTAGAGAAGAGACTGTCTCTGTTGATCGTAAACAATGATCAGTTTAATTTATCGACCGAGTTATTCGGGACGTAGGCTTTTGTTCGAGTAAGTTATTACGAAGTTAATGGTTTCCCGGGCATTTCACCTCTGTTGCCGTTCTCAAATTCATTTCCGATGTTGCGCTTTCACTTGTGGTGGTGCAGTAAGAGGTAGATTTAGTGTAGAAAAATCCCATTTAGTGCAAGTCTTGACAATAGGGTGTGTGAGTGTGTTCTGTTCTTTATTTATTGCATGGCTATACACACAAACACTCACACACACTCAGATAATGTATCGCAGCCAATTATACCTCGAGAACTTAACAATAGCTTCAAATTGGGTCAAACACTTTTTCTTTTCGTGAATGCTTCTATTAATATTGCACTGATCGAGACGGCGAGTGGATGATAAGTGAGTAGGTTCATTATTAAAACTATGCCGTGTACGGGAGTCGACCCCGCGTCTTTTGGTTCCGAAAGTTTTGATATGTTTGATCCACTGCCGACGAGTTATAGGTTTTGATCTCCTGCAATTCACACAAATAATGATGATAATGATGATGATGATTCAAAGTCTAAGTCATCCTTTATACGTATCGATAAATTATAAAAGTCAAGTGTCAAGTAAAGTACAGGATTTGTTGTTATGGAATTGTTTTATTACATGCTATTTTACATAAGAAGAACAAACTTCATAACAATCATCAACAAATCACATATTTAACTTCGCTGTGAATTCCGCCCTTAAACAATGTAACCAAGTCTCAATAAAACATTTCCCCCTCTTATTGGAGGGAAGATCAAATCATTAAACAAACGAGACACGCTCCGTCCAAAGACCCCATCCAGGTAATAATACCCTTCTAAAAGTAAATTCCAATTATTAATTTTTAATTAGCTCCCATTAAAGAAGTATTTCGGAAAGTATATTCTAAAATGAACAATTTTGGTTGGTTCCGTTAAATGATCGTACTTTGCAACTAAGCTCCCGTGAACTCATCTTCAGAACGAAATTTTAATTGCGCTGAAAATTATTGTACAAACGGGTAATTTTCCCATTTCCATCCCATTTTCTTCCAGATTATTGTTAAACCTGTCTTCAATATTGAAATCATCATTACGTCTTGTTAAGCTGCTTATTGGTATTCGTAAGAAATGAAGAGAGAGCAGTTGTTTACTTGTGAAATGTACAAGTATAAATTGCTTTAATGATATAAACGTAGTGTTTTGAATAAGTTCTTTGCAACAGTGCATTTACTTAGTGTAACGTTACATTGCAAGTGTAGCCGCAGTGATGATTTTAGTTCCGAGTAAGTTGTTTGGTGCCTTTCTTGCGTGTTTCTCGGAGAGTTCGAAGTTTGGACAACAGCTTCGATTCTATCCCGTCTTGAAACTCTCCACGAACAGTTCAGGTTCTGAATCTACATAACTGGTTCATGTTAAACCGCCCTGTCGCTTTGGACGTAAATCAAATTGGTTGTCTTGTGGCGTTTGTGGGTAGGGGGGGGGGGGGGGTAGGGGGGGGTCGAACTCTATCCTACACTTCCGCATTCTTTATCATTTCCTGCTTATCGTCGCGATAACCTTAATGTCTATTTTGTATTTGTCTCCGTGTTATTAACTTAACGTTGTACATTGCTGCAGAGTAATGCGATTTAAAGTTAAGTCATCGTTTATTATGTAACTTTGCTTTCTTTATTTTGAGTTGAATAACAAATGAGAGATAATCCTGTTATCTGTAGACATCCCGAAACAAATTAAATCAAGGATAGGTGTTTAAAATTGGGGTTCGTTGGTTGGCCACGAACTACTCCTGTATGACGAAAGCATCTGTAAAGTTGTGTTGTAAAACTTTTAACGTGCCATATGTCACCTCTTGGCTGACACGTGTTACCGGCAGTAGGACCAACTACCAGTGCCGTGGTAACATGAGTGGTCTCAGGGAGAACTGTCATACTTCCACCCTTCATACTGGTCCATACTTGCCTTAGGATTTGAGGCTCTGAGTGAAAAGAACGGTCCATTGCTAGGCTAGATTTTATTCATCCATGGCACACAACAGAATAATAAAACAAGGAATAAGGTATAGACTCAACACTTGACACATTGTAGATGAAACTATATTATGTTTAACTTAGTATAATTACATTACAAATAAGCTATCGTTATAAATTAGACGTCAAATTAAATTAAATAGAACTAAAATCAGGTTCGCTAGTCGTGAAAGAGAATAGTACTTTTGACAAACATGCTAATTAGCATAGCCAATTAAAACACAGTTTTAATATTCATTAACCACTACGTGTCCAATTACATTTAAACTAATTATATTAGGGTTCACAAAAAAGACATTTATAAAGTGGATGTCACATAGTTATTTGCGAGTAAATGCGGAAGAGGGAAAATTTATAAAGTAAATCGACATGTTGTTCCACTCTGCTTAACTTTTGATAGTTAGTTAATTTTGAAAACTTTTAAACAGTAAATCAATAAAGGTTGACATGTATTTGCCTAATGAATAAAAAGGTACCAGACATGTTGTCGCAACTCTAGTGAGTCCTGATGACATCAGGCAAATAATAGAACTGTGTCCTGTGCTCAATACATTAACAGTTTTACAACTTCAACGTTTCTAGATTTTTCATATGATAAGATTTTATGTCCAGAGTTTCAGATTGATTGATCTACTATTCCAGTGGTGGATATCTTGCGGAGCAATTTCAAGTTATTTGATTGTTTGGTGTTTAGCGACGTACTCGAGAACTAGGTCAAAGGACGTCTAGAGGTGATTGGAGAAAAGGTACAAGAAAGAGGATGATTATATTAAGATGAGTTACGGGGAGGAATGGGAAAGCGGACGACCTCATTTCGTCGCCTGTTACGACTGGCATAGTCACCCTGGGCTAAATTCCCAGATGGAAATACAGCAGCCAAATTTACCGTTATTATTTATTGATATAAATTTCACGCGATGATTTCTTTTTCTTTCTACATTATTGAACAAAGCATAGTTAATGGCGTGTGACTTCCAAACAACTTGAAATCTGCATACTAAACGTTGGCACAACCTCTGATACATAGAGATGAGGTTAATTGCCCTATTAGAATCATGTAGTGATTCACAACTCTATTGGTTAGCAAATGCTAATATTATTCGCATGCAAACTTGATTTATTAAATATATACGTAGTAATGTATCAATGGCCGAGGGACCCAATATTCAAACAATTGATTTGTTTGTCAAAGTTGATTGTCAAGCGACAATCAACGATGCCAGTTCACTACTACAGTTGGTTCGGTTAAACTATTCATCAATGTTATTGCCGTTAGCTTCTGACCATGGGGAAAACGCAGGACTCGTCATTTTCTGTTGTGTAATTTACAATGTGTAAATAAATAAAGTATGAATACGTTTTTTTTTAGCAGAGGTGAGGTCATTGTGATTTTATATTATTTAAGAGAGGTAAAAAAAACATAAGCGTATTATAACATGTTACAAACAATGCATGTACAAACAACAAATGCTAGAGATTGTAATTCGCCGATTGTGTAGCTCAGTCTATTTTCCACAGTGGTATAATATGAGATTGTATAATAAGATGGATGATAGAATGAAGCGGATGAAAGGCTGTAGCTTTAGACAGGAATGTGTAAAATTTGAAAAAATGAAAATAGTCTTGCATGGATGACGAAATTTCTTGTTAAAAATTTAAGTTATTAGGTGTAACTTTTGTTGTGAGATAATGTGTGATAATGTATGAAACATGTGATAATAGCGGGAAGCTAAATAAAAGTGAATGAATTGAATTGAGTGGTCAGATTTCCCACCCGGTAAGTGGTAGACCTGGGTTTGATTCCCAGCGGGGTCGCTTTTTTATATTCTGTCTTAGATACCGCAATAATAAAGTTGTTTTGCTTGTTTCTACTGTACGGTAGTCTCAGCATTGTTGACTTGTTTCGAAATTTCAAATTGCTTTCAAAATCCTACTTGTTCACTTTATTGTCCCCGGTTTATATCGTTGTTATGGCCCTTTTATACAAGACTATGGTGGCGAGTTGAAACAAATCACCATTCTTTTCTGCCCTAATGACGAAAAGAATGGAAATCGTTGAGTCGTTCTATTGCAAAAGTTAAACGCTTTGTGTCCGTTGGTTGTGTCAGATGCTTTTCAGCGACGGTCCGACTCCTATGTGTGTGTGTGTGTGTCTACTATTAGCCCACACGGGGGGGGGGGGGGTGAGGGGGGGGGCGGAACCAATTCCAAGTCGCCCGGCACAAGGGATTACTTTAGTTTCGTCTGATGGTCCCATCCACTCCTTTTCTTCCGGGTCCTGTGCACAAACTTTTTTTCTAAAACAAGTTGGAGATTTTTTCCTTTCTCTCTCGCACACACACGCACGCACCCTCTGTTTCTCTCGTTTAGGTGAAATTATCTTTCATTTTATTTTGCGCCAAATTGCAAGAATTTACCTCCTAACTTTTTAAAAGTCTTTCTGGCATCGTTTTGAACTTTTTTACCGTCATGGTTTAACTAGGTTAACCTGCGATATTTCTCCGCAAGCACAATATGCGTCCTTTCGAGCTTAAAGCAGGGACGGGTAGGTAGACCTGCAGCACGAAAATAGACTCCATATTTGCGAAACAGACAATAATATTATTGTAGTATTTACCCTGCGTTCGTTTTATCTTTACAAATAAAATGTTATTTGCATACATTAAAACCGTCACTTGCAATTCGGAACTAAATGAGAGCGCGCGAATCTCGTCGCTTGTATGCTGTGATTATTAAGTCGAGTTCTCCCAATATTGTGTATCTCTGAAAACAGTATTTCAATGTTTGTTATAACGTTGGCTCTGGCTGCAGAGAAGATCAATCTTCAGAACATAAACATGTATTGTTCTCGAAATGATGAACTTCAATGTAGGTCCATCGACCTATCGCTCCTCGATGCCCGTTGTACCATTGCTTGTTCCTTTCGTTCCTGTGTGTTGTAAATGTTTGTTACATATATCTGAAAGGCAAGAAACAGCGAAAAAAGAATCACAACACAAATTAATCACATCTCTGAAAATCAGCTCTTTCGAATGGAGTCAATGTTTTTAACTAACTTTCTATAGTGTGATGCCACGTTTTGCCGCTAGGTTGCGCGCTGGTTGGGACCGCCGTCTCGCAGTTCCACCCTCGTCCGCTAGGCGACGTCAGGCGTCGGTCGTCGCCAAGGATGCTTTATATAACCTCCTTGGTCGTCGCACCGGCTGGATTTTTAACCCCATGAACTTTTTGTTGGTTTCTTTCGCTTTATTAGTAAACACACCGTTGAATACACAAACTTAAAACCTCTTAAGACATTTATTCGTTTGCGATGAATTAACCTCTGAATTATATCTTTGACGTTGCCACGGATCAGTTAATAGTTGGCAAACATTTCTAGTTAATCATTAAATGTTAAAACTTTAAATATTTTTGGAAACTCTTTCAACAAAATATATCAACATAAACAAAATTGTAACTAGACATAACACAAACACATAATTGAATCTAATATGCGTAACAACATCACATAATCATTATAGTCATTACAGAATCATACATAAACTCACTAATTATAAGTAACATTGGCTTCGTCTAGTAATTTACGGTGTGAATTTTTAAACACCAACAATATTTAGAACCTCAAGCACTCATTATGATTCGATATATTTTATGATTCGATACAAATTATGTATAATTTTTTTAATTATGAAGGCTTAGAAAATACAAATTTGTTTTGATACAAACAAATGTTTGTTATAAAAGAGCATTGTTCATGTTATAAAGTAGTTTCTTTTGCACTCACCAACTTTTCAAAAACGTTTTCGTAGATTGGGTGATTGATGGGGTTTTATTTAAAAAATAGTTTTGTCCAAATCCCTGCTGAAGAGCACTGTACCATATTATGTATCTGTCTTCAGGTTGACTGATAAGTTATATTAGGATTGGTGGGTAGTTGGTAAGGTCCAGTTTCACCAAACTTTAATCCGGCGATTTTCTGTTAATCGGAGATATAAAATGGCGCCCGGTATAAACCACCATGCATTTTGTATGTAATATTTGTTGAAAGCGTGGTAACCAATCCGAGATTAGTAAATCGGCCGAATAAAAAGTTTGGTGAATTCAGACCTGAGACAAATCTCCGGTTAAACTTTCTATCAGCATTTCCGATGACTGGTATTATACCAACAACCTCCCAAATTAGATTTATCATCCCGTTTTGTTTACCGGCATTACCATTACCATTTATTGAGTCTGGAATTAATTGCCCCCCCTTATATCAAAAACGTTCCGACGCGCCTGTTGTCACGACTTACGGTTGTATCGACACGAGATATCTACGATATCTTTTTAGATCGAAATACAACCTTGGCTTCCTCGGACATTAGCCGTGTCACCCGGGGGTCGTTAGTTCATTACAAAGACCCTCCAGATTTGACGTGCGTCCTTTCTTGAAACCGACAGTGTGTCTGGGCCGACCATTTCTCCAGCTTCGCTAAAAGGCTTGTGTAGTTATCTGGACAGACAGACAGAGGCTCTATCTATAGTAACTCTTCATCATCGCCGTTCTGTGTGTGCACACGACCGGCTTGAGTGAATGTCTTGTCAATGCGGCCGGAATATCAGTCGCCGACTCTTTTAAAGCGAGATATGACATTCGCAATATCTTCCATAAATCTTTTTATAGGTTATTGTTGCAATTATTATTATCGGTTACATTTAAATGTTGCGTGTTGTATTGCCGTGTGATTTGTGTTGTCGTACTCTAGCTAGGGAATTCGATGATAGTTGTTGATAAAACGAAAATGTATATAATTTTGTATTATTGAACCTGCATATACGATGTTACGTACCGGTAGCTTATCAAGGAAATAAAAGAAATGCAGTATTAGGTCAAGGTATTTAATAATGTGTATTATTTTGAATCGTTATTATCATAATCTGTAAGCAGTTACTAATTAGTTACATTCTTGTTTTTACTACGCCTTATTTAATAATTTTTATTATTTTGTTTCGTTATTATCATTATCTGTTAACAGTTATTTATTAGTTCTATCCCTGTTTTTACTACGCTTTCCAATGTCCCGCTAATTATTTAGTTTCGTAAAAGGTCTTGGTTAAAATGTGTATACAACTTTATTTTTTTATATTCTTTATTTTATTTACCAATTCAGACCAAAAATGGCTCCCAGAAATATATGTTTATCGTGTTGCTCATTATAACATGTATAATAATATAACACGTATATGTTTTGACCACAAACGAGATAGTTGTCTGCCCTAGATTCAAAATTATGCTTTTTGTTTGTATTTTTATAAGCTATATCATTCATGCAATGTTATGGTCGCACGCATTTGGCACATACATGTCTCATATGGGCGTGGGAGGGAGGGAGGGAGGGAGGGAGGGAGGGAGGGAGGGAAGGAATCATCGAGGCAAATTCTCACGTTAAGAGGACTCAAAACTAAGGTTGGAATTCATAGTCGTCCCCTACACCTAGGGGCACCCATTGTTGCTATGGATTTGTTTTGTTTATGGGAAATAACATGCAAACAATTGTTACCTTGGTAACAATGGGCGCCCCTAGGTGTAGGGGCCGACTATGAATTCCAACCTAACATAGATAGCGCTGCTAAGCAACCTCCTTTCAGCGCCATTGATGAATAATAACAATAAAACAACAATGAAAATCGACAGCTAAACCACTCCTAATAGAAGTTTATTTTCCTGCCACCAGAATGCATATAGTCTATTTTGAGTACTCTATAACTCAACATAATCTGAATGATGAATGATCCAGTATTGCTATTGCTCTAGTTATGTGAAGACTAGTGGTGGGTGGTATTGCTTTATCGTCCGGTATTCACTCACAGCTCCAATAAAAGTATCTCGTCTTCACATATTTGCCGATACATGTACCACGTTACGTTCTGCTATCTTATTTACGAGATAAACTCTCTTGTTTGTATATTTTATATTTATGGCGAACACATAATTCTGAGTGAAAATCTGTAGACAGTTTTCTTGAAAATATTTTCTCAGCGATAGTGTTCCACAGCTTTATGTAAACTTGTAATCTGGCTGTGTTCACTTCAAACGGGTGTGAGTTACGACATAGCGCGCAAAGTTGTTAGAACCACGTGATATATTAGGGGCGTCTTATCATCCAACACGTTCAAGGGTGTGCAAGGTCACCTTGAGAGAATGGAGCTAGAAAGTGACGATCTTATCTCCCGGTCGAAGTGGTGACCGGTGCCCGCAAAGAGACTCTTGTGCTCTCACTTCTTTATTGATCTCGTATGGCCTTCTTCGTCTTTCTTCTTCCAACTTTCAACAGCTTCTTCTTCTTCAACATACTTTCCGGCCCTCTATGCGACCTAAACGCAAACCAATGCCCCCCTCAAGTGTATTCGCCTTATGACGACCTCGGCGCTGACGACGAATAAGATGACAGAATCGACTTTGTGGGTGTCTCACCTACGCTTAGTGCTACCTATACATGCTACCTACACAAAATGTAAACTGGCATTTGTCTTGAAATAAAAATTCAAAAAAATATTGTTGAATGTCGTCGTTAAACAAACACTACTGCGACGATCCTGTCTCACGTCGCTTGTACGCTGGACCGCACATCAGTGGCCTACGACCTTGCAACAACCGCATGTTTATCTACTTTTAGGGCGGACCAGACGGACGAATCCACGGATCATTGTTGCCTCTGACTCAAGCGCTGATGACATTGCAAGACCACAGGTCTCTCAGCCCAGACGAACTCCAGCTAGCGTTTCCTCAGGTCAGTAGGCTCTCGGCGAGCCACTATTAGCCCAGTAATTACGTCATAGTATAGTGTAATCCACGGATCATTGTTGCTTCTGACTCAAGCGCTGATGACATTGCAAGACCACAGGTCTCTCAGCCCAGACGAACTCCAGCTAGCGTTTCCTCAGGTCAGTAGGCTCTCGGCGAGCCACTATTAGCCCTGTTATGACGTCATAGTATAGTGTAACCCACGGATTATTGTTGCCTCTGACTCAGGCGCTGATGACATTGCAGGACCACAGGTCTCTCAGCCCAGACGAACTCTAGCTAGCGTTTCCTCAGGTCGGTATTGAATCAGTGGTCGAGTTTCGAGGGTGGGAGGCGGGCAGATGACATCCCCCCACATGATAGTAATTGGTTTAACCATCCCCCCCTCCCCCCTATAAACAAACACGTTTGTAACCATCCCCCTTTAAAGGGAAACTAACTTTACCATTCCCTTCAAAACAACTATAGCCATTTGACATAAAATGCCGGATTAATATGACAATAGCTCGATTTCAAAAGCTCGAAACGCCGCGATGCCTGGACGCGCCACAAGTGGATGGAGACCTTGAGCACAACGCTGTATGCGTTCCATCTAAATTATTTGAATAAATAGAGCTAATACTCGTTTTATCACCAAAGTTAATGAATATGCGACTTTAAAAAAAAAATCGTAATTTGCTGGATCTGACATTTAGACAACAGTGATTCCGCCAAAGAAAGATTTTCAATAGACCTTTTTCAGAGTTGATCTAGGACCCTTAGATAGAGCTAGCCACGGCTCTCTAGGTCTGCAATGACAACAATGCACACCAGTGAAAAATGCACCTTAAAGCCTGTATTACACGGTCAAACTTTTTCATCCAACTCCTTGAATTCAAGGACAAAAGCGCATCAAAAACAGTCAGTATGTAGTCAAATACAACAATAGGAATTATTTATTGATGCGCTTTTGTTCTTGAATTCAAGGAGTTGGATGAAAACGTTTGACCGTATAATACAGGCTTACCCATGGATTAATAATATTACTACAACTCCATGTCTTAACATAACCATCAAGAGATCGAGCAAATCACGGCTTTCTAGATCAATTCTGAAGATCATCTATTCGATCACTAATGTGGATGTACGCGTAGATATGACCGACGTCCGACATTGAGTCTTCCATCACGTAATGATCGATCACGACTTGTTGTCAACTCTGCGCAGACATCTCATCATTAACGAGATTTGACTAACGAGGTCTGCGGTATCTCGTTGATTGGCCAAACCGAGTAGACACACGTGCGTCGGCTAATGTGACAACCGCACGTCAACTTCGTTTCAGTATGTTTGATCACGTTCTGACAGGTGTATTTTCTGTAGTAGGCTACTTAGTTCTTCTAGTTCTATCTTCGTGGGTTCGCAGACGTTCTTGACACGTTACCCGTAATATACACACATATTTATAAACGTCCAAATCTGTGGCTTAGTTCCGAATTCGGTCGTGTATTTTTAGCTCTCATACCCACATTACACGGTTCAATACTTTCGTCAAAGTTATTGAATTCAAGGAAAAAATAGCATCAAGTGATAGAAGCTACAATGTCGCAATTTTTTACCAACTGTTTTTTATTCGCTTTGTTCTTGAATTCAATAAGTTTGACGAAAGTATTGAGTCGTGTAATGTCGGCATACGAATACAAAGGTCATTCGGAATCTTACACATGCAATCATCACACAAACACACTGGTAGAAAATAGAAATGTATGTATATTTTTCGTATTTTTCTTTTTTTATATTGTTGTTGCGGTATTATGGGCTATTTTATTTTGGGCAGAGTTTCTATTTTTAAATTGTGTCCTAGTTTGTTGACTGTCCTCCTTTTTTTAATCAGTTTTTAGATGAATTGGAAAGACATTAAATAAATCAATTCTTATTTACCCTATGTTTCAACTGAACGTTAGACGCTGAGAACACTTTAATTTACAAAAGTAATAAAAGAACAAACAATAAATTTGTATGATCTTTTCATTCGTTGAATCAATTGCCGATAAATTCATATTTGCAATCAAAATCGGTTTTAGTGTATATTTTGTTAGTGTATTCAGTTGGTGTATTCGTTAGTGTACATAGGCACACGTTGAATACAAAAATGTACACAAGTCACTGTGACTTCTACAGAATTTGACAATTTTAACTTTTGTACTTGAGAGGCAACGTTACTGCTGTAATTTCAGTGTATGATGGTAGCTCCTTTAAAACTCGAACCCACCATCTTCAAACCACGCAACACGTCACTACCATGGCTGCTAGCCTAAAAAGCTCAATTTGCATTACCCATGTTGTCATTCGGAAAGTATAACTATATCGTCACCTCGAAACCTTGTGGTATTTTATTGATGTGTGCATGCTAATTCTACCCTAGATTAGCCACGGTACGAACATGCTATTACTAGATTATCTGCATTGTACGTATATATAGGTAGTAACGAATCACCATCATTAACTATTAATCATTGCAAATGTTCATTATTTACGTATCGATTGGCTATGGTGATATATGACTAGTTCGTTGGGTTGTTTAATTGGTAAGGGTGCATTATTGCATTATACTTCATTCCAGCTGCAGCTATGCAATAGTGAAGGTGTGGCCGGTATTCGCGTTGAGTGAGTAATATAGGGTAGAGCCGCAACGCAATCGGCAGTTTGTCTACCGCCTTATGCTGCCCAACATACTTTAGTCGGGTAGTAAAAGTTCGCCAAGCGACGCGATGACGGAGTTTTCGGCTGTCTTCTTATATCTTCAATGAAGTAGCCGACCAATCAGGCTCCGTCATCGCGTCGCTTGTTGACGGAGTTTTTGGCTATCTTCGTATATCTTCGGTGAAGTAAGCCGACCAATCAGGCTCCGACATCGCGTCGCTTGGCGAATTTGTACTACCTGACTAAAGTATTTTGGGCAGTAAAAGGCGGTAGACAAACTGCCGATGGCGTAGGGTCTCTACCCTATATTACTCACTCAACGGTATTAGGGCACCACCCTATAACCTACGCTGCGGGTGATAATAACCGATAATAACCGAACCGAATGAACCGAAACGAAGTTCACTTCCGCAGCATAAAAATTAACATAACTTTTTACATGTATTTATAGTTGAACGATCAACCTATTCCACAAATGTAGACAATTTAGGCCCCACATTGTTTTTAAGATGAATATGATGTCTCCCTTGATTTCATGAAATTAATTAAGAAGTAACTGTTTTAGTATTTAAAAGAACTTAGTAGAACAGGTGTGAGATTAATAAGAAACGTTATTCGACTATACACAATGTTCATTGTCAAATGTATAACGTTTGAAAATGAACAGTGTATAGTCCAATAACGTTTCTTACTAGTTACTTTCTTAGCTCGTTGTACCGTCAGCTTTATATAACTAAACTATATTATTGACAAACGAGCAAACTCTTACCGAAATAAAATCTTATGAATTTTAAATTCAATAATGTGGTGCTCGAAGAATTGTATTGATTGAAACGATTTCAAGTGCGATTGAAGTGTGAATATATTATACAGATGATTGATGACGATTGTACTCTGTCATTAAAGTAGTGCATGTCCTCATTTCATTGAATGTACACATCACGAAGTATAAAGAATATTTTAATAACTATTACAATTATTCAAGTAGGTCATGCATGTAGGGGCTAGCGTGTTATCAGCTGCTGCACGGTACAC
The DNA here is from genome assembly GCA_945910005.1 of Isoperla grammatica. Taxonomy (NCBI): domain Eukaryota; kingdom Metazoa; phylum Arthropoda; class Insecta; order Plecoptera; family Perlodidae; genus Isoperla; species Isoperla grammatica. Next base: position 116,758,644 of record OX246737.1, read on the forward strand.
GCATGTACGATGCAGCTCCACCCGCCTTATCAGTGCATTAGAGGCGGTCGCGCCCATTCGATACCTCGATATATTATCTCGAAGTTCTCTCGCGTATCGATTGTTATTTTCGACGCCCAGGATGCCGAGGAATCCGGTGAGCACGGCTTTATTCAGTGAAACTGAAATGCGCATATTAAAGAGTTCCTTCAAATTCAATTCAGCAAAAAACGCGTCAATATTTTACAACCGGAACATCCAAGCTCTTGTATATATTATACCCCTTGAATTTTGTTATACTTCGCTTATCACTAGATACATTTTTGTTTTGCATAGCTGTAAAAAAAATTACACGCATTTTAATGAAGGCAAAAGTAAATGAATGTTTAGATCATCAACAACGTCCGTAAATCCCCTTGTCGATTTGAGGTTTACTGAGCCTCCACCAGGGGATCGACGGACCTTGGACCGTCGAAAGCCGTCAGCGTCGTACAAGTAAAAGCAAGTGGGTGGTGGAGCCTGTACTGTCAAACTAGAGAAATATTGCTGATACAATAGATACGTGCTATACTTTATACAATGGGTTAGATTGGTGGTTAATGCTCAATTTTTTGTAAATAATTTGTGATTTGAAGAAAAGCGCGAAAAACTGAATTGTTTTTCTGTCCATAGTAGTTACTCACAACGCTCTCAAGAGTTCTATTGCACAACAATCTATTAGCACTCTAGTTATGGTGGGCGGGGGAGAGGGCATAGTAACACAAACATTTTTGAACTTAAACTATAATAAATAAACTATGTATGTTAAAATGTTAAATGCTAAATTACAAACAAGGAATCCTCCCCCCCCCTCCCCCTCCACCCTCGTCACAAAAGAAACGTTTCATCATTTAGCATTACACTTAATATCTGAACTGTTCAAGCTTATGTAATATTATGAAATCAAGAATGAAATATGAAATACTGTTTAAATACGAATGCGTTTTCCTAGTTATTTCTAATCAGATTCGTGAAATGATTCGCAACGACAACTTACCAAACGTCTGATCGAATCATTTACTAATCCCGCCCGTTAATTTAAGAATTTAACCGTCCGATACTTCCGGTAGCCATTAAAACCTGTCCCGACTATCTTGGCACTAACATCTTACATACACTTCCTTTCCACGATCGAGGACCTGAGATTTTCTTAGTGTGATGCTCCCCTCCATCGCTATGAGACAACCCCTACCCGACAATCATATCACATTTATTCATTTCATATTATATTATTTATAATCAGTCATATTTGTTATGCTGGGTGGTGATCACTTAACTATAGTTCATTTACTTCGCTGTTGGTAGGCCAAAGGGCATAAGCTCGGGTAGTGTTTGCACCAACCTCTGACCAAAGTACGAGTATCCCCACTCTCGCCTCGATACGTAACTACCTCCGGTCGGCGAGCCTTGCATTATCTCACAATCGCTATTAATCATGATAACGGTCGATGCTTGAGTAGAGGAAGGAATGTCAGGGTTTGGCCAAACGATCCAACTTTCAGATGGGGTTTGTATGGACTAAAGGGGCTCGAACTTCAAACTAAGTCAAACTAAAAATATTACCCTCTATATGAATTAATATCTCGGCTCCCATTCTACACAGAACAGCTCGATTATACTTTATTCTATTAATTATAGGCTTCACATATTATGTTGTTTGTGTGGGGGGTGGTTTACAGTATAATCACCCATGGCTTTGTTGTGATTGAGTTGATTGAAACCAGCGGGTGTATAAAGCCGATACCACGTGGTATTTTGTTACTTATTTTTAAACGGCGTTCAATCGAAGGGGGGGGAGGGGGGGAGGGGGGTAGGACATCGAGAGTGACATTTGGAGTATGCTGTCAAGTGCACACGGGATGTGGTACTGGTTGCCATGACAACCATGTGCGTCGCCTGTCTCGCTAGTCGCGGGGCGAACTGCGCGCTATGTCAGTGTAGGGAGTGGCGGTCCGAATGAGTAGTAAACAAGTGGTTAGAGTAGCAGGATTCATTCACTACTGTCGTTGTTCGTAGACTTCTAGATTTAGACTTGAACGTTATGCGCAAACTGAAACACCGAGACCCCCTCATCAAACAGGTAAACTGTGCTAAACTGTGTTAAACTATGTGTTTTTGGCGTGTACAGTCTGCGACATAACTAAATCAACACTTAGGTCCGTATTCATAATCGTCCCCTACCCAGAGGGGCGCCCGTTGTTGACAGGTAACAATTTCATGCATATTTCTCACAAACAAAACAAATCCTTAGTAACATCGGGCGCCCCAACTATGAATTACAGCCTTAAACTCTTCGACACTCATTATTTATCCGGCACTAGTATTAATAGTTATTTCTCATCGACGTATATTGCCTATAGATTCGTTCATTACATTTATCGAGTGAGAGTGGTTTGTGGTTGTGGCTATATTGATTTACTCATGTCAACGAGTGTCCGTGAGTGTCGCGTGTACTACTCTATATACATGATCGTCACACTTGTTTAGTGCGTGACACGCAAGATGCTCACTGCTGTGTATGTTTGTTTGTTTGTTTGTTTGTTTGCTTGCTTGCAAGAGTCTTATTATCACGCACCTCACATCTCACCAAGTACTGTTGTTATACACTGCATTCACAATATATTCATTCCATCTACGATTACTTTAATCTTAGTACTAGTTTCATATTAGTTAGCGAGTAGGACAATATATATGTATACACACAAGGAGATATTGATATTCCCGTTCAATGTGGAATTGTATGTGTACATTAATTTGTTATGTTAGTTACTGAAATATAAATAATTATAATATCAATAATAATGTTCTAAATATATTTTATTTCCTTTAATTTTTCATATACATAAACTATTATTATTATGCCTTTATTTACACAGAATAAAAGCAATTCCACAATGGAAAATATAATAAAGACAACAAAGGACAAAAACATTCACAGTAAAACTAAACAAGAAAGCAGTTTAGTCAATAATATGGTTATAATTAAAAATAAAAATAACAATGACAGTCATGATAAACAAATCAAACATACATAGACATTGACAAAAAACAATATTATGTAGCTACACATGACATTTTACACATTTCATTGTACATTTCGTCACATTACATTCACATTTGATACAAGGTACGCATTAAAGTCATATTAAATTATACATCTAAAGAGCTATGATGATGTTGATGATTGATGATGATGATTGATGATGATGATGATTGATGATGATGATGATGGTTATGATGAGGAGAAAGACAAAGATTAAAAATAAAAAAGTTATAAATATGCTGATGAATGAGAAAGTTTGATTTTTATATGCACGATAGTCCTTTTTGAGGGCACCGGTCACTATGAGGAGGATCCCACCTCGACCGGCTAGCTACAAAAATCAGCACACAAACAAACAACTTTGCTTCATACATGTTTGAAACTATACAGAACAGACCTTAGAGCTACATATCTGCTCTAAGATACAGACATGGCCGATACTGTTTCCTAACCGCTTGTTCTGGTGTAAGTTAGGGCAGTGGAACTGTGGAAGTGCTCTAACAATAGTCTTATGCAAATGCGTCCCTCCTTGTGTTTATGCTAATTTGTTTGTTGCTAGTTTACACATGGCCTGCCCTTGTGGTGTAATGTTTCTGTCGTACAAGTGCAGAGGAATTTATAGTCCACGTTTCGTAAGGGATTACTTTTGAACCTCTCGACGCTTAGACATAGTCCGAAAACAATAATCTGGCATTTGTTTTCTAAGTAATAAGGGGTGGTTTTGTTATATTGTGTTTTTATCGCTATTAGGTGAGATATACCGGTGATACGTGACGCCGGGTGTTGTGTGAAATGAATATACTCTTGTTTACTTTTATGGTGTCTTTCAACTAATCATTTTATACATGGACGTTCAAATGGGGGGGCGGGGGGGCTCGTAGTTTGATTTGATTTGTGAATAACGACAATAGTAAAATGAAGTTCTTGATTACCAAACATGAACATTTGCATTTATAAGTGCAATATATAAATCAAAAATATTAAACAACATGTGGGGTGAATTAACTAAACCACTTCTAGAGATGGAAACAGCAACGCAGTACCACTCTCTAAACAAAACATGAAACACAGAGCAAGAGAGAGAGAGAGAGAGAGAGAGAGAGAGAGAGATCGCAGTGCCAACAGCACGGCTGTCTGGTATAAAGGCTTTGTACCGGAGGGACCTGAGGCGCATTAGTGGACTGGGTTGAGTTGTAGTTATATATATTACGCTGTAGCTGCTTCAGCTTCCGCCAGACCATCAACCCTAGTGATTGTGTTCCGTACACTAACACGCTAAGCCACAGTTGAACAGTCCAAAACTTCCCTCTTGTATTTAACCAACCGTTCAAATACAGCCATTACTGTAGATATGCAAATCAAACCATTTGATCTTCATAATGTACCTAATTAAAACGGAAACAGTAGTAAAACGTTTATAAGAACTAATAATTGGACTGTACACTATTTCTTGGTGTGTTTGGCTGTTTTAATTGTTTTTACCTTGACAAGGAACAGTGTACAGTCCAATTATTAGGTCTTATAAACATAATGTACTTGTTTCACTGCAAGCAAAGCAACGTACGTAACATATTCTCAAGTCCATACCTATGCACGTTATGCATTTGGATATTACCATGGTACAAAGACCCATCTTGCTTCATATTTATGAGGTACGCACCTCTTTAAGGGATTTATTTAAAGGTATTCAGTATTCATTCATATCTTGAGAACGCGTCACGATATTGAAAAAGTGATCTTATGCGCGATTTGTTTTGTATCAGCTAACCAATGAACTCAAAAACTATAAAATAATAATTACGATAGTTATTACTGTAATTAATTAATAAATTATTTCATTCCTTATAAATTATTGAATTAATTACCGAAGTACCAATCGTAAACATTACAATATTTAAAAGATTTTATACAAAACCAAATCGCACTTAACATCGTTTTTTTTAATATCTTGAAGCGTTTTCAATGTATCAATTAAAATACCGTTAATTTGCTTGGTTTGATATTGAGAGCTACTCATTGCAGTTATTACTGTACTAATAACGTGCATTGTAAATCTCCATAGTATTAAATTGCTATTGAACTTCACAGACACGCGAAACGCACGTTAAAGTTTTTCGAGCATATAGAGCGTATAGCTCTAGCTTTGCCAACCACCCTGACGCTTGATTGAGAGTCCTGTGATTAGACCATAGGTTACACTTGATTAGAAGCAACTCAAAGCAAACGCAGTGGGATGTCTGAGGCTGCCTCTCATCAACCTCCTACCGGCTTCATGTGTGCCTGATATTCATAACCCACATTTCGTGACGATGGTCTGTAATATCAATAGTACCAACTTAATTTTGTAATTACCTAGTTCCCTACCTACGTCTACTTAGAACAGGTTCATTAGGGATAATTTACGACCTTGGTTGGATACCTCGAAATTCCTAACACAATGGGCGTGACTAATGACGGTTGTGTACTCTACTAAACGTAATACTACCTTTGCGAATGTGTGAAAGACCGCCAGGAATATGTTGCTTTGCGTTGAAACAGCGTGAATGGAAGGAAGGTTGATACTTGATAGGGATCTGAGTTCGGTATGAGACTAACTCCGTTGGGATTAGTATATTTTTAGCCATCCATTTAACAACAATCACCTTTGTTTGACTTTCTTTATGTGCGGGTCTTTGGTTGTTGACACAAAACGTAAATCATTGCCTGAAGCATTGTGACATTTGTTTCGGCTGTAATTGCTAAACAGTTTAAAAACACCGATGTCTTGTGATTTTCATAGCCTCGCCAGCTGTCCACGTAACGACAGCTAAGAATGTCCCCAGTACGTTTGCCTTCACTCGTTATTGCGAGCGGTTCTAAAATGAATGTTTCTGTTTTGGCTTTCACACATTGGCAAAGAATTGTCCAATACACTTTGTGTAAAAATGTCGCCAAAAAAATCTGCATACACTGCCAACATTCTTCGACATTAATAAATAGCAAAGGTGTAAATTCAATATTCATCTTGTCCACAATTCTCAAAACATCCAAAACCAAAATTAAAACATAAATATTTCTAAAAATAAAATTTCCGTAGAATATTGTTCAATTTCGAGCAGGTTTGCCGGTGTTATTTCGGGCTGTATATTTTTTTACTCCCGACTGTTGGCAGGAAAGTTCCCGTTGTGTCAGTTTGAGGAACAGACGTCGTCCCCCGCGACGCTAGTGGCGCCGGAGACGTCGGTGGGTTCCAACTGACCGTCCCGTGGTTTCCTTACGTTAAGAGATACGAGTCTATTTTTAGTGCTGCGCTCGTCTTGCTCGTCTGTATTCATCTCGAACTTATAAACTATCGTTCTGGAATTCTTGATATTCACGTGACGTCACTGATATTGTTGGCAGCCATGCTCCCATACATTATGTATTGCAGTTCCTACACATAGCGGCCATCATCCCGTACACTAAAGGCGGAATGCACAATGTGATTTTGTTTATGGTTGCTATGGAGTTTGTTCTTATGGACAATAGCATGTAAAAAAACAATTCCATAGCAACGGCCCTTAGACTTCGTTGGCGATAAACAAATGAGCATATATTTAATGCCTTTGGGCTCCCTACCACTTAATAATTTAGCATGCAGTGACATGACAACAGCTGTTTTTTTTTTTTTGCATTGAATTAACTTCAACAGTCCCATTGTAACAGTATAATGCCCCGTTTACATGTCTGAAGTTAACACAATTCCCAACTTGCGTTTACATTATTTTAATAACATTCAATCCATGTTCACTCCCATATTAAGACCCTGTGTTTGATTTCAGGAACTTACTAGTTATCAAACCCGGGAATTGGGATTGTAATCACAACCATTTTCGATTATGTTTACATGACGAGATTCTTCTAGGATTGAATCCTACTTTCTACTCGCTCCCGATTTTTTGGGAGTGCATGTTGAACAAATCCGAGCCTTGTCGGGAAGTGTTTATAAGAGGAGTGAACAGGGATTGGATCCAAAATCCACCTAAATCCCGGTTTGAATTATATTGTATACCCTGTTCGTGGTGGTATCTGTACCATATCTATGACGGTTAACCCCGTTATCAGCCCGTGTGGCCGTCCAAGATGGGTTATATCGCGGTTCGGTATCAGGAGAGCAGAAACGCAAGGAGTCGTTTACACGTGGCGCGAATCGACCCCGTATACAGGGTTGCCGTGTTTTGGTCTCGGTCAGATTGAATTATCACACCGAAACGAGTGACTTTAATGTAGACCTAAACCCAGAGGGTTCTGCCGAGGAACCTGGGAGTAATATCACACCTTACTGTAGACGGGTCTAATGTGCAGGTAGTTACTCTACTTTATCCTACAGGTGTTCCGTAACCCTCTTACTAAGACATTTGAGCTCGTTTGATTCAAGTCAATGTATCACATCCCTTTGCTTCCCTATGTGCAGGATTGAACATTTTTACGAAATGAATATCTCTGTCGAATTCAGAATAACATATGTAATTGGTGTACTAACTTCCGCCCCCCCCCCCCCCCCCCCCGCCATCCTCTTTACTTGGCATCTCTTACTTTAAAAAACATGTGATCATAATATTATTTGGGATTCCCTTCTAATTTAAATGTTCTTTCTGTCTTTTAACAGCTTGAATAAACGTTTCGAAATTATATTACAAAAAACTCTTCCTTTTGTTTTCCATGTTAAAACATTGTTTTTGTAATCAAGTGTTCAGTGCGTGCAAATGTTTCTGATCAATTGAACCCACCATGCCACGCAAAACGTTCACGTAGCCTATTATACCTTTTGTGCACATGCTTGTTTTCAACTTTGTCTCGCATGATGTGGCTAGATATTACTAGTACACGCAGGTTCAGAAAGGGTGTCTAATTTTACTAATACTTTCTGCTTGACGTTTGGTCAAGCCATATAAACGTGAGTTTGTCCTAAATCCACGTCATTTCAGTCTATGCCCATGCTTCATTTCATTAAAATGTATGATCAAGTTACTTGTAGACCTACTTGGCTTCTCCATTCTTCAGACGTGTGTATAAAAATGAAGGTTTGTAAATAGAGAGCTTCTTTGAAGATGCGCTCTTTGAAACATATCGTAGAGGTTTCAACACAAATCACTCAGTTGATGTGTTGCTTTTACGTCGAGTGTTGATATTACTCGGGTTGTGTCGGCTTTGTTCGGTTCCCATCGGCTTTCCTTCCATTCCCCCCGGAAATAACACTTTTGATAACCAACAGGTTTGAGGATTAATAACACGTTGAAAGAGAAATTAAACTTTTCGCAAAGTTTTTTTTTAATCCTCACTGAAGAAGTTTTAGTTGAGCCGTATTTCAAATTACTTCCTTTAATATTCCGAACCGAATCCTTTTTAGAATACTTCAACTGTGAACGTAAAGAAACGAATATTTTTCGATGTTGTTCGAGAAAACGTTTTTTAGATCAAAACCGCAAAACACGTTGAACTTAATAATTACAAATGTGCACTTATAAATAAACATACACAGTCTCAAGATTGCCACTTCTGCGTCTTCACACGCACATTCCACGACGTTTTAGTGACATTGTTATTAGTTACACTTAGGACCTAACACAGAATGTCATTACAATCTCGGGGTACGTCTTATCTCTTATGTTCATTGTTGTTCGTTCAATCGAGCAGTCTTGAATCTTTAACTGTAGAGGTACAAAACCTAGACAGACAATCAATGTTCTTTATTCTTAAGTCGTCGCAAAAGAACTTTACAGATACTTTCGTTATAGATGAGTGATTCGTTGCCAACCAACCAGCGAGCCGAGATTTCAAATACCGACTGCTCATTGGCTACGAGTCCCTCGTCTATAACGAAAGGATCTGTAAGGTTGTATCGGGACATGTTTTGTCTAGATCTAGATTATACCTGGTTCAAGAGAGGCAGTATGATGAGTGTATTGCAACGTTTGTTTTGCCGCGGGCTGAAGTTCGTAGCGAACACCCTAGTCCATCAAATACGCAGTTTTCATACAGTAAGACTTCTGTGGTCCACCATTGTTATGTGACGGTAAACGATTTCATCACTATTATAAGTTTTGAATTATTTTATAGTGATGTTATATTATATTTATAAGTAACTGTAACTACGGTTTTATGTATAGTCTATAGACGACATGAATGAATATATTTATTTTAAGTGAATGCGTTTTCTTCCATCAAGTACGTACTTATTTACGTTGGCGCACAAACATTCACCGTGTTTGTTTACTTTTCAAGATGGAGGTCAACAACCTTGTAATAATATTGACCTGTTGCCAATGCAGCCCCCACCCGCGTTATCTCGTTGGACCGGACATGGCTGCACTTTATTGTCCTCGGAAGTGACGTAGTGTTGTATTGTTGGTTGCGACGCATGCGCAGTGGTCGGTAGGTGAGTTAACCGCTCACTGCGCGAAGCTTCGGCCGCTCCAAATTAGATTTGAGTCCCTGAACAAAATTAGTCGTAGGACGTGAGACGGTTCGCTTGGCTGTGTAGACTGGAGTAGCTTTTAACAGACGGGGTAGTTGACACTTAGCACGCGCTACACAGCTGATCACGCACTTACAGCTGATCGGGTCTACACAGCTGATCACGCACTTACAGCTGATCGGATCTACACAGCTGATCACGCACTTACAGCTGATCGGGTCTACACAGCTGATCACGCACTTACAGCTGATCGGGTCTACACAGCTGATCGGGTCTACACAGCTGATCACGCACTTACAGCTGATCGGCTGTAGGCTGGAGTAGCTTCTAACGGACGGGGTAGTTGACATTTAGCACGCGCTACACAGCTGATCGGGTCTACACAGCTGATCACGCACGTACAGCTGATAAGCTGTAGACTGGAGTTGCTTCTAACAGATGGGATAGTTGACAGCATTCGCTACACAGCTGATCGGGTCTATTTGGTCTACACAGCTGATCGGGTCTACACAGCTGATCGGGTCCACCTAACCAGCTGATCCGGTTTAACACGCGCTTGTTTTTTCATAGACATACCTCCATAAGTTTTTACACTTAACCACAGATCTGGTTTTAAATCGTGACGACTTTGGTTTGAAACATGAATCCAGAATATCCCGAATCAATAGCAAAAGTGTTAGTGCCACAGAGTGGATACTTGGGACAGTTAATGTCATATTAAAAGTTGAAGCAACAGGTGATGTTAGGTAATTCATATGATGATCTCAATATTTATTTTTGGATAGTGCGTACAAATCTTGTAGTGAGAATAAGAGATATTCGTACTAATTAGTGCTCGAGAGTGTCTCGAAGAGTGGTGAGACAGTGTGGTCATCGCGATGATAGACTGGGTGTCGATAGTGCGGCACTCTAGGCGCCGCGTGTCGAACTACGTGTCCGCGGTGCCGAACAAAGTGCGTCGACGACGTCGTCCTAAGCGTCGCGACGACGAGCCGACGCCGATAAGAGAGGACGTCGCCGCTCCTCGAGAGTCCTGCGGCTGCTGCTGGGGACACAAAGTAAGTCCTTGAGTTGTCACCGCGTCACCACGTGAGGTTGTGTTCCCGTCTGTGACCTCACGTGGTTTGTACCACTTGTAGACGAGACCACGTGGGTTTGTGTTCCCGTCTGTGACGTCACGTGGTTTGTACCACTTGTAGACGAGACCACGTGGGGTTGTGTTCCCGTCTGTGACGCCACGTGGTTTGTACCACTTGTAGACGAGACCACGTGGGTTTGTGTTCCCGTCTGTGACGTCACGTGGTTTGTACCACTTGTAGACGAGACCACGTGGGTTTGTGTTCCCCTCTGTGACGTCACGTGGTTTGTACCACTTGTAGACGAGACCACGTGGGTTTGTGTTCCCGTCTGTGACGTCACGTGGTTTGTACCACTTGTAGACGAGACCACGTGGGTTTGTGTTCCCGTCTGTGACGTCACGCGGTTTGTACCACTTGTAGACGAGACCACGTGGGTTGTGTTCCCGTCTGTGACGTCACGCGGTTTGTACCACTTGTAGACGAGACCACGTGGGTTTGTGTTCCCGTCTGTGACGTCACGCGGTTTGTACCACTTGTAGACGAGACCACGTTGGTTTGTGTTCCCGTCTGTGACGTCACGTGGTTTGTACCACTTGTAGACTTAAGACCACGTGGGTTTGTGTTCCCGTCTGTGACGTCACGCGGTTTGTACCACTTGTAGACTTAAGACCACGTGGGTTTGTGTTCCCGTCTGTGACGTCACGCGGTTTGTACCACTTGTAGACGAGACCACGTGGGTTTGTGTTCCCGTCTGTGACGTCACGTGGTTTGTACCACTTGTAGACGAGACCACGTGGGTTGTGTTCCCGTCTGTGACGTCACGTGGTTTGTACCACTTGTAGACTTAAGACCACGTGGGTTTGTGTTCCCGTCTGTGACGTCACGCGGTTTGTACCACTTGTAGACTTAAGACCACGTGGGTTTGTGTTCCCGTCTGTGACGTCACGCGGTTTGTACCACTTGTAGACGAGACCACGTGGGTTTGTGTTCCCGTCTGTGACGTCACGTGGTTTGTACCACTTGTAGACGAGACCACGTGGGTTTGTGTTCCCGTCTGTGACGTCACGTGGTTTGTACCACTTGTAGACGAGACCACGTGGGTTTGCGTTCCGCTCGAGGCATTGATAACTGTGATGCCACGTGCTTGAGTAACTGTGCCACGTGGGTGTACCGGGTGCAGATCCCAATATGAGACATGTTTCAAACGAGATATACGTTCATTCAATTGTGCCCAATTTCTAAACATTCTTAGATAATTAGCTTGTTTGCGTAGTGTAAGCCAGGGATACTTGACGCCACTAAAATTACATACGCCATTGTATTTTGATCAACGTAAATATTCACATCATTTTTGCTCTTGTTCATGCAAAAATGTGTCACCAGAATGCGGACAGTCTATTTTTACTGCAGTGACATCTGCTTTAATATTATTGCCTTGAATAGTCCGTGGAAGGAAATAATGCACATTTTTTTTTTTAGCACGTACATAAATGAGAAGTGTGTTTGGCATCTTGCGTGTGTGTTGGCAAATAGCGAGAACCACTTATTCCCGACTCACACAATCACACATTTAGTCTGTCTTATTGATTATTGTTCACCGATTTCTTGTAGTGTACTAATTAATAATGTACTTGGTTTGTATTCTATATTGTTAATTTATTCCTTCAACATTTAGTATTTAGTTTCATTAATTTACATTCAACATGTGCTTACGATGTTCACCTTTAACACGGTGAACCGGGCCAAATTAACACATTTGGCACCCATAGGCTAAAAAGTAGATACGCCCCCCCCCCCCCCCCAAATTCAACATGCTAAAAAACATATGCAATGCATTTTACGTAAAAAAAAAAAAGTAGTCAACTAATACATTGCAACCCACCAAATTGTATAATTTGATTTATTTCTCCGGCCCCAGTCTCGCCCGTTGAAAAGTTAGGAATTACACGCCTCAGACCTCAGCGCATTTCGGCGCCGATAAAGTAAGGGGGGGGGGCGCTTTGGCGCCCCCTAAATTTACGGCGCCCTAGGCACCAGTCTAATTAGCCTATACCTTAATACAGCCTTGATTGTGAATCTTCTAAGCATCAATGAACGCGTTGAATATTTATCCCGAAAACACAAAAAACACAAACACAGACACACTAAAAAAAACTGTGTTCGTTAACTCGTCGTCGAAAGTATCCACACGTGTTAGTTTAACATGGTTTACCGTGTGACGTACGTACGTGCAACCATGTTGCCAATTATATTAGCAGCCTGTGTTTATGTGTGGACTAATAACGTATTTTTAAACGGCTGCGGGGTCTGGCCGATAAAAGTTTCATTTCCATTAGAGTGAATTTATGATGTTTACTGTTGCGTTACAGAACGTGCCACTTTATTTTTGACATTGTTTTGTATGTTCAATGGAACTAACGTGTTTTATGTCGAGCGCTGAGAAGAAACTTACGTGTTGAATGTCGGGGTATTTTACTGTTTCGCTAGCTCTGTTTTGACATTAACAAGTGAAGTGAACATTTACTGGGGCCATCTGGGGCCTCATTCCTGTACATTTTTTTTAACTCTCCTTAACTCTCGCTAACCCCATGTTAAAATGACCCCGGGGCTAACTCCTACACAGGCTTCCCTGCATAATTCGGAGGCAAATATGACCCTGTCTGATAGTAGGGTTAAGAAGAGTTATCTCAACAATACTTTGAAATGCCGCCATTTTGTCAATACCCGTGTGTGTAGTTTCACAAATGTCACATTTCAAATCTTTAATTGGGGTATCCACCTACATGAATACGTTACTTTATGTGTTTATTGAAGTTAATAAATAGTTTTGTGTATTTATAGTACATTATAAAGGCCCTACATATTTACTTATGGGGGTATCCACCTACATGAATACGTTACTTTATGTGTTTATTGAAGTTAATAAATAGTTTTGTGTATTTATAGTACATTATAAAGGCCCTACATATTTACTTATGTAGGACCTTTATAATGTACTATGAATACACAAAATTATTTATTAACTTCAATAAACACATAAAGTAACGTATTCATGTAGGTGGATACCCCAATTAAAGAATTGAAATGTGACATTTGTGAAACTACACACACGGGTATTGACAAAATGGCGGCATTTCAAGGTATTGTTGAGATAACTCTTCTTAACCCTACTATCAGACAGGGTCACATTTGCCTCCGAATTATGCAGGGAAACCTGTGTAGGAGTTAACCCCGGGGTCATTTTAACATGGGGTTAGCGAGAGTTAAGGAGAGTTAAAAAAATGTACAGGAATGAGGCCCCTGGTGGTCACAGTAACAAATTGTAAAATGTGGTTGGTAACTATCGAATGTGCCGTAAACCCACAAATATAACCAGGTAATTTCACAATGCGGATATTTTTATTATTTACACAAAACGCTGGTTATATAGTAGCCCCAACGAAAGTATTCGCATACCGATCTCAGGTCATTGTCTACTGCCCCTTTCAACCGCGCCAATTGAAAGAAAATCAACAGATACCTGGCGTTCTTTCACACATTCGTAAATGCATTGTTCGGCTTAGTCGAGTGCACAGGCGGTTTGGCCACACCCACCGCCACCGTTACAGGTAATCAACGTAAGGTTTTAAATTATCCCCAATAGACCTGTTTAGATAAGATGGTAGGAAATAACGAAGTAGAAAATTAAGTTGTCACCTTGGACTCGGCTGTGTCGTAAGCATTAGAATACTATCGTTGGGGCAACTTTACGCAACACAATTCATGCATTATTGTGTCACACAGTTTAGCTTTATTCCTCAGTCTCGGACTTAAGTATGAAGGTTACTGCATTTATAAGTCCATCTAAACCAGCATTAGGACTCTATAGTGGGTTAAATAAATCCAAATACTTTCACATACTATACCTCAGTTCTTAGGCCTACTTAAGAAGTTCCTGTGTTGTGTAAAACATCTTAAAATCTACTATAGGACGTGTCTGATATACCGATCTCAGATTTTGATATACTTCAGGTGCAATTCATGCTCGCTGTTTCAATTACACGAAAACTAATGTCTTCTGGCATTCTTTCATACATTCGTTAAGTCAGTCTTAACCGTTTTAGTGGAGTACACAGCTCTCATTAGTCACTCCCACTGTGTTAGTAATTATTTACAGGTATCAAACCTAAGATCGTAAATTATCCCCAATGAACCTGTTTCAAGTAATTGTAGAGTCTTGATAAATAGGAAATTAAGTTGGTACTTCTGGACTCGGCTATGTCGTAAGCATTAGAATACTTACGTCGGGGCAACTTTATACGAGTTTCGTTTATGTTGGATAATGAAACAATATAACCCCCCCCCCCCCCCCCCAACCATCATATTTTGAGACTCCTATAATGCATAGTCTTGCGAGCACAAAACAATAGTCGACAAAACGTGTCGCCTCGCACGCAGAGTGAGCGAGTGTAGCCTGAACAAACGCGAGCACGGAGCACCAGGCGGAGTGAGTGAGTGTAGCCTAAACAAACGCGAGCACGGAGCACCAGGCGGAGTGAGTGAGTGTAGCCTAAACAAACGCGAGCACGGAGCACCAGGCAGAGTGAGCGAGTGTAGCCTAAACAAACGCGAGCACGGAGCACCAGGCAGAGTGAGCGAGTGTAGCCTAAACAAACGCGAGCACGGAGCACCAGGCAGAGTGAGCGAGTGTAGCCTAAACAAACGCGAGCACGGAGCACCAGGCAGAGTGAGCGAGTGTAGCCTAAACAAACGCGAGCACGGAGCACCAGGCAGAGTGAGCGAGTGTAGCCTAAACAAACGCGAGTAAGGAGCACCAGGCAGAGTGAGCGAGTGTATAGCCTGAACAAACGCGAGCACGGAGCACCAGGCAGAGTGAGCGAGTGTAGCCTAAACAAACGCGAGCACGGAGCACCAGGCAGAGTGAGCGAATGTAGCCTAAACAAACGCGAGCACGGAGCACCAGGCAGAGTAAGCGAGTGCAGCCTGAACAAACGCGAGCACGGAGCACCAGGCAGAGTGAGTGAGTGTAGCCTGAACAAACGCGAGCACGGAGCACCAGGCAGAGTGAGCGAGTGTAGCCTAAACAAACGCGAGCACGGAGCACCAGGCAGAGTGAGCGAGTGTAGCCTAAACAAACGCGAGCACGGAGCACCAGGTGTCGAACACAATCCCACAAGTTAACATTAATTGCTTTATCCCGTGCGTAATTAAATTGTTTGAGTTATCCGCTGGTGTAATAATCTGTGGCCTATCTACGTAGCACGGCTGTTGATTGACGAGGGGTGGGCCACTACGATATCACCGCCGCCCAAATTGTCGGGGGGGGGGGGGGCGGCCCCACCCCTCTTGCCACCTACTGCTCGTTATAGGAGGCACAGCCGTGCTCTCATCATCTGGGATTTCACACCTTCAGCTCCATTACGTAGATTGTCAAACATTAAAAGTAATGTAAGTTTCCGCTACTGATCAAATAAATAAAACAGTTTTAATTTATTGTCTACCCACTAGTTGTAATAACTGATTTTCAGTGGACATTATGTCTAGAGTCTAGTTTTATACAAATAACTATCAAATAAAGATAATTGAAACAGTGACTGCTTCTGTTGTAGTGATTCTTGTCATCATGCCACACGACTGGTGAGATTGCTTGGTCGTGTTGGGCATTGTGTCTAGAGTCTAGTCTTATACAAACAACTATCAAAGAAAGATAATTGAAACAGTGACTGCTTCTGTTGTAGTGATTCTTGTCATCATGCCACACGACTGGTGAGATTGCTTGGTCGTGTTGGGCATTGTGTCTAGAGTCTAGTCTTATACAAACAACAATCAAAGAAAGATAATTGAAACAGTGACTGCTTCTGTGCATGGTAGTGATTCTTGTCATCATGCCACACGACTGGTGAGATTGCTTGGTCGTGTTGGGCATTGTGTCTAGAGTCTAGTCTTATACAAACAACTATCAAAGAAAGATAATTGAAACAGTGACTGCTTTTGGGTAGTGATTCTTTGTCACCATGCCACACGACTGTGAGATTGCTTGGTCGTGTGGGGCATTGTGTCTAGCTCAACTTGGACGCTGTCCAAATAAGAGCAGCGCCTGTGTTTACTTTCCGTGATCGTTTAGTTTAGCGTTTGATTATTATTGAGCGTGTTGGTTGAGTAGCTGTCAGAGCCACACTACGGCTTCCGGATGAACACCCTTGCTAGAGACGTGGGTGGACTTACCCCCTCGAGGTGACCTCGATCACCTTCAACCTGCCAACCATGGTAAACTGGATTATCATGGCGGCGTCTCAACTATTAAACCGTGCAAAATCAAAGGGTTTTAGTAATTATCTTCAGAATGATTATTTTTTTAAATTTATTTTTTGCTCTTTTTGTACATTACACATTTGGATTTTTTTCTTCATCATGCGGAAATTACCTGAACCAATAAACATAAGTTTGTGGCGGTTCAGGTTAACATATAATATACTTTTTTTTATAACAGTGTACATCGACTAAGATTAATTGTGATTGTAGTTGGTTTGTTTAAGGTTGATTTAAAAACTTTCCTAAGATTTAAGATTTAATATTCTGTTTCTAACACGTATTTTCCTAACTGTTTTAATTAAGGTCGCTGCCATTGGTCGGATTTATAAAAAGTTGCCTCTCATAGGCTGTGCTAAGAATTTTAAGTTTATATAAGAGCTGACATTGTTTAAGTCTTGGGAAGTATGTGTGAACGCCATAACGCTTTTGGGTTGATTTAACTTAACACCTAAATTTTAGTTTTAAATACAAGTTTAAACCGTTCTTTATTAACACAAATTTTGTTTCATAACAGCTCAAAGCTGGATTAACAAAATTGCAAATATTGTGCAATCATTACGGTTTTCATTAGGAAAACCAATTAATTATTAATTCTTTAATTGGCTTCCAAAAATTACAACCGTAAGGATTAAAATATTTGAAACTTTTTTAATCCGTTGTTTGGTTCGTAGGTTAATTAGTAACCACGTTTTCAACTTTGTGTAGCGTTCTCAATTATGTTACTAAACACGTTAATTTTGCGTGGTGTTAATAGCGATATTACCCCCCCCCCTTCCCCCCCGTTAAGGCTGTACGTCCACCTACCTTGCGAAACCTCCAAATCTGTTTGTAAAAAGCTTTTAAAAGCTTTAAAAATTAAAAAAAAAATCTAAAATATGTCATCCTTTAGAGAATTAAGTGTTGTTCTTTCGTACGGATGCTTATTTGTTCCAATAAATATGTACTCGTATAAATGTTCTTATTTAGTTGGAAAGGTGTGTTGCAACATCATCTTTAAATAATTTCACTAAACGGGTTGATAACAAGTGATATGAGTTGTCACTTCCTTCATTAAGATCTTTTTTTTATCACGGTTCTAGATAAAAATAGAGGCGAAGTCGAATTGAATACAAAAATATCCAAGATAAATAATGTCAACCAACATGTTTAGTGCTAAGTTTTGATGATCTTCAAAGCATGTGTAATAGTTTTACAGCGACAGAAACATCTTTTAGTGTATTTTATTTACAGTTCTCCGTGAAACATGTTATCTGAAATAACTGAACAAAAGGTGAAAGTTCTATTTATAAGTCTGTCAAATCATCGACTTTAAATCCCACCCCACCTAATTCGCCCTTTGATTGGCCTTAGGCTGGCCCTGGCTGTACCGTGTGAGGTTTCCGATGAGCGACGCCCCATAAGGCTTTGCGCGCGGGTCAGATGTGATTAGAGGCTTCAAATTCCGACTGCGAGGGATCGACTTGCTCGTATAATCGAGCATGGGGACTCTTCGATACAACCTGGCTGGCAGTCGCGCCTTTCGCTTCTCTTACGAGTAGACGATGATGATGATATTTGGGGTTTTACGTCCCATATTTTTGCAACGAGGCTAATCGAGACGACGAGTGGGTGATAATGAGGATGAAAAACGCCACATGACATCCATTTCACAGCCAGGATCCGAATCGAACCTGGAACGCAGAGACCGAGGTTTATTAGACCAACGCCTCATCGACCTCGGCTAACTGCGCCGGCCCATGATTAGAGACCACCCAATTGTGTTACTTTGTCCTGTATCCTGCAATGAATTTTGCCCTAATTCGCACTTTTTCGATCAATATTACATTACTTTCTACATAATATAACAAGCTTGAATTCAGGCAGAATACGTTTCGGGATATACAACGACGACGTTGCAGAATAGGGCCGCTGAAATGCAATGAAATATGAATCTTCAATCTTGAAATATGAAACAAAAGAAATATGAAAGCAATCTTCCCTAATCTTGGTCCATTTTGATGGAACATGAAACATTCATTAGAACACAGGTAATAAATGTTTTTAACTCTCGCTCTGTATATGACAAGTATGCAAGCATCTTTCTAGCCCTCATGAAAACCGCCTCCTAGTATAAATTCTTATCGATAAAACTGACAATTTTTAATCACGTCGTTCTTACCACAAAATGCGTAACATTTCAAGGAGCTTTTAAAATTGAGAGATTTCAGATTTCAATGAATGGAAGCTTCCGTAGACGCTCTCGTCTCTCTATATATACATTTAGAAGACGCTATTGTTGGCTGCACGACGTGGGGTGGGAGTATATCTGCTCAGAGGCAGACCAGCCTACCACTGTAATGACGGAATACTATTCCTTTTTATAACGAGGTAAATCAATTGATCAATGAGGGATGGATAAAAAGAGAATACAGGTCATCGCTAATAGGCTTCCAATATGCATCACTTCAAAAAGTATTGACGTATGCTTGACGTCATCACCCCCCAAGAACACAAACACACAACAAAGCTCAACAGTGTTGAATACGAGATTCCAAATGTTTATCTGGTCAATGGGGCATGTTATTTTCACATTCTCGCATCCATGATGTAGTAAAAAAACTTCATAATACAAAGTTTAAATAAAGAATTCATACTCGCTATACTGGTTGTGTGTTGTCGGGTTTATGTTACCGAACCGAAACACAATATACATAATTCCGTATGGGTAATTCACTGTAGCTAATGTGGATTTGTTCAACCATATTTGTTTTTCTAATCTAATTATTAGTTTACTTACACTGTAGTTCACACCGAGACTGTGTACACACACACACATTTATATATATATATATTATTTGTTTGTTTTTTGGGGGTTTTTCACACGAGTAAACAGAAGTGTTCGACTCACCCAACAGCAGTGTTGGGTGAGTCGAACACAATTCTGTTGACTCGTGTGAAAAAAACCCAAAAAAACAAACAAAACATATATCCGCGAGATTATGAGAGAATACATCAAAGTTTATTTGATAATTACATAGTTTATTTTTTGCAAACGTTCATATTTGTTTAGCCACTCACACATACAATGGATTTTGTGAGTAAACAAACATGAAAATTCACTTAATGTCCTATGATTACTAATTATCAATAATTAATCTTGTATGTATACGCTTGTGAGTGCCCATCCACATGGTAAGCCGCTGTGCGTGTACCATTGTGTGTCCAATCGGTAAGCCGCAATGCGTGTTTTTTCTTTTGAACAACAAATATTTATTCTATAAATAACTCTGATTTTTTGTGGACATAAATTTGTCAGCCATGTAGCTCCTTACTTTCTAAAACTTAAAAAGCGTTTAATATAATGAATAGCGCATGTATGTTTGTGTCCACTAACGCTGTGTTTGTTTGTTTGTTTGTTCTGTCTAGATAAAATATGATTGGCAGAAGACGCATGAAGAGCGCCCTCACCCTCCTCACAGTTGTATCTATGCGTGTACGCATGAAATACTAACAATGTACTTGTCTGTCTGCCCTGATCTAGATAATGGTTGACTTGCAGAAGACGCGCTACAACGGCGATGAGGAACTGCCACCCCCTCCGTCCCCACCCCTACTGAAGGAGGCGACGACGCTTGACGGCGTCCCCAGGCCGACGTCTGCCGCGGACCGACGCCTCTCAGACACCATTAACATGCGCGACAACCTGCAACAGGTAGGAACACTCGTCTTATGCGCTTCCTAGCGGGAAAGCTTGTCCCTAGAGTCAAGGAGTGCTGAGGTATAGCGCGCTCGTCAAGCTTTGCGCGGTTTGGACGACGTTGTTAAGCGCTTCCTAGCGGGAAATCGTGACCCTAAAACCATGGAGTGCTGACGTAGCGCGCGCTGTTCTAGCTTTATGCTGTTTGGACGACATTGCACTTGTTTGTAAACAAATGCCGGCACCATTACTCCTTGTTTCCGCCATGTTAGGTAGTGACGTCGTGATCATTCGTCCTTGAGACAGCGATTACTACCCCCAACGTAACTAGTCTCATGCAGACCTCAGATCCTTCTTTACATCCCCTTGTGTGCGCTGTTTTAACGAGTCATAAGATTGTCCTGGCGTTCTTCACACATTCATAAACTCAGTATTCCACTTAGTAGAGTGTACACTGTACACGCCTACGACTATGTTAGGAATTTACAGGTATTATCCCTCATGGACCTGTCTGAAGTAGATGGTAGAAACTGAAGTCGGAAATTAAGTAGCTATTTCCTAAGAATGTGACTTGACCTTACGTCAGGGCAACTTAACTGTATGTCTGTGAAAGGTAAGCCGGAAGGTGTAGAACAAGAATGACCACGTGAAAAGCTTCAAGTGAAACTCAAACCCAGTCGAATGTATTCTATAGTCCCAAGGGACGTGCGTTACATTAGCGGCAACTCTGAAAGCCGTTGTTGCAGTTTTCTAGTGCAGTTTCCAGTTGCTCGAGTACACTTCATACATCACTGAGACTGTGTTATATTCTAGAGGTGCCGCTTTAAGAAACCAGTGGAATAGTTGACTCGATGAGGATAAGATCGTAGAAGAGAATCATTAATCTAAAACCGCCCGGTTCATGTAATTACAGATCCCTTAAGGTTAATAGCTCAACTTGCCATTAATTAATGTCTGTCTGAGACTGATAAGGGTCGCTCAGCGGTGACAAGTGAGACTCTCGCTTCGATACCGGTCACTGCCAATCATGACTCAAGCGAGGCGTTTTTCTAGGTGTTCCCAAATGGTTTTCCTCAGTCAAAAATGGAGACCTCGGGCATTCCTTCCTAACACTCTAAGGCTCGGTATTACAATCTCGGTATAAGGTTCTAGATAAAGTTGTCCTCGAGACAAGCAACATTTCTAAGCTTCTGATTGGTGGTTGCCCTGGTGAAAACAAGTTATCCCAAGGATAAATAGTTATACTGACATTGTACAACCGGGGGTAAGTATAGTAATATACCTAGTTATTTACCTGAAGACGGGCATACCGCATACCGGATAAGGCTTCAACAAAAATTACTGCCTGAAGGCCCGTTTCACCAACCATAACCCCTATTAGAAGGTAATAGAAGATTCGCTATGAATAAACATGGCGACTGCCATGAATTTTAAATGTAATGTAACTTAAAACCGAGCTTACTAAATCGGAACTTAGTGGGGACCTCCGCCTACTGTTGACTTGTATTGTATTGATTGTTTATATACTGTATAACTTCTGGTTGCAACAAACTGGACTAATAAGTGACGTGTGATGGTGATGGTGAAACTTGATGTTTTGTTTTCACGTGATGTTTTGCTGTCAATTGTTGAATATTTGAATTTTAATGGCGTATATTGTTATGTACAGGTGGTTACATATGAGTTTTGTATCATAATGCAATATGACACAATACAATATAATATATCATATGACACATTTTGCCGTATCCTAATCACAGATACTAGCATAGTAATCGTAATTAGTTTGACTAAAACGTTAAACTACAGCTCGGGGCATTGCGCTTGACTATGCACTATTCGCGCTGAGTGCACATGCACCGGGGGCCGTGCAGCTGACTGGGAGTGCAGTCAACGATATCGCCGTTCTGCTGCACTGGCCATTGAGTTGTGTTTGGGTATAACTGCACTCGCGGCAATATTATTGCTCTCCATTATACTAACACACGAGTGTTGTTGTTGGTGCCCAATCTATGCATCACTCTGCAATCGAAACGAGTGTCCATTTTTTTTACCATAGCCTAGACATTTAAAAAAAATATCGAATAATTCTAATGAGTAAAAAAAAAAAACTCAAAAGTTAACTTTACCATTGTAGACCAGGGAGCAATCACAGTGCAGCTCTCATCATAGTTTTCGATGTCTATGGCCCAGAACGCGTTTTATAACGGGCCGATTATATCTCTTATTACATAGCTATCTCTTATTACATTTGCTATCTGTTCATATATGTTATACATCATTTTTCCGGTGCTTCTGATTCTCCCTATGGTCTTCCGGTTCCAGTTTATGGTGTCCGGTTGTCGCTCGTTGTCTAAGATGGTGTGTTACGTGTTACGTGTTACGTTTTACGTGTTACGTGTTACGTGCTACGTGTTTCTAAATATTTATTCCGGGGCAAACTTGTTTTCTTTTTGAAACCACGCTTATGATTGGTGGTTGCCTGGAAAAGACAAGCTAGTCCCGAACTAAATAGTTAGCGTGCCATCATAATACTGAGCCTAAATCCTTGGTTGTGTCTAGTTCCTGCCTCGCTATGAGCAGCTTGCGGAGACGTTGTGAAACGAAAGTAGCCCTTTGACAGCACCTAAAAGCTAATTTAACAACATGATGATCGTACTGGTTGGAAGTGGAGGCGGGGGTCGGGGGAGGAAATGATTACTAGTACGGATATAGGTGGATGCGGATCCCAAGCCTTCTACTGCGAGAACACGGTAGATTTAAACCAACATCTGCTATGATTACTCGGTAACCGATCAAAGGACTACGGAAGTGCGTTGCATATCTTTAGTACACCTATACAATTTATTATAGTAAATAATAGTGTTAGTAACTTCATAGCGTTTTTGTTTCTTCTGGCACACATGTATCTACTGGCTACATGCAATGGGCTTGGCACTCAACCAAATATCCTGAACGCACGTCATCATTTTATATCCCGTCGAATACTTGTAAAACAAATGCACCACGTATCCGAATAATGTGTGTACAAACATTTTGAAACACTATTTCATTGCAAATTCCCATTGATGTGTCTTTTATCCATAGATAACTTCTGCACACGGCACAATTCGCAGAGCCAATGTGTGTCCAAGCTCTTTCGCGTATCATCAACTCAGTGTGCATGTTGATGGCAGTCTACATGATTCCATGACATAAACTTGTCACTCCTTGGCTTTGTGTAAGTGATGTGTGTCCTCAACCACACATTCACCACACTTCACATCCATATCGAGCACCCTTCAAGTGTCAGATGTCCCGTATAACGTGTATTTGTGCGCACAGCTCTTGAATTGGCCGCCCTTATGGGGTTACTTGTTGACGTTGTGAGAAGGTTTTCCGATAGAGCGCAGCATCGTTCGTCTCGCGGTGTGATTTGAAAGCGCGCGATCTCTTATCATTTTCCTCAACTAAATGTACGCTAGGTTCTATTGATTCGACCGTTGAGCCACCGTATGGGTTGTTGTTAGTTCCGACGCTCTCCGTCGAGCGCGTTACCAGCCACGTCGATAAGGATTGCTACCCTTGCAGCACGGCCAGTCTAAAGGTCGGTAAAGTTCGGGCCAGTCCGTTTGACTCCCACGTGTACAGTGTTCTATTCGCGATCGCAAAACTTCGATACGCTCCTAGCGGACAAAATTATCCCTAAGCTAACGGGTCTAGCGCTCTAACTGTCTGCGGATTCTCGCACAAACCACGCGGTACTAATCTATTTCTAGCTCTTATACTATTCATTTTGAAGGAAAAACTTATAGGAAAGCGGATTAAGTTTACATGCCAATAGTCATCATAAAGGTTATTTCAAAATTATAGACCCAGTAGTTTACTTGTTATAACAATTTACGCAAAAAATCGGAAAATGAGCAAAATTTCTTATTGTTCTCTCAACTTAAATTGTTGAAAAACTAATCATCGGATTTTGACGAGAGTTCCTTTGGAACATGTACCAACAATGTAAGAAAATAAACAAATAAACTTTCTAGATAGAAAGTGCCCCGAACGAAAATTCATAGCATGCACTAACATGCAGGGTGCAGCGGTTGGACCTCAAAAGCAGCGGTTTTGGCCGTGAAACTACGCACCCTGCATGTAAGTGCATGCTATGAATTTTCGTTCAGGGCACTTTCTATCTAGAAATTTTATTTGTTTATTTTCTCACATTGTTGGTTCATGTTCCATAGGAACTCTCGTCAAAATCCGATCATTAGTTTTTCAACAATTTAAGTTGAGAAAACAATAAGAAATGTTGCACATTTTCCGATTTTTTGCGTGAATTGTTATAACAAGTAAACTACTGGGTCTATAATTATGAAATAACCTTTATGATGACTATTGGCATGTAAACTGATTACGCTTTCCTATAAGTTTTTCCTTCAAAATGAATAGTATAACAGCTAGAAGGAGATAAGTGATCAACGTTCCAGCGATACCGCCAATGTCACACAGAGAAGTTAACCCGGCACGGCCGCCACATTGGCCAGTGACGTCACTTTCAAACGTCCTTGAGATCGCGAATATCCTAACACTACTGTGAGGGAGTTTGTTGTTTGAAACTAATCCCATCAGCTGATTGTGGCCTCTTTGAAATGAAACACAACTGAACCTTAAATTGCAACGGATTTATGGGTTATGTCGTGGGGTTTGTGTATTTGTGTGCCCTTTGGGTAGGCTATCGCCTCTTAAGACTTCTGAGGACGTCCATGTTTGTCACTTTGTGTTTGGCGTCGTCTTCTTTGGACATACTTATCTACAATTTTGCGTGGTTCCTAAAAATGTACAAATGGCTGTGAAACGTGTACAGGTCAAAAAAAAAACACTACAAAAAATAATTGCGGTTATTACGTTTTACGAATTTGTTTGGACTGTACAAACAGTACAAGCAGAAAAACAGTATTTTTATTATTTAAAAAACAATGATTACCCAACTATGTAATCAAAATATACACGTATCAAAACCTGTTTATATTTCAACTACAACCCTGTAAAATGTCAGTTGCGTAAATTTTTTTTCTAAGAGCAGAAAACACTTACCCCTAAAGGTTGAAAGCGTCCTGTGAAGTATTAACATAGTCTGCTCGATAAAGCTCAAGCATCATTGCCCCTTGGGCATGTCTGGTATATGGACAACGTAGTTTCAATTACCAACGCAAGTTTGTTGTACGAACGCAGCAGGGTAGGCTATACCGCGGTTAACTCTATTACCACACGTAATTTAGACCTAAGTCGCGTAGCGTACAGCACACTTTCCTTTGAGTTTAATAGTTAATTATTGAATGGCCAAAGTAAACATTACTGGCGTGTTGCGGTATAATGAGACCGGAATAAATCATACAGAGCTTTTAGTTGTGTCACCAAGATCGGATGTTTCAAAGGTAGCTTGAACACAACGTGTGCACACACAAGCCATTCTGACAAGAACTTCATCAACAACGCAAGACATTTATAATAATAGCCCATTCTGGGGTTTAAAGTCGGTTCCATTGAGACATTTCTCTACGTCGTGGATCACAATCTTATTTTGTACTATTTTATCGTTTCAAAAAGCATAAAACCTTTTCATTTTAAACCAGCCACATTTTATGTTACACTTCATATAAACACACGCGAACTACTTTTACCCCTTAGTATATATCTATTTAACATCAAATCTGAATATGTATGAGTGCTGTTATTTGAACCATGAAAATACTTGTTGAGTTATTTGCGTCATAATTTTTATCTATTGTACTGTACTTGTAGGACTAACCTCCATCAAGGGGTGTTTTAGAAAGAATATCATACCACACTGTTTATCTGGCAAGGTAGATGATGAATAGTATCTCACACAAAACACTTGTTCTCACCTCTAAACATGGATTATTCTTCATTATCATTATACTTAATTATGAACCCTCTCTTTGTCAAGACTAGACTTGTCCAATGAATGCCTCGCGTTAATCTCTATTACAAAGAAACACACAACTTGTGAGTGCAAGCAAGTAAGTTCCCTCCCAACACACAAAACTCTACAGTTGCTTCTTGGACGATAAATTACCCAGGTTGTCACATACATCCCTTGCGTTGGGGAGAATAACCGCCGGTGAGTCCGCAGCGCTCGTGTCGGAAAGTTTCTGTACACGGTGCTTATGGTACTTGTATTCGCGGCAACACTGTAAGACATGCCGCGCTAATGGTGGTACTCTGCGGTAGTCTCGACCCCAGCGCTTGACGCCTCGAGTTGTCTGGTAGCGAGGCTTTATACGGGCGGGTCAATTACCATGGACTTACGCGGTTGTTTCAGAGGAAGTTTGTAGGCGTTGCCATCTTGCAATCTGACGCCATTGAAGTGCTACTAAAAAAACATAGCACACTACATAAAAGCCATCATCTATTGTTACCATGTAATGGGCGTCTCAGGCGCGACTTTCTGCCGCTCGCAGCGCTAGCAGTACTGAAAGGTCCAACTCGATTTTTGCACCTCGTTTTCTCAATTGGAACATTCAAGTCGTTTATATTTCATACTTTTAAATAAAAATCATCCATTGTAGTAATGTTTTGCAAGGTTTTTGACAGAGAAAACCTTTGTTATAGATACAAAATAACCATATTGTCATTTGACAGTTAAGACAGTTGACTAACGACAATATTTAACATGGAATGAATTACAAAGTTGGACCTTTCAGGACAGGTGCTGCAACTTTCTTCAGCTTTGACCGTTAAATCCGAATAAACTAGGAAAACGCTCTGTTTGACGCGTTGATAAGCGAGCGCGTCAATATCTACGAACTTTCTGGCGAAAAGATTTCAATGCTAATACAAACAACAATTAACAACAAATCAAGAATGCGCATTGAAAAAATGTTTCTAATTTCCATAGCTATTATACTTCCCGACATTGTTGGATGCAGTGCAATGTGCGTTGCTAAGAATTTTCGCTGTCATGTTTTCGCCGCGGTCCGCCACCATTACTAACAGTCATTGACAGCAATAGAAATGTAATGTCTGCCTCTTATACGTATCGGATCGCGTTTACATTAGTATATTCGTAACCGGACAAAAATTTACTATAACATAGCCACCTCACATTTTGCCTTAACTGTGTTTCAAAAATATATTTTCGAGAAACTTTTGTGTAACTTTGCCAATGTTTATAAGATCGCCATTACATTAACATATTCGTGACGGGAAAAATCTGTAGAAAAATCTGGCTATCTCACATTTTGCCGCCATTTTGTTTCAGAAAAATATTTTGCAGTAACTATGGTGTAACTTTGTAACTTTTCGAACGATTTTGCCTCAAAACTATACACCTTCAATCCACATCGAGGCTTGTGGATGGTCCAAATTTCAAGTTGATCGGACTTTCCGTTCGACCACTATCGACGGACATAAAAAAAAAAAAAAAAAAAAAAAAAAAAACAGAACGAAGTGCCATAAGAGTCAAGTGGAAACGCTCGCTTCGCTCGCTTAAAAAATAGTCACTCCACAGTGTTTTGTTCCAGACGAGCATTGTATGTGCACCAATCAAAGAAATACACAACAATGAAACTGTCCGGATTGTGGCGTCACAGTCCCCTCATTCGAAATGAACTCTATTGTTTAATATTGTCTGGAACAATAACACCGCCATCTAGGTGACACGCCAATTCGTGCAGCAGCACTTTAATGGTGGCCGTTTTAGACAACCGTATATTATTACGGAGTGCGTCTGTGATTCTCAGTTCGATATTGGAAGCTTACAGCGATTCTAGACCATCTAAGCAGATACATACCAACAATGTAGAAGAAAATGAAACCTAAAGGTGGCTGCTGCACACGACTGATTCATAATGCGTCAAAAACTTAACCTCACTTTCGACGCATTATTTGGAGTTTTATCGATTTTCCTATATTTTATGTTGCCTAAGTATTTACACAATGTTGTATTGTGTGATTAAGATATTGTTTTATGATCTGAGAAGAAAGTTCAAATAACAAAATAAATCAAGTTGTCCACAAAGTTGGCGGGTTTTAGAATGAGTTTCTAAAAAAGTTGGTCTACCCCTCAACCCTATCTTTCAATGCTATTTGGAAATAAGTTGCCCAACTAAGATCACTAGTGTGAACAACTGCGTTAGTAACGTCCAAATAGTTGGGCCGCGCATGCGCAGATTGATCAACAACCAAGTTGGGCAACTATTAGGCCAACTTAGATGAGTAGTTTGCATCCATCTTTAGCCAAAGTGCAAAAATGCAGACACAGCCGATTTCCAGCGCTGGTACACTGCTTTACGAGCAGATATGTTGGTCCTGTAATACAGTTACTATTATGACGCTAAATTGTTCAAACCAAGATGTAGCCGTTCTTATATACATTTAGTTTTGCATCTTAAGAGTAGGAGCTGGATGAATGATCCCTAGTGGCCATGTGCATACTATCTAATACATGTGACCTAAATAATGTGCCTATGCATTTTTACAATAAGAATAGAAGCGTATAAATTAGACTATGAGAAATGTTTTACAATTTGGATCGTGCTCAAAGAAAACGTTATCTGTGCTGTAATAACAATTTATTAGCACACTTGTGCTGTAATCCAGCCTATAAACACCTTTTCGCATAATATGTTTATTTTATTGTCTTCCCGTATATATTGTTATGTCTGTTTCTCTGTGACGCTGCCATTTCTTAACCCCATTGATAATGTCTGTATTAGATATTAATAAAGCAATTGTAAGCTACTTCCTACAAAGAAATTGCTTTTACAAACGCAACCAAAAACAAAGTAAATTGCCGACATGAATAAATGATTCGTCATGAAATAAATGGAATGGAATGTAGCCTACTGATTGTATTGCTAATTGAAATCAAATTCTAATTGGCTACGGTACAGACTAATTTCAAAGTTTGCTAATTGATTCCGTATAATAGACTTCCGAGACTCCATCTGGGTTAGTTCTCTCTTCCAAGTTGAGGTTGCTTCCTTGCTGGAGGTTTGCCGCAGTACAAAGTGATATACTGAAGGAATGGCGGAAGTTGGACTCGACTTGAACTTAGCCCATATACATTAGAGCAGGAAATCGCCGCGAAGACCTTAGCCGAAAAGACGTGCAGTGAAAAAGTAGTCAATTTGCGCGGAAGAATGAAAGGAACGATATAACGTGGCGAAGAAAGAGTACAAAACACGGATCAATTAGTGTGTCCGTGGATGTTGCTGGAAACAGTGTCGTGTCGCGTCGCGCGCGCCCTTTCTCTCTCTCTCTCTCGTGGGCGTGGGCGTGTGTTCGTGGGCGTGGGCGTGCGGTGACTGTGGCCGAAAATTGGCAGCCGATCAAAAGAACGGGTCATAAGTGTAACAATGTGCTGGGACGCGGCCAACGGGTGCGGGCGGAGTGGAGTGAGGGTTAAGGGGAAAGGGGAGAGAGAGAGGATTTAACATTATGGCTTTTCGATTGCCAACAATCCGTTTGCTCTTCGGTTGGTGGGATATAAACTAAACGTCGACGATTTTACTTCATCTCGCGCAAAGCATCTTGGATTGTAATACGGGGCCACGTTGCAATATGTTGGATGTCGTCATTTGTAAACAAGGTGATATCTCGCTTTTATTGGGCAAGTGATGTGCTCACTTTATACTAGAAAATACCCATCTATTTTCAACAACTGACCACCCGTCGTGTAGGCGAAAGAGGTGATTATGATTTGTCATTTCTGGCACCGTTTAGTGTCACACTGTTAAAACATCAATAATGTTTTACGATCACAGACAGATTCTAAACTCATTAAAAAGATAATATCCGCATAACCGGTGGTTTGGCGAGAAGCCATGATGTCATAATGTGGCTCCTTTACCAAACGAAGTATATTCTTATTATTGGATTACTCTAGCATCGAACAGTGGGGGCTATCTATATCTAATGGTGTGTACACTTTGACTGACCCACAATTTAAATCGGGCATCGTTATACACATTCTGGGCTGACGAGACGCGTATTGTAGAGTGTGTTGATAAAATGCGCATGCTATACCATAATGTTTTTAGATGCAGATAAGTTGAAGTTCAAAAATGTGTTCATCAACATTGGTTTTCTATTACTATTGAAGAGTACCAAAGAAACCCTCTTGTATCATCCACTCTATGTGGTTTAAAATGGCTCCCTTAATCATTTTCGTAAACTCATATACCTCTTAACCAGGATGAGCTAAAACTCGGATATTTCGTAGAAAACATATTCTTCTATTGTCAGCTCAAAATATGTAAACTCACATTTTGTTTCTAGTGTAACCGTTTTTTTGTGGTTTACACCAGCTCCCATAATCACTGTCATAAACTTAACCGATGGATAAACATCTTCGTCCTCTATTGTCAGCTCAAATGTAAACACCGATGGCCTCCAAACATGGCCGCTGTGACGTCACGTGAATACTCCCTGCGTGTCAACAAACCTCTCTGCCTTTTGTGTACTCTGCGACCACCGATGTAAATGAGGTAGCGTTCACTTGCCAGTGCGTTGTAGTCCGATGTCATTTGAATGTTGGCAGTCTCACGCCCACCGCCTGTGAAAACCGCTGCACGAACCACAGCCTGCTATAGCGGTGGCCTGGGAATCCCTCCCTATCCTCGCGACCTCGACAAGATAGATTCACTCGCTTTCTAGACAGCCGGCCAACTCGACGCACGCGTTTCACGTTCAATTCATTTGCATGGATTTAAATTGGTCCGGCGAGAATTGGTATAAAATGCTAATCCCCAAATAGTTTCATTTACCTAATGGATGGTACTGGGCGTGGACAATAGACAACAATTCCGTTGAGCGACAGTTTTACGGTGATAGCGAAACATGTGGCGCAGTTACAGAGCTGGTTTATGAACACTTCGGCTATTTAGAGAGAACATAATCGCCGAGTATTCAGCATTTAACTTGCAGTCGGAAGTCAAACATTAATAGTACGATAAATTACAATAAGTGGATCTATAGGAATGCTCATATTGTGTAAATCCCATATGTTTGTTCTATTAAAATACCATCGTATTAGTGATGTTTAGCTCAGCGGTTTACTTCTTCATTCTTGTCTCCAATGCGGAAGGATACTGGTTAAATAGGGGGTTTCACATCGTAGAAAAAAAACGTGATTCTGAGTATGGTGAAATTGCGTGAATAGCGTTTATTCGGAATTGTCGACATCGTGATCGTAATCTCGAATTTAGGATCGTAATCGTACATTTTGCTATTACAAAATCATTACGACATTACGATTTAGTTATTAACAC
Organism: Isoperla grammatica; assembly: GCA_945910005.1. NCBI lineage: Eukaryota > Metazoa > Arthropoda > Insecta > Plecoptera > Perlodidae > Isoperla > Isoperla grammatica. Next base: position 116,790,478 of record OX246737.1, read on the forward strand.
CACTATATTCTGTAAGTTAACTCTTTCACGATTTCCGGATTGCGATTGCGATTGCGATAGCGATTGCGATCCCGATATAGACAATTGTGGTTAGAACTTGATTGTTATCTGACATTCGTGAAATTTGACTAAACCCATGCAATACAATACAGTTTATCTTAACTTTGTTGTAACTCACAACATACAAAATACAAAACAAAAATGACGAGGTTCAATTACAAAAATCGTTTCTCTACTGAATAGCAACAGTTTGTTAGAAGCTGAAGAGGGATAAAAGATACCCCCGTGTTTGTCGTCTATGCCGCTTGGTTATACGTGACATGACTTGTACCGCCGCATTATGAGCTGCATAATAAGGGCGTACCAACCTACCGCAGTCATTTGTCGGTGCAACTCACTAGAGAGCCTCGTGTCGAGTATAGGCCTACTGACTGAGGCTAATTACGAGGTTGATGCGACTGCTTTGACGCTAACCAGGTCGCGTCACGTGATGCCTCGGTCGTCGTGTGACCATTATGCAGTCTGGCGCAATGACTGCATGCTCGTACTCGCTGCAATGTGCTTGCAGACACGCATAGATTAGGGCCAGTTTTACCAAACTTTAATCTGGCGATTTTCTGTTAATCGTAGATCAAATATGCTGCCCGGTAGAAGCATAGAAGCATCATGCATTTTGTATGTAATGTTTGTTGAAACCATGTTACCAATTAGAGATCAGTTAATCGGCCGATTTAAAAGTTTGGTGAATTCGGACCTTAGGCGCGTGATTAGGCGTGTACTTTTCTAGAGGTATTTTCTAGTTTTTAGTCGATATTTCATGTTCATATTCGTATCTGAAATATACAAACCTCAGACCCTTATGTATTGCTCAGCTGACATGTACGTTGTTTCAACGAAGTCAATAGATTCCTGTCCTTTTTTAATTCTATCGTAAAGGAGGACTTCCGCTCAGGAGTGTAGAAGACTCAGTCACGCTCCCTGTGTTAGGAATTTTCAGGTATACAACCCAAGGTTGTTAATTATCCCGAATGAAATTGTTTCAAATCAAATACTAGAACTAGCATGAAATTAAATATAGGCCTACTTACATTGGGGCAACTTTAACGTATATTTGATAGTCTTTGATTTTCAGCAGTCCTATTATACTGCAGTAACTGGAGTGGCGTATCACATTCCGTATACTTCCTGTTTATCACTTCGTTTTTCTACAGACTTCAGACAACACATTCTGAAAGACTTCAGAAACAAAGACGATCGTACTTTGAGAGAGACGAAAAACAGCGCATTTATATATATTTCCGCTTATTTTTTGTTTTGTACATGTGTTTTACAATTTTCGTGTTTTTCGAATTGATAGTTCCCTACACAAGAAACAAGAAGAATCTTTACTTAACGTAAGTGGGGTTCTCATTTACTTTTCATTTACTTCTCATTTACAATTTTCTGCTCGTTATAACAGCCCCAAGACAAACACAATGAGCATAAAAACACTTGAATTACAATAGTTTGTCTCGTATGCCAATCCTGCTAAGTGTTATCCTGTTAATTGTTATCCTGTTAATTGTGTCTCTTGGAATAGATTGGTCCCTCGAGTCCTTCAATGCGTACGGGACCGTATTGACATACGAGAAACGTTTCAATCGGTAATGTGGTGATAATTCAACAACGGTCGGTTTATCTGTAAACTCATCGAAAGTGACGTAATGATCAACGGACAAGTCTGCGGTTGACTGGGGATCGGTTTCCAATTTATGTTACTATCATTTTGTTCGGTCTCTGCAAACAATTCGATGAGCTCATAAGTTTCGCATAATATCACACACACATTTCATTGAGCAATGTGTACGAATATAACCTATATGTGGCTGTACTTTCCATTTATCAGTTAAAACAATGCGTTATTATTACTGTCCAACATGACAGTAGTATGCATTCGTCCGTTGCATGAATTGACGTTTCATTGATTGACGGTCTGAATATACCTTAAGTAACAGCTTTTTATCTAAATAGTGTTATGATTTGAATAAATGTTGATAGTCCAAATCAATGAATTACATACAAAATGACAGTATCATTGAATAGCCGTACTTTATGATAGATTAGTGTCTACGTGTTTAACGCAAATCAACATTGTCATCTAAAGACGTTATTATTTCACAAAGTGGCAGCGCCATTTGTTTTCGGGCTCAAAGTCTATCTATATATGTGTGTGTATTATGTAACCTCAAATCCTTTACAAACTTTCAAAATATTACTTTGAGTGTCTTTTACAAAGACATTTGATGCACACTTTTATTTTGCTGTAAGGCGGTACGAAAAAACGTACAAAGATAAAGAAAAGGAAGCGAACAGGGTGTATGACAGACTGAAATGCTTGCGAGGCGAGGAAAAAAAAAACCTGTTCAATTTCCTGCTCACATTCTTTACGGGAAGCTCTGTAGGGTTTATCTCCTTTGAGCAAATGCGTTTGCAAAAGAACCGACAAAAGTATAGCCTGTTTATTGTGTGATACAGTTCTTGCTCTCGCCTCTTCCATACATTCTCCAATAATGTGGCATCCAAAGCCTCGCGTATTATAGAAACCGTCTACGAATATTTGTATGGACCACAGCGAACTGAAATCTGCATCGTTCGATGTAAATAAGACTCTACCCCCGTTTTTCGTATATGTTATTTTATTTAACAGCAGTTAAATCGTCATAGCTATTGGACGTCCCGCCGCCGTCGGCTCTTCTTTAAACCCTTCGTCCGAGAAAAATATATAGGTTTTTTGCGTTCTAATGGAAAATGGACGTTGCTGATAACGGCCTAGGCGAGGGGATCAAAAGATCTCGCGTTCTCCGAGACGACCACGAGATCTCGTGACATTGCGGGAAACGAACGTTGTGTTGAATGTGTGGGTATAGCGCTTGACTGGCCCCAACGGGAATACAAACTGTAAACAAAACAATGGGAAGAAAAACTATTGCACTATTCATAGTTCCCACGTGACGTCACAGCGGCCATGATTGCGACACAAATGATGAGGATCCAATCATAGATCTTTGGCAAATACTATTCAAATTCAATAAATAAGCCTAATTTAGAATTTAAAAAGTAAACATAAGTAATAAAAAACTTAAAAATTATGACACATACCAATTTTATTTAAAAAACACGCTGAACTATAAATAACTAAGAATGTCTGTGTTCTACCACAACAGCTTTCAATTGTTTCTCCATGGCAACGTCAAAGTTTGATCACAAATGTGGCCGCTACGCGCAAAGATGTGACGTACGTGCAACCTATGAATAGTAAGACCACGGTATATTACATAGAATGCATAATTGAATGTTCTTTCTACAGTAATGAACAAAAAGCAACGAAGATTTACGTTTGATCTTTACCGACGTGTGCACTTAAAACAGACTGCCCGCCCATGTTGTGTGTATGCCAACATTAAGCACCATATATCTCGACTTGTTTAAGCGTATCTTATTTTGCATCTTGGCATTATTCTAGTAACGTAAAATCAGTATTTTCATAAATAACCTGTGGCGTCTACTTCAACTATAATTATGTATTTCAGAGTGTTTTAGTACCACGTGTTGTGTTTTATGTTTTATGTCATTCCTTGACGATGACGATAATGTTATCGTTTAACGACGCACATAGCGGCAACTCTTGTACAGTGTCTCATACGACAGGCAGAGTTGCACTCGAACTATTCTACCCCGAGCCCAGTTTAAATAATAGTTGGTGTTTCATTAGTAAATATTAAACACATGCTGTCGAACCCCGTTTATTTGGGCTCTGGTAGTTCGGGTTTCTGGTTAATTCGGGCTGGCCTTTAATTAATTTTCTAATTGGTTGACTCTAATTTTTATTGATTTTAACCTTATCGTATCACTACTTTTAAGATTGGTAGGCCTACCGTAACAAAAGGCAACTTTGTAAAATTATGTAGAAACGTTCCTAACACACAAGGTGATAAAACCACGTTCTCAGGTTTTCTGTTAATTCGGGCCCCATTGGACACAATTAATTAACCCGAATTAGCGAGTCTCTACAGCAAACTTTTTGAAGGACGAAACTATACTATACCAGTTGAATTACAATTATTGTGCTCGGATGGTTTTTAAACAACTCTTGCATTAATCAACACCACGTATGCCGAGGTCGTTGTTCAGCTAATGTATCAAGTAACCTGATTGTGCATTCAGCACAACGAAACACAGGGGTGACTAGAAGTTGGGTGCGGGCCTGGTTGTCTGAATCTTGATGCGTTATATAGGACGGGAGGATAAAGTGTGTTGATCCACATACTTTTTAAAGTAGTGAAAAATGGGTCCCATACCCTTTTATATGTCAAAACGTTTTGATGACAACTAATAATGGCGGGAAAACAGAATATTTGGTTCTAGAAGTCATTCTGCGATAGGGGATGTGGGAGGGGGGATTGTTTGCCACATACCTTCTCTCAACTATCTTCTTCTTCTATCAACACAAATCTTATCATCATCATCATCATCATCATTATCATCATCATCATCATCATCATATGTTGCCACGTCCAACTCTGCGTTGGGTCGGCATTGAAGATAAGCCTCTCCATCTTCATCTATTCTGCCACCACTCTTCCCCCTCAACTACATTCCAGTCCCCTCCTCGCATTTCCACCTTATCTTAAATCTTATATTATAACATATAATTACTTGAAACGTTTTAAAGGTCAATTTATACATGTAGTGTTCATACAAATCTGTACACGTTGCAAATAAATATAGCATGTGTAATACTATATCGGTAGCCATTACATGCACAACCAATTAACGTCAGTCTTGTATCCACAACAATGTACTCAGTCAGCATTCGTACCCACGCACGCACGCACAAACCCAAACACGCTCGCACGCACGCACGGCTCCCCTGGCAGTTTGCCTTGTTGTCTGATTGTGTATTCGAACCAGCCGTCTGGCATCGATTGAACGCCTGTGTAGTAATGAGATAAATGTTATCCCGCCATTATTTCGTGACGTCAGAACTGTCATTCTATTCTCTTCCGTTCAGGCCTTGGAGAGTCGCTATCTTTAGCAGAGGAGCCAGTTCGATAAAGCTACCGGGTATAGTATTATGATTGATGACATCGGCATCAGTCAATAGCAGTGTGGTACAATCGAGTACCTTAATGATGACAAAAACTTCCCGTTTTTATTGGAGACACTAGTTTAGTGACGATCCTAGCGGTGAGGCTCTAATATCAGTCATCTTATGGGGAGGCGTACAACAAACGACTACACTGCAGCGCTGCGAGCGTTCCGGCCACTGATCTCCGCCTGCTAGAAGTAACCGAAAACCCTATCGAGGAGGCAGTGCACTATTTATTATTGTAAAATTATCCAAAGATTCCAGAGAAGTCAAATAAAGAATTCTTATTGTTGAAAATTGTGTGTATCCAATATTCATAGTGACCATTGGCCGGATCGCTCGCAACGCTCTCTGTACACTTGTTACGCGCCCCCATAGATGCACTGTGGAACTGATTGCGACAATCCAGCCATCTATAAGGTCTACTTGATCTCCGCCTAGCGGAGGCTCGTCGAACTCCCAACTTGCGAGTTCGACGAGCCTCCGCTAGTCGGAGATCAGAGTTACCTTGGCCATCTAGAGATCCGCATCCACCAAGCTGTGAATCAAGTTTAACTAGAGCCACTCCGCGTGGCAGCGCTGTTGTCGTGTCGCCGCATTTGTAATGCTAAATATTCACAGTTTCTCGTAGGTTACTGTTAGGGTCTTCGGTACAACAGTAACTGTTCTCTGTTGCATATAATAGAAATAGTAGTGGAGGGGTGCGTATTAAGATTGTCGGAAGTTAATAATATATTTATTTCATTTATCTTTATTTATAACAAAATATTACAAACTCTACAGGTACATACAGCATATTAGTTAAAGTTAATTAGAAAACATCAGCAAAATACAAAATTATATTGTTTACACTTCTATACACTGGATGCAATATAAACATGTATTGAACTAGTCGGTATAATTCGGTATCAATTTCACCAAGAAATACTTTCTAGTATTACTAGTCGGTATAATTCGGTATCAATTTCACCAAGAAATACTTTCTAGTATTTTCATATACACGTATACGTCGATATATGGGCATTATTTATATTTTATTTATTATTACAGATGTAATGCCACTTACACTTGTTTAGTTACTGCAATTACAATTTGAAAAGAAACCTTGCTTAATAAAAGTTTTCAGTTTGAACGTTACGACTTCTCACGGTCAGTGATATGCATAGATTTTAATATCGACTAGACTTGTATGACTGGTGAGAGAGTTTTAATTAAATGTCTAATCGACCGGGAGCTGTGACCTATATTCTGCCGTGAGAAGCAATCAGCGATGCTCTAGTGACTCGAAGTAATAAAAACCACTTGTGTACTTTCATCTCCGAATGTGGATGGATATTGGTTGTTCTAAATCTGTTGACCGAACTGGTTCCACGAAGCAGTTATTGACTGTTATAAAAGTGTAGACCTGTAGTGTTTGTTCTGGCACATAGATTTTTATTTCATTTTCTGTTTACTACAATCAAATAAAGTAGGTATATATACAATACATGCGTGTTAGGTTGTCGAATCTAAGAAAACTTTTAGCGTGTAGAAACCTTCGTTTGAAAGAAAAATGTATTCGCCCTCTAAGTATGGAATAATACAAAATGCAGCGTTTTTAAATTGTACGTTTTATCTTGTATACACAAGTAGCAATTAGCAATACTAGACCCGAAACAAAACATACTAGCAATGCAATCTTGTACACAAAGACACGAAGCTTAAAGTATGTTTTTATCAACAATCTTATTTCAGTATGATGTGAACTGTTATGCCGTCTTTGAAATCTATGTTATTTTAATTTTTTTTACGTTAAAAAGGGGCCAATTTCAGTAGGCACCGTGTGTTAGTACATACAGCGCTGTATGTGGCCAAATTTAGCAACAAACTGCTGAAGATTTCATTCCGCGGTTGAAAATAGTGCTGGATATTATTGTGATATATCTTGTTTTTTGTTTGGCGTTTGTTTCGTTTTTATTGTTGATGTGTATTTATTTTGTATTGTTGTTTTGTTTTGCGTTTTTGTTTTGACTTTTATTGTCTTGTTTTGTTTGTGTTTGTTGTGTGTTATTTGTTGTTTTTACGTCTAAAACGTGTCCTGATTAAAATGGTGGCTTGCCTTTTTAAGATTTACTGATGGGATTCATAATCTGCACGAAAATTTTAAAACCCATATTTAATTAAACATTTTTCACAATTTCCCTTTATTGACGTAGGAAGAACGACGCTGCTTCAGCAGGTTGTTGCGCGACTTTGCCACTTGGAGCGCTTCATTCGTTTTCACTAGCGCCATCAGTGGCCAATCTCGGTGCCTAGATGCTTTAAACAACTTTTAGACAACTTCCATCCAGAGTCCAACGGTCTGTTTTATTATCTCATAATTCACCCGGGCGATGATTGAAGGTAGCGCTTTGTGTGGGAGTTGCCTCAATCACTCAAAACACGGCCATTACTGTTGTCACAGTATAAAGTTTCATCACAGGCAGAGAGACGGACGGTCAGGGCAAACTTTTCATTCACTGACGTCATAAGCAGCGACAAGGAAGTTATTCATTCCATGTTTGCTTTTATTCAGCTTTCATGAAAACGTTCATATATCGACATATAAAGAAAAGACTGTGCGCAAAAGAAGTAAAACGTGAATTTCATGACGCGGAGTCTTACTTTATAGGTCAGCCATTGTTATCGCAAGTCAAAAGTTTATCCGTTGGAAAAGCATGACATTATAAAGCTTTCTTTTTTCTCTTGAAGGCGCGCAAGTTTCTTGACAGCAACGCGTATGGTTGCCATGGTTTCAACATGTCTGGCAGTCACGTGATACATTGCATGCAGTGTCTGAGCACGGGAGTGGCAGCTCCAACGATAGTTTCTGTATTATAGTTCATGCAACGACGTTCGTGATGGCCTATAGTGTATTTTATTTATTAACACTTTGTACGATGATCGGTGATTGGGAATATGACTGTTTTTTTATATCGTTGTCCTTTGAAAAACAGTTATACGACTAAATAGAATAGATATTAAGTTAAGCAAAATCAATTTTAATAATGTAAATAGCAGCTGTTGTAAACGCTAATTTTTTTAAATGAAAACTCTTCTATACCAATAAAATTCTCAACGCTAAAAAACTATGCTTCCGTTTCCCTAACACCCTCTCATAAATATAAACAAAGAGAATAACTAACGAAAATATGTTAAAATAAAACTTTGATCGTGGAAATCAAAATTTATGAATTTTTTCTAACTTCAGAAGAAATAAATAGCTATAATTACCCCCGATTATGAATCACCAAACTGATTGTTCCCAGCATCGATGTTTTAACGCATCTATGTGTGCACAGTGATGCCGCGTTTCTCATCGACGTCATCAACCGTGCTTATCTCAGTCAACCAACACGAGCACCGCTTCCTGGTTCCTGCTAGCCTGATACCGCGATACGTACTCTCGTACCTCGTCAACGTTAATGCGATCTTTCAATCGCTTTCACCACTCATTCTATCGCCCACACACTAAATATTTTGACTGCTGGTTGGTTGTTTAGTAGACCCATTTAAATTAATCTATACACGGCGCGGATATTAAAATCGGCAATTGTGGCAACCCCTCTAGAGAATAATACTAAAAAACCATTGTCGCCCAATGATTTTGTTTGTAAATTTCTGTTTTTTTTTTGTTTGTTTTTTTTACAAAATATATTTTAACATGATATCGCGCTCAAGGGTAATAAACGTTCGCATAATACAATAATAACGCAAGCGATGTACACAGTTGCCAGATCGCAGGCGGGAGCCTGAGTTTTACATCGTACATAACACTGTTACTTCACAAAGCACTTTAGCACTCACGCGAATGATCGAACATCGCAATAATTTCTATCACTCTTCGTGCATACAAATGCCACATTTAACCGCATTCGCTTTATAAAACTTCGTGATTTATAATAATTTTGTATCCACTATTGGCCGAATTGAATAGCGTCTCTCACTGCAAAAAGGATTCGTTAAAAAAAACTGTTGCAGTAAATTTACTGGTTTTGTTGCACTTTATGAGAAAAATTATGTGTTGTAGTAAATGAAAAAGCTCTAACAAATACGGTTGTATTTTTTACTACAAACTGTTAGTATAATAATCAAACCATATGAAGGTATTTCTATGACTATTCGTAAATAACAGCTGTATTTGTGCGAGTAATATTATTCACCTCATGCATAAATAAAACAAGGTAAAATTAAAATACCAAGACATACTTTATTAGCGGTACTTCCTACAACAAATATAGTAAGAACCAAGACATATTTTTAACAGTGATGAGCAGTGAGTCCCTAGGCATTCATTTAGTTTCTTTAGTTTACGTCGGATTTACCGTCCCGGGCCGAATTCACTAAACTTAGTTAATCGCCGATTTACTAATCTCGGAATGTTTACCAATGGTTTCAACAAACATTACATACAAAATGCATGATGTGTTTTTCCAGTAGCCATATTTGCTCAGAGAAAATATCCGATAAAAGTCGAGTGAAACCGGGTTCTAGTGTGTGTTATGCTAAAACGATCAAAGTACTACAGTTGATGGATTCTCCGTGCGCGACTCGTATAATGGAAATGAGATGGTTCCACTCAAATATGTGCATTTCTATGCGTGGAAACTACAATCCGTCATGTTGTGTTGTTTGTGACGGGACTTGTAACAGCTGCTTCTAGTGTTGCGTGAAGTCATGTTTCAACACCACACGACGTATTAAAACGTTTCTTGGATCGCATGCGTAAGATTCTCTCTTTAGATCATTAAATATATTGTTTATGTTGTTGAATCAAAACGATGAGTGGTATTTGACAACTTCCCACGAGTATCCCGAGCGTATTGAAATATATTCATCCATCAGAGAAAATTATTTTATATTTTTGGTGGAGGTGCCGGGTTTTGAAATTTTCTGTTTTAATCAATTACAATAAATGATTTATTCACGTATTTATTTATTTACAGCACAAATACAGCCGTTGGCAATTTTACATTCTGCATTAAACGATAGAGCAGCTTTTTTTAACAAATTCTCTCATTTGAATCGAACCAGTCGTGTAATTTATTCTCTCTGTTCTTTGTATGTTGTTTTCTTCAAATTAATTCTGAACCGTGACACCGAGTCCCTGATTTCTCTGCGCCTCCAATAACTTATACTGAGAGTCATCTGCCTATTATTCTGTTTCACATTTATGGTGGAGGTGCCGGGTCTACTTTTTTTCTCTTTTAACCCATCAAAGAACAGCCTCGCTTTGATCAAAAGCTCTCGGTAAAGCGAGCAATGCTGCTAAATATTCTCTTTAGACTTCATTTCAACATAGAATCTCCTAAAAAGGACGCATGTGCATAATATAGGCCGGTATGGATTGGTGATTCCTACTAAATGACAGACGAAGCAATATCACTGTGTTATGTTGTAGCAAGTATTGCTTAATGCAAATCGTGCTGACAATACTTTCTGGTGTGATCAACAACGCGTGATCGATTCACGTTTCTGTTGAAGCAGATGTGATATTGCTATGCAGCAGTTTAATCTATCGTCCCCAATATATCCGATGCCATGTTGCCCATACTAATCCTGATAATATCTTCAATATTGAAAAAGTTTGGTGCTCTAATGTAATCCACTAAAAAGTGATTTACCGTTGAGAACATGTTCTGACAGGTTATTGTGTGCATGTGTTGGAGCTAATATTGTGTTTCATTCATCAAATTGTTGATTCTGAAAGTACAACTTACAAATAACGGGCATTTGAGAAACGAGCTAAAATGAATGTAAGGAAACATGTGTTTGTGTTGTGATTAGAATACACACACTTCTCTATCCCGAAAGACGGTTTGGTTTCCATGTCAATTAAATAATATGACGTAGGATGAACATTAATTCTTGGTATTTGAATATATATTGCTAGCTGCCTTTCGACTATGATATATGAGTGACTCAGAATGTTTTCAACTAACAATCTTTGATGTTTTACCATTCAGGCATAGATACATAATTAAACACGGTACATAGACCTGTTGAAACGCTCAACTTGGATCATATTTTTGACTGCAGAAATACCGATCTAAAAAAGTGTTAAGACACCATACTTTGCTTAAAACTTTGTCTTGAAAATATTGTAATTGTAGCAAGAAACACTTTGTTAATTCAAAAACGTGTGACATAGTGATAGGGAAGACGTACAACGACTACACTGCAGCGCTGCGAGCGTTCCTGCCACTGAGCACTGCCTGCTAGAAGTCACCGAAAACCCCTCTAGAAGCCAGTGCACTAATTATTATTGGAAAAATATCCATCGATTCCACAGAAGTCAAGTAGTCTTTCCAATGACTTTTAAAAATTCGTAAAGCACAAGACTCAATTCTAAAAATAGCCGTGTTGCCGTGTTTTGTTTCGGACAAACACTGAATATGCACCAATCAAAGAAAGATACAACAATGCAGTTGCCTAGCAACACGTTGTTTGTCCGCCTGTGATGTCACAGCCCCCTCAATTGAGTCTTGTGCTATTGTTGAAATTGTGTGTATTCAATATTCAGTGACTGTTGGCCAGATCGCTCGCAACGCTCTCTGTGCACTTGTTTCGCCTCCCCATACGGTTGACAATCCACTGCCTTGTAATAGAAAATCTCACCGGTTGATTTACAACACCATAATAGAGAGGCGGGTTAGCACGCAACAAGGTAGTTACTTTATACCTGCCCCATATATCAACAAGATGTACGTGTTTGTTAGTCTACCATGTCTACGTCGGTACGTTGATAGTTAATTTAGTTTTACATATTCCAGACGTTTTGGAGAACTCTGTGGTTTCTGCTGCTTCACGAGAGCAACAAACATGTTGTCATACTTTGTCTGTTTATAGACAACATAGAATATACAAAGTTTATCTAGAATACAACCGTTAGCCATTTGAATAGGATATTGTTAGTTCTGTAGGGTGTATCATCAAGCATTGTAATGTTAGAAAACCTGTCGAGGCCGGTGTGGAATCAGGTAAGAGTAGTTCTTCCGGCTGTTAAAGCCAATCATATTTATAGATTAAATGCGTCGTTATAAACAATTATTATCATCGTTAATCTAGGAAAACCCCATTGGTTATTGTAAATCTCCTTCTTGAGGACCGTTGTTCGGATCTTTGTTTCCAGCCCAACACAAATCGTTATCTGTCTGCAATATTTAAAAACAAGCAATGTTTTGAACAGTCAGCCATAATATTAACAATGTTCTGTTATCGGGCGTTTTATCGACATTGACCGTTCTCAATGTATTCCCGACTTATTTTTAAATTTTTAATCCGTATTGAACGAAACACGGACTACACCTGTCTTCGGTATAGGAGAAATATTATTGTCACATTTCATAATGATAGCAGTGAAATATAAACATCGGGATGAGTTCCAAATATTTCCAGTATCTGGATTCTGGCATAATATGAATAGCCTAAAAGAGGAAATGCAAGCTCGCAAAAGTTTTCTGGCACCAGTCCCTGGATTGACGTATCAACCCTCATTATGAAGCTCTAGATAGGTCAAGACATAGAACAGGTGCAGCCTCGTCCCCTATCTGTGGTGGCGTCGTGCCAGTTACCGTCATGGCGGCTCAGAACCTCAACCATCACTTGGCGCGATTAGCCCCTGCCACGGCGTGGGGCCTTCACGCTGTGGTTTGACCTTCGCCAGGCCTTCCTCTTGAGTATAACCCGACCACTCCCGTTCTCGACGCAAGGTCTTCCCCTAGCCCCTGCCACGGCATCAGGCCTTCACGCTGTGTTAAACGTTCTCGAGACCTTCGCCGTGAGGCCTTCACCCTGAGAATAGCCGACAATCCCTGTTCTAAGCGCAAGGCCTTCGGCCTGATACCTAACCCGTACCAAAGGCCCAGCTTTTCATTAAACTTAATGTAATCCTGCAGAGGCACGTTTTGCATCTCAGTCTACAATTCGATGCCACAATAATTTCATTATTATAGTTACACCTACTTTTGTGCGAATGATTACCCGTAAGCGTAAACGTAGCAACAATCCAAGACGTTAGTTCTCTCGTTGTTAGAGAATCAATGTGAGCTGACCCCCAAATTACAGTTAACGTGTTTCTTGGTAATTTACTGTTGTCTGTCTGTCTGTCTGTCTGTCTGTCTGTCTGTCTGTCTGTCTGTCTGTCTGTCTGTCTGTCTGTCTGTCTGTCTTTCTGTCTGTCTGCTCATGGGGGAGAAGTTGATGGCTTGCCGTTCAGTGAGAAAATGTCACAATGCAATAATTGAATCAATATTGTATCTGCCAAACTGTATAATTACTAGCTTTAAGTACACAGCCCTAAGCATTCATTATAATTACAGACCCTCGGTTGTTTAAGGTAAACTGTTGTGCTAGTAATAAATAAACCAATTGCATAGAGTATTGTCACACAGCCTGCAATTACGTTAAAACAAAGCTAAAACAAAGACAAAGGTTATAGTTAAAAAATCAATACATCACAATTACCGGGAATTCTAAAACTCCTTCGTATACTAAGTGTGTTTACGGGTCACGGCCATTCTGTAATTACTTCCAGTCTAGTCATTCGGTCACTCGTGAGGGCACCGCTGTAGTTGATACAGTTTTGGTCACGCCAATCGTAGTGAAAGATTAAAAGTTAGCTAAAGCTCCAACCACAAATTGCCGGTGATCGTAATCGGAATCAGGATTGCAATCGTACATTTTCTCATGCCAAATCATAACGACATTACGATTGTATTGTGAACAGCGTCAAAAATTCAATGTATGTTCAATTTTTTACGATTTCCGAATAACGATTACAATCCGATGTCGTCAGTACCGACTGCGACTAATGATGAAACATACCTTTCTATGAGGGACTCCCTAATTGATTAAAAAGATTCATTTCCATTTGTGTCCAGAGCTTGAATGTGATGCATTTACCTCGTTCATGGAATGCAATAAGTAGAAAATACATATACAGACATTGCGTAACATGAAAAAGAAAAATATCTTGTAATAATAAACCATTTTAACACAGTATTCTCCCTCTGGGCTCTTCTATCTTTATGTGTCAATATAGTGCCTGTAAAGTATTCTCTAGAGACATACTTGCAATACTTTTCACCAATACTCTTCCACATCCAACCGATCCCTCTTGTGCTTCGATAATGTGGGTGTTGTGGTAAGAGTTAAGTGCTTGTATAGGAAACTAATGGTTTGTGGTGTAAAGGCCGATTATGTGCACAAAAAAACTCGAACTTTCTTCATGTACAAGACTTACATTAACTCACAACTTACAGATTTGTATATACGTAGCTACATATACAGTCTGGAATTGTATGTAAGAGATTTTACAATGTAGCTAACAGAGTACGAGATATTTTGCTATATAGGTTGTTATTAAACCATCTAGTATCGAGTATTGGTGGGTCAAGTATCCAAACTAACATCATTCGTATAATTTACGGTAACTCCAGAAGATGATAAATTGACTTCAGCGGTCAGTTTCAGATCCAATCCAATATCAATCTTACAGGGCAAAACGTTTATAGCACACACTACATGGCTTTACTTTAAACAATTGCTTCAACATTGCATGTGAACTTTTGTGGTGGATCGTATAACAATTTCGATAATGCGACCGTAGTTGCAGAAATACGTCTTCAACTAATTGCGGATGTGGAAGGGGTATCTTGAGGGGGTGGAGGGTGAAAGGGGGAGGATGTTGCACAAGACGAGACTCCATCGTTATAATTATCTATCCCATAATGATGTACGTAATTAAACGATTCTCGGATCTATTTAATTAAGACCCCATTGACAACTACCGTAACATTACACTAATAACCAAGTGTTTGTCATTAGAAACTATTTAATTGTACACACAGCACAATGTTCCTAGTTAAATTTAATCACATGCAGTTGACTCGACATGTTCTATCTCGATAAACTTCAGACTAGTAACGCAATCAACGTTGATGTGTTAATTGACGTTGTGAATCGAACGCCGCCACAATCAACGTAATTGTGCGCGAAACGCGAACGCATAAGCAGAAATTGACAATTATTTCCCACGTATATCAAACGCTGGATGTATCATAGTGTTTTCCGTTGGAACTGGTTCATCGCTTAGGACACGCGGGTGCCCATATAGAAGGCTTTCGAGCCGATAGAGATGGCTTAGCAGCAACACGCAAGGCTCTAATGCGGGAGATCGCTGGTTCGATTCCGGCAATCCTGACTGAAGGTTTTTCAGAGATTTTTCTCAGTCGTAAAGGCGAATGTTGGAATTGATTCGTACTAACAGCACTCGGACATTCCTTCCCAACTATACAAACACCCTAACATACCTAGTTTTACTGTTTTAGTCACTTGAAGAGGGGTACTTCAGTTAAACCTGGTCCACACCACTTTTCGTACACACGTGTTTTTTAATTAGAAACACTGGCTGCTTTACCCTAGTGTTATTTAGTTGAAATTGGTTCCTTGCTAAGAAAACCGGTACACACATAGAGGGTTTTGGAGCATTTTTTAAGCATTACTATTATCACTGCACAATTTTTAGTATGCATGTCAGCCCTTGTTACTTCATGAACAATGTACACTCACCGCTTATCATTTCGATAAATATTGTTGTGGGACTGTGATAGTGACACTGATACTCCATGACGTATGAGACACATGAAACCCCAAACAACTGAATGACGCTCTTTACAGTTCGAGTACCATTTTGTGCCTTTTCCAATAAATCTCCCTTAGCGTTGGGTGTTTCGTGTGTTTAATACGTGGACTCATTTGAATAGCCATGCTTGTTCGTTGTTATCCGATAATCTAAACTGCTGTTAATTAATCTTTCCCGTAGTGATTGATGGGGATGTCAAGCGAACGCAACGACTGAGTTGTGCAGTTTGCTGACTGTTGTCCAACAACAACACTGCAAGTGCACTTGGTGTGGCTACGGCTGGTGCATGGCAGGGTGACAACTTACACCTCGTAATCGCTACCAACCTATGAGTATGGAAATGTTATGGTTACTTCATGCAAGACCGACGACGCTTGAAGTAAACAGAGTCCTTAATGAAGAAAAGCCTCGAATTTCTCAGCGTTCAAGCAGTAATATATAATAATAGCTTATGCTGCAGTCTGGAATTCTGGATCTGAATAATATGCAGATGGTTTCGTCGTCGGAAGGCACGTACACTATTTAAACGCTGCACTGCAGATGGAGATTATGCAGCCACATAGCTTGAGAGCTTGGGTGACCTGGTTAATTTAAAAAATTGCCAGTGACTTAATGATTTGTGTGTCTGGAATATCTTGTGTATTTGATATTTGATCCTGTCTTGACGGTTTTATCGTTGCTCTTTAACCATCATTATCAAGAGAAGAACAAATGTAATAATTGCAAAATGAATTCGGTAAATATTTATTATGAATAACTTTGATTGTGGTTCAAAAATTGAATTCGTGCATGCCTACATTGATAACACTACAAGATTTAATTTAAAAAGATTAATGGTAATTCAATTTACGTCCAATTTCATGAATTCCATTATATACTGCCTGAACAAAAAATGAAAAACTGGAATATGGAAAAGAAATTCTAAAAAGTGGAAGAAAGTTAAGAAGAAAAATGGTTTCAGCTCAACTGAGCTTGACAACCGCAGGCAATCAGAAACGATGGGAGAATTAAAGAAGGCCGCGTTTTCTCGTTCTCTTCTCTTTTCGCCCTAACACTTCGAGATGATCGTCTTAAATCTTGGATATTTGACTAACTGAATATCGACTAACTGATCACAACACAAGGAAGAGTAAAGATGGCAATGGCAAGCTAAAGTCTCGTTTTACGTTGACGAGCGAACCTCACGCAAGAGCGAATGTTTCTTTATTTATTTGCAATTTATCCAAGATTGTTTTTTTTTTCTTATACTTAGAGATACAGTAGTCATTAACTGATTAGTGTAAAACTGCGCCAAGCGAACGCAACGAGCGAGCTGACAAAGTTGAATATATTTTGATATTCACTTTATTCGCGACGTCCTCCTAATCGTACGGATCCCAGCCTTTTGATTTTGTCCAGAATAATTCGCTTGTCTCATTCAGCCTTTATATACCTGATGTAATAGTTTCTTGAACATAAATATATAATAACAACAATTTAACATGACCAATGTATCTCAAATTTATGACCACGTCTATACGCAGACTATTCTGTATACGTAAGAGACTTCGGAGTAGTCCTTACAGTAGACATTGTAATGAAATTGTTTACCAATGATCACCTTAATTCACTAACTTATCATTTTGACACGACGTTTCCTGGCGTGTAATTTCCGTACCAGTGCAACAGTTACTCGCGATACGATACGATACGATACAGAGCGGAGCGTGCGCAGCGCCATCTCTGGAGGGACGCGCGGTACTAAACTAAACCAGCCAACTCTGGCGCGTTCTAGCGATCGCCTGGGCCGGCCGGCATGTGCTTGCCTTCCCTCTGTGACAGTCGGTATACGGCGCTACACTTGTCAACAGCTGACTTAACCGTGCGCGCACCACCTACAAGTGTTTGTAAACGTCGCGTCGCGTGTGACCCGTACAGACACGTTAACCTTGACAAACCTTCCGTATTAGTATTATTATTATTATACTACTCCGGTGTTTGTCTACTATTGATTAGACAGGGATTATAACCGGGCGGTGAATTGCGAAATTGTGTGCTGCTGCTAGAATCGCGTTACACAACTACGCGCGTTGATAATTTATGTTTCTCTTTGTGTAATTATTGTCGGTAGGAATGGAACTCGTTTCAAACGTTAATGTTTCACGCACGTTGTTAATTGTAATGTAAACGGTTTTGCTTTGTTACTTACTGACGTCAATATACAATGGTAATCAACAAAACACACAGGGTTATTTATGTAAGTATGCTATGGAAATAACACTAAGGTTTGTACTTAATTGAATGTGCAAAGAACACCCTACAATACAGGATAGTCAATACATATAATACCTTTCAAGCTGTTACCTACAGAGGTAATAAGTTTATTATGGTGTTTTAATGGCTATTTAGCATGTAGGTATAAATGTCAGTCTAGCGGTCACAGAAAGGTTTCAAACTTTCTCTCTCTCTTTTTGTTGTCAATACACTACATCAAAAGTGGAATCGACATCCAATCACTGTCTTTGTTTACACTAATGTCACGGCTAATGGCATCACTCATCAGGCTTCGATACTCGAGTAACTGATAGCTTATATCAGTGTTGTGCTTCCCGTCTCGCATAGAGTAATGGTCGTTAAAGAGCGTACTACTGAAAACTGATGCGTTGCCATTCTAGTTTATCGCTCACAAACGAAGATATTAAGCTATGGTTGGTTTTTGATAGAATGTTTAAAAACCGTTGGCGTTGGTAATAACACTAAACCTTAATGTGAGAGAATAACAACACGTGGTAATGTTATGGGCAGTGTTGCCAACTCGTGCGCACGCGATGAGAAGTGACGGGGATAAACGAATTGACTACTCACGCAATTAAAACTCATTATCTAGACTATATCGACATCGTTAACGGGCTGTATGAGTTGAAGTCTGGCAATTGTGTGTTTCGGTTTAAGCAAAACGTTACACATTCTTAGTGTTTAGTGTTATGCTACATAGTATATAAACTTCATTCGACTATTATACGAAAATAATGATAAATGTGAATAATGTTAGTAATGAGAATAATGATAAAGCTTTTTGAGGCAATTTGAAATAAACCAGAATTATATTGAATTGTAAATGTTTCATGCAATTACATTGATGAGAGAATACTCAATACTCATCAATCATTCTGATAGAGATCATTTTGATTTTTCGTCACGAAAATAATGACTATATTATTATGTAAATTAAGAGCATCGATGTTGATATATGATTATTGGACTGTCATACTAGAGTTGACTGTGACGGGTGTTAAACAGTCGCTTATTACGCGGTACACACAGACCGTTTCAAAATATGCAATTATTTTTTAGTGGACTTTTGTCCGATTTTACTTAAACACGATATTTGCTGGTCCACAGATGAAATATTTCTTCATCTGACATGTCTGGAGAAAGCTCTACGTCATGAGGCTTGGCTTTATCTATCCATCATCCACTCATTGTATTGAGTAACATATTTGTATTATAGTTTAAGTATAAACAGCACAATTTCCACAACCAACGATATATTTATTCTTCTGTAAAAGCGGGTGTTTATTCTTTGGCGTGTTATCAAACACCAGCGTAGATCTCGCTTTCAAGTGTATCTCATATTATTGTGGTGGTTGGCATTCAAGTTGCTGTACTTCAAATGGTATCGGAGTTAAATGCAACTGTATACATTCCAAATTGTAATTTTATTGGGATAGAAGCGCAAACACAATTGAACTCTATTGAAAATGCTACATAACTTATGTTTGCTTTGGCAAACGTTATTTGAAATTAGGCAAACTAAGGGTTGTGGTCTTATGCCAACGATGTTCAACGGTGACTAAACAATAAATAATCAATTAATTAACACATTTGTTGACCCACCGTATATACTACTGTACGCAATTACATTATTTCGCTAATGGCTAATTATTCTGGGGTTAACTTGATTAACGAAAATGATTAAAAAATAAATCTCATCAAATTGTTTATGTTACATTTTAGCAAAAATAATGAATAATTATTGAATTATGCTACGAATACGATATACTTTAATCAAAGCATTATATGCCCTACCATGTTAACTAAATTTGATTATTATGTTAGGTTGATTTTGACCTCCGTAGATATTCTTGATTTAAAAATCCGCATTCTGCTCTAGAACTCCATTTGTGTTACTTATCGCTATGCATTATCAACTCCCGTGTAACATGCAATTCAGCGTTCTTGTTCTTTCTAATGCATAGTTGTGTGCCGTTAACATTCCTGCCATTCCTAATAGGAGCGGTTAGATATGATTTGTTGGGAATATTCTCTAAAACATAAATAGCATAGTCGAAAAGTAAACCTGCTGTAACTTTGTAAGTTTCTTTATCCTTAGAAATAAATTAAATTGTTATTAAATTAATTTTGATCCTATTGAGTGCAATATGCACTCCCATTCAGTTAAGTCAAGGAGGCTTAACATAATTATTTCTAAGACAGTAAGAGCTGCATATTATTATCATTATATTATGCTTATCTAATCTTTCGAATAATCTACTTCAAACTAATACAGAATGACAAACCTAAAGGCCGATTCACAATTGAAATAAGAGTTGCAATAAGAAACAGTGAAATAGTGAAATAACAAGCAACTGGTTCATAACAATGCTGTGGTTCACAACTCTGTCACAGTGGATTGAAATAGTCATAAGAAATGAATTAATTCCATTTCTTATTTCAACTTCCCATGATGCACCTTGTGACGAACCAATCAGAACGCAGAAGAGCCATATGAGATGGTCAACTACGGAAATCAACACAAAAACAGTGGTACGAATATTTTGCTGCTTTTGTAGTCAATGATACACAATTAACGCACCGCTTTGACTACTGAAATAAGCAATTAGTCGTCGGTTGTTAACCAGTTGCTTGTTATTTAACAATTTCACTTTTTCTTATTGCAAGTCTTATTTCAATTGTGAATCGGACTTTAATATATATAACTAGCATTAATGTAACAATCAAGTGAGTTGTGCTTCAGGATATACGTGATGTTGTCTATGGGAATAGGTTTGGAATATATTGTTTAAAATATCAGAGTTGAAGTTAGCCAGCTGCAGTTCGAATATTGGGCTCGAAGAGGCCACGTGGCGCTATGTATGGATCCGTCAACGTGTGTACACAGTACCCACCACTCTCCGCGTCGAAAGCCATTATGGTTGCGCACAACGCGTGACGCGCGTAACTTGACCGTTGGTCGCGTATGTATAACGCTCACGCGTGCGCGTTTAACGCTTCGTTAGGCGTGACGCGCCGCGTTTTAGCGCCTCGACCGCACACAGCACAAAACACACAGCCAGCTTTATTTCATCTCTCTGCGGCTTTGTTATCAACATTTAATTTGAGACTGGGATTGTGTCTGTATACGGACCCTCGTCATTAGTAATTTTCTCAATTAACTTTCGGTTGTGTTGTGCTTATATTGAATGCTCGGAATTAATCCCACGGTGAACGCCTGGTGGGCAGGGTTGTCTCGTGTTTTAGCGTAACCAAATGTTGTTTTCATAGAAGCCGTTTAATGTGGGAACTTTTTGCTCTCAAGCGAACGCGATGGTTTGCCCAGTTTGTTGTTATTATGTTGGTGCAGCGGTCGTGGGGGGCGTAACCGTACAACGCACACAAGTGCGATGATTGCGACATTGGGTTTGCGAGCCTCGCTTTGACTGCTTAGTATTGGAGCAATTCGTTTTGGAATATCATTAAATGTATGTCATATGTACTTTCTCTACCTATGTGCGTGGTCAATGTACCTTCGATCGATTAATATTCTACCCATCTCGAATACTAATGACTGTAACATTAATGGATTCTACCTGGTGTACCTTTCAGACTTACTTAGACTTACGATATAACTATATAGTCTAACATGTTTTGTTTTCACATAAAAGCAGTCGAATGTTAAACTCAAAATATTTTGTAATGGTTTGGTTTTGGTTATGTTTTATGTTTAACGACGTACTTGACAACTAGGTCATACGACGTCGGGGAGTGATGGAGGAAACGGACAAGTAACAGGATTTGAATTAAAATAAGTTTAGGGGTGGTAAAGAGAAAGGAGAACGACCTCATTAAGGCGCCTCGAACGTCTAGCAGAGTCACTAAATTCATGCATAAACAGTTTTATTTGCAATGGCGAAAAGTGCACGAAAGACAAAATTTCACACTTATATACCTATTGATGAAAAACTCTTATACTCTTGAAATTTCAAATATATATTCCTATGGCTTTATAGCTGGAGCTAACTATTTTGTATCCTAAATTAATTGTAACATTACTAACGAACGTAAAATAAACAGTAACGAATTAACAGTTTGGTTCACAATGTTAAAAAGTGCGCGAAAGACAAAATTTCGCACTTATAGTTATAGATGATGAAATACTCTTATACTCTTGAAATTTATAATATACATTCCTAATGTCTTTATAGTTAGAACTATCTATTTTATATCCTACATTAATTGTAACCTTACTAACGAACGCACGTCCCCTACTAAACCCTAGCTAGAGCCATGGCCTAGCTAGGGCCATCAGTGGGCACACCGGGAGTCCTGTGTGGGAGCGAAGGGGTCGGACAGACGTGTGACAGGAATTTCATTACTCTTCCGACTAGTCTGTAGTCAGATACCGACCTTCCCTCGCATGCGGCTGATTTGCTGCAAATTGCGGTTCGACTTCTGCAATGCACTGGTTTGGTTCGCGAGCTCTCGTTCTGTTCGACACGCACTAGATTACTTCGATTCCCCCACCCCCACCCCACCCCCACCCCCACCCCCGACGAAAGTTCGACCTGTGTTTATAGCACGGCTATCACTCTTCCGAAAATAAAACTTGTGCTGACTGGCATATGTCGTGCCACGAGCTTATAATGTTCTTGTATGCAAACTCGAAATGTATAATAACAGTGTCAATAATTATAACTATGATTGTGAGCATAGTATTTTTTATGTTATTGTCGTGTTTGTTATTGTTTTAACGACGCTTTAATAACTGTTATATATACTTAAGGTAGATTAATCTGTGAAAATTTTTTTTTTTTATGATAGTGATGATGATAGAGTTAGAGTTACTTTGAGTGGGATTTAAACCCAAGCCCTGGTCACACGTGGAATAATAATTTATCGTGATTCTGTATAGAACAACAATCGCAGAACGTAGCTAAAAAATGTTAGTTTTTTCTCATAACAATTACACGCCACTAAATTTGCAATTCTTAATTTTTGTTAGGAATTCCCGTTATAGGGTGCACAGCAGCTTTACCGCAGGGGACTAACTAGGTTATTGCGGTGTTTGGATATCTGGGAGCGAATGTCCGAGGGCTATTAGTAGGACTCAATCCCAGCATTCACCTTTACGACTGAGGAAAACCTCGGAAAACCCTTCAGTCAGGACTGCCAGTGGCCGGAATCGAACCGGCAACTTCCCGAATTAGTCTCGCGTCTTACCGCTGAGCCATAGCGCTGCTAGCTGTACCGTTGTGTCCGCCATGTTAGTTTCAACCGATGCTCAGCAATGCAAGGAACCATTTTAACAACACCTGTGTATTAGTTCACTTTGTTGTCACCAGAATGCATTGTCTCTTTTTAGTGTCATAATATACCGCCCGTATATATCAGGCTTGGCTTTATGTTTATAGAAGTAATTTACTTTCACTTAGTGATAAAGGTTCATTGGCGCCGAGCGTGCAAAATGAGGTGACTTACTTTTAGCTTATCTTGAAAGATTGAAGAACGCTTTCTTATCGAACACCGTGAATAGGGTTATAATACCAAAATATTGTCAAAGGTAATGATGTAGTTAATAACTCGAAGAATGACCAAAGAATAAGAATATGTACTTGTATATTCGTTGGCATTCAAACGTAACTTTACTAGTTCTAACGTAACCAGTCTCATACCAACTTCAGATCCTTATCTACTGCTCCTTTCATGCACCTTTCTTCAACCAAAATGAACAGATTACCGGCGTTCTTTCACACATTCGTAAAGGATCTTTGGTGAGTGCACAAGCCTTAGTATAGTAACGCTCACGGTGTCGGGAATTCCATGTATCCAACCCAAGCTCAATAATTATTCCCATGGAACTGTTTCAAATAGAATATAGATGGTATAGGAACTTTAGAAGTATTGAAAGGTTACACGTACGTCACATCTGTGCGCGTGGCGGCCACATTTGTGATCAAACTTTGACGTTCCCATGGAGAAACAATTGATGGCTTTTGTGGTAGAACACAGAAATTCTTAGTTCTTTAAAATCCAGCCTGTTTTTGCAATATAATTGGTATGTGTGGTAATTTTTTATTTTTGTATTACTTATGTTTACTTTTTAATTTCTAATTAAGGCTTATTCATCAAATTTGAATAGTATTTACCAATGATCTAGGATTGGTCCTCCTCAATTGTGTCGCAATCATGGCCGCTGTGACATCACGTGGGAACTATGAATACAATTAAGCAACTGTGTAGTTACATGTTATCAAATAACTGTCGAGTGTCGGAATCATTAATTGTTATCTTTGTGAGTTGATTACGTAAGGGGGTTGAATTTACTCGATTTAATTGCGTAATCAATGAACAGCGTAAACAATCCGAACAAGGGATGTGATATTCTTGGATGATACTGATAGAGAACTGCTGCTGTCTCGTATCTTTGTGTGCAGTCATTTGTTATAATAACGATGCCTGGCTTATATAAACACATCATTATCTCGAAGTAATGCCCGCCGGGATGTTAACTAATTGGACCCGGCAAACTTACGTAGTTAGTCATTGTGTGTGGATGCTATTTCGCCATGGAGACGACAGACATCTAGGGCCTCATTCCAGTACATTTGCAAACTTAACCTCGGTGTTAGTCAATAGCCAATCAGGAATCAGCAATTGGGACGCCGATCGAAGGAAGACATTGCTGAAAAAACGGGACAAAATTAAAACAAAAACAGTCCAATTACCACAAAATGTTGACAAAATACTAAATGAAACTACACATTGACATTATATGAGCTATATAATATACTGTAAATACACACAATTGTTTTTAAATTTCAATAAACAATAAAGTAACGCATCCATGAAATGGGATATCCTCAATAAAGAATTGAAATGTGACATTTATGGAACTATACACACAGGCATTGACAAAATAACAGCATTTCAAAGTTTTGTTGAGATAACTCTTCTTAACCCTACTATCAGACAGGGTCATATTTGCTTCCTAATTATGCAGGAAAGCCTAGGTAGGAGCTAACCCCGGAGTATTTTTAACATGGGGTTAGCGAGAGTTAAGAAGAGTACAAACAAATGTACAGGAATGAGGCCCCAGGAGGAGATGTTTTGTATTCAAATGCAATAATATTGGACAGAAAATGGTTAATAACACTTCGGTATAGAAAGCTCCACTCAGATATTCTGACGTCTGAGATCGGAATCGAACAAATTACCCCGTCATTCAAACTTGTTAATTCACTCAAGTCGAGCGAAACCAAAGTTTTCATCGAATGGAAAATGTTTTTCATTTTTCATTTCAAGAGCTCGTCTAGCATTTGTAAAGTTATAGACCAACAACGATCCATTAATGAAATGTAATTCGATCTGCACTTTAAGTGACTCGTTGAAACTTGATAGGGGTAAGTAAATAATGCCTCATTAAACCGTTGATTCATACTGAGTGCTTTTTGTTTTTGTTGCGTAAAGAATCTATTTTCAAACGTCGTTGATTTCTCCTAAAGAAATAGTTGGTTAATATCTTACTAAGTAGGTATTTAAATAAATTCCACATGTATAAATCGAAATTGATGTTATTCAATTTTAATACCGAATTTGGTATTTATATTAGTCTTATCCTTTACAGCAATCATCATTGCGATTCGCATGTTGTTTTCCTAAAATACGCGTTATATATAATTGGTATATTGTGACGTTGACAACTACATTGACCTAGGGCACCAAAAGGGTGTTTTGTTTTGTAGTTCGTAAACCGATAATATTGCTATTTCTATCCGGCTACGTTCAAATTATCGAGAAAATAGATTGTGGTCCATGATGTATATTTTAAGACATATTTATCTCAACGTTTAATCTTAAGATTGTTTTCGCCAACCGCTTTAATGCGCGGATAAAAAAAATCAATATTGGTCGTTCGCGTCGCTATAGATAATTAATAATTCAGTAGTGATTAAACCAAGACTCCCAGACCGGGAGAATATTAAAATAAAGCAAGCTCACGAACCTCGGCCATTAACAAAAAACCCTCACCAAAGTGCGTAAATTTTCGTGAGCTCCGCTCTCTTCCTCAAACGCGGGAGGAGCACAGGTGTTTTTGTTTATGACCGTGCTCATTGTTCATGTATTTGTTTCATTTTAATTAATAATATCATTTTCATATTATGCGTGTTTTACTGTATCACACCGATATTAATCAGAGGGTAGAACTCGTATGTACAGTCAACTGTAAAAGTAATTGTATTGTTCTTGTGTGTAATTCACGAGTGAGGCTACACCGCATCTCGCAATATACCCTAAAAACAACAAGCCGAAATAAATCATTGGGTAGGTCTCGGGTACGCGGCTGTAAAAAGTGACGTCTCGTCGAGATTGTGTGGGGGGGGGGGGGGAGGAGAATAACTAGGTCACCTGTACATCATTCTTCCGGTACCGTAGCTGCTCACTCCTAAATGTAGAAAACCGTCGTATCGTGTTGGCGAAACCAGGAAGTCTGTGTCGTAAAATCCTCTGAAGATCGAACACGGATGTTTTTCCTTATACTTTATGATGACAATATCTACTCAAATACTCTCCTCCGCTCTTGCTAGGGTGGTTTTATCGCCGCGTGGATAAGTAGTGATCGTGTTTTTGTGCCATGATGAAAGTTCTGCTCTAGAAAACATTGCGCGTATTTTAACGAGGATTCAAGATGATGATTATTTTTGCTTTACGTCTCTCATATTATTATTACAATCATGTTTTCGAGACTATGTGGGGTTCTGGATGAAGGATAATAAATCCTATGTCTTATGTGGGATTTGAACCCACGTCCCTAAGGCCCGAATGCATAGCTCACACTCAAGCCTTCCTCAACTCAGCCTCTCCTCAGCCTCGTCTAGCCACCTATCACAGAGCCGTGCCTGTCCACATGGCAATGCCGTTCCGTGATTGGTGGTTGGGCGAGGCTGAGGAGAGGCTGAGTTGAGGAAGGCTTGAGTCTGGACTATGCATTCGGACCTAAGTGTCATACGCTGAGGACCTGCGCCCCAAACGCATGAGCCACCGTGGAAGGCCATTTAAACCACGTCACTCCCTTCGCTAATCTAACTGTTAATGCATCGTTTACATTTGCAAACGTTTAGCTTAAGTGTGTTTATGTCACGTGTTTTCAAATACCGATAAACTAAAATGTGAACTAATGCGTTATGCTTAAAGTATTAGTAGGCCTAATGCATTTTTTATTATCGACGGTTTGTCGTGGTCTGCATGAAAATGTGTATCCGAGTATCGCTAAATATCTATTGAGCCGATCAAGTCCACTTTGCTTCACGTGGAACAATACAAGGACCTTATCGATTGTGGTCTCAAATCTATCGATCAGTAACACAGAAAGAAAACTTGTATATACGTAATATGTATGTTTTTGTGTAACACGCGAGACTCTAGTTCGGAAGATCGCCAGTTCGATAACGGACACCGACAATCTATTTATTATTAATTTATTTAATGTATATTATCCAATTCAGTTATAAAACTGTATAAAATTTCTTATCCCGCGTTCATTTTGTGACATTTGAAGAGTTACTCGAATAATATGTGTAGCCTTTTATCAGTTGATTAAATTGCCCTTAGAAAATATCTGCCGATTGGTTATGGCAAGAGGCTTAATATTATGTTGTTCCAACTTGATATTGTGTAAAGTAATTTTCATTATAATTATAAAATTATCTTGGTGTCTCATGGTGCATATTCGGTTATGCGGGGCTCGATTTCTTAGTTTTCTTGGTGAGGCTCAGCCTCACTTCCCTCACCAGACGAGCCGCCACTGCTTATGTTTTCATGGGTTAGTGATCTGATCTTTGAGTAAACTGTATCAATAGACAACGCGACATCCATTAGTTATTATAATAAGTTCTTGTTGGATATGTCAAGATTCTTGTGTTGTTGCAACCAATAAACTTATAATAGTAACTTCATTACTGGACCTGAATCAGCTATTAAATCAACGTACTAATTAAATAGCCACGGAAGAAGACGCTGGGCAGCCATTTTAGCCCTTAAATTTGGATTTTGACATTGTTCACATTGTTGTTGTAACTGTTGATGTGTAATTGCTTAGCGATAGGGGCTTAAATGCGCGACAATATACAAAACTGGAATTAAGAATCGCACATGCGTATTCGAACCATGTTGCACATCCAGATAGTTGTAAGCCCATATTGCAATGTAGTTACATTTGATGAAACCTACCGTATAAAATTAATTGTAGCTCGAACCTGTGGTAGAGAAGCCATTGCTTTCCACGCTAACTACGCTTCCTACGTTCAAGCTCCAAATATTTCCGACTGTCGTTATAAGGTCTCTTGGTGACCTCAGACGCGCAAGTCTCGCCGACCATTGCTGAAATAAGGTCAGCCCGCACTCAAGAATTCCATTATCTTACATAAATGTAGCCATGCCCATGAAATGCACTTTCTTTGTGTTTTCTTTTCTGTCGTTAAGTGTATTTCTTCGCACAGAGTGAAATGAGTCTAGAAATAAATTGAATGGAGCCCTAATGAATAGTTGGTTGGTTCAAGTTTAATCTTGCTCTAATTAATTTACTTTTCCAGTATAAGTCTTACGCATAAATATTTCTGGATAGTTTCTCTAAAGATAAAAATCAAACTTTCAACCACATATTTATTTAATTGACCTCACGTTTCACACATGAAATGCTATATATTTTAAATAATTTCAATAACCCGAATACATATTAATAATGACCGTTAGTGTAAGCACAAGTGCCAAAGTTGTAGTTTGATTTCTTGTTGTTTTAATTGTTAAAGTAGTATATTTATCATTACTATTATTTAGGCGACCAAAGTAAATTAATTGACGTTTATTTTATTAGGAAACAGAATATTCAAATGTGTTATATAATGAGAATCTGATATTAGCGTACATTTATAATACCATAATAACAACAATGATATGATTATTATTATTTATGTTCCGAGAACGAACCTCATTTCATGCATTGTTGCGTTGGTCTCGGGTTTGTTGACAACTCATGGGTTGTAAGATTATTAATTATGTTTGGCGCGGAGCTGAGATCGTAATACGAGTCGGGCACGCTAGGGCTAAGCATAGCTCATTGACCCCCTATACGTGAACTTAAAATAGACTTCGTAGGATAAAGAAAACATATTTTACGTCTTTCCGTTTCACGTAAATAACACAAATATACTTGTATTTATTATCCTCCCACTCAGTTGCAAAGAACTTATTTCAGTGAAGACAGTATACTGTTTATTATGTGCGTCCTTGCTATGATGGCGCCACAAAGTCGTCGTTTACATATTATATTCCAGAATCATATTAGCGAAGTTAAGTCAATGCCAGAAGTTACAAAATCCATCTCGAACCAGGGTTCGAACTTTGTTGATTATGGGATTAACCCAGTTCGTTATGTATCCTTGTAGTAAAGACAATTTAAAGTTGTTCCACGGTAACCTTGTGGATGCTGACGTCATAGATGCATAAGGTATTGTCCAACCAAATGTCAGTATTTGAAAAAGCCACGCGCTGATTGGCTCCGATTTACTCAGATGACGTCAGCATTCACAAGGTTGCTGTGGAATTACTTAAACGTGGACAAATTAAGCCCGGCATGGTCAGTGGTCATACCAACATTCAAGTTAGTTCGATCATTAATGGTTTAAATTGGATGGCTTGAATTGTAAATCGTTTGGTTTGATTATTTTCTGTCCTCGCTTGTTACTTTCCATCACGCCAACACGTTGGAAGCGTTTGAACTAATCACACACCGAGTTGATTCGCGTGGTTAAATCTGGCATCGTTGCAATTATACGTGTTGCATAATCTGTTGCGATTCCGTTCATGTGGTTGTCAATTTGAGGTAATTGCAATCAACGTATAATACATTAGTAAAAAACCGTATTATAGCAATCATATCTTTGAATACATTTTAATTGTATTTGTAATATTACAAGTCAGTTGCTCAATACATATACTAATGGCAATAGAGAAAGAAATTATGTTATTTCATGACATAATTCGTTGCATATCCTTTATTTCAAAACGTCAAATGTATAGATACTTATAAAAATGCCAATAACTGCACTGCATCAAAGTATTGAACATTTTTCGAATAACCATGTGGCACATGGCTTTAATAGGCGTTTTTGGTAGGTTTTTTATTGATTCACGATTCAAACAAAGGTGGGTTACATTTGCTTACCAATTTCTTCGTCTGTCCAATCATTAGATGTGGTTGATATCGCCAACCTTGTAGCTCTGTCTGTCAAGCTTACTCTCCGTAAAAAACCTCAGGAAATATATTTCTCCATGATCTCAATAATGCTTTGCAGCAGTGGAAACCTCCATAATGTTGAGCTGCTTGTTTTGTAAGAAAAGTGTGTATGCACAATTTTGATTTATTGCTGACAGTTATTGAATCAACTCTATACACACAAGCAACCAAATTTACTGGCATAGGCCTAGGCCGCATTACAATTTTTAATTAATTTTCCAAACTGCATTCTTACTTTTAAAAACTACAATATCAGGTCCTGTTCTAACGAACCTACTAAGGTTTATACATAAGCGATAGTCCTAGCTCTCCAAACCACAACAGCCAAGAGGTGCGAACTTGTTTGCATTGTGTCAACGTTCATCCTCTGTTCTCGAAAGGTTTCTGCGAAATGTTGCGCCTACCTCTGGGTTGGGCCTTCATGAGTTGTCGCCAACTCGAGACGTGGAAACCTTGCCTGGACTCTACGTGCTTTGAAAACATGACCTTGCAGTTGTGTCCAAGACTAACAACAGTCAATCTCTTGCGGAGGTTTGGGAGTTCGACGAGCCCCCCCAAGAGATGTATATATACTTTGAGTTTGTGGCCAGTAGACAAGTATAATATTCCACAATTGTATGTTATTATTGTAAACCCTACAAATACGGTTTATTTCAACCAAATGCTCGAAATCTGCTTTTTTTAAAACTATATACTCATAATTGTGTTCCTCTTGTATTCAATCAATCTTGCAAATGAGCACTGTTCGGATTTTTTCTTAGAAACCTAGTTGATTTTATGCAGTTGTTCAAAATAGGAAGAAGTCGGAAGGAAGAAGTGGTGGTGACAAATATGGTCAAGAAAACAACACCAATAGCAGAATTTGAATGAAGAGAGAAAGGTATTTTTTTCAATGTTTCTGTCATATATTCACTGTCCATGTTCTCATTGCACAAATTGTATTCGTTATTCCGTTTCAATAAAGCACGAGTTTAAATGTTCAATATTTCCACACAATGGGTCAGCCTATAACAACGAGTCGTGTCAATCATACTGAATAGCCTAGAATGTTTTACTGTTTTCTCCGAGAACAAACATAACGTAACCATTCAATATACGCTTCCATTTAAATGCTTCAAATAAAGCAGTAGCTACCTATAAAGATATAGAACAACGCACACTTGATTATGGAACACACCTAAGCACGTGGTACAGCTTACTGTACGTGCTGGGGCTCAATGCATGTTGATGCGTCATACGTGGCTGCATGCATTCTGGTGACAGGGAAATGAACTAATGCACAGGTGCTGAGCATTGGTTGAAACTAACATGGCGTAGACAATGGTACAGCTAGCAGCGCTATCTTTTAACACTTTTTTAGTGTTGTATAGCACGAAGCATAAAGCTTTGTTATGGGTGCACCAATATGGTTATATTTGTTGGCGTCTGCAAGTGAGTCACTGGTTCTTGCTTTCGCTGAGATCATGGACTGTAGTGTTAAGAGTCTCCGGATGGGGAGGGGTTGAGCTAATAGTCTCTTCAAACTCCCTATGTGCTAACTTCGATTTTTGGTCGAGCCAATGGACCGTGGAATTCAAGCGAAAGTAGACAAATGTGCGGCTCTAACCGAAGTGCTATGGGCATCTACAAACTTTGCTTTGTTACAGTTTGGGGGTGGATCTAGGACGGGGGAATGGGACAAATTGATACTTCGGATATGAGTCAATTATGCCCTAATGTAGGCAGCTAGCTTTTACTCCGTCCTCACTTAGAACTTTGTGATAATATGATACCTTAAATAAATTACTTTACTTTACTGGGGGCGTTTTAATATCACCCTCATGGCGCCTGCACGATCTGATCTGGATAGCTGTGTCTTGGTAGACCTGCTAGGATGAAGGAGAACCAACGGTTGAAAAAAAAAACTGCTGCGTTCAGCGTTTCTGATGTCATCGTATGCTATCTGTTTCACTAGTTGAAATTCTGAACAGTGATCATGATTTATATAAATAAGTGCGGGAAGTAATAATGTTATAACCACTATTGTAGTTTCAATTACTAATATTTCGAGGTTATAGCGCTTCCTTGAAATGAAGAGTTGTAGTCTTATGAATATGAATACGGAACGCGTTTTAGCGCTCGCGGTTCATTATGCCATATTTTTTTCAGCAGTCCTTAATAATAACGTACGGTGAAGACAGTCTGTTGTTGCAGTACACCTTTCCAAATTAGTAAGAACATTTGAAAACGGATATATTTTTGGAACAAATGAACATTCATAAGAAAAGCTCCCTAAATTCCCTTTAGGAGATTGCATATTTTGTTTCACTTTAGGACAATTTTAAAACCGTTTACAGCAATGTTAACTGATAGAAATCGGGGTTTCCACAGGGTAGTTGGTAGTCACATACAGCCTTCAAAGAGGCCTTCGTAGGTTTCCCTGGAATTCTGTAACTATTACTATCATTTACCTCGAGTTCTCCAGAGGAACACCCCTCGGGAAATCCGGTACAAAAGACATATCGTGCTATTCGCTTCTCTACTCCGTTAGCGAGTTCGGGTAGTAAGTTTCCCACGCTTAATGGGGCTCGCTGAGTAACAGGGTGTTAACGTGGACCCCGTGGGTGCCGGAGGACGGGGTTAGTAGGGTAGGGTATCGCGTAGCCTCGTCCTCCCAGGCCAACCCAACCCGTGACGCGCGATCGATCCTGGAGACCCAGCCCGCTTCACATACTCGAGTCAGTCGGGCCGTGCACCCCCCACCCCCACCCCCCAACCCCTTCAAGCGCGCTGCCAAAATAAAACAAAACAACAAGAGTGTCGCCGCAGAGATGCAGAAAAAGGTGACCGTATAAATGTTGATTCGCATTCTTTACGGGCGTCGTAAAGGAACTTCTTGTCGTAAATAAACCGCAACGCGTTCGCTATTTACGCTGCCTGGCGCTATATTATCTTTCATACGTGGTTCCGCAACAACCTTGTGGATGCTGACGTCACAGATGAGTGAGACATTGGCCAATCAAATGCAGCGTTGTAGAAAGCCACCTGCCGATTGGCTCCGACTCACTCATCTATGACGTGTGCACCACAGAAACCCTGTGGATACTGACGTCATAGATAATTGGCCAATCAAACGTCAGAACGTATTTGAAGCCACCACTGATTGGCTGACTCACACATTTATGACGTCATCATTCACAAGGTTGACGTATTCTTGCTCGGTAGGATGGCGGTGAAGTAGGCGTGAATACGAGCTAGCAATTGGAACTACGTTGAGCACCAACATAATATATTATAATTGACACCGTCATCTGCATATTAGTAACTGCACTATACTCAATTGCTCGTCCGTCGGAAGTCGTTTTCCAATCATTCTCGGTTATACGAAAGGTCAAGTCAAAGGTCAAAGGGCAGTCTAACAGTTCAATACTAAGCGGTCGTGGTAAACAACGTGAATGTTTCACATTTTCTTATTATTGTAAACGTAAGCTGGAATCCAATTTTCGAAGTATATTATATTTTTTTAGTAGGCCTAACTAAAATATCGAATATACTGACAAATGTCTACGTTATACAGCTGATAATAGCACACAATTTTGCAGCGATTTGTATAAAGGAAAGGGAGAGGTCTTGATTGATATATTATTTTAAATTACTTGAAAACCCATTCAGCTGCCTTGAACTCCACTTTAAATTATAACTAAAAGACACAAATATCACTGTAAAAAGACAAGAAAACTTTGAATTCCATAATTTTCATCATTGATAGCAACTTATTAAAATAAGAAGTAAATATTCAAATCCACACTTTTTTTATTGTATTTTTGTATGTCCGTAATATTTCGGTTCTCTTACATATTTTATTCTTTCAGTCGCATACAAACTTCTCACACAGCCAATCTCTCTCTCTCTCTCTCTCTCTCTCTCTCTCTCTCTCTCTCTCTCTCTCTCTCTCTCTCTCTCTCTCTCTCTCTCTCTCTCTCTCTCTCTTATGCGTGCGTGCGTGTCATCTCTCTCCGCTCCCGTTTTAAAATCGCATTCATTTATTTTTCAACTTTGGGTTAGGTTCCACCATCCACGCCGCTTTCTCATTTCCATCCACGCAAACTCTTCCTTCCAATTCGTTCGTTCGTTGGTTGTGGCTCCGGATGAATATTCGATTTCTGTTTGCACAAGAAATTGAAAAGAACTTGAATTAACCAGAATATTGGAAACTCGACCACGTGTTTGTGTAAAATTAAAAAATACATTTTGTGAAGTCGGTAAAGGATTTTAGTCCGATATACACGGCTGCAGATTTTGAAATAGCTTATTGGATTTAAGATCAATAGTTTCTTACAGCGAGCGAGGGTCAATGCATCGTATTGGATCGATGTCTGTGTTTCTTTCAGCGCAGAGTATTTTATTTAATTATTTTGTCCGGGGAATGCTAACGTAAGCGCTCTTCCAAGAATTTGCATAATCCATAGGGTAGCTTCGTTCCTTTAAGTGGTATTGATGTGTTTTACGTAATGAGAACATTGTGTTACGGTCTTCAGGTAGAATTACTTCCTGCTTTAAACAAGTAATTTATTAACTGTGGCCTTTACTCGCTGTTGCAATAAAAGAGCCGTCTCATCACCCTATTTAGCGGAACGCGTGCTTGTTTAGACCTGTGTAATAAGTTCACTGTGTCAACTAACCCCCACCCCGCGCCCTTTCAACCCCTCGCCGCGAACCATGCCAAACCCTCACGCTCAAAGTTTGTTTTTATTTTGTGTTTGTTTGTTTGGCAACAAGTGGACATTTCCCCTTAACTCTTGCTTTGAATTAAGCCTCCATACAAACAAACAACACAATCACTTGTTACGGGTCTTGTTTCGGCGTTAGTTTTATATATCTCTTTAGGGGAAACATTTTTTTCTACAACTTCTTTCTTTTTATCATTAATTTTACCCCTTTCTCTTACTTTCGTTCTCACATATTGCGTTTTTGCTCATATTTCCGCTCTTCTCGCCTCCCTACTGACAACACGCAAGCTACATTGGTGAAGCTGCAACTCGCCTGCGGCTTGGTCTATCCAGCGTAGACTTACGTTTTCCTCGGGGTTAACTGTAACTAACTGCCGTTTAATGGAACTAATTTGATGGACCGATGGAGAGACGCACATACTATTTGGAAGGCAAATTGAATAACGAAATTGTATGGTTTCGATATTTGGTTTATTTCTGGATTTACTTATTTTGATTGAGTTTGTATGTTACTGAATGTTATTTGCAAGCTGTTATTCACAATACATTATTTTACTTTGATACTCTGGCACCGCATCGTCTATCAAAATGCGTATAGGAAAATATTCCGAAGTCAATGTTATTTATTTGATTGTGTCCGCGCGCTTTGCCTTTATATTATTTCAGTGACTTTCTTACTCTCGCCTTTTCCACAATTCCAGCTCCACTTTTAGAAAATGTCATTATTGACGGCCTCACACCCTAACACTCAGATCATCTTGGCAAGACTTTCAGAATCGCCGTCGATAGCAGCTTTCTATTGACATAATAGTCAAGAGAACATCTTTTCTGGGATCTTTCGATTTGCGATATCTCGTTTTATTCGAACAATCTTGGTATATTTACGCGCGGCGCCGCCATTGAAGCGAGCGTCGTGACGTCACGAAACATTGCCTTCAATGATCTCACTAAACGATAACCAGAACGAATGTTATGTCGCTTTGGGTAGGCGTACAGCTATAACGTTGGCGAAACTGTGAATACAGCTAAATGTGTAGCGACATTGTGTTGTCAAGTTTAGTGGTATTAGTCGTCGGGTAAACAGTCGTTTACTGTGGCTCATACAGTTGCAATTAAGATCGGAGACATATGGAACCAAAATACTTGGGTTCGAATACCACGACTTAGATGTTTGTAATTATCTTATCCTCATCCCCATTTGGAATTTACACTTACATTTTAGATCATAATTAGTTATTAATAAACCATAAACTTACTATTGTAACTAAAAACTATATTGGTATCACAACAAAGTGGTGTCATTGTGGCTTGTACAGCAAACTGTTGTTCAGCTTTGACAACATATTATTGTGTGACTGCAGTAGGTTAGAAGTCTTCAGTGTAGAAGGTCAAGCTTTGTTAGAGAAAGATTGGGAAGCCTTTTGACTTCTTGCATCAATAGTTTGTAATGCTGGTTGGCGTGCATAGGATAGGAAATTACCGTCTTCCGTTAGAAAGGTGTACTAAAATGTAGCACGCAGTATATAACGTAGTTTTCCTACAAACTGAGGACTGTCACGGGGGTTAGCATTTTACATGTATTTTTGTTTTGCTCCAACCAACTGTATTTGATTATTTTATTTCCAAAATATAAAACTAACATATTAAATATA
This sequence comes from Isoperla grammatica, assembly GCA_945910005.1. Taxonomy (NCBI): domain Eukaryota; kingdom Metazoa; phylum Arthropoda; class Insecta; order Plecoptera; family Perlodidae; genus Isoperla; species Isoperla grammatica. The sequence goes on from OX246737.1 coordinate 116,827,181, forward strand.
AAATATACACGTGTACGCCTTTACTTCGTTAGTCCGGCGAATAAGCGATGCACAATGTATTTTTTCCCGAGTTATTTCGATACCACTTTTATACCAACATAACTATTAGGCCTATTGTTGTTATGATCACCTTAAAAACGACGCTCAATTCTGCTATGCGGTGCCTAACTTTTAACATGTATTACTTGGCTGGTTGACATAGTATATTTGCTATTTTGTTAGTATGAAGAAGTTTGGTGCAACCCGCTGGGTAATTTATGTGAAACGCACTGGATGCTGTAGAGCCTGAAAGAGGTAGGGGGCGGGGGGGGGGGGGGGGGGGGGACACGGAACATAGACTTGTGGAGGGGGATGAATTGTAGGCCTACGTTTACTGAACGTGCTGCGCCCAGAAATGAAGACAAAAAAGTGACGGGTTTCTCATATCAATCCATCGATATCCTGTGGATAATTCCACTTTTACTTTACGCGAGTAAGTGAACAACATCGTGTTTCAAGCATTGTTACTCACATTACAATATTATATAGAACGTGGACATTAATTTGATTTTTGAAATACACGACCAAAATGCGTCCAGTTCAAAAATATATTATTTCTATAAATGTTGGGAATTCTAGATTTCTCCCGCTGAATATATAAGATAAGCATAATAAATGTATATTTTCCTTTCGCTACTCTCAAGGGCCTCATTATTCAACGCATGGCAAAGAATCTCAATCGATCATAATTCATAATGCCTCACAACGTGGCGATATTGTTATGTATCCTTATAAATTTGAGACGCCCTATGAGAGATCATTATGAACCGTGTGAACCAGAACACCGTGTTAAAACATCGTATGTTTGTAAAATGGGTTAAATTCCCTGGCAGCATATGTCTTTGATTAATGAGATAACTCGTATTGAGTTTTCGTAAACCACGTATGCACTCAAAAAAGAGCTTTATGATATGAGTTGCAGGAAGGTCTAAACCCACATAAACCCGATTAACAACTTATGGTTTACAAATGCAAAGCCGTCCGCGGTATGTCGGGCGGTTTGGGCGCAGGTCCTACGCGTGTACTACAAAGGGGCATAGATTCGAATCCCGCCGGTTTTTCAATCGGTCATTAACGGGGACGTTAGATGACGGTCCGTTATCTGCATACGGTTTGTTGGGTTACAGATTACGGACCGTCAGCTAACGGCTCCGTTAACGACCCGTTAACCGATTGAAAAACCGGGTCCAAGGCGTATATTTGTAACTGTTCTCCATCTTCATCTACCACCCCTGGTCGTCTTGAGTATAGCATGATCGCAACAATAGAGACGTAAATGATCAAGAATTGTTATCAACAGCAAATGCCAAAGCGTCGAAATCAGTGTGGTGTTATTTTCTCGTTGAACTTGTATTGCCCTAATTTCTGTATTTCAATTATGAGAGGTTGACCGCTATTCTCTCAGTTCAGTGTGAACTGACTGTACTTTGGGTTTGTGACTGATCACACATTTTAGTCGGGGTGGCTTGTTGAGAACTATCAAGATAGGAACAGTTCAATATTCTCTCGGCGTTTGAGAAGTATTGACTAGACTAGCCTAGAGACCTTTGACACAAAAGCCATAGAGTGGCTTCGTTGCCGTCGAGCAAACCCAATTAAGTGCTCGGAGGAACTAACACATTGTCGAACAATGTTATACATCAAGACGATAGAGGCTACTCCACCTTATTAAACCTCGTATCGGCCACACGTCAAGCTAGTCGAGACTAAATAATTCAGTAAGTTGTGCAGAAGTGAGTTCATGCATAGTGAATCGTTCTCATCCCCCGTGTGCGCCAGGTTTCGGCAGTTAACCGTTATTACTTAACACTTTGAGTGATTTGACTACGGTAATATTGATCAAGAAAACACTGCGTTAACAAACAATGTGATTTACAATGGGTTCAAGATGTTAGGAAATTCCCGGTGTTAAGTTATTGTGTTACAGAAGTACTCCAAGAAGTTCACATGTGATACATTTAATAAGTTTATGAGGCTTTTCTAAGTTAGGTTGAAGTTTGCTTTTCCCTTCCCTTTTCCTCAAGTAACTTCAGTGATTATAGTCCTTCAACTTGTCCGTTTCCTTCAATATCCCCCTGTCCTCCTCCTCGACGTCATAATGACCTAACCTACCGGTTAAGAACATCGTTAAATACTAAATAATCAATCAAATCCAATTACATGTAAGAATGTACTTACTTTCTAGAGCATTTCCCCAGTTGATTATTATAACTGTATGCCCCAGGCTCAGTAACATAATATCATATCATATTTGTTTTCACATTATTCCTTCACATGTATTTACTTCATTTTTATTATTTAATATAATCCAATTTTCACTTGATTTTATTTAATTTAATTTCTCAATTCTTTTCTATTATTCTTGATTTTTTTAAGTACAGTAGTTTGTTTTGCTTTGTACTGTTATTGCTATATATGATTTCATTATTATTAATTGTTTGTATAGCCTAGTTGTATTTATTGTCCTCCTTTGTAAATAAGTTTTTATAACTGAATAGGATAGACATTAAATAAATATATTATATTCTTGAAAAAAGACACAAAGACTACACATTTGAGAAAACTGCAAAAAGAATATATGGTGAAAATTTTACCCCCTTCCCCTTCCCTTCAACAACCCTTCCCCCGCCACTTTTGTATCGCGCCCTTACTCGTGTATGAAATTGATATCACATAAAATAATAAAACCTACGGATCATTGTACTATGCATTCGGTATTGACAAAACATCGCGCGCCTTCACCGTCGGTAAATTGTTGAACACCGCAAATCAATATACACTTTGTTTTGCTGTCAAGTTGTTTGTCTGGCCGCGTGGCATTTACAAAAGTTAAGCTACTGTCAAGAAGGAAAAGAAGAATGGTATATTCTGTGTCCGGAAATTGTCTCCGTTGCGAAGGCCCAGCGATCTTCACGGAATATGTTCCCATTCATTCACTTGTTACTATTGCCCAGAGCGTGACTGGGGTAGCGAAGTTCCTCGGTGCCCTCCCGTATTATTCAAATATAAATTTATGTTATTTTGTCTGGCAATGTTCGTGTTTGTATTGTTAAGTTATGAACGTAACAAAATATAGTACTTACATTCATACTGGGAAAATATATATGTTGGCCGTGTTGGTACGAATGAACTGCGAACTTTGTCTTTGAAATATACCATAAATAAAGCTGTTCTCTACCTTGTTGATCCAAATTAGTTCTGAATAGAGGTTCCCGTTTTTTTCTTCTCATAATGCATAATGCATTCTTAGTTTTGAATATAAGTTGCGAAGTATATTCGTAACTTTCAAGAACTGGGACCAAGAAGCAATGGTTTAAGCCTTAATACAAAAATGTTACAAGTGGTGTATTATAGTACAGTTTATATAAATGCGTTTCATCTATCATTGTGAAAATGTTAATATGTGAATATGTCGATATGTTAACATTGTGAATAAAATAATGAAACGTAAAGCAAAATATATGCTCTATCCCATCATCTGTTTATGTGAATATATTTATGTGTCACGGTTATTATTTTCATTTGACGATGTACATTCCTTAAAACAACCATCGAATTCGTTACATGCATAGGCTTACACTAAATTTGACACTTTATAATGTGTGAATTTTAAACATTTCGGTTCTCACTTGTTATTTACTGTGAACGAGCAAACTCTGGTTTTAACTGCGACATACCGCTTCCTGTTTCCGTAATACGGCTGTAACCGCGGTGTGGGTAGGATATACCAGCAGACAGCTTAGCTCCAGTCACTCAAGGAAAATGCTGCCAACATCGCGGAGAAAATTCGAGTTTCCAGCGCGCGGTCGTTTATCATTCACAGCAGCAAATCATCAGACAGGAAAAGCTTCGAACAATTAATTATCTTTCGTTCAATTTAAAAAATCGTTAGAAGTAGAATTGTGTTATTTCCTGGATTCGCATGTATCTTGACATGCACTCTGTGTAGGCTTGTGCAGTTCATTAATCTAGACTTGTCATGTCCAATACTTCTCTTAACAAGAATTGTGCTGTTAGTGGATAGGTATGTTGCTGGCTGGCTAGCTGTACTCTCCCTAGGCTTATGCAGTTCGTAAATCCAGACGTTGTCAATACTTCTTTTAACTAGAATTGTGTAAAAAAAAATTCGGGTATCGTCGCGTCCATTGAAATTAAATTTCGTACAACTCGGGCCGATTTCATTTCTGATTGATTTAGTAGGTTAGGTTCGTTTTGTGATGTTTTTTTTTTTTAAATTTAAATTCTCTAAATATGAACCGAGCCACGTTATTGCAATGGATGCGTCGATACACAACAACCAAATTGTATTTAAGACTACTGTCGCGAAAGCGTACAGATAGTTTTAGAAGCTAGTTGTTGGTGCACACATGTATGGCAAGCTGTACTCTTTATCTATAGACTCTCGCAGTTATTTTAACTTTTTAGATACTAATGTTATACGTGCCGGCGTTGCATCCGTAGTTAATTGGTTGTTGGTTAATTTAATTTGTAATAATATTATTTTTATTTTTAATTTGTTTTTTAGTTCTCTAAACCAGTTACTGTAGTTCGTAGTTCGTAATACTGTTTCCCAGGCTCGAATCCTGGCTCGGGCATGGATGTCATACATAGCTACACTCACTCTCCATCACAATAATTAGCATTATTGCCAAAATATGAGACGTATAAATCCCAAATATCACCATTATCGTTGCCAAATCATGATTTAGCATGGAAAACATTCTATACAGTGAGTGACTAATTGACCAAACGATGCTCATTACGGACGGCATTGAATGGTTGGTTATGTCAGTCGGTGACCGGACACCGCTCGTTAGCATGCCCCATTTAGCCGGGGGGGGGGGGGGGGATGCATTCCCTTCATGCCACACGGTTGTACTTGTTTTAAACATCAATGGTCTATCACCTCGTGTGTGCGTGTGTATAATAATTATTGAATATCTTGTTCATTGTCACACAAAGCTTCAGTGTGTGGTTTTTACAAAACTAGATACGGATAAAGAGTAATGTATTTGAGATTGAAATGTGCAGCGGTCGCTCTGTGAAAATGAGTGTGTTATTTTAGTTCGAAACTCGAGTTGTGTGTTTGCGCGTTTTTTGCATTCACTCTACAACTTGAACATTTTACAATTAATAATTATTCCATTTAAACTTTAATTAAGCAAGACTATACATATATTTGATGTGTGTGGTTTGCTACTATGATATTCATGCTGACTTTTGGACTGAAAAATATCTCTTATGCCTCTAACTTCAATGTCCAGTTAAAGTGTTAAGTAAATTTAACTGTCAGGTAAGCCAAGTTTGGTGTATTACTATTGGCCGTTGTCATGGTGAAAACAATTTAACTGAAAAGTAGATTTTAACTGGACATTGAAATACCGGCCCTTAGTAATAACGTTTTATCACATCTTTTTAATTTAATTTAATTAAATGTGATTTTAATAGATATTTTGAGTATGTATTAATATGAATGTGATGTATTAGTTGTATGTACACAATGTACACAATGTATGAATGAATTATTTATGAAATAAATGAAACATTTAACTTACAAAATATAGAAAGAAACTCTTTTTCATGACCCAAAGAGAATGCACAGAATCGTAAAAGAGTTTTCAGCATCCGCTTATGCGATACCCATGATTTTACGGCACGGGCTATCCCCATTTTGCGTGTAAGTTTTGACAAGTAAGAACATAGTCGTTTTAACTTTTACTTTAGATTGACTGTGAACTAAGTTTCCACCTGAGCGGGTATATAACACACGTCAACAGTGTTCATTTAAAGCTTTACATATTGCTACCATGTTCACTGCATCATAGCGCGCCTTAGAGCTTTCAAAACTTTCCAAACTTACACGTATACACTTTTATGAGTTTCCATCCAACTTCACAACCTAACTTGTTATCTCGTGTTTCTTTGGTGTGATGTTGACGGGTTGCCTGTTGCACTGTGGTGTTCCAAGTGCTTTGATATGCGGTATCAAGTGCTTTGATCTGCGTAGTAAGTGTTTTGATTTGCGGCACCAACTGCTTTGAACTGCGTACCAGGTATTTTCATCTGCGGTACAAGTGCTTTGATCTGAGGTACCAAGTGGTTTAATCTGCGGTAACAAGTGTTTTGATCTGAGGTACCAAGTGCTTTGATATGCGGTATCAAGTGCTTTGATCTGCGTAGTAAGTGTTTTGATTTGCGGCACCAACTGCTTTGAACTGCGTACCAGGTACTTTCATCTGCGGTACAAGTGCTTTGATCTGAGGTACCAAGTGGTTTAATCTGCGGTAACAAGTGTTTTGATCTGAGGTACCAAGTGCTTTGAACTGCGCAGGGGCGTCGGAACCGGGGGGGCAGGGGGGTCAGTCGACCCCCCTGTGCTTGCACAGGGGGGGCGAGAGTATCATCTCGCCCCCCCTGAAAAAATGGCCAATATGAATTAAATGCATTTTAGAGTACAGATTCCGCTTATTCCTTCAAGCGATTTCAGAGGCTGGCTGCATGGTAACTTACGAAATTTTTTCTTTTACAAAATGTTGCAAAGTCAGCTGGAAAGTTCGCCCCCCCTGGAAAAATAGACTTCCGACGCCCCTGGAACTGCGGTTCCAAGTGCTTTGATTGCGGCACCGAGATGCAAGGTCATATTGTGGCCGTGTGCGCAACTCGAGGCCGGCCTGCGACTCCCTCGGGACAGATCGAGCGCGCCAGTCAACCAATCACACGCTCTCTTTTTTATGCTCCTCGCACACAATATATAACGCTTCGAAACAGCCGTTTGGACATTAGCAACACTCAATTTACGAGTGAGATGGTGACATTCGTTGGCCATACAAAGTCAAGGACTCGTTCTTGATTCGAATGATGGTGATGATTCTTGTTGCTTTACGTCTTTCTTATTGCAATCGTGCTATTCGAGAAGATTAGGGATATAGATAACAATGAAGGAACCCACGTCCCTATAACATATACGCTTAGGATCTGCGGCCCAATCGCCAGAGCTATCACGAACAGTTAGAATGCCTAGCAAATGCGCGATACCTATACTCATCATTACTTTCCCTTTAGAAGGTATACGAAAATTGAATATTTTGAATTTACATTATTTATTACTGTTTTGGAAGTAAACAAACTGGGATGATTTATCCTTTCCAACCATACGTTATAGATAGAGTGTATAGGTGCATTGAGAGCGTGAATTGAACTAGGCCAGTATGAAACTTGAAAGAAAATTTGTCTCTGGTAGTCCACAAGAAGTATAAGAAACCGTTTTTAGGGATATTTATGACCCAACAAACCCTCCTCTCAAGATAAATGGCGCGCTTTTATTCGTTGTTTTTCTTTTTCTGTCTCTCGCCACGAACAATGTACAGAGTACAGACCAAAAGATTTTCAAATAAATGTTCTTATTTCATAAAGGATGACCACAACTGTGACCATCTCGATTACTAACCACAATGTTACCCCCCTCCCATATGGTAGAGGTTCATAACTTCCCCGCCCATGTATACACCTTCATTTATCGTTAGTCCATAGCCAAAGTGTAACGACAATATCTCGCCGATATTGATGGTTTGCGCTAACGTTAACACTATGCGGATGGCGGCCATCTTGGTAATATGTTTCATGATGGTATCATGGAGAAACAGTTGAAGTCAATTGTATTAAAATCAAAACACATAATTTCGTTAAGGTCATGCGCGTTTAAAATAATATATCCACCTGGGCCCAGATTCACAAAAGTGCCCAAGTGCTAAGACGTCCTAGTTTAGGCAAATCTAAGTGATATAAATCACGCATATGTCGTTCTGCTATGTCATAAAGATAAAATATAGTAAAATATCATCAATGTATCCAATAGTAGTTTATTCGTGAATTTGTAGCAATACCCAGAGATGATTTATCTTGATTTATGTAGTTAGGATTTTCCTATAACTTAGGACAACTTAGAGTCAGGCATCTCTGTGAATCCAGGTAATTTGTTATTTTATCTTCAATTCACGTATTTTAAAATCCAAACGCTGCTTTCATTCAATTTAAAAATCATATCTGTTCACCTTATAAGTTGTGTATCAATAAATCATAAATAATACCAGTATGGCCACTGTACCGTCACGTAAGAACTGTGAAATTGTATTTTTCAGTTGCTCAGTATGCGGTAAACGTTTCCATTAGCCGTCTCTGATATTACAAATTCTGTTTTACTTAACGTGGAGTAAATGTATCAACGCCCAGTCTATTAATATTCTAGTAGCGTCAGTTCGACCCGACGCGCTTTACGACACGTTCAAGGTGCGAAGTGCGAACCTTGGCCGTGGAAACAGTTTCTAACTTGTAGTTTATAGTTCTCTGGTGGTACAAATGTGAGTTTAATTGGGTAAAGAGAGGGAGGTTCATAACCTAGACTTTGCAGTGGGAGAACTTGGAAACAATTGAAGTTACGTCAATGTGTTTCAACCGGTGTGAGTTCACAACATTGAATCCCGTCCTATAGTTTCCAATAGACCGATCTAGGACCCTTAGATAGAGTTAATTACGGTCGCCTTAATCTTCAATGACAACAATGCACAACAATGAAAAATTAATCTGGACATAACATTTGAAAACTAGTTTTTATTGTTGTGCATTGTTGGCATTGAAGATTAGAGGAGCGTTATTAACTCGCACTAAGTGTCACTTTTGAAAATGATCTATATAATCTGTCGTACAACTTAATTTCGAAGCTTCTGATTTGTGGGTGAGATATTAAAAGAAATTTTCATTCGTATTATGGCAACTGAGAGCCAAAATAAGCCGTAATTATTTAGAATTAAAGCAGTTTTAAAAATATGAGCAATCTTTTGTGGGATGCCAATCATTTTTCAAGAGCAGCTCTAAAGTTTCAGAAAAATAAGAAGAAATAATGAAAAGATCCATGGTCTGGATAGAGAAACGTCTTTAAAGAAGTTCTTAGTGTCTACTCGCCAACTGCTCCCAGGTTGAGAAACACAGCTTCGCCAGGTCATCGTTTATTTAATCGTAATGGTTGAAAATCTCTTACAAAATTCCGTGCTTTGTTTCATTTTCAACATCATTGCAAATGACGCCTAGCTCCAATTACTTCTTATGTACACAAACGTTTCATTGTTACTCATAATGTACGCGTAATTTGTAATTCTTTTTCATCAGACATTTATAATTTCACGAGTAATAGCGAGTAATTGTTTCGTGAATTTCCATTGTAGAAACAGAAGTTAGTATCTCTGAAAGTTAATTGCAAATTAATTTTCCACCCTTCCGTTTCTGCGTCTATTAACATATTCATCTCGGTAGTTGCTTATCGTGCCTACTACGTATGCGCGCGCATCACGTCTTGATTCGTCTATATAGTTTGTGCTTCAATATAATCAATCATCAATCGGACCGAACCTTGAGTCGATATTGACCACATTGAAAACGTACCGGTCGGTCGTGCATTATGAGCACTTTTTGTACATGTCGGCGCCGGATAAGTTTGAGCCGTCGTTTTTCTACAAACACGCTCACTCAACTAAACTACACCCGACATTGCATGTCGTAGCGCTCATTGCGTAGGTCAAAGAATTCAGACGGCTTTGTTTGAAACTCTGGTTAAGGTCACTACTCTTTTTACTCTTTTTATAAAACAGAAGTCGTAGCTTTCTTTTTAAGGTAGGTAACGATCTGTCTGTCCCTGTGGTAGTATGGAACACGCATTTGAGTACAGTCCATGCCGGAACGTTTTAGCAAGTCGAGTCTAACTAATTAAAATGGTATTAATTTACTCATGTTAACGATTAATTTTACTTGTCGAATGATGTTCACTAACTTCGTTATTAAATTATTTTAACAGGGAATGACTTGTATGAATAATCCGTTTGAGTGACCCGTTATTGGCTGTAAGAGGCTTATTCTTGACGGGACTAGCCCTAACGAGGTAAAGTTGTAAATATGTTGTCGCTGTTCGTAAGCTCATTATTGTTTTTGACCATGTATGAACTCATGTTTTCCCGAACACTGTAATTATATTTTGCGTTAAGTAAATACAATTCTTATTTTTAGTTGGTTGTTTGTATAATAAGAACATGAATTATAAAATACGTATAAACTGAGCGTTAAATACTAGGAATACGATATAATGTTGTCAGCTTTTGATTTCAACCAAACTGTAAGTAAGGAACAGTGTAGAACTGTAGGCATGTTGTATTTGGATATACCAGGCACTTGCAGCTTTTGCAGCTTTTGCAGCCTGAAGCTGAATAAAGAATATCTTATGTTCAATTTTAGACTAACCATATTTTTGGGAAGGGCGCACGTTTACGCTAGATGTGTTCAAAGATGGCTTAGTGACTCCCAAAACGTATTTTCCCTTTGAGGACGCTTGAGTTTTTGACGTCAATACTTTTTCATGTCGAGGCTTTGTGACCCAACTTATGTCGTAAAAGTTTGCAAATTAGTGTGGAAGTATCTTGAGTTTCCGTCGTCCAACTTGACAACACGAAACTCTAGCTATTGGGAAAGTTACAGTTTTTTATTTCGGAAATTTGTTTGTGTCAAATGCCATAATAACAACACATCCGTTGAGTTGTCATCTGACTATATTTCTTGTCTGTGTTGAAATATTATATAAATAAGGAATCAGGAATACGCATTGCGTGCTCCGAAGTCCTAACCTTTGACGAACGTTAACCCAACTGCCGATAGTGGTTATACTTAATCACGATCACATAATCTAAACTAAGTCACCGTTCAGTTGAATCACTATTCTCGTTAATGAATCAAACGGATATGATTCGCAATGATTATTAATATTTCAATCAGTAATGTTCAGTGTTCACTGCTGCTAATAAATAGGAAGGGAAATGTAACGAGACCGGGAAACGACCCTGACATAGCGTAGATGAGCGGTAATATCGATTAGTGCTTCAAACACGCCCGTTGTATAAATAATAATCACATTAGCTTGTATATTATGGGGTAGCTTTACGACGAGTTCAACCCCTAGCCGTAAATGTTTATAGCTGTCTTTAGCCGGAGCCACGCGCGTTTACGTGGGCTAAGCACCGCGGTCAAGAAGTTACCCTTTCACTTTCCACCACCCTGTGCCGACCAATTGGGCGACGAGACCCGGCTACGTCACACGCAGGGGGATGTTTTTAGGACGAGTAGTAGCGGCGTCGCGGCGCTGGAAGTTCGCCGTCTTCACGAGAGAGGGCGGGAATGTACAGCTAGATTGAGCTGCCACCTAGCGGCGCTCTGCCAAACTAATTGTTGCCGTGAAATAGACACTTTTCAAACGAACGGGGAGTGATAGCACGAGAATTTATTTTATGTAGATTTTTACTAGGGCGAGATGCACATTATGGAATTGTTTCATAATTTGCCATAAGAAAAAAACAACTCCATAGCAACCATAAACAAATCCTATACTCTTGACGACTGTGCATTTTTAGCATTTGTATGTATTATAAACCGGTCTAAATAAATAAATGCTAATTAATATTCAAGTTGAAAATGCTATCTTTATACATCTTCAACAGAAGAATTGCGTGACTAATTTTTAACAAAGAAACAGCAATTGAGTGAAACCCATAAATGACCCAATGCATCTACCCCCGACTAGAAATTGAATCCAGAACTTCCACTTGCCCGGTGAGCAAGTGGGTTCAATTAGTGCAGACAGGGGTAGATTTGTGTATTTACGGGGTTCACTCAATTGGAACAATAAACGGTTAAACACACATGTACACCCGGTGTACTCCCGTGTGTGCTAGGGGCGTGATTTACTATACATAACATTCACAGGCGGGGCGGGGGTGAAACCCCGTTCAAGGCATAAACGTGGGCGCAGGTCATGCTTCATTTACTAACAACCTCTTCGCAATCTCATCCATCGCTGCCATGCAAGCACCAAGGAATACACTAAACGCAACTAAAACTTATTACATAAACTATTGAGACACGAAATTCTGTTGTATTGTTTGTAGATAACAATTCCAACAATCAGAGTGAACATCAACAATTTGACTAACAAAAACTATTTTTGACGTGTAAGAACTGCATCCAGCACATCAAATCATTGATACAAATCAACAACTTCGCAATTTTACTGCAATCTACTGATAGTGCCGTTTTTTCTTCCATCAGGTGTGTTCCTTCTGATTTGAGGCTAGTTAGAAAACAAGATTGCGTAGAAAGTGAGTTATAAACAGAACTGATGCAGGCTGCGAGTAACATGTTGAAGCGACGCGTCGATTGCTCCCTACTATGAGCAGCACTTGTTACATGAACGGCTGGCTTCTCAGGCCCAATATTTTCGCAAGAGCCGTAGGTTGATGGTGCGCGTATCACAATCATTCCTCCACGATACTTTATTTTGTGACGTTATTTTGTGTCGTGTGATGCGAGTGCACCGTGACTTGATGAAGGGGTAGGTTGTGCCGGCGAGAGAGGGGTAGCAATGCCCCCCACCGTCTCCACCTCTGTCTCCATGTGCTCGCTGTGTCCACGCAAGAAGGCCCCGCCCAAGAAGTTGGTTCGGTTCGACTCGGTAGTCGACACCTACTCCATCTCCGAGTGTCCGTCGGGAAACGCCAGTCGGGTAAGTTCGGGATAGTTTTGCCACTAATTTCTTATCTGTGGTCTAGCAGAAGATAGCAGATTCTGATTTTGGGGAAGTCTTCTAACTTACAGCAAAAACCGTAATCAAAGTCGATAAAGAAGTTTAAACGTTGGGGAGGTCTTTCGATTTCGAACAAAATACGTAAAGTCGATGAAGTAGTTTCCACTTTGGGGAGGGGATGCGATTTCGTACAAAAACCGTTAACAGAGAAGATAACGTATTTTCTTCTTTGCGAGGTCATCCGATTTTGGTTGCCACAACTATGACAATCACAGCGTGCTGAATGTGAATGAGGAGTTGCTAATCTACATTTAGCAGCCTGTGCTGTTCGTTTTCTACCTAGGAGACCATAGAAATAAACAATTGACAGTAATTGTAATTAATTGTTGCTTTAGTGTGCCAGCTAGTCGACCAGTCGACTAGGGCCAGAATTGAGATGTCAGATACGCCCTTACTACGCCGAGCCTCCGTGGTTTTTAAGACCGATTCACAATTGAAATAAGACTTGCAATAAGAAACAGTGAAATAGTTAAATAACAAGCAACTGGTTCACAACCGATGACGAGTTGCTTATTTGTACTTACTATCATTGACTACGACAGCAGCAAAATATCCGGTACCACTGTTTTTGTTTTGATTTCCGTAGTTAAACATGGCTCTTCTGCGTTCTGATTGGTTCGTCATAAGGTGCATCATGGGAAGTTGAAATTCTTATGACTATTTCAATCCACTGTGACAGTGAACCACAGCATTGTTATTGCATGTTCCAATTCGCTTAAACCTTATTGCTATTTCACTATTGCAACTCTTATTTCAATTGTGAATCGGGCTTTAATAAACATGAAGAAATAAAACAAAAGGCACCCAAAGTTGACGTAGTTCAACCTTACAACCACCCAGAGCGCTAAGATACCGATGCGACAAAACCTGCCACTAGTTTAACACGGGTCGATATTGTAGTAAGTTGGAAGACCTCTCCCGTGGGGGCGAACTTCTTTATCGACAACGCGAAGCGATTCCGCTCGCAGACGATCGTCATTTATCAATCATGGCTCTATTTGGAACAAGGGGTTCAATTGATCATTGGTGAGAGGTTTCTTGTGTTTGGGTGGACGTGACGCTTTGACGGGACTCGTCAGGATCATGGCCACTCGTCTGGCTCGGCCTCTACTCGCGTTATCACTTATCACTCGTCTTATCACTTATCACTTGTCACGTTGGCGGGCGCTGCTAACAGTTGTAATACATCTTGTTTGTCTGGGGCTTGGTGACGTCAATGCCGTACAAAAGACTAACGCCGACGCTACAAATAACGTGTAGATACTTATGGCGGTCTTACAATCTCCTAATAAGAAAGTTATGGGTTTTGATTGGTGGTTGCCATGGAGAAAACAAGCTATTCGACGAATAAGTAGTTATTGGGACATTGTAAGACTGGACGTTATAGTTATAAAGGGAAAATGCGAGTCTCACCTGTTAAAACTGCGCAATATCAAAGGGTTGTTATAATATTTTTAGAACGATACAGAACTTAAAACTCTACGAACAAAGTTTCAGATATTGCAATCATTACGGTTTTCATTAGAAAAATCAATTAATAATTAATTCCTTAATAAGCTTCCGAAATATCAACCCTAAGAATTATAACATTTTTATCTTTTGAATCCAATTTTAGCTCTTACGAAGTTGAGCGTTTGTTAGAAACCACTTTTTCAATATTGTGCAGCGTTCTCACGATATTACTAAAACACGTTAATTTTTTAGTAGTTTTAGTACTGAGGTTTTAGTAGTGAGACTAACCCTACCCGTAAACAAATTACTTTCAGCAAGGATATTGTAGGACTAAATGGATTTTGTAGCCTACTCTGTCCAACAATTTACCTTCTTTGAGAAAAATATGTTTTTTTGTTCAAAACGTGGCTTCGTTGAATGTTTAAAACATTTGGTCGTCATTAGAAAGACCATTGTTTTCCCGTGCTTGCGTTTCTTTCTTTTAATTAAAGCATAAAACCTTATTAGTAACGTGAATGCTCGAGTGTTCGTGTAATTTGTGCTCGTCCGTAGGAATTCAATCTGAACAAACTAATCAAAAAGAAATTCTTGCACGTTTTGCATTTATGTAAAATTAAATGTAAACGTTCTACTGTCGATTATGTTTCAGATGAAATTTGCTTGTTCAAAGTATTGAAAGCCTTATATAACGTATAGAAAGAAAGAACTTATTTAAAGCAATCATGTATGATTTGAAACTATGATATCGTTAAACGCGTTTTGCGTTTATGGAAATTTATATGAAGATGTTTTACCTGTTTTATATTTGAGATTAAAATTGCGTGTTCCAAATAGAGAAACCTATATACCAGTGTGCATGTTCCATACATGTATTTGCCTGTTGTACTTTATCAGTTCAACAATCTGTATGTACCGTGTATATAAATAACATTCCAGGAAGTTTTCCCGATGTTAAATCTGCATTTCTTCAATGCGAAACAACGCTCCAGTTTATTGGTAATACTGTACTGTCATGAATCCATTGAAATTGATCCGGTTGTATCCCCTACACACTGTGTAACCTGTAACGTTCTGTTTCCACGTGGAAATGGAAAATTATCCCCCTCCGTCTATACACAGCATCGTTAAAACTGTTTATTAGCTACATGTAAAGTGTATACAGTGGGCTTTGTTCAACAGTAAAATCGCTGCCATCTTGGAATGGAACGCCTTGTGCTATACGAGTCTATAGCCTTTATGATCTCCAAATTCTAAATGGGATCGGCTCTTATCCAGATTTTATAGTCACAATGACATTTCGAACGCGAAGGTAAGAGCGATATTCGAGAGCTACTAGGCAAATTTAAAATTCAAATGAAAATGAAACTTGGTCGAAAGAGCGCGCTGCATTACCGCGCCCGCAATTACCAGCGCCTTCCTTATACACTGCTCTGAGTTCACCGCCTGCCTCGCAGCATGTTTATATCTCATATCGTTATATCTCATATCAATTGATAGTTTGCATGTGACGCCACAGTGGCCATACTGGTGTCATTAATCATTAGAGAAGATGAGCGGGTATGATTTTTAAATTGCATGAAAGCAATGTTTATAATTAAAAATACATGAAATTAAGATAAAAATTCAGAAACAAATCAATTTTATTAAGCGAGCGAAGCGAGCGTTTCCACGAGACTCTTATGGCACTTCGTTCTGTTTTTTTTTTGTTTTTTTGTGTACTAGACTTTTATGGCACTTCATGCTGTTTGTTTTTTGTTTTGTTTTTATGTCTGTCGATAGCGGTCGAACGGAAAATCCGATCAACTTGAAATTTGGACCATCCACAAGCCTCGATGTGGATTGAAGGTGTATAGTTTTGAGGCAAAATCGTTCGTAAAGTTACAAAGTTACACTCAATCTGTTAGTAACGGTGGCGGACCGCCGCGAAAACACTAGACAGACAACGAAAATTCTTAGCGCATTCAACAATATCGGCAAGTATAATAGCTATGGAAATTAGAAAAAATTTTGAAATGCACATTCTTGAATTGTTGTTAATTGTTGTTTTTATTAGCTTTGAGATCTTTTCGCCAGAACGTTCGTAGATATGGACGCGCTCGCTTATCAACGCGTCAAACAGAGCGTTTTCCTAGTATAAAAAAAAAACATATTTTTTTGGTTTCTACTACAATTGCCTTCAACTGTATCGCCATGGCAACATAAACATAGCACCAGTATGGCCACCAAGCACATTGTTGTATGGTTCCTGCAAACCACTAATAAACATCCCCAACAAGTTCATCGTGTCGTCACCTAGCGGAGGCTCGTCGAACTCCATCTGTAAGAGAAGCCGCATCAGATGACTAAAACCAAGTAGTGACCTCTTAAACCATTTTATAATAAATTTGCGATTACTTCTGATTAAAAAGAATTAATTAGTTAAATCTAACCCTAGTATGTCATACTAAAATTAATTGTACGGAGCTCGAGTTGCAAATAATTGGTCATTGTGTATTCAAGTTTTTCCCCCGAGTTTTGGCATGTGACCTGTTTTGCGAAATGTTATGTAGTATTGATTATATATTCGAATACCTACATGCGCGTTGGGTAGTAGATGAATTCTGAAGAGGCACCCGAAGTAATCTTCTGAGAGTTTAATTCAAATTCAAACCGAGGCAACCCTCCCTAACTCAAGATCACAGATGTATGAGAGGTTGAGGGGGGGGGGGGGGGGGGGGGCGGTTTGGCTGCTAAGCTCTCTCGAATATTCATCTTGATGTTTCTCAACGGAAAAAGGTCTCGACGGAAAAATGTTTCAATTTGTAGCTCGATATTAAGGTAACTTAAATTCGTGGAAAATGTGATACTTCAGTTTTTATAAAAACCAAGAAAAATATTTCGGAGCCTTGTAAAGTTGAATAGACGATAAACGTTCTGTGGGTTATTTTGGGGTCGTGTTATTATAATTGTCCACATTTATTTATTCTAAACTCAGTGAGGGATCTAAAGACAAATGATGTTGCTCCAAACTACAAATTATGTACATTCCTATTTATTGTCTATCCACTGTTGATAATAATCCGTTTATGTTTTATAGTTAGACACTATACATACTAATTTATAATATAAATTTCAGAAATAAAATGAACCTATGCCTCTTTTGGGAATCGAACCCTGGACCCTCTACAGTTAAATCACTATTAAATCGGATAAATTATTTTGGTAGGCCGATATTATAAAGTTGTTACATGATGAATTTCACGAAGGGACATAACCCTGATTAGTTGATGGACATTGTTATGGTTGTTGTTACTCCCTGTGAGGTGCACGAGGTAACACAGCTCCAGCTGTTAGTTTCACGTGTCTCCCTGAAGGTCATTGATGTGACCGAAGTCAGGTGCCCGGCTTAAGAATCGACGCGTCCGATATTTGGACGTCGCCTCCTCTGACTTATGGCGTCGAAACTGCGCCGGGCACGCAAACATTGAAAAGCGGCGAATATATCAAATCCCGGGCCCGTTATGTGATAATAACGCCAACGTCTGCTTCTTGAATATATATCACATCATTCACGGTACTTTTTACACCAAGAGAACCGACCGACAGTGAAAGAGAGGAGAGGAATGAATAAAAATTGCCTTTTAAAATAAAAATTCGCCTTTGTTGGTCGTTGGTATAAATCATATTCGGTTAACAACGAGCGCGGGAGTCGAGCTAAGCCAAAACACGGAACAAACGAGAACGCGTCACCCTGCGCGCAACATCTACACGCCCGTGATTTATCTGACTGAAATGCTGCCAATCGGAGAAAAGTTTTGTCGCGTTTCGCAAAGTTGCTTTCATTACATTCAACAACTCGAAATTTTTAAAATGATTTATTCTTCCTGTTTCGTTTTTATGGCAGTTTTATTATATTTCTCGTTTGTTATGATTGAAACTTCTTCTTTCAATTCTTTTTGCAAGCCTATCACGCCCGCCCTATCTGTTTAGTACTTTGTGCTTTAGCCTACGTCTTCCATTTCCCGAACATCTCTGCCTTTGTACACAAAGCTTTGGCTCTCGTTCTTAATCCTTTCTTAATTTACGTCACTAATTAAATTATAGAAAAGCTTTCTGAGGTTTCGAAAAGCGTCCGGCCCAAATGTTGGCTCCAAAACGAGCTCAGATTATAGCTTGGCTCTCTCTTTGCTAGAACAATTTTACTCTTTTTAAAAGTCTATTTGAAGCTTAATTTGAAATATGGAAATCCAAATCATTACATAGGCTACATTGGCTATACTTTGATGTTAGTTTTTGGATAATAAATGAGATCCTTTGTAGATGATCGCTTACATATTTCATCATCTTGATTCCACTTTACAGCCAGAGATGGATTTACAAGTCTCAACTAGAGATTCGTAAGCGTCGTTGATAAAGCTGTGAGTGGCTTTTTCACCCAACTGGAGTGGTTTGTTGAAACCATGGGTACCAATCTGAGATTATAGCGGAGAATAACAAAGTTTGGCAAATTCGGTCCTAACGCACATTTAAAACACCAATTAATTTTTAACGGGTTTCGTTTCTTTAAAAATGTAATTGCGTAGTTTTGTTTTTGTCATAAATTCTTCATGATCTTGACTTTTATTTTCAAGTTTTTTTTTAATGATTTCAATCATATTTTAAGAGTAATTTTTGTAAAAAAACTGCTCAGAAAATATAATTTGAACAATATTGTAGAAAGAGGAAGAGGAAGTAACAGAGGAATGTGGTTGTTCTTCCTTTTATTGTTTAACGTTTTTGGTATTTAATATGCATGACGTGTTTACATATACAATTGCTGAACAATAGTGCGGTATATACTATTTATCTTTTATTAGAATGCTTATTTTGCTAAATGTTTGAGACCATCGCCTAAAACGTATCACAGAACAAGTAGGCAATAATGTGTACGTTGAACTGACATTTCTCTCTCTAACACCATAACGATGATTGTTGGGCCCGAGGCTTATCAACGTGAAGACAAGAATATAATGTCCTTTGAATGCGATGACAGTTTCAACGCCATTGTTCCTACCAAACTAGTAACATCAGTAACATCTAGCTTGGAAATGAGTTCGACCACAACCCGGCGCCTCCACCAAACGTATCCCCCCCTCTGCCCCTCCCCTTTTACATTCAGATTATGATATTTGGGCGTTACGTCTCATATTTTAGCAACAATGCTAATCGAGACGATTTAGTGTACTTTTGCGTTACATCCTGAAATCTTATTCTTTACTCGTCGTACGGATTTTTGGGAACACTACCAAACAACAGAAAACAAACTCCCAAAGTGTATTGACTTTGATTTAAATTCAGGGTATTATTCAAAGCTCTTCATGTCTCTTTCCTCTCTAACTGGTTGATAATATCGCCTATTGTTCTGCTGCTTTGTTTTCAATTTGAATTTCTGGAAGAAGTAATGCCTATACTATAGTAACTGTTTAAAGAAGCAAGCAGTGCTTGCCGTTAGTTTTTGTCAATTAAATAAAATGAGAACTGGATTCACGTCTAAAATTAAGGCAAAATAGAACATGTGTACTTGTTTTAAACCAGAAGCTATGAGAAATTACTAAAAATAAGTGTTGACTTAGGTAACATTTTCCCTTGCAAGGAAGACAGCTGTGATCGTAACTGCATGTATATCCTTCAATGAACGCTTACATGGACAGCAGGATATGCCAGGAGGGATTAGTATCCAGTGATTGATATTCGGATGAACGAGTTGACACTATTATAAATTTATAATATACATTAAATTGAGTTATTAAGTTTCCATGTAAATGAGCGACCAGGCCATAATAAAAAAATCCCGTAATATCTCGCTTAGAACGAGAAGAGCACCCATAGAAACCACAATCATAAACACAGAGCTGGGTCGCGGTTAGTCACAGCATTTAAGATTGATTGCCTCTCTGTCTGCAGACCCCACCGCACGCCACTGTTGCAAGTCTAATGGAATGATGCTATCTTATGACAGTCCTATCATTTTGGTAAATTATAGAATGAATACCAGTGGGTCGTACCAAAGCATTTTATGGTTATTGAATGTCAGTGGGACTAACTTTTTGTTTTATTACCAGAAGTCTCTTGTGGGATGTGTTCACTGCTATTGTGAGGTTTTCATAAACGCCAAGCACGTCGTTTTTGTTGCCCGAGTTTAGTATAGCACTTGCACTAACACTAGCGCAATGTTACTTGGCGTGAACGGTTCCGCTGCATAAGCTAGACTCTTATTTACGTTATACGTAAGAGTGTGTTGTGAAAACTGTAATCCGTACCACACCGTAATTGCCCGGTTTACTGTGGTTATACCAACCAGCGTTGTTGGTAAATTATTACTGAGTGTGGTCTCTGGTTTGTATGTTTTGTTTTTGATAGTCTGACCGTGGGATTTGTTCACTCGGGGAATAAAATCTGACTTGAAAGTAACTAAAGCTGATGTGTTTTTAGACCTCAGTTACCTAACACAATATGGTCAGAAATGTAGCGGGGTAGATTGATAAGTTTGTTTTACCAATTTCTCATATCGTTACTATTAACAGTTACCATAGGAATGCACATGGCTACACCAAGCTACACTACGCTTCTTATGCTTTTTTGTTTGATATCGTTAGCTTTTAACGATTACGGACAAAATCCTCGATAAATGGGTGTAAAAAAACAATCGGAGCATTACTTCAGTGAACCATTTATGAATTGAGTATAACAATTAGTTAATGAGTTTTAGTTTTATCGCTATAGCCGTGGTGCTGGCAGAGCCAATCTCATTATATTCTTGTTTTCATCAAGATTTGTTTCATGGAACGCATACGACCAAGTATTTTAGAACAATCTTATTTACAACTAAATTGCGAAAAGATACGGAGTTCTTTACCTATACCCGTGTTGAACGTATCTATGCTTTTCACCAGTTAGCTGATTATATCTAGTCTTTGTTACATTAGTCGTTTTGAAATCCAATTGTCAGTGTAATTGTCCAATTGAATTCCCAGTTAGAAATGTTCGTAACGTAAAAAGGCTTTGTTTGGTAATTGCTGAAAGAGTAAACAAGGTTAAAATATTCTAAAGGCCGCAGTTTACTGTACAAGAATAATGTAGATTCATTCATCCCAACTACCTTAAATCCTTTCTTTACCTCTTTCAACGGCCACTTGATTGCATCGCATTTAATCTGCATTGGAGTTCTCTAAGCTAAGCATTACAATAATCACCAATTTTGAATTGTGCAGCTAACATATGGTTTAAATATGTTGTTAGTGTTCGGTGCAATCGTACATCGATTCAGCCAATCACAGACTAGGACGTTTTAGGGCCTAGACTGTGATTGGCCGAAATACCAAAGAGCACGGAACACCGTCAAAAACATAAGTATGGTAGCTTAACTTGTTCCTTATCTGCGTTCAGTAGTATCCTCATTCTTCAATGCCTGAGGGCTTTTGAGAATAGCGATACCTTGAAAATAATATTTTGTAAATTTGTATACGTACTTTTGCCAATATATACGAAACTAATCAACTATATTTTCTAGGTTGTAACTTTACTATTGTACCTATCATGTATTTGGTCCTATAGTTCGTTAATGCAGCTGACTGGAGAAGGGATAGGGTCGATTTTCGAGACATTTATCGACCTGTTCGCATGCAAGGAAGTAATTATGAGTTGCAAATTACATTCGAAACCCTTAGAGATTTTATAACAAGAATTTTATTCCTGTACACACAAAATCAACCTAGTTGTTATACTGTTTTATAAATTTTCTTTTCTATCTTTCTTTTCATGAATATTCTCTTGTGTTTACCGTAGGTTCATTACGCGAGCGGAAATGAAAGTAGGCGTGGTGGGAGAACTTTGTCTGCTTCTAATGAATGTAGCGCCCTGATTGTATTTCATTATTCGAGCCTCTCGTTCTTAGTAGCGGTCGCCTACATTACAACCAGACTTGACACCTCTAACAACCACCATTGTATCGCCTACATTAACCACGAGACTTGACACCCCTAACAACCACCTTTGTATCGCCTACATTAACCACGAGACTTGATACCCCTAACAACCACCATTGTATCGCCTCCATTACAACCAGACTTGACACCTCTAACAACCACCATTGTATCGCCTACATTAACCACGAGACTTGACACCCCTACCAAGCTCCAGTGTATCGCCTACATTACAACCAAACTAAGCAACTAAGCACTACACCAACAACCATAGTTCTTACTAGTGTTCGCTTGTATCGTCTACATCCCTACACAAGCGTAGCTCAACACCTCCACAACCCACCATAGTGCTGAACTAGTGTTCAATTGTTTCACCTACACCAGCTACAGACTCGGCACCTCCACCAAAATTACAAGTTCTTTATTTTTCTGGCAACTGTATTTTGTTGTTCTTGTGTATTTAATTGTTAACGTATCTGCTTGAGGAATCACTTTAAAATATTATTTCATACATGCTTTGTTTCATATTTATGTAAATAACATTTTTAAGTGTAGTGTCACGTTTTTATGAGATTGAAGGATCATTACGTAAGTGGGTAAGTCGACCTTTGGTGTTAATTCCCTTAAGTGTTGCGCGCTTCGGTATTTACATGAAAGTACATAGTTTGCCCGTTAGGTTGTCTTGACTGCGAGCAGCACGTGTTTGACCTTGGACTGCTAATGATCCCGTATTTCTTTTGCCCGGCGATAATGGTATTACAGCGGAGGGGGGGTGGGGGGGGGGGGGGGGGGGAAGAGAGGGTTCTTTGCGTCGTTCTCGCTTCAAAGGTAATGAACGAAATAACGTTTGCGGTCAGTTTTGCCTCAATATTGTAGGCTTCATTATTAGTCCGTACGGAAAAGTGACTTTTTCGGGGTTTGATTTCGTGTAATTGACGTATTTTAGCGGCCTCTTGGAAAAGAACCACTCAAGTACATTTTTTGAAATAAAGAATTATTTACTTTATTAAAAATAATAGACACAGCTATAATATGTAGGCCTACGTTGCTTTCGTCGCATTGCTTCTCACTGAAGGTCAAGAGTAGTTCAGATATTAATACCATTCAAAGGTAACATTTTATGATTAGCTGCAGGATATGGAATATATTATTCCTGTATTCGTGCATTGGTCCCCTCTACTTTATTAGAATACTCACAAAATCATTAATCATGGGTGTTCCTGTGTATACCTGTATTAACGTGACAAGTCGCAGAAACAGATGTTGCAATTATTCCTAGAAGTATCATCAAAGCGGAGACAACATAGCGACCGGCGCGCTTTAATAAAATCAACGGCTTGACGGAGAGCTTGCATTCCTCGAGCACTAGAGAGATGTCTTGCTCAAGAGTTCACAGAAACACCTCCAAGTTCCATGTCAGGATTCCTACAGGATTTACAAACTCTCCTCGCGAGTCTAACAAAGTCTTACTGCTGCGTCTTTTATTCTTTTCCGTCGGTCGCTTTTTCCTTCCTTATTTCATTCTTTCCGCTTTTTTTAAATTCAAATGACGGGACCTACCCTACCACAAAGAACGAGTTACGACCAGCGAAATACTTGCGAAAGTATGAGCGAGTTTTCTTAGCGCGCGGAAACGGCGCAAGTTTTTATTGTTAAAATAAAACAAAGTTAGCCGAGTGTTTCCAGAGAGCTAAAGACGTTTGAGTGTGTCAAGTGTTGCGGCGCCCCCCCAGGAGCGGGATATTTAGGCAACACGTAAAGGGGTGACAAGCAGAAAACACTTTCTATTATGGAAATTTATGGTAAATAAGAAGAGTTTTCGGCGGCCTCTCCTGTGCGCGCCGCCCCTCCACTCAGGACCGGTGCATGCTGGGTCCTTGGGGGGGGGGGGGGAGAGGGGGATTCGAGAGGCTTCGAAGCATTCGTAGTATTAAATATTTTGTCGATTTCGCTTATCGGAGATATATTGCTGTTTGCCTTTCGTTCGATTTTATCGAATTGTATTTCAGTCTTTATATTGGATTGCCCTCGGAGTGAGGTTGTGCCCCATTAAATTCGGTAAGAACTCGTTAAAATCTAAAAGCGATGTATATTCGTTTTATGGCTGAATAAATACTACCCATATATTCGGATCAACTGTGAAAAGAAATGAATCTTGTCAACATGTTTGTTGACAATTAGTATAGAAACAATAAATATCGAATTGAATTGTGTTTATAATTTTGTGTTATGTTGACAGTAAAATTATTAAAAAAAATTATTTTTATTATTACGTTTATTGTGGTATTCTGATCACATAAACAAACATCAATGAAACATAGAAAGTTGCATTACCTATTATCACTTATCAGTATTACCAATTTTCTTCGATTTTGAACAGTGATTGAATTTTAGAACTAGCAGTATTTTCAACGAATTCTAGAGGTACATATTTTTCGCTTTACGGTATATTCTGCTATAAATAGGTAAACAGAATTAACTAACAATAATTTGAAAAATTAATTTCATTCTCACTCCATAAATGTTATTACTTTAAATATATAGCTAGTTTAATCAGATATCAGATGGTGGTCATTGGTCACGTACGTGAGCGTAGCCACCTAAAAGAAGAAGAAGAAGAAGAAAAAGAAGAAGGCTGTGGAATTGTCATGTTGTACCCTAACACAAGGGCCGAACCCGAACTAGTCCCATCTGTCGAGACTTATCGGCAGGACAGTTGAAAAGAAAACGATGACCCACATGGTCCCGAAAATCGTGTTTTTATTTTCCATTTAACCAAAGCGATGGAAAAGTTGTCTCGCCGCGGCTGCTGCTTTCTGATTGGCTGACACACATCGCGTCGAGAAGTTGGGTCACGTCCGGGGAATACGGGACGTGTTTGTCATTTGTTTGGCCTTGTGCCTCCCAATGTTATAGCCGCGTTCACCAATATTTCCTCCGTAAATTCTACAAATAAAGTAGAATCTGCAAAAAGTTGGGAGTTCTCCGTGTACAAACATGTTCAAGATGTTGTTCGTCTTTTGGGAAATGTTCTATATTCTTATAAAATGTGTTCTGTATTTGTGATCTGTACATACAACCTCGTTTCTTGGGACAAATGTTTATAAAAGTAATCGTTTAACCAAACACTACATGCACTACATGTACGTTAGTCGTTTAACAATTAATTAGTTGATTGTTGCAATTGCTGAAAGGCTTGGCCAACCTTGTTTAGCACTAGTGCCGTATTGACAATTCATAGTAAATGCTCTAATTTAATTTTAAAATTGTATTAATAGTTTTTTAATTCATGATTTTAAATTTTCTACTTTTGTTTATCAATTTAAGTATTATTTGTTCTTGCGTGCTTCGTTTCCATGATACACACGTATTGTGTCACTTTTTACCACTTTTTTTATTGTGGCATTTTATCCCCCCCCCCCCCAGTCCCCTATCGGCACTCAACTTAGAGACACCAGTTCCACATGTTTCACCCCTCTCCCTGCGTAGCATCGTTGGCTAGGCTAATATTGCTGACGTCACGTTCCCTTCCCCTCTCTCCCCTTCTCCCCACTCTACAGCTAAATCTAAATAACGCTAAAGAGCGCCTTAAGTGTAAGGAAACTTGCATTGAGTGGATTCATTATCGTGATTCAATGACTTGATTCCATGATATAAGTGGTAATTCCATACAACAGCCTCCATTTGTGGCTTCTCTTACACTTCCAAAAGAAAATATATTACTCTATTCTGTACTCTAAGCCTCTGGCGTTTCGAGGTTTTTGTGCTCCTAAAACAGAAGAATAATGTCTAAGTGTTGTAAAAGGGTTGGGGTGAGTTATGGGTGTGTGTGTGTTCGAAAATCTGCTTGCGCTGGCCGTGATTCAATATCCGCTCTGCTCACAAGAGCGGGAGACGAGAGTAAGAAGCTGTTTGTCTTGTTCGGCAGAGTAGCAAAAAAACCGCTAGGAAACGCATTCTTAATGGTGGGCTTAAGCCTAATTACTTAAACGTGAGCTACAAAGTACACTGGAATATTAAAATAAATGCCCGCATTTTGTGTCCTTGAAATTGTTTAAATCCCTGTGAAACGTCTTTTCGAAAATAAGCTCCGCGAAAACATAAAATAATGAAAGCGCCGGGTGTCTTTAGGCATAAATCCCTCCAGACGAAAATAATGTAAATTCAGAGAGTTATAAATATGTAAAAAATGTTAATGAAACGAGGCAGAGTAGAGTCGTCCGTTTTGCGTTGGGGGGAAGATTGAAATTTTGCCGGCACATCTAGGGTTCATTGAGATAACCTGCGTAACCTGAGTAGACAGGTCTGTAGGCTCAGAGCCTTCTTGACGCAAGGCGACCATTATGACACAGTTAACTTGATACCGCCTTGTTATGACTTCAACTAATGTTTGAAGTAGAACAACTGACCCACGTTTATATCCGTATATAGAAAAGTCTCCACGTGATAAAACAATATGATCATAATATGATGTGATAATAGGCTATAGTTTCGCTGAAGTTAGCAAAACGTTACTGCCATGAAATAAGTGTGGTTAATTTAATAGGTTTCAAGCTATAACCATCTTTATAATTATTGTTGTGAATTGGTAAGTAGTGTATGGAAATTTAATACGTATTTAATCACGTATTGTGTGCGGAATACAAAGACTATGACGTTTGTTTTTATTAGCAACCCTATACAGACAGACAGATTGCACAATGCCGTCTGTTTATAGCTCATGGTAAGGGTTATCGTTCCGTAGCAGAAGATCTCTGTTCACTTCCCAGTGGAGCCATTTATGTTAACTGTCATGTATTACTAGACACATCTTTTAAACGTTTCAAACAACAATATTGATGTTTTTCATTCAATATACTATACTGTCTTACAGGTTGTAAAAATTATTCATATTTCAGTCGTGACATTCAGTTATTCGATCATCTTGTGATGCGAAGAAACATTAAAAATGACGTAGACCTGCCAAAGAGGGGATTGATGGATCGTCTCATCTCCGGCCGTTATGACGTCATAGCTAGCAGTGTGCATGAGCGAATAAAAACATGCCTATTTATCAATCACACAGAACTGAGCGAGAGAGAAAACAGCTCTAGAGTCAAGCAAGTAGATGAATAAACCAGTTACTAAGTATTATTCTCAACAAAGTTTCTTGGTCTTAGTTATTCTGTTGTAGTAAGTCTGCAGCTGCCTATGAGCCCCGCATTTCCCACTCATCTACAGACAAGATTTCATTTGGGAAATGAATGCGATTAAATGCGGGCAAACTTGAAGATGTTCCCGTCGAGTGAAGTATTTTCCCCGTTACGGTTTATACCCGCGTAGGTCAACGCTGAACAACGAAAGTAGAAGAAACGTGGAAAACACGGCCGGCAGCACTGTTTCCCACGCAAAGATAGATGGGCAGGCAAGCAGCGATGTCGCCGAAAGAAAGAAACAAACCATGTAAGAGCCAAGCTTTTAGCAGCGTCATCCCAGGGAGAGGGTAACCGTAAATAATCCATGACGTACAAGCATAGAGAGCGCGTTTATCGTAAAATACAATGTAGCACTGAATTTGTCGCAGCCTTTTAGGGCACCGATTAGAATAATGTCCGATATATTTCTGTTACTTGACAAGTGATCAAATGGGAACGTTGCTTTGATTTTATGTTTGTTGCAAGGATGCTTTTAAGTCCAAGTGTTTTCTGCTCAAAGAAATAATTTAGCACTGAAATGTTGCATATAGCTACGTATTTGAAATATTAAAAAAGAGTTCGTTTTCGAAAACCAATTTTTTTATCAGGAAAATACATTTTTTCGGCATTTCCAAAATTCGTAAAACGTAATAACTGTTATTATTTTTTCTAGTTGGTGTTTTTTTAAATTTTTTATTTACGTATCGATGTCTTTATTTGTACATCCTTGAAAACAATTAAACATTGAATACATATGTGTTCACAGCGATGCCAAACACCATTCCCAAAATTAGCCGTCTTGTGCAGCCATAAGTCGCGGCGAGTTATTATTCTATTAGATGTATCTTTACCCTGCAGACCGTAATGTACTATGTTCGTGTTGTAATGACATATGCGCACATCAGAAGCGTTCAACTAATGGATACATCAGCAAGGGAATGCAAGAGCTCAAAGCAAATGGCAAAGCGTTATCACAGAGTATTTACTGCGTAAATGGATGACTGGTATTGTGCAATTATGTAATGATTGGTATATAGAACTTCACTTGACAAAAGCACTTTGCGTTGAAACTATTTCATTAAGTATACTTTTATCGCGTGTTGATTGTTGATGCATCAATATCCATATGATGAGAGCGAGATATAAAATCATTGCAAGTTTTTCAATAATGCTCGTCGGCTATTGGTCAATACGTTATACTGCGTCATAACTCACAGGGTAGTATCATAGCATGTGTTGATGCATCAATAACCACGTGAGAAGAGCGAGATATAAAATCATTGGAAGTTTTTCAATAATGCTTGTCCGCTATTGGTCAATACGTTATACTCCTCGCGTCATAACTCACAGGGTAGTATCATAGAATGTGTTGATTCATCAATAACCACGTGAGAAGAGCGAGATATAAATGCATTGTAAGTTTTTCAATAATGCTCGTCGGCTATTGGTCAATACGTTATACTGCGTCATAACTCACAGCGACCTGAATGTGTCGCCCAACGCCCGCGGAAAACACCGACCATAATTCTTCATCGAGCGCCATCTGTGCTGGACCTACTGTCGGCGTCTTCCCCCCCCCCCCCCCCCCCCCCCCCCACCCCTCCGAGTACGCACACACACACACACTTCTTGCGGGGGCCGCTCAGAGATATGTATGTGAAGCTCGCTGATGCCATTTCCTTGCATTCATTGTTTTCGACCGCAATCCTTTCTGGATGGTGATGATTCTTGTTCAGTTACGTCTCTATTATTGCAAGCATGGTATTCGGGACGATGAGAGATGATAAATGAAGATGAAGGCAAGAAGACTATTGACTAAACTGACTAAATGGAAGATGACTATTACAAGTAATGTGTCTTATGCGGGATTCGAACCCATGTCCTTAGGATGCATATGCTTAGAGGACTGATCCCCAACCACATGAACCACCGCGGACAGCCAATTGTTTCTGAAATGGTAATGTTAAAAAAACAGCTTCCGAATAATATTGAGTCTGGGATATCACTTGTTTTCTCTATGGCAACCACCGCTGAGAAGATTGGTTTCCACGGAGAAATCAAGCTAGTTATACTGGGCCCTATGCCTGGTATTATGACTTCAATCTAAACATTTTGAGTGTGGGCTGACTTTATTTCAAAGCGTGTGATTGCAGTGGTTGCTAATTGCCACGGTAAACACATGTAGCGTAGACTTGAGTATTTAATTGGAAGGCATAAGACTGCACATTAGTCTTGTTTTGCCTGTTCCCATCTTTCAAATGACTGTACCCCATTTCACTTCTCTTCTCTCTTTTCTTCTCTCTTTTCTAAGTTGAATTAATTTGTTGTTTTCTACTTGTGTTACGTGCGGTCTTGTAGCATAACAGGGTCACCCGCTTCGAGCTGTAAGCTGGAGTGCCCCAACCAGGGCAGATTTAAGTTGTGGGGATTAATTCGGGTTCTAGATACATTCTAGCATTGTGAGGCTCACCGCATACACGTTGTGGCTATTAGTGCAAATGTAATTGGTTCATGTTTTGTAGTTACCAACGTTGAACACGTATTGTTAATAGATAAACGAAGTGGAACGTTCTATTAAAGTTAAAAGCTTCTTTAATGTTGAAATTGAATTGTATTTAGTTGTGTGTACATGTACATGTACACATTTTGTTTTATACTTTTATACTTTCGTTAAATACCACGTTGGAATATCTGTGCGGTTTTCGCTAGTATTTAAAACCTAGTTTTCTCGAATAGTCACGCCACATTTTACCAACTTTTAACTTACACGTCTCTACTAAATTTGTTTTTATTATTAAGCGAGCGAAGCGAGCGTTTCCACTTGACTCTTATGGCACTTCGTTCTGTTTGTTTGTTTGTTTGTTTGTTTGTTTGTTTGTTTGTTTGTTTGTTTGTTTGTTTGTTTGTTTGTTTGTTTGTTTGTTTGTTTTTTTTTTTATGTCCGTCGATAGCGGTCGAACGGAAAGTCCGATCAACTTGAAATTTGGACCATCCACAAGCCTCGATGTGGATTGAAGGTGTATAGTTTTGAGGCAAAATCGTTTGAAAAGTTACAAAGTTACACCATAGTTACTGCAAAATATTTTTCTGAAACAAAATGGCGGCAAAATGTGAGATAGCCAGATTTTTCTACAAATTTTTCCGGTCACGAATATGTTAATGTAATGGCGATCTGATAAGTGTTGACAAAGTTATACGAAATTTACTCAAAAATATTTTTCTAAAACGCAGTAACGGTAAAATGTGAGGTGGGTATCTTATAGTAAATTGTTGTCCGGTCACGAATATACTAATGTAAACGCGATCCGATACGTATTAGAGGCAGAAATTACATTTCTATTGCTGTCAATAAGTGTTAGTAACGGTGGCGGACCGTGTTGAAAACATGACCACGAAAATTCTTAGCAACGCACATTGCACTGCATACAACAATGTCGGAAAGTATAATAGCCATTGAAATAAGAACAATTTTTGCAATGCGCATTCTTGAATTGTTTTAATTGTTGTTCGTATTAGCATTGAAAACTTTTCGCCAGAAAGTTCGTAGATATTGACGCGCTCGCTTATCAACGCGTCAAACAGAGCGTTTTCCTAGTTTTAAATACATATGTTTAATCTGCTGTCCGAATATCAGCTACTTTACTTAAAACCACATATTTACCTACTTCAATTTCACCAATATTTGTTTTTAACTCTATTCTCTTATAAAAGTGAAATGATTGGTTGTTTATAAATGGCTCCGGGAAAATGTACGTTGAACATAAAATCTCCCGACGACAAAAGCAATGTTAGTCATGTGCATGTCATGTGCAATGTTTTCACACCGTTATCCGACGTTCTTTCTAAATCCGCAGGGGGTTGGAATAAAATATTTTTGTTTCAGCTCGTGGGGTTACTACATAAATCAATTTAATACGGGCATTTATCAGTTTGGTAAACTCAGTGGCTCAACTTAGCACCTGGCGAGGTGTGAGCACTTACACAAGCAGTTCGGCGACCGGGGACCGTGGGAAACATGCAGTGCCTGAACGATTGGGCAACAATGGCACGTTTGTCTTTCATTTTCACTTTTCAACACAATATATTGTTTAGCTTATTCCATCTAAAACAACCGTCTGTTCATTTCAATAGGCCTACGTATAAATTACACGTTGTGTTATACTGTTCTACCATGTTTAATATTATGTTAAATAAATATTCGATTAATTAACTTAAGCCCGGTGTTCAATACAAAATACCAGACTATATATTTAGCCCGGGGCTAACTTGTTTACCCCGGTCTTTAGTAAATTATCTGTTTGTAAATGGAAATATAAATCATTCGTATCAGCATTTGTAAAATTGTTTAGCCTGCAGACGCTTATAGATACATTTTCTAATTTGGTCGTAATTTCATTTAATTCGATTAATGTATCTTATCCGTGCCCTACAGTAATAAGGATTCCTGCTTTTTTTATTTCTCATAAACATGTTTGTTTAAAATAACAAATTATTTCGGCTTTTCCACTTGTGTTAATTTTCATTCCATGTTCTTCAAATGCATCTATGAACCGCGGCGACGCGCAAAACTATAGTGTATTGCAATGAATCTGTGGTCCTAGGATCCCGCCAACCTTCCCCTACCTCACTCCATACCTCGAATCGCCGGTCGAGCCAACCGCGAGGGGTAGGCCTACTCGGCTCGAGCCGGCGATTCGAGGTATGGAGTGAGGTAGGGGAAGGTGGGCGGGATCCTAGGACCACAGAGTCATTGCAATACACTTTAGTAGTTACGCAGTACTGTGTAACGATTGTCTACATGTCTCAATAGTGTTTGGTGCTTCAGTTTTCAAATTCAAATCTTTCAATTTCAGCATTTTTATGAAAAATGCATGCATCGAACATCGTTTCACGTCATGTGTGTTCCTCGGTGCATTCACATGTTCAGACGCTTCTCTTCCATCATAACCGTGAGTTTCACAAACGATGTCAGCGGGCGACTGTCAGTTTCACATTTAATCCATGCAACCAGATGGCTACCTGCCAAAACATAGGCTGAGCGTTCGATCCTAATCCGGCGTAGTTCCCTGCATAGATTAGCATCGTTATACCACTGACAGGCACGTTTTTTTTTTATTAAATTCATATTTATGAAATGAAATCATGAAAACAAAAACAAATTAGTTATGGATTACAGGAAGTAACTGAATGCCTGGGACAGCATGTTTTCAGTGACTGGGTAGTAAGATTCTTCTTCTGAAACAAAAAACCTATAACTTCATTTCGTTAACGTTTTGATTTATAGTTTAAACGCTCCCGTTGTGCCTCAAACTAATATAAAAAGTAACTTTAAAAACAAATTTCGAAATACTGAATCAATAAAATGGTTGACTTTTGAAGCAATGACATTCATAAATAAAAACGTATGCATTGGTAGCGTCTGTAGTCCACGTTTCTTAGTCGATGGCACACATGAAAGTCTCCCCAGCGTATTCCGCATACTTACGAAGTAGGCCAAGTCTACCAACTTAATTTCCCACGTCTCTATTTCATTCACATTCATTTATTTAGTTTCCGTTACAAATTTGTACAAATTGTGTAGAACACGTCAAATTATTATTATATTTACAAAAGTGCATACACTTTACCATAAGTACACGTTCGTTCATACATCACGACACTTTATCACTTCGATGTGTGATATTTAAAACCTAGTATTCTCGAATAGTTACGCCACATTTTACCAACTTTTAACTTACACGTCTACCAAATATGTTTTTATTTATTTTAAATACTACTTATTTACTACTTATTTATATTACTACTTATTTTAAATATTACTCTTCTACTACATTCCGTACCCTTGTAAAATATTTTCTACCGTCTACTTGAAGCAGGTATATTAGTGATAATTTACGACATGGGTTGGGTACCTGGAAATTACATACACATCGGGCGTGACTATTGAATGTGGCGTCTGCACTTTACTAAGCGGAAGACCGCCATTTTGAATGTGTGAATGACAGGAATCTGTTGATTTTCTTTGTGAAAGGGGGAGCGTTTATAAGGATCCGAGGTCGGTATGAGACTAGTTAAGTTGGTACCAGTGTACATATCATATTAGCGATGCAGAGGAAAGTACAAGAATGCACGTCAGCAGGTAACGAAATGTCATGCTTGCCAATAGCCATCCTGTTAGTGTATTAGTTTGAGAAGAAGTACTTGTTAGAAGGAGCGTTGTGCATTATGATGGTAACCCGCCTTGCTTATTGGCTCCGTACCAGCGTTCTGCACGTTAACGACTGTTTTAAATGTGTGTCATGGTTTAGTCTAATGAAATAATGCATCTTATTTTTTTTGTGAGGGACTCATAATGTAAATGGCCTCGTTTTAATGAACATTCTAGACGTATCAGGCACGTAAACGCGACGTAATTTCCTGTAATATTTCACATTTAATTTACACCACCTAACAAATATCCCCTTGTACAGCCATAACCATGTCTTTAAGAACACTTTATGTCTACCTTTATGTTGGTCATGTTTTTATAGTCTGGGTACTTATCTTCTCCGGTTGGAATGCCGGCACTTCGTGGATGCAAATGTTGCGACAACAGACTCGCAGGAAGAAGTAAGAATAAAATATTACCAAACCTATTTCTTAAACTAAAGAGGGTTGAAAGTTACTGTTGCGGGACGTTACAACGTAGCGTTATATAGCTTAGCATTTCGACAGGCGATGTGTGCACAGTTTCTAACATTCTTACTTTGCAAAATTACAATTCCTGCTGACACCATTTTGTTATGTAACGATCTGGCTGTGTTCAGAGTATAATTTTTTAACGACCACATTTTAAATTGAAAAACTTCTCCCACTGAAACTCAGTTTATAACATGGTTCGTTGACAATAAATACAAATTGAATTTTTGTTTTTAAATTTATTTGTGGTAGAGATTACTGTTTAGTAAATATAAACTTATGGAACAAGTGTTCAGTTTCTCATGTAAAACAAAATTCATTGTGGTAGTACAGTATTGTATAATGCAAGTCATCATTCATGGGGTCCACGTAGATTCAGATAGACCTTGAGAAAAGGTGACAATCGAGTAGAGTCCAAGCCAGACTGCGGATACGGGGGTGATATTGATAAAACACTGTGCGAGGTCAAAGGCAATGATAAATGATAGGGGATGAGTCACGTCGGAGGAACACAGAAAGCCAGACAGCTCCTGTCATCCCTACAGGGGGGCGATGGGCGTGAGAAATTTAAAAACAGGGTTCAAAATTCAATATTGAAAAAACTTTATGACTTGAACCGAAAGATGTATAGCGAAGTGATTCGTTTTTCGTCATCGGAACAATTGATAACAAGAATGTTATCACTCATGTTTATAATGTATAAAAAAGTAATGCGCTCAGTTTGTTTTTGCAAATTGTTTTTCGCGGAAGGGGGTAAATGTATTATTTTGTAGCCACTGCTTAAAGCACGGTGACAGTATATTACGTAAAGCATGTACCACGATATTTCGTTGGTTAACATTTAAAAATGGCTGCCTTCATAATAATCATAATAACAACACTATCGTGTCCGCCAAGTTCAGACACACCATAAACGAACAGTGGCAATAATGCCTATACCATATGCATGGCATGTTTGCTGTGAAAACTTGACTTTTTGTTTAATCTTGTTAGAAATAATTATTTTAATTCTGGAGTTTGATTTTTTACTATTTTTCTCTTTTACACATTGTAAAATAATTGCAGGTGTAATGCGTTTCGTTTGTTTCTTTAATTAACTTCAAAAGTTCATAGTTAAATAACATGGTTGTGTAGCGTTAGTCATCGCTTTTCAGCATTTTGTTTGTGTTCCATTGCAGAAATAATAATGTCTATTATTTTATCACCAGTTCATTACAACGATATACTTACTTGCATTCTATTTTGCTATCATAAAGTTGTGACTGCTATTTTGCATACATTGACGTATAAAGCGTAGCGTATTCCGCTAGCTGCCGTTGTTTGCACAGCCAGTTAGCACGAGAGGGCTGTGCAAGTGAGGGGGGGGGGGAGGGGGTGGAAATATCCACCGTGATTTCCATGCCAAGCGCCATGTTCTGCGCGAATTATCTCAATATTTTCTCAAGGAGCTTAAAGCAAATATTATTTTAGCTTAGTTTGTGTTCTCACAACGGCTTCTTCAACAGAAGTGCTGTCCAAATACGAGGTGAACTACATGTTCATCTACAACGTGATAATTATTACAATATACACAATCGTCGAGTTTGAATTGCGTTAGGCTGAAGAACAATGTTCTCTTAACACCCCTGAATGAGCTCAAAACTTTGTAACTGAACCTTCCCTTCTTGATCTATATTTATTCTTCTTTCAATGTGCTTCCTATAATACGTTACTTATATTGGTATATAACCGTCCCTTGATATTTTCCAATGTCTACTATTGGGAAATTCCATTCCTTTACGAGATAGTATCGGTGCAGTCGGAATCTACTTCCACTTTGCAATGAAGCTGTCGTGGAGTGAAAGGAATGCACAGAAGGTAATATCAACATTTCCTTGCATGAGATAAATCTTGGTGGGATATTGAGGATGAAGAGGTCTTCATGAGATTGAAAACCAACGTGCTTCCATTCGGCGTTTAGTTTAGACTGAGGTTGGTTGACTTGAAATAAGATTTGTTGGGGTCTCATGACTTTTGCCCTCTTAAATTTGTATGTTTGTAGGCCTATTAATGAAAAAACTATTATATCTTAATTCTTAGTATCTAAAATAGAAGGGCATCAAACCTTATACTTGTTCTACTGAATGTAAAATGTATTGTAATAATGTGTGTTATAAAAAAAAATCCTTGTTGAGATTCAACTCTTTTATGTGGTTTAGATACTGAATCTGTTATATTCTTACTTGTCAGTCAAAAAGATAGTTTAATACAACTGTTTCACTTACAAACTCCGCGCCTTGTCACTAGTAAACTCTCCCTTGTTTACTGGTTGCTGTCATCTGCAACACCATTCTCACATCCACTCCAAATATTTTCACGTCTTGATTTAAGTCGTAATGTTAAACCACTTGCTAGCTCCACCATTCTCTTACTATATCCATCTGCATTTACACAAACTTTTTTGTCTGTCTCTGTTCCTATGTCTGTTACTTTTTGACGTACAATTTAAAATGGCTAACGGTTGTATTTGTGTTACAAATAAACAAGTTCTTTGTAATTATGGGTTTTTATTATTCTGATGCATGCAAGGTTCTGAGCTTCAAGCCCTCTCAGTCAGTTTCTAAACGACTTGCTCGAAACGTTGACCTATCACAGAATACTTGTTCTGTGTTCGGTCTGCTGCCTCGGTGTCCATTTCACGAGCCGAGATGCTTGTGAAGGCTTCCTAGAAGAAGCTCCCTGCTCGCAAACATCACCCTTAAAATAGAACGGAAATTAATATTTTTTAATATCCTGTTGTTCAAAGCGGCGCCTCAACTGCTTTTCGTTTCGTTCTCAATGAAGTGTGAGATTAAATTCTGATGTTAATCAATTACAACGTTTTGGCGTTAAGACGATGATGACAAGTTGTAAAAATTTTCTGTTGAGTTAAGCGAATATCGGACCGGTGGAAAGATTGGGTTGGATGCCAACAACCTATCGATACCAGACTAGTGCTGACGCTTGAGTCGTTGCAAGAAGTCCATATTGTACGGTAGACTATAGTCGAATTATCTACAAAGTGAATTCACATGAAAAAATTGCTATTTTAAGTATGTGAACTAGTCCAAGGTAGATATTAGGGTGTCAAAAAATAGGCTAGGCTTAAAATACATAACTATACCATATCACGATAATTTCCATCGTTGAGCAAACTGAAGCTCTATATCAATTTGCTTCTTAAATGTAATTTGACTTCAGTAAATACTTACTTATTTTACGTGCCCGGTAAACTTAATTTTTCCAAAAATGGGTATATTACTTTAATCCCTTTCGCATGCATTTGCTTCCAAGATATCGTGCAGGGAACATGGTTTGTCAAAGCTGGGTCAAACTGAATAACAATAAATAAATATATATATATATACATAAATAAATAAACCCAACGAGCTCTTCCACTCCTTCGTTCTCCAGCCCGCTGGAAAGAAATAACGGTATGAATGTGTACACGACTCCGTGTGAAATAAAACAAATAACAAAGTCCCAACAAGCGCAAGAACATCCCCTGAAATGTGGCCAAGCTCGCGCCAAGTGGCGATGGTTATTTCCACAAGACGTTAATATGAGTTTAGCGAGCGCTGCGCCATCTAGCGCGCGTATTGTTCAAGCTAGGCCCGTTACGGCCGCATGACGACCGTTAATATCTCGCATCTTGTGAGGCTAATCATATCGGTGGGGACAGCTGATGTAATAACACATCGTGTAAAGCTTATAGGGGTAAAAAGCTCGAGAAATAAAGGCTATGAATCGTAGAGGATGTGTTATGAAAAGAATTCACGTTGGCCGCGGTCGATTAGACGTTGGTCTATAGTAAACAGATGGTCCGTGCGTTCCAGATTCGAATCCTGGCTTGGGCATGAATGTAGCGGTTTTTCATCTTCATAATCACCAACTAATCGTCTCGATTAGTATTTTTTTTAAATATGAGATGCTAAGCCCAAATATCATCATTACCATCGTCATGAAATGTGTTTAAGAATTTTTTTAAAAATGAATCGCTAATAGGCTGATGCAAATATAATTGACCCTGAATTATTTTTAATATAACAAAAGTTCCATGTGGAAGTATGAGTAAGGTGTTAGCATGGATTTCTAATAATCCTCACATATGACTCCATGGTGTTAGTATCCGTGTCAGTATAAGAAATAGTTTATAAATCATCTGAAAATGTATGTTTTAACAGTGTTAATCATAGAGAAGTCAAAAGCACACGATAAAGATAAAACATCACGTCTGTTTAACATATTGTTTTGTTAGTTTTTGTAGTCTAACCATTGAAGTACGACTGCAGCTTGCAGTGTTCCATTAGCATCAAATTTATTTGTTCTACTCCAGCGATCGCAATTGCCAATTGTATTACAACTGCAGCGGACATCTACAGTCTACACCTTCTATAATTAAATTACCAAACGGGGCATACACAAAATCTAGGTCATGCAAAAGACCCATTTGAATTGCACATTGGTTCCGAGTCCATCCATGCATGTTTTGGAAGTGGCATAGTAACTGCTGTTAATTTAATTGCAAGATACAATTACATGTAAGTCGGATCGGATTAAATTCTGCGGTGGTCATTATACAGGGTTGGTTCCCAACTATAGTTTCTCAGTAGAACTATAACATGTTCGTGGTTGGTCGATGTGGTGAGAATGTGATGGGCTAGACTCGATTCACTCGCGGTTATATCCCTGAATGCTGACCAGACAACAATGAAGCAAGGGTGTCATGTGTGGAGGAACTATTGTCGGTATGTCCTAGGGAGGATAACAAACAACAGCTGACTGATAAGTGTTGCCCCACTTTATAAAATAGCCAAATTCAATACTATCTACTATATTTCCTACTCATCTAGTTCCTACTATCTACTTTAAACGGTTCATTAGGGAAAAATTACAATCTTGGACAGCTGGAAATTCAAAACGCAGCGGTAGTGTCTGATTAGGTTTGTGCACATAAGCGGAAGACTGGGTTTACAAATGTGTGGAATAAGGCGAGGAATCGGTTTGTTTTTCGCTGAAACACCGTGCATGAAAGGGGTAGTAGATATAGATCCAAGGCCGGTATGAGACTAGTTACGTTTTGGCTAGTATACTAACATGTATATAATCTTACATGACAGTAGCTTCTGTCGGATATCCTAGGGTACCAGACGGTAGATGACTGCTACTAACTTTGTCCGGGAGAATTCCTTTACATTCCTGTCCAAGGGTTCCAGTTGACTCATGATTTAAACTAATTCTCTGCATGTAACCCTGTTTGTTCCCAGGGTAAAATAGACGCTGCACATATCCCCGTCGTACAAAGCAACTAAAAGAGCCGACAATCTAGTCAACCATACAATGTTAACTTGTCACTCACGTTTCAAAAGCTGTGATGAAGTTCTTGAAATGAAGCTTGGAAATGTTTGAAACTAATACTTTACGTACATACGACCACCGTACATCAAATGTGTAGTTCTATCGCAGTAATTACTTTGTTCAATGACATAAAAGTAGGCTTCTCATTCATAAAATTGGAACCACGCACCGACAAATTTTTACGTTATAGAGAGATTTCCTACTCACGTTTTGTCTCCCCATATCGTCGCGATGAGCCTTGTTACAAGTGCACTGACGTGTACGAAGAGAGTGCTGTATGCCAATTTGCACACGTACGTCCAGTTAGGTCCCAGCAGGTTCGGTGTCTGGTGCTCTTAAAGTTGTACGGGTCAATCTTTAGTAGCGTAATAAAAGTTGGCTTTTATTAGGAACTCAATTAGAGAATTCCAGGAGGACAGACTAAAGAGTAGAGAGCTAAACGTACACTCGCTCGAACGCGCTCCTGAGTAGCTTTAGACAGGATGTCAGACTAGAGACTACAGACTACAGACTACAGACTACAGACAAGAGAGTAGAGAACTGAAAGTGCACTTGCTCGAACGGCTCCTAACTACACGAGTATAGCCTTAAATGGGACCGATACCCAGATGCTTAGTTGGTAACCTTACAATGAAAATAGCTACATTTTGTTGACGTTGTATATAATACACAAGGATTATGACAGCTTACAATACTGAAACTTAGAAGATGAAACAATGAGTATTCTCTCAATATAACATCATCCAATGCGTAACAAAGTTTTAGTGTGTGAAGGCAGGCAGACAATGTGTAGCATATAGTGCGTGCTACAAAAGAAAACAATATGAAAATTAAATTAATTTTGAATAGAATTCAATAGTGACACATTTTCAATGGACAAAGCATACAATACCATATAACATGCTTATATAAGTTAAAACATTTTCCCAACTTATCTTGTCTCAGACTTACGAGACAGCAACTTAATTTTCTACTGCTCTAGTTCCTACCATCTAATTGAAACAGGTACATTAAGGATCTTTTACGACCTTAAGTTGGATACCTGGACATCCTAACAGGCGACTTGATTTTGAGGCATGTGCACTGTCCTAAGCGGAACGCGGTCTTTACGAATATGTGAAAGGACACCAAGAATCTGCTGTTGTTTTTCGTTGAGATAAGGATATGAGGTGTGTATTTAGTGGACCCAAGATTACTTTACACCTGCTTTCGTCACATCCGGGGCAGTCGTAGCCAACCGGCGAACCGCCCGAGACACACCAGCGCCAATACCGATCGCTGATTGGCTACGAACCAGTCGCCTGTAACGAAAGCATGTGTAAGATAGTCTTGGGACAACTATATGAGACTAGTTCCACTGTGGCTATAGTACATCACATACACTCTAGTTTCTCGTGTAAGAGTTTTGCTGGTGAGTGTACACAGCGCTCTGGTCGTGTTGTCTACCCACACGACTGTCGAAGAGTTGATTAAGCCTTAGGTTTTACCATCGGATTATATAGCTGCAGGTTTAATCATAATAAAGCCGTACAAGCTTAGTTTGGCGCGCACAACTTAGCCCACCTTTGCAGAGAAGCACACGTAGCTCATTTGAAACACTTTTGTTGTGTAAAATATGCGTTTAATTGGTCTTTGAATGAAAGTAGGTATTAACAAACTTCATTCAAGAAAGTAATATTGAGCTCATTGCGTAAAATTATGAAATAAAATAATAGGCAGAATCATCATTTCATTTCGTATACCCTTATTTTACAATATATACACTGTGGTAGTAATATGATGGCCATAACGGGTTTGGTGAATATTCTATGTTGCTACAATAATAGAAATAGCAACAACATTAACAAATAATACTTAGGGCCGTTTTTTCAATAAGTTAACGGGTCGTTACCCCAACGTCAGCTGACGGTCCGTAATCTGTAACCCAACAAACACTATGCAGATAACGGACCGTCAGCTAACGGCCCCGTTAATGACCGACTGAAAAACCGGACCTAAACCCATAAAGCTATGTTAGTATTCCGTTAAGTCTTTCGTTAGCCATCCTATTTCACCATTTTAATGACACACATGTAGCTCTTGTAAGTAAGTGTTGATCATAACCGAAAATTGTGAGTAATGTCATTTTGAAAACCTTGTTTTGCAAAACAACTTTCCTTTCGATACAACGACCTTATGCCAAGCTCATCGTAAAATACGAATATTGAAGACCATATTTTGTTGAAGTTACGTGTTTTGTCCACTAGAACCGAAGTGGAATGCTCTCAATAAATTCAAAGTTGTTCTGAATCGGCCTTGTTGATTCTGGTATTTGTTTGCAGGTGTTCGCATTGTCCAATCACTGATTCATATGTTTCATAGTTGAAATATCGATCTTTGATCGGTTATCGCTCACTCGTCGGTGGTGTTCGTAGCCTACAGGGTTGGTTTAGTTTAAATTAAAGTCCTCCACTGAAGATCAGTCTTGTTACCGAGTGGGGGTGATTTTTTTTCGTATTTACTCTGTAAATACGAATTTATTTATTTTATTTAGTAGCTAAGCGGACGAACATTAGAGTCCGTAAGTGTATAGTCTTGCATTGCTTACACATTCATCGTCTCGATTACCAACGTTGCGCAACCACGAGACTAGTATACTACATTATTATCATCAACCGCTGATCTATATTTGTTCTGCATTTTATTGAGCTTTGAACGAGGTTTTGAAACGGTATTTCCAATATTAAAAATGATACGACACGAAGCAATTGCTATATTATCGGAAGTGGATTCGCAGATATTTTACAACTGCTCGAACAAAATACTGTTTCAAATGTTGTATCTATACTTTTATCACTTTGATAATCATATTAAGGAATTCATCTGCTGTTACTGAAGTAAAATAGCAATAGCGTAATAAAGGTAAAATAACGTACATTATAGTTATTTGTTGTACCGCGTTTATTTGACCACTTTACACCTCGCGTAGAAACATTTCGTGTTGTCTTCAAGCTTGACAAACGATTCTTGTCTGCCATTCGTTCTCTCGTATTATTGGCATTTTGTTCTCGTTGGAGCTAACCTTTTTACCCCTGACTCGTTACATCTACCCCCATGTTAAATCCCTCACGACAAGTGACTAATATGGACACGTTACTAACGGGAATACCAGACTGTAAATTCATCCTTGTCTTTAGTAGGATGGATTCAATACGTATCGAAAAGTATTTAATTCTGAGTTAGTACTAACAGTACAGATACGATATTTATACAAGTAGGCCTACAGCACAATTCTACTTGTTTTATATTGATTCATGAACTAAAGACACACAAAATCGTGATTAAAATACATGTTTACATATTGATATATTATCTAAGCAAGAAAATATGTGTAATTGTTATTTCTGAAATTAAAATCTATACGCAATTTAAAAAATACAATATCGTAAACATTTTGCTCAACATACTTTGACAACTAAACCGTTTCCATTCAATAAAGCAAGTTTGTTTCTAGCTGGGACCGCAAGTTAATAATTAGGTCATACAGTATACGGTATACAGAATTAGATGGGATGGCTTTAACACGAAAGTTATGTATGTAATAATTGAATAATTATTTATGCAACAGATTGGTTGAATAGAATCTTCATTGCAGGTATATACAATCTCATTTGAGTATGGTGGTAGTTTGCATGTATAGCTTATGACTATGAGCAATCCCTTAGCTCGTTAAATTATGCGATATAACAGGTGTCTGAAGTATATACATCGTAAACACAAGTTAGCAGCGTTAACGACATGTATAAACTTATCACACTTCGTGTAGTGTAGTGTCTACAATGGCAACTAATAATACAATAGCCATAATTTCTGTAATTCCAAAAGATTAGAAACAAACAAACTATCAAACACGTGTCTTAGGATTACATTACTATACGTGCATTACATGCCATAATAACAGTAAACCAAGCTAAAATTGTTTCAACTATACGACAACATAAATTTGAGCGAAAACCAACCCTCGTCAGCAATGTTGTAATTACATAGTTGGTGGTTCTTGGGGTGTGAAGGGTTGTAGAGCCACAATGACAGACCTTAACTTTGTGAACACAATGGTTTCCAATTGTTGCACGGATTCATGACGACCATGGTAGAGCCTTACTGCATCGAGGATAATCGTGATGATAAAAATCATTCTTTGCGCGTAATAATAGATACCGTATTTTAGTCTAGGGTTATATGAATTTTCCCGTTTTCCTAGTATAGTTTTATTTTTATAGGTAAAAACCTGCTGCCGGAGTACCCAGGTTTTATTGCAGATCTGGGCTAGTTTTCCAACTGTTACAATTATACTATTGGTATTATTATACCTTACATTATTACGTTGTAAATTTATAAATAAAAATGATAATTATTAATATATCACCTTATCACGGATTATCTCCTGTTCTTACCGGTAATCGAGACTAAAAGCGCTTTCATAGCAACACGGCGACACGTTTTTTCCGGACCAACAAGTCAGGTGAACCAATCAGGGCAGGCACGGCAAGTTTCTGATTGGTTCACGTGATCTGCCGGTCCGGAAAAAACGTGTTGCCGTGTTGCTATGAAAGCGCCTTTACGTGTTGCTGCGAACCACTGTGCTGCGGCAGATGTTTGTATATGGCCGTCTCTCAGCCCCCGACTCCCGACGGTGAAGCCAGCAAAGCGCCACGGCGAGTTGCTGGCTATAATAACGTCCCCCCCCCCCTCCCCCCCATCCCACTTGTGAATCGTGAATTAGATTCTTCGCATTCCCCCACAATGGAATTCCTTTTGTCTACGTTATTTATTAACTGATAACGATGTAGAATTGGACGTGTCTCGCGCCTTCAGGTTAGTTCGATTGTTTCCCGCTCTATTTCTATAGCGCCCCAACCTCCATTGTCTTATCTAAAATCATTTTGCTCTTCCTTAGATTCTGTGGTGTTCCATTGATGGGTGTTTGTTGTATATATATATATATATATATATATATATTCATGAATATAATACGGATCTAAGCGTAAGCCATGAGTCTCAAGCGTTTCCCCTTTGGTTTTAATTATTTTTGTTTCGTAGCTATGAAGAGGCTCTCAAAAGTTCACCCATTTAGAAAAAGTGTACTCTTGTTTCCATTTAACCAAAAAAATGTTAATTATAATTTAAGTAGCAACTACGTGCGCATAAACTTGAAGGGAGATG
This sequence comes from Isoperla grammatica, assembly GCA_945910005.1. Classification (NCBI taxonomy): domain Eukaryota; kingdom Metazoa; phylum Arthropoda; class Insecta; order Plecoptera; family Perlodidae; genus Isoperla; species Isoperla grammatica. The sequence continues at coordinate 116,871,715 of OX246737.1, forward strand.
TTACCATGAATTACGCTGGAAGAAGCTTACTATTATATACTAGGGAAATTAAAAAATACTTGCGGTGCGTGTATTATTTTAAGGTAAAATTTGAATGTCTTTCTAGAATTTATATCATAACGTTGTTCAGAGGAATGAGATAGAATGTCGGACACTTCTACATTGACGATTCAAAGTAAGATTTGTAATAACTTGGAGTGAGTTGCTACACCTCAAATAATTAAGGCGCTCATTTTATAGGTCAGCTGTTTTACTCTAGTTTTAAATAATGCACTATAGTAGCCACAACGTATAACAAGTCGCATACCGACCTCAGATTCGTATCTACTGTCCCTTTCGTGCACGCTGTTTGAACGAAACTCAACTTATTTCTAGCGTTCTTTCAAACACACTCTTGTAAACGCACTCTTCTGCTTGACAGAGTTCATCAATCCTCATTATAGTCACACTTGCTGTGTTAAGAATAACTTACGGCCTTAGGTTGGATACTTGGAAATTCCCAATTAACCTTTTTTAGGTAGATGATGGTAGAAAGTAGAGAAATTGAAAGTTGAGTTGTTTCATTTGGACTCGGCTATTTCTTAAGCACGAGTTTACTTAAGTTAGATGATGGTAGGAAGTAGAGAAATAAAAAAAAAATAAGTTGTTACATTTGGACTCGGCTATTTCTTAAACACTAGTCTACCTAAGTACATAAACTTATCGATATTTTAACACTTCATTCTCATCTGTGTGCTTGTGTGTAGTCCTCAACGTGTGTTGTTACATGGTTCGTGTGGTGTTGTGGGTCGGCCGCGGCCTGCCAGGCCAGGTGCGTAGCTACGAGGCTACGAGGCTACGAGGCTACGAGAGCGCGAGGGGTTGCAGTTGCCCTGCGCCGAAGCCGTGGGGGTAGTCGGGCTGTTGTGAAGCCAAGCCACCCATGCCAGTCACTCGGTGCGTCGCGTCGGAGGAGGCGTCGCTAGCGTCGTCGTCGTCGCTAACACTCGTAACGCACGTGCGAGCCACGACGACCTATGTCATCGTTTGAAACGAATCGTCGCAGTGAATTTTCATCAGAGTTGTTGATTTAAACGATTTATTTATTTTTCAACCTTTCTTGTTGGTTTTTTTGTGTGTGGAAGATAAAAAAAAACAACTCTAAGTGAGATCTGTGCTGTATTTTGATGAATTGCGGATTCTGTGTTTGTGGAAGAGAAGAAGATTCTTTTTCGGTTTTTTGCTCTGGTTTTCCGGAAAATGGGATTTAATGAGAAGAAGTTCAAAAGACTTCGACGTTTCCGCTTCTTTGGTCGTGCGAAAGTCTACCTCTTCGTCAGATGGCCGCATTTGGTAACGCTACTGTTTTCTTTGATTTCTCTCTAGTTGATAACGAACAATATTAGACGAGTTTGTCTCCTTAATGTTATGCAAGAGCGATGTTTTAAGCTGATTATGTTGGAGTTTCAGAAATATCTTTGAAAATCTTTATAAGAAAAGTTTAATATCAAAGAAACTCGCGATGGGGAATAGATTACTTTGAAGTTTAACTCGGAACTGTTTGGCAGCACTTTAGTAAAACAAGAACATTTTTTAAGAAGACTTAAAAATGTTCAAAGTATTATAATGATGTTTGCATGCATAAAATATTGTCACATAAAAGAAAGTGCATTACCTAAAACAATGATGGGTCGCTACCTTTGCGCCCTTGCACTGAAACAATATCTCGTATCTTCCCGTATCAACCTTTTAAGCGCACGTAGTCTAGCGTGAGAGAAAAAGTTTTATTCGAAACTAAAGTAAAAGCAGCTTTTGTGATTTGCGTGCCTGCCAATATGCTCGGGTAGATTGTGTATTCGGGTGGTGTAGCATTTCAGTGACGTTCATTCACTAACATATTGGATCAGCGGGTGAGGTTCACTGGCAGCACATGTTCCACCCTGACTGAGTTCATCTTGGCGTCTCACACTCTCACGTAATCCCACTTTCTCAATACATTCGCAAATGTTCTGTGGCGCTTCCAGCAAGCTCGCGACTATAACTAAATTCATCCATTCATTCATTTGTTTTATTAAATATTCCTATTCACATTTACAATACTGAATAGGGGTTGGCAGAAAAAACACAGCTCAAACACAAAGAGTGACTCCCAATACCAATACCCATAGGAAAAGTAATTAAAAACTATATATAGCTAAACAAATAATTATAATTATAATTACTAAACGCGGTTAAATGATTATTTTAAATGAAAATTAATAAAAAAAATTAATTAAAGTTAAATTTAATTACATAACATTTTATGAAATTATATAATAAAACCGGTAAAAGATAATGAAAACAAATTAAATCTAACAATGCGACGACCCAAAAATAATTAAATAAACAAATTAATAGTAAATTGAAAACAAGAGTTATGAATGATAATAGTATGATTATAAAAAAGAATACAGTTAAAAATTCTGTCATAAAGAAGAAGAAGAAGAATGTATTTTGTTGTTTATTTGGCATTGGCAACACGTATTTCAATATTGATGAGCTGTTATGAGTGACATACAACAAGTCAAACAATAACACCGGCTCTATCAGTTGATTATATATACCGATGGTTTTGTAAGCCCACAGCTTCATTAGGCTAATACGTCCATTAGCTATTTTAACGATGATTGTTTTTCGTGGATGTGATTACATTATTTAAATTCGTCCGTTACAATATGTACTGCAGGCCTTAGGGCACGCTTATATAATGTGTACACTTAACCAAACTTACTTTGTAGGAATATATTAATGTAAACAAAGCTTGCTGATATTCTGGTAGCTGTCTTACACTAAACTGAGGTTTAAGTCTAATAGTTGGCAAGTTTATTTGATGTAAAAATGATATTATAGCCACGTGACGAATATCCACAGTGATACTGATACTTAAGTTACGGAATTAATCTGCATAGGAGTTTCTTTAAATCAACAAATTGTCTTTTGGTTAATAATATAATATGTTAAGAAGGAAAATTATGGACTGTTTTCGTCATGTATTTGGTCGCCTGCTATATACTTTCATTCAAACACTATTTAACTTGATCTAAGAGTTCTATTGCACGTTTTATGTTTGATGGAAGTGCTGCAGAAATAAAATATGTCGCTTGTTGGCCGTATACTATAAATATGATGCCCGCTGTGTTTGACTAATGAAGCCCTGGTTGACCGAAGCCAGTTTCCGTGTCCGAGTCCGTGTTTTTTTTTTTTTTAGGGGGGGGGGGGGGGGGGGTTGTTCATATCTTGCGCCGGCTCGCGATCCAAATTGCGCCCTTTTGCCACAACAGGAAATTGCACGCGAGCCGTTTCAGTTTAGGCGCGTAGAGTGAGTGAGTGCGTTCATGCGTTGTTCGCACTCGGCTGGCGATAAAGCGCGTCTGGACTTTTTATTCCAACTGAAAGGTTGTGAAAAGTCTACGTAAAACCGTGTTGATAAACGTTTGGAAGGGGATATATCGTTTGATATTGGTGTTTGGCCTGAGCCTATTCGACGAGGCGGGAGTGAAAACCCCCGAAAGCTCTAGTTAAGTAGTTGTTTCGTAGGCTGCAAATCGATGCCGGTTACAAATCTCCAGACCTGTATTTATTTGTATCTGTTAAAAAAATCCACTTTGAAGTATAAGTATTACTAAACATTCTTCAACCGAGAGTAAAAACTTTAATGAAGAACACATTTTTTTACCATCATGATAATCTATATCGGCCACAATGTTTAAATAACGTAGCTTGATCGAGCTTTATTATTTGTCTTCTTGCTGTATTTTGGGTGTAATTTTTATTTTCTGTGATGAGTCTATTTTGTAATTGATTGATAATATAACTGACCCCAGTAAGTGTTATTTACTTGCCAATATAATCAGTTTATTTCATGTGTCATATGATGAATCTAGACATCTATTGAAAATATCTGAATATTTAATTTATTTCATTGTTATGTGTAATGTAATGTAATGTAATCTAATCTTTATTCCCATACACGTTATATAACTTCAGCAGGTACGTTTACATTCGTAAATTCATTCCAAACCACTATGATGAAAGTAAACACGAGGTTATCAAACCAAACAACACAGCTGCACGAAAGTAATTTCATCCCATTTGAACACGGGCCGTGCTTTGTTACAGATTAACGTGGTGCAGTGTGTTTAGTATTTAGTTTACCGCCGCTGCACCTGTAAACAGCGCCACTCTCGATAAGCCGGCTCATCAATGCGCGCGTATGTGTGATTTATCTCCTGTAATGTATTCATATTTACCGTTAAATAAAGTGGGCACGTGCAATCTAAAACAATATTATATGAATTGAATCGTACGTTGTATTCAATGCCACGATTCTGTAATGAAATTAGATTATATAACTATTCAATATTGCAATGCGAGATATTCAATTACCTCGTCGAATCGCACAGTGACCTACTTAAGATGAAAATTTATCCGATTTGTGGTTTATTTGTATTTCATTTATTTTATTCTAGTTCTTCCGTTGAATGGTTTTATTGCATCACATAATGTGTTCGTAAGCGGATATCTAAAGGAATAATTTAAAAATATCACCATTGAAGCGGTGTTGTGTATATATATATCTATCGTCGTAATATTTACTGTGAAACGTACTGATAAGCTATACTAGGCAAGCAATACTTGGACACACAACTATTTTAAGAGTAAAGGGGACCTAAAGCGCTATTGATAAGTGATTCCTACGCTGAATTTGTTTTTGTATCAGCATTATTAACAACGGTAAAAACTCTCAAATATTGTAACTATTACGATTGTCCTTTCAATAATGAGTTAATTCTAAATTATTGAATAAATTACAGAAATATGTATCGTAACACTTCCAATAATTGATAGTGTTTATGTTCGTTGTTTAGGAAATACAAAACCAAATTCCGCATTGGAATCACTTTTTCAATATCTCAATCTATCATAAAATACCGTTAATTTTGCGTATATTTTAATATTGCGAGCTACCCATTCCAAACCGTGTTGTATTGTCCAGAGCTCTTGGAGTAAAGATATCGAAAAAAACTTCCAACCTCTTTTTAGACAAGTCGACCATGTAGTGATCAATCTCATTCTGAGCGGATGCGTTACCGATTACACTGAAATGTGCATTTCCGCCCTGGCACCACTTCCCTCTGATTGGCTTAAGTACGGCACTAATGTAAACGCGAAGTTTGATCGACTTGGTAAGTCCTTCACCACGACTAACCCACACCGAACTCCAAGTTTCTAGTACTTATATCGAGTTACAAGCAGCGGTTCTGCTTGCATTTAAGCTGCTACAATTAATTACCCTTCCGCTGCGAATTATAGTTTATACAGTACTTCGATATACCTTTCCCTCACGGAATTTCTAATTTGCTTTGAACTAGACTTAGCTCAAAGGAGAGTTTGATTAGATAAGGGTTTAGTGCTGCTTGGCAAATACCTATCGCTCCAGCCAAAGCCTTGAGAAAATCCAGAAATTAGTATTTAGTATGACCTGACTTCCGTAAACTAGACTAATAAATTGCTAAGTGAGGGATTGTATAAGATACCTTTACTGTACATTGAATTCACTTGCCTTGTGCTGTAATGTATTAAATAAAGCTATATCCCTTCTATGATCCCTCCTCTACAAAAAAGTGACGTTTAATAACGGCTCCACTCACAATTTCTTTGTTTGGTGGCTCGCTCTGTCACTTTGCTACGTGTATGACGTAATACATATAATACATCATGCCCATTTGATCGGATCAGTATTTCCGAGATGCGATCGCTTCGAATAAGACGTAAATCCCTCCAGTCAGGCCTTTGCTCATCGGCGACCCCAAGACGAAGATGAGTCTGTCATTTGTCTGACAGAACTTCCTGAAGGAACCGCGCGGCTGACGTGGAAAGATTATCCCGGCCATCCCTCTTATTACAAAATGAAATAGATTTTTTTGGGGCTAGGAGAAAAAAAAACAAACTATAACATGGGCTAAAAGTGGGACAAGACCATTCGTAATGGAAAGAATCTTGTGAAAACTGAAGCGATAAACAACCGAGGTGGAAGAATCTGGGCGAATTAAATTGATTACCTACCCCTTCTTTCTTCTCGTCCTCTTTCCCCTCCCCCCCCCCCCCCCTCCCTCTTCCTGAGAAGTGTGGCAAGGGTTACACTGGAGAGTTATTTCGGTTGTCTCCTCAAACCAATTCAGACTAAAACCTACTATTTTTCTAACAGTGGTTGGTTTCGAAATCCCCCACCCCAACCCCCTCTTTCTCACCCTCTTACTCGCTCTCTTTCCATTACAACGTCCTGTAAAACGTACACAAAATAAACTAAAACAACGTTTTAATAAAAACAGAATAGAGAAAAAGAATGTAACAAAAATTCTGTTTGCGGGGAAAATTAGCATTGAGTGCAAAAGCTGGTTAAAGTGCGATTAAACATATAATTTGAATAAATTGGATTTTCGACTGTGTAGTTAAGTCAGATTTATGTACATTACGCTACATTATTATTTCGTTATTAATCATGTGTGTAATGGCATTCCTTCCTTTGTGTATAATATTGCAGGAATTCAGCGGCATGGACATGTTGAAATAATTCCATTAGCAGCGCATTGCATTGCGCGCATCGGGCTAAAATACCATTACATGCATGCTACATGCATTTTGTACTGTTCGCAGTGAACATGTCTTGATAACATGATAATACTACCACTTTGACAGGATAAACAACAAAGATACAACTTTATCACTCGTATACATATGTTGACACTACTTTCATTCAAAATACATATCCCCTTTATTTCCCCCAAAATAACGGTTAGTCTTAAATTTCGTTACGAACACAAAAGTTTAAGGCAGCGAACGACGTAGCGGGCATATAGGTTGTGTGCACCCCCCCCCCCCCCCCCGACCCCTTTCTCTGTCAGGACAGCCATTATTATTGCATGTGGTGTAGGATTTAGCAATCTCATAACTCATTCTTATTCTTAAAACATTTAAGATTCAGAGCGTTTAGGAGACACAACCTACTAAGTCTAGTGTGTAGGGCGTTGGATTTGTCGGAGAAGAGAACCATATTTCAGCGTGAACACTCTACCGTGTGCAATAAACATGACCTTTCTTCGTTTAGCGAATACAATACAACCCACTTGCATATAAATATCATCACACTCTACCCCTGCTATCACAATACCTTTTCCCTTCCCCCGCCACCCCACACACACAACCACCCTGGTGCCCGGCCAAATTGGTTCTACACAAAGCAAAGCAAACCTACAAAGATGTGCATCACAAATGTTTTAAAACAGTGCTTTTGTTATCATTATTAAAGATTTATTTCACAAATACAATTTATCTGTGTAAAATGTTCCGGCAAGGGGATAAAACCTTTTGTCTAAATCGTGTGACAATATTAATTCGCAAACTCGTGTGTGTTATATGAGCTAAATCATAACGCATTTCTTCATATATATATATATATATATGACAGTTTAGAAATAAAGTAAGGTAGGAATGATTTTTATAAAATAACGTTTAAACATACACAAAATAAAATGTCATATTTTCGTAGCGTGGCTTCTCTAGGACACACATTTGTACTGCCAGAAAGCTTCTTGCTCTTTCTTAACTTCTTTGGACGCGTTAGTGACGTAGACTGTTATGAGAGTATAGCCAGCCTTAGTAAGTTTGTTGTTACGTAGATTCTATAGCATTCGCTTCGTCATGAAGTCACGGGACCTCTATCGGTTAACGGATTGGTAACCATAGTTTCAACTTTCAACAAACACAAAATGAATGATGTCTTCTAACAGACGCAATGTTTGTTCGGTTCGGAGCAAATCTCCCATTAACGGCTAATCTAGTGACTAAACGCTTGTTGAAACCGTGGCTACGCTAGTCTTGAGCCGGTCGACTTTTCCGGCTTCGTCTTCCATGCTCCGTCTTATTTCCCAATTGAAATAAATAAACCGCGGGAACCCGTTTTCTCCCGCATCTCGTATATTTCCATTGACTATCATGACACTCAGTAGAAACTATACATGTATATAGTCGAGCTGACTGGCCTGTGCTGTGCTGTGCTGTGCTGTGCATTTTTATACAGACATAAAATTCTGTTCAAAAATGTAATATATCTTCATTCAAAGACGGAATGTACAATGTTTCTGGGAATAAGAGAGCCGAAACCAAAATATATTACTTGTAGTCCATCGTAAAAATGAAACGCATCGAGGGTGTATTTCTTGCCAGGATGATAATGATGCTTAAGGATATACATGTTGAAGTGTTTCTATTTAGTTTTCCCAAATGAAAATAAACACAACGAATGCATTATATACGGCATTTTTACAAATGGAACAAAACAGTAGTTTGAGTAGCTACATATTGCGCTTTCTAGTGACATTTTGTTAATACTAAGCTCGAGTTATTACTTATATATAGGGATAATAGCTAAGTATTGTACAGTGTACTTATTACTTTACAGGCTTTCATGTATCAGCTACGTATTCTATTTACTCACGTGAAAACAGATTGATTGCGGGGCGTTGACACAAATGGTTAAACTTTGATGCATGTATTTAATCCATTTACTTGCACAACCATTTGTGTCTTTTTAGCATAGCCCTTAGGGTAGTTGTGCGCGTTATCCTGCAGTTGATGACATAAACCAGACTATTCACTTTGAGAGAAGTTGTTAACATCGCAAAGTGTGGGGTTACGGGTACTGATTACTAACAGCTTAAAAATGATGACAATTTAACGGTTTTCTATCGTGTCTTTTTAAACACCATTAAGATAAGCATGTTGCTATTGTACTTAGCTATACTATACAGTAGCGTCTGGATGATCTAGACGGAGGTGTGTAAAATGTGAAGTCAGACATTCCAATGATGTCTCAAATTATCTGCTTTGAACCAATCTGTGTGAGCTTCCAAAGTCACGACGGAATGTCTATCCACTTGATATTTTAGGTGTTTCATTCTCATTCACGTTTTTTAGAATGTGTAATACTAATATGTCAAAACTGTGTGGTTCAACATCTGAATTGACCACTAAGTTGTTCTTTAATATCGTTTCTTAGAGTTGAATAAATAATATGCTTGGTGAAGCCGAACAACATATATTTTAAACATTGACACTTCTCATTGCCTATGAGATGGTATTGCCCAGGTTATATCGCAATCTCCTTTTGCAAGGCGAATTGTCAGTCAATTGTTCAAGATCGCAATTGACAGTGTACGTTGAAAAGAATCGAGGGATTACTGATACCGAATTTTAAACAACCGCATTTAAAAATATTACACTTTCAATTGTGCCATTGAAATTTAAATATTTTATATTTGTAGTTAGTGGTATGCACATAGCATAGTTGTTTTCATTTGTTTCAATTATTTTTTCCAACGGGAACTTTATAATTAATCAAATAACGAGGCATGTTTGATTATGGCACTGTTTAATTTATTTATTGATGTTCGTTCAAAAACAGCGTGATGCCATTCAAACGAACACGTATCAAATTAAATACAGAATTCTATGTACACTAAATGCAACAAGTATTGACTAATGTTTCATATTTCATAAAATAACGGTCAAGTAGTAAATTAGTTTGTAAATGCCTTCCTCCTCAAGTATTACAAGAAATAGTTAGTATTCACGTGACGTCACAACAGCTGTTGCAAGGGCAAATTGTGATGACTTTTAACTGTCAGATGACGAATATGTGTACTACGAAATATAAAAGTCAACACGTATATCCCCCAACAAAGTTAGCAAAAATGATTATTAGCGCCTTTGCAAACTACAAAAAGAGTAACCGAAACAAGTGATTTTTTTATGTTGCTTCTTAGTAGTGATAGCAAACTATGTTGGAAAACAGTACAACTTGTAATAAACACCATCTAAATCATCTTGACAATGATCGAAAGTAAACATTCATGTCGTCTTGGCACACAATGATATGTCCACCACGCGCATTTAATGTAATTATTTCATCTTCACAATTAATACACGTTTGTAGAAAATGAAATAGAAAATGTGATGCACACTGATGTAACAATTGTGCACCTTTGGTTTCATCGTTCAATAGAGGAATGCTTGTAAACGAACCCGTGTAGTCAATTAAATACAACATATGGTTTAATCAAATTGAACGTACTGGGTTACCAAGTACGCATTGGAAATGTGGTCGACTGGTCGACAAGATACTTGAGGATACTCGTTATTTATTTTATTTCAACGTATCCACCAGAGATTTTAAACATATTGTATGAAAGTGTTGAGTGAGTAATATATGGTAGAGCTGCAACGCAAATCGCAGTTTGTCTACCGCCTTTTACTGTCCAACATACTTCTAGTCGGGCAGTAGGAGTTCGCCAAGCGATGCGATGACGAAGCTTTCGGCTGTCTTCGCATATCTTCGGCGAAGTAGCCGACCAACCAGGCTCCGTCATCGCGTCGCTTGACGAACTCCTACTACCCGACTAAAGTATGTTGGACAGTAAAAGGCGGTAGACAAACTGCCGATTGCGTTGCTCCTCTATCCTTTATTACTCACTCAACGATGATAGTCCACACACACAAAAATCAATGTCAGACTTACCACATCCATGTATGTGGGTGGATATCCGAACACAGACACACAAATAGGCGACCCTAACAACACATTTGTGCGCGAACATAAACTAGGCGCGTATCCATTGAAGACAAATTACCCTTTAAAACCGTGCTCCATTTTGGCGGCAACGCTCGAAATACAACGTGCTTGACACGCAAAAACAAATGATAATCGTCAAACGATGACTAGGGACGAACATAACTCTTGATTACGACACGAAAGCGCCACCACTCTCGATCATAGTCTACTGTGCTATGTGCTATGTGCTGTGGCAAAGGACGTGTCCAAATGCATTGCTGGTGTACTTGTAACTGGGTTCGACAACCTTGCATTCGCACACGGCCCTAAGTCATTCACTACGACAAGACTGAGTTGGAACGGTACAGGGGCCACATTGGTCACATGTGTGATTTAATCATAACCTATAAGTTGTCGAGCGGGTATGATTTTTAAATTTTATCAAAGCAGTGTTTAAAATTAAATATACATATGAATTAAAGATACAAATCAGAAATGACCAAACAAATCAATTTTTTTTAAATAAAACTCAACTCATAAAGAAATGAGATATTTCGCATCTAGTACAGCTGACTTTGAATGTGTCTCTATGACAACAAAACAATTACAACAATAGGTTATAAACAAGTAAGTTGTTAATTACAATCATGGATACGGTAAATTCAGCCAGGGTGATATAGGTATTGTGTAAGCTAGGTGAGTGATCACTATAGAAGCCGAGGTTTGTTCTCGCACAATCTAAGGAAGTGTCACGTGATGTTTTCATTAGCTTACAACATAAGAATGACTGTTAGACGAGTTTTCACATTTAATAAGAGTTTCACGCATATTTGTGACGGGGAATGACGTCATAAGCCGTTTGATAAAAGTGCGGGAACAGAAAATCAAACACTTCCAGAACTTATATTTACTTTAAATTACGTTTCTGCTCGTTTTAGCTGAATATCTGCCCGTATATTTCATATACTTAACACATATGAAACTCGTGTTTCTATTCTCTATTTGTGCCTACTACTACGTCAGTTATATACGCCAAGCCCGCGGTTGTTGCTAAACATTGTAGACTCGCTTTGAGACTATGTTATATAATTGTCATGTTTCGTAGATTTATAGCGTAAAAGCTACCTAGAATGTTCGGATGTAGTAGTCGCTCATTAACATGTGAATGTATATGGTTCACTTAACACGTAGGTGTAACCTTTGTATTATCTTTGTTGCGAATGTTAGCATCAAACATCAACTGTTTTCGCTCGAGAAGTTAATGGAACTAAATGCGTTCTCCGTCTCGAGTGCTAAGGCACATAACACACTAGACATGGTTTCACATCTGTTCGCCTCCATTTTGTTAGCTTTGTGTCGACATTTCGTCACGTTGATATCATTTTAAAGTTGTGCAGAAATACCCGCGTTGACTTACGGGATCTCGAAATTAAATTCAAGCACATTCGGTGGATAGGTGAAGCGCTTGCGCGCATGTGAAGCGACGCTCGAGAATCTGGGACAAAAGGGGGGGGGGGGGGGAGGGGAAGGATGCTACCATCCCTTAACATCACACAATATTGTCTTGTGTGAGTGAATTCTAATTTGATAATAAATCTTATTCCTTGGAATGTTACTAATCTTCCTGTCTTAATTTACTTGTTAGTTCGGGCAAGAGTTACAGTCCAAGTTGTGCACACTCGAGCTTCGAGATAATGAATCGAGATGCTTATTTGCGAGAACAATGTTTTCTGACGGAACACTGTTGGTTGTGTGGAATTGTTTGTGTTGTTGTTGTGGAAAACCACGACTTGTGTAGATGGTAAGCTACTTAAAGATTTCCGTATTATCTACGCTTCAGTGTAGTATTGTAAACACATAATAAACACAAATTTTAATTACTTGCGAATTGTGATGCATTGATATAAATATGGGTGTTTGCTTTTAATTTAAAACATTCAAAATAGAACGTGAAAAACGAGGAAAAATTTAATTTTCTCAAAACCATAGAGTGAAACTAAAAAAACATGTTATCAAATGATTGAAAAAAAAACGAATATGAGGTTTTAGTAATAGTGACTATAGTAAATACGAAATGGTAAGTTTGACTTTTTTACATTTGTTGGTATAAATCCGTTTTTAAAGTATGTAGCGTATCTGCATTAACTGTTCTTTATCCGAAGTTTAGCATCCTCAATTACAAAAAGCACATATTTGTGTATTTAGCTCGTCACATGTTTCATGGCAGCTAAACACGTTCGAAAGGAAGAGAAAGAAAGAAAAAGAGAAGGAGAAAAAATTGCGACAATGGAAAGTTTGGCGTAACCACTTGAATGACAGAAGAGTTCCTTTTCTTGGCAAATATAAACATTTGCTCAAGTGCCTTTACGATTAATAGCTCGGCTACTTTTGTACATTTTTAGTACGAGGAAAGTGTTGAAAGTGGTTTCTGAAAGTGGCCACAAGTTATGATCTTGTTGAGACGATTCTACCATTTAGTAGTGTTATTCTATCATACATAGGCCTATACACGATATAAGCACCACAAAGTATAGTTGTGCTCTATGTTAAAAGATTCGAGATCAAAGCTGTTGTGATCTATTTATGTATATTGTATTCTACATTTTATATTAGGCTATGACTGGATGCAACTTTATGTGTTTTTAATCATTAACTGAAATTGTGCTGTCCAATATACCCCACTGTCCCTGTAGCACATTCAATTTATGGCATCTAGATAAAGCACATTTGCGGTGACCAAATGACGTAGTAGTAGTCACGGACTCAATGATTGTGTAGTATAGTACGGAGTGGAAAAGTTAGATAATTGCTGTGTATTGCTTATAGACGTACAACTTACCAGGATCACACAAGCATCGTATTACTATATGTAAAGCTGAATGAGAAGGGAACTCATTATTTTCTTGAAGGGAAGTTCTAAAAGAAATTCTGATTTTGTACGATAATACATTATGTAAACAATAGCTGCTGTATAATATACGTATAACCTTAGTTTCAGTGTTTCTTCAGTTTTACTACAGCCTCGCTTACTGGATGTAAAAATAAAGTACACAGACTGTTACCAGCATTTGACTTGAAAGTCTCTGCACATGATGTTTGTCAGAGGTTCTTTGTTACTCTAAACATAACTAAAAACAAACAAATAAATACGATTTACCACCCGTCTCTAAACTTTTCTGTTTTGTATTACATTATTTAAATGTGATTTTAATAAGGTGTTTAAAAAACGACAGATATCAACATTTTTAAAATATTCCTTTTCAGGATTTGATTCCACCCATATAAATAAGCCTCTGAGAGCTGACGTGAAACATTCGGTTCGATGAGTTCCATCGCAAATACTCTCGTCGAAAGACTTCAACATCGAATGTGTACTCGGCTCATTCCGATGCGAGAGATCACATTCGTTCGTTCGTACTCATAACTCGTATAATTTTTAATTTGCATATGAACTGCTGCAATTGGCGCATGACTAATCCTTTGGTCGTAAGCTCGACGGCTGGGCTGTGTTTTTCTGGAATAAGTTCCACTTGATACAGGGCGGATCGTAACTAGAACACAGCGGATTAGTAACACAACTCTGGAGACTAAAGCGTTCTACTTCGCTGCGCAGCTCGTCCTTACACAAGCGTAAGGTCGTACCATTTGTTTTTTAATTCAATTTTATTGAATTTATATCCATGTGATCATTAAGTGTACATATAGTGAAGTGTGCAACCGATTTTCAAGATTCGAAGAGATGATAGAACGCGTGTGCGGCTTCCCGGGTTGCTTTTACGTGAAATTTTATGTTTCCCAGATTGCAGTTTCTGATTTTTTTGCGTTTGAGCTGAGACCATTAACAAATCAGTTTTTTTTTTCGATTTTTTTTTCTTTTTCTTCTTTTTTCACTTGTATATATTTTTTGTCCACATTTTTTCTTCATGTTTGTTCTTATTTACATACTTTTTTTATTATTAATTATATTGCATTTTTACTTAATTTGATTTTATTTCATTTCTCAATTATTTTTTCTTGCTCTTTTTTTTCTATATAACAGTAGTTTGTTTTATTTGTTTTGTTATTGTTATTTATGATTTAATTATTATTAATTGTTTGCATAGCCTAGTTTTATTTAATAAGGCCCTCCTTTGTAAAATCAGTTTTTATAACTGAATTGGATAGACATTAAATACAGAAATAGGTCTCTAGCGACACTTATTAGTAATTTTTATTAGAGTCATTGTTTGGTAGTAGTTGAGGCCACTATAAGCACAGATGATTTTATCTGGGTAGCAGCTCCTCTGTGGTAATTCGTCTTAACATAATCTTTCAATAAAAAAATAAGATTATTTAATCTCGAATTTAGATTAATTTACCTTAAAATTAAAACTAAACTAGAATCATAGATTCAAAATATTATTTAACACAGGATATGATATAAGATAGGAATTATATTAGATATTCAAAACTGATGGACTATTGATGTACCCACAAACATTTACCAGCAATTCCACCGTAACAATCTTAATTGAATCGAATATCTTTCAAGATCTGAATTCTACGTGTAATAATTATTGACGAGTATTTTTATGTCAAAAACAATCCCTGTATCGTATTCAAAATTAGTAATGCTATGACATGGAGTTTGCACGTCCCTCTAGTACGGTTGCAGATTTTATGTTCAATGCCACAACAGTTAATTCAACATTCATTATCTTTCAAGATCTGAATTCTACGTGTAATAATTATTGACGAGTATTTTTATGTCAAAAACAATCCCTGTATCGTATTCAAAATTAGTAATGCTATGACATGGAGTTTGCACGTCCCTCTAGTACGGTTGCAGATTTTATGTTCAATGCCACAACAGTTAATTCAACATTCATTGTGTATGCATGCACCGCGTCATGTAACAAGCCAGTTAAGGGATGTTTATTTTCGTCGGAAATAATTTTCTATCACCCCATGAATACATTTCGTCGAATTGTTTTCGAACGTGTTAGCGCTATCTAGAATTGAATTGAAGTCATCATGAAAGGTAATCATAGTAAAAACACAAGGATTCGTTCATAAATTGAAACGTTAAAGCTACACATAACAGCACAAGCAATTCTGGTGTTCAGTTTTGTAATTTATGTGCTTAGGTTGGTAACAGTGTACGGTCCTTGGTCTGTTTCTTTGGGGCGCAGGTGGTTAACGTCTGGTTAGAAGAGGGGAGGGGGAGGGGGGGTATCCAGTCTATTTCCCCTCTCTGATATCTGATCTACCAGCTAAAACCTCGGTTACAGAAACTACGCTGGCTGTTGATGTTGTGTAATCCTAAGTATAAGCCAAGGCTAAAGCTTCGTGACTCATAACCAATCAGCTCTCAAAACAAGATTCTACGTTTTCATCACAAAGATCTGCTTTCAATCTCCGTTGTTCCGGTTGAGATAAAGCATTGTTATCGTCGTGTCTTTGTTCGAGATTGCCATATTATCTTTCCAAGAAAATTATAAGGTTGAGATGATTTATTTTGATTTGATTTCGTAGATATACGATATGGATAATTATACTAGATTGATCACAATCTCGAACGCCTCAAGCAAAAATAGGAATCTCGTTAATTTTATAGAATTACTTCCATATTCATTCCTTGTTATTGAATAAGGAAACAATAAATTACGTATTTGGAGATTTTTTCGTTACACTCTGTCCACGAGGCATTAAAGTTGGTATCGGTTTACTCACCCGGTCGTGATCATAAGAGCTTAAGCTCGGCGATCATTTTAACTTGAGTACATCTACTTAAACATCTCATCTTTCTATTGGTTGCCTGTCGTGGACCCGGCACCTCCACCAAAGCCATGACGCCACTGCTACTTCCGTTGTGACGTCACGCCTGCTGCAGCTGTACCATTGTATGCGCCATTTCAGGTGCAAGAAACGTTAAAAATTCAAATACTGAACAAAAATTGATAAGCACCATCTGTGCAAACGGTTATTGTTTGTCACCATAATGCATACAAAAAAGCATTTTCCGCATGGTGCATTGGTGTATGTCTCATCCAAAATCATTTGGGCCGTGATTTAATTAACCAAGTATGTTTAATGATTTAATGAATGAATTATTTTTATGAGCTGTGAACTATATTTATCACACATCCACTTATATAGCGAACTATTGTAAACATTTGACAAATGTGACCTTCGAAGAGAGAGAAAGAGCGAGGAATTAATTTAGAGGATAAATATAACACTTCGCATAGACTGTGAAGTTTTATCTTTCTTCAATTCAGTATTTGAATAGCATAGATTTCGTATCAATCTACAATCTTGTGAGTTTCTGTGATTTTATTAGCCTTACCTAATACGCAATATCGTACAGTTCGAAGCTGTGTTAGTACGAGCTAAGCCTGCTGTACAACGCAGTACGTTTCCAACTACGCTTAGCATAGAAATGGATGAACAGTAGACGCACAGCTGACAGTGATGCTTCAATTGAATGTTCGTTTGTGACAGGGCTTCATCACTTCCCCTTCGTTTTAGTATATCTCACATTTATTTGTCAATTCCGCTTCCACTCACTCAAACTAGTGGAAATCGGTGACGCGTTTAATGCATTAATGGAATGCATCGATGTTAAACTGCTACGTTTTTAATGTGTTATTATGATGCTGATGAAGGCAAGTTTCTGTGTTGATGGGTAAAACGTGTTTATTGGGCACAACCCTATATTGAATACCTGTGTTTATTCATACAAATACATACAGAGCGCTAAACATAATATATAAATGAGTTCTTAGATTTTATTGGTTGCAAAATGTAAAGTGTGAAAACATTTTTCTTTAACGTTGACTTATTATTTTAAATAAACTTTGGATTGGTTTCACCGAAAAATGTTTTCATACTGTTTATATATATCATATTATTTTATGAAGGTTTAACTGATAATAAACACATTTACTTTCTTACATATTTGCACATTCAATGGTAATTTGTCAAGCAGTCCTTATACCATAAAACAGTACAGATTTCTGCGTTTATTTTATATTTTATATTTTTCTTATAATTGCTTCTATTTCTGATATCACGATTGTACAAATTCAAGCACATATTTTTTTATTTATACACATTTGTAGCTGAATGCAGAAGACAATACATGATGAATACTATGTTGTTGTAATCACCCATTGAAAGCCTCATTTGGTCCCATCTATAATGTATGTAGTTGTTATCTATAAAAACGAAATGCTTTTAGTCCGTTGCTGATCTCAGCGTAGACAGAACTGACTCTCTTCGTTTCCAATCTTGCCCGCCAGAGTCGCTGCCTTCACGTGTTATCTACAACCGTGTAGGTTGAAATGAATGGTTCGCTTAATGGCCGATCTCATAAGAAGTGTTGTGGTCGCGTCCAACACTTGACTCGTTCTTTCTCTCAGAGAATCAATTTATTTCGCTATCGGAGGCATCCAGAGCAGCCCTACCCTGCGGGGTTGCCTATCTGTAAGGCTCTCGTTCATTGTGCTGGTCTAGACGTGTTTATAGACTGAACTGACCCTTTAGACCTAACACGGGCAAAGTGGTGCTGCTCATTCATGCGGGGTAAGAGTTGTTCAATGTCACAAATAAACAATAAAATACATTTGGATTTATTGTCAACTCACTCGGTTAAAAGAAGTGATTTTCAGTAGAGGACATTTATACCATTTATTATGTGTGCTTTGTTACTATGACGGCTACAAAGTCATCGTTTATGTATAAGGCCTGGTTTTTTAATCGGTTAACGGGTCCGTGAGCTGACGGTCTGTAATATCTAACCCAACAAACCCTATGCAAATAACGGACCGTCAGTTAACGTCCCCGTTAATGACCGATTGAAAAACCGGGCCTGAACCAGTATCATATTGATGGACTCAAGTCAATATCTTGTTATAAAAGCCCGAAACGGGAATCGAACACTGGACCTTCTGCATTGGAGGTAGAAATGAATCCACACGACCAACGAGCCACACATTAAGGTTAAATGAATGTTTTATTCTCTGGAACTGGTCTTAAGTTCACATCGTATATCAAACATACGTCAGTGAAACAATGTCACCATATAAGAAACTTAAAAACCAACTCCGACTGGGAATCGAACCCAGGTCTCCCACTTGCCGGTTAATTGCCTTGACCTCTTGACCACCGTGGCCGGCAATACTCTAATATCTGTTTTTTTTTTTTTTTTTTTTTGGTTTTTAAACATCAGGATTTCATATCAAATCCACCCACGACAGTGATTCTCGAATAAAAATGTACTTGAATTTCACCATAATTATGTTTCGGTTTTGTTACATCCAACAAAACTGAAGCTAAAAACAGTGGAATATGAGGAGGTGGTAGGTTAATCATGTTCTTGTATTAGATTACACTACAATGTCCATTTATAATTATGTGGGTGTGTATATAACCAGCGTCATGTAGGACCCAGCCACTCACAACTATAGAAGCCCGATATAATGGTTCACCGAGTGCGATCATGTTACAAAGGATACCTATAACTAACTATACTAATTGCAGCTCGTCCCATCCATATGTTTATAATGGGTATTGAAGTGATAATTTCAGCTCACTCATGTATTCGTATTGTATAAGTAGTCACAACATGACAAACAGGCTCGTTCCCTCCACTTCACTCAACAACGTTCAAGTATAGGAAGTTGTCACGCGCTAACTTGAATTACGTTGAAAATTACGAGCCGAAACGGAATAATGGGGGGGAAGGGGGGAGGGGGGAGGGGCGGCGAACACACATTTCAGAAGTGATCCAAGAGTCTTTTCCAGTCCTTTTGGCAGAAAAGGTGAACGCAGAAACAACCCCCTCCCCTCCCCCTCCACCTACAATAAACTTTTTATGCCGTTATAAATGAGATTTTAGGAAAACTTCATCTAACCAGCATTGACTTGTTGATGTTCCGAGCAATGATCAAACTCTCATATTTCGTTTATAGAGTCGACACTTGGAGCAAACAAACGCGTTTTTCATCCGAGTTTGTATAGTATATTTTGTCTTGACATAAACTCAATCATTTGAGAATGCAAATGACTGATATATCCTAAAAAAAATCCGTTGCTTGCACCAGAACAACGTCTACTGGATTGCCGCTAGGCTTCGCTACTAGTGGCACAAGCCAATGCGCTTCGCAATTACTCCGCTAGGAGTAAATCCAGTAGACCTTGGCAACAGAACATTGCGCAACTGGTTTTCTCGTATAGAATTCAGCTGGTTTTCAACTAGAACGAACGTCCGTTCGGATTTAAATCGAACCGACTATCGATATGAACCGCTATCGTAAAGTGTTGAATGGGCGAACTAGATAAAATAGCGGCCGTCAGATGAGAGAGAATGACCTTTGACATCGTAATGGCGATACGTCGGACGCCGTGGGCAAAACACAATAAACGGCGATCGTTTCAAGTTTGACCGTCCCCCATATTCGTGTTTACGACCGTGGAAAAGTGTTTCCAGCACGTAATTACTTTTTACTCGGTTTACGACACGGCAAAGCATTGTGGAAACATTCTATTGTTCTTCAGTTCAAAAAAAAAACACTCTACGCTGCAAAATTAATCTCGGTGTAACTATTCTCCAAAGAATTCACTCGACGCTTTCATGTCCTGTATTAATTTTCATCAAAATTAAAATGTACGCATGCAAATATGCTGTACGTGTTTGTTCAAGACTAAAACAAAAACAATCTACGGATAAAAATTAATATTCCGTGTATTTAACCGGCGCGGTGACTAAGTGTAGAAGCACGTGAAAAAATTAGTCAACACACCCTTTGAAAAACTAATTACGGAGTGGTAAAAAGTAAAAACATACTACAGAGTTGACAGTGCTTTGTTTTCTGTGTGGTCGTCGTTACAATGTCATATAGTTCTTTACAACATTCCGTGGCACTGTAATCACCCATGACTTTCATTTTCAAATATGGCCGCCATTTTATATAGCGGTTTATATGACACTTCGGGGTAATGTGACCAAGTGAGTGATTGGCAGTATTGAGGTAGACATTATGCGGTGAAGTCGATCAACGTAATATTGACGTTTGCTGTTATCACAGACATGTTATTAGCTATAATGACATGATTTACAAATCAAAATAATGTAACTTTATTGTTGTAGAATACATAAAAAACTTTCCGTAGCTTTACTGATTGCGTTTTAAGTTTAATCAGACAACATTTTTATATTTATACTGTGTCACTTTTTTCAAAGTGTATTTAATTTTACCTGTGACAAAATAACATTGATTTACTTATTTATTTTATCAACATAAAACATACATATTGCATACAGTTCATTTTTCCCTCATAAATTGGCAGTGAGCTTCTCTGTCAAATTCTATCGAATATTATATGATTATGAACTATACATAATGAAATAAATGTTATCATTTTGTTATGAATAACACATTAGGGTGGTTAAGAGAATATACAAAGGTCCGACAACCCCTGTTTATGACTCTTCATCGTAGGGGCAGCGGAGGGGGGGGGGTAGGGGTCTCCTGAGCCTTGCTGCCTATTGTTTATTCGTATTGTTCATAAACTATAGTGACGTTATGTTTGTTCGTGCTTTTGTTGAACTAGGTATTCAACATGGTTAGCGGTGCTATCGTCGAGCAAACAGTGGCCTAGTCGTTTGCCACGTATAGGCTTCATTATACCTCTAACTTATTCCAAAGCTTTGTTGTTGTTTCCCTTCTAGTTTGTGTTTGCTTTCAGTGTGGTTTGTGTCTGTTGACTACCCACCTCGGGTTATACACATTCACCGCGTGAATTGTATAAATCTTGCAATTGTTGAAGCGTGTGCGCGTTAATAAGTGAAGGATAACTAATTACTTGCTAATTATCGTCAATTATTCTGACGATGTGAAGGGTGCGTGATGTATGGTTGTGCAGACTGAGGCTGTTGTACATGTATGGAATCAATTGTGTACATGCACGCGAAGGTATAGTACAGTACAGCAGCTACTGATCACTTCTCATCGTTAACTATGCCGTTGATAGGCTACACAGCACGCTATGTAGGCTGTGGTTAGGCTACCAGACCACAGAATGTGCACTAAAAGCTATTTGCATCAACCGAAATGGTGTTTTATGATAGAGTGGGTGTGACGCATGCATAGAAATTAGGGAAGTAGAGATGATTAAATTGTATTTCAGGGTATTTAAAGTTGTTCTAAAAGCACCCTTGTGAATGCTGATGTCGTACCAGAGTGAATCGGAGCCAATCAGCGGGTTGCTTTTTCAAATACTGACATTTGGTTGGCCTCGTGCATCTATGACGTCAGCATCCATCCACAAGGTTGCTGTGGAACGACTTAAGCGTGGGTTTAAGAACGTTCTGTTAATGAGAAATGTTTTGTGTTATCTGGGTACGGTTATGCATATTCAAGGGTATGTACTTGGTCAGTGTATATACAATATTTGTCAGTCGATAATTGTGTAACCCTGTGAAGCGTGACACAAAGATAATTCGTAACAAAAGGCAAGCATCACACCGTGTAAACAGTTGTTTTGTGTGATCAACACAAGTGAATTCCTAACGCTCCTCCATTCCGCCATTTTGAAAGGTATATTTACTTATAAAAACCGAGCTACATCTCACATTCAAGGGCAGCTCATAACGAATATTTTTAAAACTTTTCAATTCGAAACAAACTTCAAATTCCCACATGCGATTTTTTCCCGTTAACTGGATTCGTTTCATATTTCATAAAAACCATTTTCTAGTCTTTGGAGAGAGTATCTGATGACGTCAATAAATACTTTATATTTGGTGGAGGTGCCGAGTAATACATAACAACCCATAGAGAGCTTTGAAACTTGTTACAACATATGATATGACTGCAGATCACCCATCTTGAAACAATACCTCGCTCTTCCATTATCGCGGACCAATTCATAGGATGCATTTCATCAAGTGCGTATGGCGGCCATAAACTAAGTGCCAAAATGACATGTGATTGGTTATTGGTGTTTCCGATCGCGTTTGGTTGAAGCTCAACAGCTGTTCTCTAAATGCGTTTTCTTTGTTACTGAAAACCGCAACGTAAAAAAACTCCGTTGTCTCGGCCACTATTTTTATGGTTTACAGTGTCACACAATCATTTTCGTGAACTTTATTGGGAGATATATATGTATTAAAACTCATCTTTCGTGTTAAGCATATTCGTATTTTATTGACAGCTCACGTTGTGGCGTCACCAGAATACACCCTATAGTGCTTTCCTAGTTTAAACGCTCCATTCTCGGTCCACGATGCCCATTTTAAGAACGCCAGTGTATACGGACGGCTAAAAGGCTTCTCATGCCAGGGGGGGGATGTTGTTTCCTCTTGCAATCCCATATGTCAGTAGCTGCCCACCCCAAGATATTCTTCAGCCATACACGGCTACTTCTGTGCACTCCTCTTTCGCATTACAAGAAGTAATGCTCAGCTACAACTATCTCGTATCTCGTACATTTCCTCGGTCGCTATTCGCTCTGGTCTTCTGAGTAGAAGTTACATCTTTGATACCTTACAGGGGTTTCTAACGAGAAGCCGAGAGCGGGGCTTAAATAAATTATCGCCCTCCCACCCCACGCACGTCCCGCCGGTTACCCATGCTCGGTCTAGGCACGGTGACAACAAACTAAATTAACCCTGGGCGCGTTTTACTTGTTTACGTTAATGTTCGCCGTGTTTACTGTGTTGCGTTGCTTGCACTTCGCCGCAGAGAGAGTACACTCTTTTTATATGAAGCTGTTTGCCGCGTATGATACCCCGGTAATATAGAAGCTGAAATAGGCTTGACCCGGAATTAATTGGTACAGAATTTTTTTTTATCAGAAGTTGTTTGCTATATATACCTACATATGCCGAAGAAAGTTTACCGTCGTCCGACCCCCCTAATTAACATTATTAATTAAATTGCTAAAATTAATTAATGCTTATGTAATCGTTATCTTCAAAGATTTTTCTGATATTGTATATTTAATACATTAAGTAAGAACTTCTGTAATAAGAACAACATTGAAAACCTGTATAAAGATATTTCGGCAAGCATTAATGAATTAATATCAATATAATAACATTTTTAATAAAATGGTTCCCGTGTATAATTGGTACAATGGAATATATTGTTGATAGTTGTAAATACATAAGTAATAACATATGAAACTACTGTAGAAAGTTTACCGAAATAAAAGTAATATTCGTATGATAAATCAGCATAATTAATTAATACATTAATTACCGATTGTTTAAAAGGAATACATATTTGAATGTATGCATTATGGGTATCACAAGAAAGCTGCCGATACGTAGATTTTAATGTCGGTATCTCCGGGTGAAGTAAAACAAAAAAAACTACATTTTTCTTCTGGGGGGGGGGGGGGGGGGGAGGGGGGATGCACGTATTTCGTCAAACGTATCAAATCAAAGCTAATACTTTGCTTTTAGGAAAAGTACTTTAACAGGGCGATTAAAAAAATGTACCCTAGTGCTTGGCTTATATATTGGGAAGGATGGAGGTTGGGGGTGGCGGCGGGGGGGTAAATAAAATAGAAAAGGCGCTTTCGCAGCGCCGTACTGGTACTTATTTGAATACCAGAGCTTACTTACTTTTTATGTATATACATCAAATTCTAGCAATAACTAACTTGTTTCGTATTTTTTTAAATACCAGACATAAATAACATTTCAAAATATACTCAAATAGACCCGATGTGAAATAAACTCAAATTTAGCTAAACGAACAAGTATCATGCACTGACACACTTCCACAACAGAATAGTAATTTCACTACCTTCAGATTATTTTACTATTTGAGTGTTCCAAGGCAAGATCAAAATTCTTCTCTTGTGCATACTGTTTGGAATATAAAGCCCCAACCGCAATTGTCGGTATCGGGATTGCAATCGCAATTAAGAAATCATAGAAGAGTTAACCTACATGGTTCTTATGGCGCTGTTCACAATACAATCTTAATGTCGTAATGATTTAGCATGAGAAAATGTACGGTAACGATCCATCCCGACCCCGATTATGAACACGAATATGAATATGAATACGAGAATATGGTATATGAAAAAATAAATAACAATTGCTTTGTATTTTATGGAGGGGTTGACTGCATCGTTTATACTTTGGTCTAGAGACAAATCTTATGAAGAGCTGCTATGCAATATGCATGCTTAGTATACATCAGAAGCAAATACTATAATACCACTGTAGTAGTTGATGGCGACTATAATGGGCTATCAACAATAGCAAAATAAAAAAAAAATACATTTTAAACGGAGTGGCATGGAAATAAACGCACTACAATCCAGTTGAGCCAAACATGACTGTTAGCTTGTTGATTTTGCTTGAGCAGCAAACAAAAGTTTCTCACCAACCCTATCAAGTGGCCATATTATTGGTGTGTAATTAACAAATCAAGATTCACTAAGCTTCCTACATCGGGTCAAGACAATAACCTATCATAACAGTACTTCAAGCACAAGATGATGCCGCACAAAGAGTCAGCTAACCATGAAAATTCTACCCTCATTGCATGGTGGATCACTGCAAAGTGAATCTTGGTAGACGGGTCTAGAATTTTGTATCGGAATATATTATTGGCGGTGTTTAAAGACGTACTCGACCCCTAAGGTCATATGACGTCTTCCGAATCAGGTCCATCTACATCGCGAGGTCGTCAATCGTCATAAAGGGAGTCCAGCAAGGGAGGGCAGGGACAAGTGGGAGAATAAATCATCAGTGGGATGGTGGAGGTGGAGGAATCACTGGGTCTCCTTTCGTCACCTCTTCCGACCAGCAGGGTCACTCTGGGCTTACTCTAACCCAGGCCGTGACGGGTCTTTTGTATCGGAGTAATCGAACCTCATATCTATGAAGTCACATAAATTAAATTGGGTAAACATTAAAATTGAGTTTACAAGGCGCTCTTTTACTTAACCCCCCCCCCCCCCCCTCTACAATATATTAGCCAAGTACTAGGGTACATTTTCTTTTATCGCCCTGTTGAAGTACTTTTCCTAAAAACGACGTATTAATATCTTTCGATTGGTACGTTTAACGAAACATCTGCATTCCCCCCCCCCCCCCCCCCCCCCTAGGATTTTTTTTTTTTTTTACTTCGCCTAGAGATACTGATATTAAAACCCACGTATCGGCAGCTTTCTTTTGATACCCATGATGCATACATTCAAATATGTATTCCTTTTAAACATCGGTAATTAATGTATGATTAATTATGCTGATTTATCATACGAATATTACTTTTATTTCGGTAAACTTTCTACAGTAGTTTCATATGTTACTACTTATGTATTTACAACTATTAACCATATATTTCATTATACGAATTATACACGGGAACCATTTTATTAAAAATGTTATTATATTGATATTAATTCATTAATGCTTGCCGAAATATCTATACAAAGGTTTTCAATGTTCTTCTAATTACAAAAGGCTTTACTTAATGTATTTAATATACAATATCAGACAAATCTTTCAAAATAACGATTATATTAGCATTAATTAATTATAGCATTTTAATTAATTACGTTAATTAGGGGGGTCGGACGGCGGTAAACTTTCTTCGGCATATGTAGGTATATATAGCAAACAACTTCTGATAAAAAAAAATTCTGTACCAATTAATTCCGGGTAAAATTGCTATATGACCGGGGTATGAGGGTTATTCGAGTTTACAGTCGCACCTTTCAGTGTTCGTTAACTGTAACTCGCAATGTAGCGCTCACTTTTCAAAATAACATTCTCGTATTGTCAGCAAAACATATTTAAATAAACAAACATGTGATTTATTCTGTTCTATTACGGCTACACTAACACAAGATATTTTAAGAATATGTATCCCTATCCGGTTCTTTTTCCTGACAGGCTCGATATCACAAGTTTTATAGTTAGATGGCGTTCATTTCTTTTTAGATATTTATGTATTTGTATTTCTTTTTTTCAAATTTTTTATTATAGTGTCCACATCATTCAGTCCGAAATATACTTCGTACGAGCTAAAAAAAAAAAAACACTGCTCATAATATTAAACCAAATAATTGGACCGTAAAGGTTGGTACTAAGAAATGCAAGTAGGTCTACTCTTTCTTTATCTTGAACCTAGACTTCTGAATTGTAGCACAGATCAACACACATGGCCATGCGTTTATAGATAAATATACTCTCAGAACGTGAACGTTAACCCCATATTCCTTACATAAATATTTTCATCTGAAACACACAACAAAGACTGCTGACTGTCCCATTATCTCCACGGTTGTTTTCAAGGTTCTTATGCGTTGTGACGTCATGCTGTGCGTGACTGCGTTGAAACGCACATGTCGGTTGTCGTAAGCAGCGTGTTTACTTTTTACCCTGGAAGTTCAAAGGAACTCTCAAATAGGTTTCCTTAGAGGTAAATCAACGAATATATACAACATTATTTGTTTTTTAATGGTCGTTTTCTTTTGCGGTCGTCGCTGTTTGAGTTCACCAATCAAATACTTTTTGAAATGTGTATTTTTTGATAAGCAAATATTTTTGTATTACCACGAGAGTCCTTTGCCGCAAACGGATGACTTCATTATCAATATTCTTATTCACGATCGCTGGCGTGTTTGTACTACCTTTGCCTACCTACCTACCTACTTACCTACCTACCTACGTACCTACATACCTACCAATTGAAACAGTGTAAGCGCATGATACTAACTCGTGAAGTTTCAGGCTCAGTATTTTATCATTGTGTTTGTAATTATGTCTCGCTCTGTTTTACAGACCCGGCCCCTACACCATTCTTACTTCTATTCATTAGACCAACAAAATGCCGTTGATAACGATAACAGTCACAGTCATCTGAATATGTTTAATATAATCTTAGTCAGGTTAAGATTGCATCTTTATCTACATGGTATGTGTGTGTGTGTGTGTGTGTGTGAGGGTGTCTGTGTGTGTGTATGTTTCCTTGCAAGGTTAAAGATCAATAATTGCTTTTAATAATCAAGAAATTAAGGTGTGAATGAATTGATTTTGGCAGGCTTTTGTTACTTCTATGACTTTTTTCCGTGCTAAGTATGTTTTTCAACTTTCCAGCCGTTCAAAGGGATATCGTGGTAAGAAAATGTTCCCCGTTTCCAAAGTATATAACTGATTCTGGAATAAAACCCGGGTAATGGATAATATTTGTAAAATGTGATGACGGAGTACCACGGTTAAAAGAATCTATGCTTTTACTAAGTTTCCTAACCGTGTCCGGTGTTGCATTAAAGACGTTGTACGTTCAAGGACAGCAACATAGATATGACTAAAGCTCTCACTAAGAGCTGCAATATGAAGAACTGACCCCTCGGATAAGATGCTGTCAGCTTTAATGAAACATAACCTTTCCCTAGCTTGATTCGAATCTCGAGTAGTTGTCGTATATGTTTGTTCATCCTAGTGATATTTCAGTTCAAACAAAGCAAGGTACACTTGATATCTGCCGGCTCTCTACCTAAGCTTACTCTTTCCCTTGGTTTTGGTAGAGTGGGGGTCATTATTTGCCACTGTAAGCGAGCCCGTGTATAAGTCGCCCTCAAGGGGTAGTTTGGGGAAGTTAACCTCTCGCACACTTACCAGCTAGAGTGCAGAGTAATAGTGGCACACACTTAATTACAGCTCCCTGTCTTGGCGCAATTAATGGCGTGGGGTGGAATGTGGGGGGGAGGGGGAGGGGGGAGGGGGAGGGGAAACTCGGCACTGGCATCGGGAAAAATGTTCGCACGCGCAAAATACAAACAAATTATTACACTTTTCACCGCACGGTGGTGCGGAAGAAATTATAACATGGGCAGTTTTTGGGAAACAATTTAAATGGTTTCGCGCCTCGTTTAAACTCGACGGCAGAATATTTTACTTTTTCAGAAACAAAAGTCATTAGAGATGAAGCTTAGAGGGAATCTAGAGGGCTTTTAATTTAAAAATGAAATTTTGTTTTTGTAATCTTTAAGTTTTCATATTTCATCATGTTTTCTCCTTTGTTAATGTAAGCTCATTGTTTTGTTTTTGCTGTAATCCTAAGTTGCTGAGGATTATCTTCATAGGATTATACTTTTCGGTGAAAGTACGACGCTGTAAATTGTTTTCTTCTCTTCAAAGTTGGTGATTTATTCTTGTAAAACAATATTTGTGGATTAATATTAATATCTCCATCACGTCTACCATCAATAACTTATATTTTAGTTGAGAAGTATTACCCGGTATACCTAATGTCCCTATTATCGAACAATATTATGAGAGATACACGGGCATAAAAGGGCAATTCTCGAGTATATTCTTTTTTTTAACTAGTTTTATTGCATTGAGTTCAGTTTACCGCTGTTGGTGTAGGTTTACTCACTTCATTCTACAACAACTACAACATTCTGCTACAACAACAGAGTCATGTTTCGTACCAACGCGTACCTTTTTCTAGCGTTCACGCAAGGGCAGATATCTATACCCGCTTCAAAAGTTAGTAATTGTAGTACATGAATAAGACATAGGTCCGTATTCATAGTCCAGACTCAAGCCTTTCTCAACTCAGCCTCTCCTCAGCCTCGCCCAATCACGGAACGGCATTGCCATGAGGACGGCTCTGTGATTGGTGGTTAGGTGAGGATGAGTAGACGCTGAGTTGAGGAGGGCTTGAGTGTAAATTATGCATTCGGGTCATAATGTTATTGTTCACTGTTTGGAACCCATACATAGCGAACCGTATTGTAGGCTGAGCGTGAAACGTCTTAAAAGTTTCGTTACTGAGTGGGTAGACTCTAAATGTGAATTTATTTGTTTTATTTATTTAAAGTTCTATTCCTTCTATAGAAGACTGGTTGATTTCAGTTTTGTTCTTGTTTTTGTAATATGCAGACTGTTGTTGTCGGTATTAGGAAGTCAGGAGTATTTTCTTCCGTGTTGATACACATGTTATGACATCACTGCAATAAAACCTTACGGCGAGTTGAATGTGTTCGCGATAGTCCTCTCTGTAATTTAATATGGCGCCCAAGAGCCGAACGATTATATGATACTCTTGCGTGACTTAGTTTCTAGATTTATTGGTCGCAGTGATAATCTGCAGGAAATATGACTTTAATTTTGAAGTTTTTATGGTAGTAATTTTCTTCTCAAATTGCCACATTCTACACATGTCCCTGAATCTTTTCGTCGTTATTAAAAGTCTTTGGAATGTTATAAAACGTGATGGCGCTGTTATTTTGTGCACAAGTTGCGAAGATGACTCTAACAATGAGATTTTAGAAATGTTACACAACGTATACCGGGGGATAATTATATCACAATGTGTCATTATGGTTTTATTGTGACAAGGGGTGACATATTAGCTGTCATGTAAGCAAGTGATTAATTAATGTGCCGTACAATGTGGGCGACCCTTGACAACCATGTTGCACTTTGGACCGACTGACCACAACCGCCATTTTGAAGACTCACTCTCGCGAATATGTGAATGTATGTGAGTAATGGCAGCTATTAGTATGGCTAAAATCTTCAAGATGAAACCTCGAGCTGTGTGTGTACTTATCAAAATAAAGCACTCCAGATAAAAAAATGTTTTAAAAATTGGCAACGTTCCACATATTTTTAAAAGCACAAACAGCAACATAGATTCTGGTAAATGTCTCGGTAAGGATTGCGCAATCTAAAACACGTGTTTTAAGTTCACGTTTATTCGAGAAACACTCTCTTGGTATATAGATATGTTGCCATACATGTGTTGTAATGTTTAATATCCAGATATTAAATTGCCGATCCCCGTAGTCTTTAGGTCAAGGCGCCTTCCCGAAAAGTTTGAGAGCTGAGATTGATTCCAAGTCTTTTAATTTCTGTATCTCACTATAAATTTGATTCAGTTACCTATTTTGGAACATATTTGTTGAGGGGTTTGGGGGAGGGGGGAATCAGGACTGCTGTAACTGTACCGTATCTATTTTGTTTTGTTGTCGGCCAATTGCACAGTATGCATCTCTTGTTCTAATGTCACATGAGTCACCCCTATACTGGCGACCTGTTGCCACTTCCTCCGTCAACAGATCCTTCATCAGCCAAGTAGAGAAGCTACAGTCGGCAACCATGTTCTTATGTCACATGAGTCAACCCCTATACTGGCGACCTGTTGCCAGTTCCTCCACCAACAGTGCCTTCATCAGCCAAGTAGAGAAGCTACAGTCGGCAACCATGTCCTAATGTCACATGAGTCATGAGTCAACCCCTATACTGGCGACCTGTTGCCAGCTCCTCCACCAACAGTGCCTTCATCAGCCAAGTAGAGAAGCTACAGTCGGCAACCATGTCCTAATGTCACATGAGTCAACCCCTATACTGGCGACCTGTTGCCAGTTCCTCCACCAACAGTGCCTTCATCAGCCAAGTAGAGAAGCTACAGCCGGCAACCATGTCCTAATGTCACATGAGTCAACCCCTATACTGGCGACCTGTTGCCAGTTCCTCCGTCAACAGTGCCTTCATCAGCCAAGTAGAGAAGCTACAGTCGGCAACCATGTCCTAATGTCACATGAGTCAACCCCTATACTGGCGACCTGTTGCCAGTTCCTCCACCAACAGTGCCTTCATCAGCCAAGTAGAGAAGCTACAGTCGGCAACCATGTCCTAATGTCACATGAGTCAACCCATATACTGGCGACCTGTTGCCAGTTCCTCTATCAACAGTGTCTTCATCAGCCAAGTAGAGAAGCTACAGCCGGCAACCATGTCCTAATGTCACATGAGTCAACCCCTATACTGGCGACCTGTTGCCACTTCCTCCGTCAACAGTGCCTTCATCAGCCAAGACGAGAAGCTACAGTCGGCAACCATGTCCTAATGTCACATGAGTCAACCCCTATACTGGCGACCTGTTGCCAGTTCCTCCACCAACAGTGTCTTCATCAGCCAAGTAGAGAAGCTACAGCCGGCAACCATGTCCTAATGTCACATGAGTCAACCCCTATACTGGCGACCTGTTGCCACTTCCTCCCCCAACAGTGCCTTCATCAGCCAAGACGAGAAGCTACAGTCGGCAACCATGTCCTAATGTCACATGAGTCAACCCCTATACTGGCGACCTGTTGCCACTTCCTCCCCCAACAGTGCCTTCATCAGCCAAGACGAGAAGCTACAGTCGGCAACCATGTCCTAATGTCACATGAGTCAACCCCTATACTGGCGACCTGTTGCCAGTTCCTCCACCAACAGTGCCTTCATCAGCCAAGACGAGAAGCTACAGTCGGCAACCATGTCCTAATGTCACATGAGTCAACCCCTATACTGGCGACCTGTTGCCAGTACCTCCCCCAACAGTGCCTTCATCAGCCAAGTAGAGAAGCTACAGTCGGCAACCATGTTCTTATGTCACATGAGTCAACCCCTATACTGGCGACCTGTTGCCACTTCCTCCACAACAGTGTCTTCATCAGCCAAGTAGAGAAGCTACAGTCGGCAACCATGTCCTCCTAATGACGTCTACGTCAGAGCCACGGAAATCAGGGTATTGCCGCATTGCCGCTCCTGGCACGATAGTTCTCCGGCACGCAACGCAACCAATCTTTGCACGCTACACCGCGGAGGAAACAAATAATTCACAAACTTCTACTCTAATTTATGTCTGCACGGGAAACGGGTCGTTCGTATCAAACCATTGAAGTATTAATGTGAATAATCGATATACCTAACAATTAATCACACACTGTCTTGTGATGCCCGCACGACTCGCATTATCATTAAAATTGATTGTCGGCCTTTCGGAGGTGGATAATATGTAGGAAGGTTGGCTTTTATCCTGGGGTTGTCTGCGATCAGAGGATTATATTGAACTTCCGACGGGGTTGTAAGAATTTCAGTCTTATTGGTCTTTTATTTCGTTAAACTTTCATTTTAGATGGATGGTCTGGTGTGAGGGCGGGGAAGAGGGGTGAGTGAAACTGACGAGCGACATGATTAATCTAAAGAAGTTAAGACATTTATGAAATTCGAAGTAATTTGATACCGACCTCATATTTATCTCTTTTATTCATTCCAAGTTTGATGTGTTTTATACACAAAATTACCACTTTTCTTCGATTTGATCACTTCATTTCAATGCCTAGGAAATGTACCAGTCAATTAGCAATGTGATGGTGTAACAACTTACCACAAGTTCCTCTGTGACGTGGTGTGTATTACGCGGCTCCTATCACCATTATTTCACAGGATTATGATTGTGCTAATCTGTAATGAATCTCTAGTACAATGTTCTCACATTTCGTGTGCGGTTATAGTGTGGTGTAATGAAATAGGTGTGGCGTGAAAACTGATCACGGCTTTGTACCGTATTAACGTTGAGTGAGAACTAATAACGCTAACAATGCACCAGGTATAAAGATTATCGATACTCGCCATGTCGCTCAGTTAGAACCCAAGAAAGCTTCCTAAATTCCGAAAGGGCGAATTACTTTAGAGAGTATACCTTACCACGTCGTCGTTTAGTGAATAATGGTGCAAAAGTCTTTAAAACCCACAAAGCCGTCTTCACCGTTGTCAGTTCGTCGATAGAAACTGCCAAAAAAAGAAACATGGTCGTTTCCACTCTCATTAAATCGCATTGTGCTTTCAACAATCGTGTTTTTTCGTTGCATTATAACTTTTTACATTGATTGATGGAATTATTTAAAAACGCTATTCATGAAACACCAATTAATGTATATTTGTGTAGCCTCTAGTTATTGCTAGTCATGATGATCACAGTATATATTTGCATCGCCCAAATTGCATTAGTTTCCGTACACACACGCGCGTCACAGAGCCCCAACTTCCCTCGCGGGGTGATTATTAATTTACCCACTTGATTTGAAAACATAGTTTACACTGATTAGCCGGCTGGCATGCGCGGTAATCTCTTGTCGCACGTACGCACGCATGGCAACACCGCTTTCACCGCAATGGGGACAACGATGCAAGGGTATTGTGCACGTGTGGCCGCTCGATCGTGTATACAACAACTGATAACTGATAACTCGTGGTGAAGTGAGTTCCTTTGTTGCACTGTGTACTGTTGGCTTGTAGGTACACATGCACTGGTGAACAACAGGACTGGCAGTGGTGTTCTCTTTTTTTGTATTGGCTGGAACATCAACATCGAGAAAAGTTCTCTCTTTACCCGTATTCCGTCTTTCTACAACGCTCTTACTGCCTCAGTGGACATCACATATCAGTTATTTTATACTAGAAGTTTCACACTGAACAAAACTTAGTTAATATAAAAACTAAACCACAATCATATACTTTTAAATATGAAATAAATATGGCGTGGCATTGGTAATGGCACATCTACAAATAATTGTAAGATAATATACTATCGTGGTTTTCCGGGTACAACCGTGTCAAAAGGTGGAACCAATCCAACGTTTGTAAGATTGTAAGATAAATTTAATTGTAATTAAATAGTATTATTAAATAGTAGTAAATTTAATTGTAATTGTAATTTAAATTTAAATTGTAAGATAAATTTATAATTACAAATATTGTGTTGAGTAAATGCCAAGGTTTGGCAGCCGTTGTTGAAAGTGTTTGGAAACCTTGAAGCCAATGTGTTGAAGCCAAATGTCAACTCTACTGGTTGTGGTTGAAGCACTCTATACGTAGTATCACAACTCTAGAGAGTGTTCAAGTGACGGATGTGGAAATCGAGTGTGTATCCATTCCATTCCCCTCCTAAATCATTATAGAGGAGTAGCTTTCTCCTCCCCTAACCGCTCCTGTAAGTGACAGTACGTGTTAACATGCCGCATCGATGAAAGTACCCTGATACAGAGTGACATCATCATGTAACTGATTAATGTTTTAACGAACTTGTAAGTTTGTTATAGTTGTTGCTTGTCCCGTGTTCGGATATTGGGTATTAAGGGAGAGTTTCTAAATTACACCCCCCGACAACGTGCGCGCGGCCATTTTACGAGCGTACGAGCTGTAAACGAACCCTAACGACATTTCGTCGTGCGGTCACATTATATTTGAACCTCGACCGGAACTTTGGAGAAGGAAGCTGCTGTAAAACTCGGAGCACCCGAGGCGAAGTTCATGAAGGAATGAAATAGCAAGTATTTAGAAAAAAATCAATTCGATTTAAATATGAAAAAGATTTTCTTCAATGGAGACGATTGCTCCCCTACTTGTGACGCGATTCGTCTCGTCCGGTTCTCGTTCTAAGGTTGGTAGTCTCGGGAAGAACGAGACTACGTTGGCTGCATTGGGATTGTACCACACACTGGGGATACACTGGAATTGGTTTTAAATTATGTTTATATTCAGACCGTCAAGATTTAGTTTAACAATTCATGTATTTTAGGGTTTTGATTCGAAAATAAATTTTGACAAAACAATACATATTGCGAAAAGATGTTTTTAAGAATAAGAAACATTATGGTAAAATAAATGTTGTCTGTGTATCACAAGTATTAAATCACAGATGTCGCCTGAGCTGAGAGTTAGAAAATGTTTTATTTGCCAGGGAAATGCTCAATGTTGGTAATTGAATTAGGCGATGGTGCGCGGATGTTTTGAAAGTGCCTACAGCTCCCCGGATCCTCCATTGTTCTCCGATCTTGTCGCTACGACCTTTCGTGTAGCAAACCCACCAATACTAACGACCCCCACCCACCCACCCTACGTAGCTGGAAGCGTACTTGAATAAAAGTCAAACTTGACTCGTTTTAGCAAATGTTACGAGCTGTTCTTGATAAATCTTGATATTATTCAATTCAGAAATACGATTGCAATTCTTGCCGTATTAATAAATCCAAAAAACGTGAAGAAATTAAAATTTTTTGTAGAATTTTTTTAATGAACCCTTTTGTCTCGAGGGCGAAAAAAGTTCAACTTATTGGGTAATTATAAAGTAAAAGATGAATTCAACTTTCTTTTGTTTTTATTTCATTTTTCAACTCATCTCGTTCAGTTTTACGAGGGAATCCTTAAGGGACCTGGGGGGGGGGGGGGTGGAAGGGGAGAAGGAGGGGGGGGGGCTCATTGGGCTGCGGGCGAGATTATTTAATTTCTTTTAGCAATGAGCACATGTTCCAAAAAGAAATAAAAGAAACACACAATTAAGCGTCAACAAAGTTTTTGAATTATACAAGTTTGTGTCTTTATTTATCACAGTCATGTAACTACGAATAATTCTAATTTTCCCAGCTTTTTAATTCAACGTTTTCGTTCTCTTCCTTGTAATTAGTGTAAGCACGCGCGCGATTGCGGGTTCCTGCCTTCCCTTGCACTAAGTGACACGAGCTGCAGAGGAAGTCGGGCACTATACATCACTTTATAAACACTTGATGTTGCCCTGATATCGCCGCTATTACTTTGCTAAATTATTTTCTCTCGTGTCATAAATTACGGAAAGAGTTTTACGCAGTGACAGTGACAAAATGATGAACGTCTTCAGGCTTAGCTCTCTTTTTGTTGTAGAAAACAAGGCACAGCGAAAGCCTGGACCTTTGCATGTAACCGTTTTCATACATGACTGGTTTCTACCACAAGCCCAAACGAGAAGCGTCTCTTAACATATTGTTAACAGTTTTATCAAGTGAGAAGTGTAATATCGATGAACTCCTATCACAAGCAAGAACCAAAGTGTATATCTTTATTTCCAATCTCTCTGACTTATAGATAGTTAGTTACCCCAGTGTATAAATTGATGCTACATAAACGGTGCAAGCTACTAACCTTAATGACGTTTGTAATCAATATTGACTCTTACTCGAGTGCACAGATAAAAAAAAATGTGTTGCATGTTCTAGCGAAACAAAAAATAGTTTTTTTATAAACGTACATACGATATGATACATTTTTTTGTAAAATAATATAATGTCGTAGTAATATTGCCATCCCAGTGCAGGTTTGAGGCAAGTTATAGTGTTTTACTATGAGTAAGAATCAATCTTTCAATTGACTGCAGGAATTTGGTTATTACTTCTTCTTAGTCTGGCATTTCATTTATTTTCAAACTGTCTATGAGTAACATCAAGCAAATTTCCAGGTATTCTACCCAAGCTCGTTAAATTATTCCTTATATACATATTGCAAGTAGAGGGACTAGAGACGTAGAAAATTAAGCTGGTACAATTGGACTCGGCTATTTCATAAGATTGAGAATACTTATTTACCAGTGACGTCATTCTGTTGTGTTGTGTCTTCTCATCTCATGGACTGCTGTGCCGACTCTGATCCGACTTGGCCAGCTTCCAAGTAGCGGACGACGTCAATGTGTGACCACGTGATAAGAGGGTGCGATTGTCCCCGTTGACGAGCGCAATTTGGAGCTACCAAGCAAGTTTCCAAGGCCGAGATTCGTCCCTTATCGCTCCATTTCCCCTATACACAGCGCGCCACGCGGCCTAATTAATAACTAACACTCACGACTATATACAAGGAAATCGTCCCGATGAAGATTGTCACAGTTAACGAGCCGACTCGACTGGCGGGGTTGATGTATTGTTCGAGTTATCTGTAAAGACAGAGTTATGCAAATGGTTATTCTATTCCTGGGTAGCCGAGCATTTCGAGTTTGATAAATCTGTTTCAGGGCTTCGTAACTTAAAGATGATTGAGCTCGCTTTGCATATAAATGCATATATTATTTGACGGCATTATGTGGAGATCATTTCCAGTGTTCGTGGGAAGACTTCTTTGAAGATACGTGACGAAGTGGAAGAACGATTGTAGACTGTGACTGTGGATCTAATGGATGC
Organism: Isoperla grammatica; assembly: GCA_945910005.1. Lineage (NCBI taxonomy): Eukaryota > Metazoa > Arthropoda > Insecta > Plecoptera > Perlodidae > Isoperla > Isoperla grammatica. The sequence goes on from OX246737.1 coordinate 116,909,117, forward strand.
TCTCTTTTTGTTACAGAGCAATGACAGTTGGCAGGGACATGATAGTGATCAGGTAAGCTAACCTTTCTACACTTATTGTTAAATGGAAAACGCCATTCAAATATGTTCATCTCATTAAATAATCCGCATGGATTTGGTAAAACGTGGAACGTTCTTTAGAATATCTTACAAATGAATGTGTATTATATTTTTACCAACGAAAGCTGCCACATTCCTGTTTTTGTCGCATTTAAAGAGTGGTAAGATATCGTTCTTCCAAAGAATATCATCACAAAGATGATCGTTTAACTCGAATAAGTATCGTTGCAACTCCATTTGCTGTACGAGAATGCCAAGTTGCATTTATCGTTTATATGAGACGGCAATTGGGTTTTATGGGCTGGAACTCGCGAAAAGTAAATAATGATAAGGAGGAATTACGTTAAAATAAGGTAAGTTCTACACAAGTGTATGTGCATATTTCCAGTTCTGGTTCCTATAGCAGTTATTTGAGATCTCTTTTCATGTAGTAATGACACAAGAAGTTATGTTAGTGAATGTAACACAAATGCATGTCTTGAAAGTATGATGAATTCGAGCTCACGTATATAGGTTCCGCAGGTGCGTGGATACAGAATCTCATTAAAACACTAGGATATGATTGGCACTTTCTTCCGCATTATTCCCCTTAATCCCAACGAGAGCACAAGCACATAAAAGTATCCAACAAAGACATTTATTGTTTCATACGACGTCTGAAAAGAAAAAAAAAACGTCCAAAATAATTGTTCTCGGGAGAAACATCGGGGGCCCCTTCTGTTCCGGTGCGAGATAGGATTACGCCATGACACTTGTCACATTTCGCAATTACGACGCGATAAAGTACATAAATACTTAAATCCCGAGCCGTAATACTTGGTCACCTGTCCGAGGGGCTGAGATTAGCGATGCGGCGCACGACAGACGGGGTAATCCCCGACGCGATCGCCCGATGACAGCGCATTCTGACGGTGACGGCCGCAACTCGAATACACTTTCGACCCTCTCGTTCAGTGGGTCCCTCCCCGTGGTGACCGGTGCCTGCCGAGAGGGCCCTCGTGTATTTATTCATCTCACACACGGCACTCATCCTCTTCATACTTACCGATAGAGGTGGCTCAGCGGTAAGACGCGAAACTCTAATTCGGAAGGTTGACGGTTCGATTCCGGCCACCGGCAGTCTTGAGTGAAGGTTTTTTCCGACGTTTTCTCCAGTCGTAAAAGCGAATGCTGGGATTGAGTCCTACTAATAGCCCTCGGACAATCCCTCCCAACCATCCAAACACCCTAATAACCTAGTTAGTCACCTGAAGAGGGGCACATCAGGTAAATCTAGTGTGCACTCTATAACAGGGATTTCTACTAAAAATGATTAATTATCTTCATATTTTTCTCACTAATTCGTACTTGACGACCCTTCTTGCGATCCAAACACCCAATTACCACCCACGACCCCTAAAACTCATTATGACGACCCCGGCGATGTGTAATAGATTTGATTCGGCCGACATCGTATGACCTATAGCTGTCGAGTACGTCGGAAAACTTGGCAAATACTACTACTACTACTACTACTACTACTACTACTCTCGCTCAGCAGCGTAAACAGTAAACAGTAAGGGGGAAGAGGGGGGGGGAGAATGTCTCCTCCACCCCCTGCGTTATGGCACCCACTTAATATGAGTTCCACTTCTCCACAGTGAAAATAAAAAATACTTATATCACATTGGTTGCAGAGGTAAAATTAATGTAACAGTGTTGCCGTTATTTAAATGGAACTGTAAACATACAAATACTAGTCTTATAGTTTATCCACGACCTGTACCGTGATAGTAGTATCAACATAAGGTAAAGATACAACTAATAACCTAAGCTAATAACCAAGATCCGTGTTAGTTATGTCTGAATGGTTCTGCGCATATGTTCCGTAAAAAAGATAAAACTACAGCACAGCTTATTATGAAGTTAGAATATAATATGTTCTCTAATATATAGCTGCAGGATTTTGCACGCAGCCTTCCGTTCGTGCTTCGTACCAAGCATAACTGTATTTAACTTTTATAATTTATAGTCCGTAATGAAAACTAAGGGAATGTATATTAAGCATCTTTTTCCTTGTACAGCATATTATGGAACTCTAGAAACAAAGGTGAAACCAATTAAAACAAAATCTGCAATCTGGTGAATCCCCGGACGCTCATGCAAGCATATCCGGGAAAGAGAACCCTTTCCACTGGGCGGAGTAAGACTTGTGGTTGCACGGCAACCTTGTGAATGCTGACGACTGACGTCATAGATGAGTGAGTCGGAGCCAATCAGCGGGTGGCTTGTTCAAATACTGACATTTAGTTGGCCAATATCGCACATATCTATGTAGCGTCAGCATTCACAAGATTGCTGTGGAACAACTTAAGTCTCGTGTAATGCCAAGCAGACTACCAGCTAATTCTAGCTATAGTGAGAAGTATATATATATATGTAATAGCTTTCGAAGGATTGACTATTTAGCTTGTAGAAAGTATACTGTATGCATGTGCTCAAGCTACTGTCGACTGTCAGCTACCGGGAAAGAGGCAAGTTATACCTGAGCCACGAATACCGACATCTCTTTGTATGACGAGTCTTGTACACAAGTTTGTGGTTAAAATTTGTAATATTTTTGTATCCAAGTATTCAAAATGTCGTCGTTCATCATTATATTTGAGTTGGCTGTTCTGTTAGCTCAAAAACAACTTTTATTTATGAAGTTTAATTTATTAAAATGATAGAATATCTTTGTACAGCCTGACCTAATCAAGCATAAAACAATTACTTTATTATGATTGCAACAATGATTACAATAGTATTGCGTTGAGTGAAGACGATGAGTAATGCGACTTATCTAGTGGAAATAGACTGTTAAAAACACAATGATAAAAACAGGGTGTATCCGTATTTCCATTGAAACAGTTCGTTTGTTATTTGAAGGTGAATATATCCTCCACGGTGTAATATTTGCTGTGTTTGTGGTGTGTTTGAAATATATAACTGACCGCTTCCCGCACACGGCTATCTACAACACATGACTCACTGGTTACGGAGGCCAAAGTGTTTGCTAAATTATTGCAGCAAGAGTGGTTTAGTAAACGCTAAATTGCCAATGAAGCTATTACTCTTCCGAAAAACCTACTCTTGGGTTTGAATATTCATTTGTATTTAATGTTTCCGATTTTACGATACAGCTTCTGTGTTAATAATAACGTACACGAACCGACCATGGGAATGGGGAACAACTCCATATTTAGTTAGTTTTCGAGTTATTTGTATTATTTTTGTATTGTATTATTTATTTTGCATAAACCTGTGGTGAGGATGTCCAAAATATATACCAATGTAGGATCGAACATTCGTTAAAGGATTCTTTAAACAACGTATTATAATTTGTCGTATGTCGGGTGGTAAAATGGGTGAGATACTTGTAGAAAACATATGTAAGAATTGTTGAACTTTGATAATCGGAAGAAAACTAAATAAATAAAATCGTTCCACAGCCACCTTGTGGATACTGACGTCATAGATGAGTGCCCGACCATTGACCAACCAAATGTCAGTATTTGAAAAAGCCACCCGCTGATTGGCTCCGACTCACTCATCTATGAAGTCAGCACTTAGACAAGGTTGCCTGGAACGTAAAATGCATTAAATTTTCTCGTTCTATTATCATAAACCTTAAATTCTGACGCGCTTTAAGCCGTTTATGTCGAACTTTGAATGTATTTGTATGAGATTTGGTTCATATATGTGTTGTCACACAAACCGTGCAATTTAACACAATCCATAGAAAGCGACGGAAAGAGAGAAGTTATTTTTAATCTTTTTAATCTGGCCGTGCGTGATTCTTCCATTTGCAGTTAGCCCACCCAACGCGCCGTGTCCATTAGTGTGATTTATTCCGCCAATATGCTACGTTTAACACAGTCTGTATACGGGCAGTCCGTGATTTTGTTTCGATTCCAGAGTTAATTTGAGACAGAGTATTAATTGTGCGCGCAACGCGGTATCTGTACTCAAATGTGGTACTGTGGCCGCGGTATATGACGAACCGTGGCTACTTCACTGCTGGTTCGTATCATGGCGTTGTGCATTTAAATATTTTGATAAGCTTCGTTGCTGAAACAGGACTGTCTATTTTCTCTCATCAAAGTGTATCAATTCCAACTGTGTCCACAATGGGGATTTGATATTCGTTAAGACTGTCGCATGCGTTTGGGTGAACTTTTTTTTCACGCTGAAATTATAATTTTATGTATTTTTTGGATCGCCAAATCCGGCGACTTTTTCAACCCAAACATTTGAAACGTCATGATAGGCTATATGCGTCGTATCTGAGTATATTCATAAAATTTAAATAAATGTTTCACGGACGGACAAGTTTAAAAAGTACGTATAATGCTCACTTTATGACATATTCTTGTTAAAATAATTGAAAACGGAGACAATATCAATAACATGCATCAAGATGGAGCTTTCTAACGCAGCCTAATAGAAAAACAGTGAGCTCCAGTGTGGTCTAGGTTGCTTAAACTCTTGCATGTTGTATCCAAACCAGGTGTAGCGAGCAATCTTAGTTGAATATATGTCACGTCCTAAGATTTTATTCTGGTGTCATATAACGTTGTTTTATTTTCTATTGTATTTTCCGTCTGTCAGTAGCGTTCACATTTCATGTCTTATTGCAAGACACCATCTAGAAGTACCATTTCTGTAATTGTATCGCTTTCAGTACCGTCATGTTGGTATGAACATGTTGTACGAGGAAATAATACACAACTTGTGCTATTTCGTTATGTCGGGCGAAGCTGTTGTCAACAATGTAAAAACAGGGCACGGTTGCTCTCGGGTTTGCACGACAAATTAAACCCTTTTATCTCCTGTTTTCCCATACGCTACATCTATATTTTTCGAGTTAATGCTATATTATTACACACAATCAAAGCTTCGTAACGGCTCTTTTTCAGCAACCCAAAATTACTGACCATGCAGTATTTCTCCCAATCCGAAGGTCACGCCCGCGCCCCTCATTTTATACAGCAAGCCATCGTAAAGCAGTATGTTCATTGAATTTACTTTCCATTGGGCAGTGGGGCTCTTTGTTGATTACAGGCTTTTATCAGGGTAACTAAATTCTTTATCCGAGTTTCTTTTACCGTCGCGAAAGTCGTTGGCGAGAGTGCGGCAACATAATAAAACAAGTGTTTGTTTGGTGGTTTGTCCCATAGGGGCGACCGGAATAAGATTGGCCGACGTGGCCACGCTGCTTTATAGTCGTTATATATTCATACTTGTTCGATGTGTGTGTGTGTACAGTTCCGTGCATCAGTAATGCAATAGCCTGGATGCCGGTTGTAAAAACATTCTAGACTTTGAAACAACTGCGGCACTGTTTGGTTTATGTTCATAAACCGTTGGTTGTTGGTTATACGGTCGTAATGTTCTGTATGCGCCTTTTTACATCGGATTGGACTGATCTCTTATCAATACATTGTGGTGACAATTTGAATCTGCCAGAGAGCGCCGTAAGCACAATATGAATTAGAGTGAACACAATATTGATTAACCAATCATTATTTGAGAAATGAATGATTATTGGGATACCAAGAGTTACACTTATCACGCTTGCAATTACAAGATATTCATGATCAATTTTAGTTAATCTAATTATCAAGTACTTGCAGGTGTAGTCAATTGTAGTCAAAACGTTACAATGTATCAAACACACGGTAACATGTTATACACTAACCTTGTATTGCAACTTAAAATATTGTATACAGAAACCTTAATGGTGCGAAAAACACATTGTGGCAATATTTGTCTATGCTTTATTAATTGTAAAACGCTCCATCCATTGTGATTCATTAGAACCTAACCAATTCATTTGCATGTGATTGATTTACATGTTTTCATATAGTAATACAAACTATTGTAGGACGTATTGGCTTTTGAAATAATTCATGTGCGAATCTCTTGTCTTCTGAACTCTGAAACAGATTACCAAAGTACATGAATAACAAGTCACCGTGTCTATGTACACATCTAGTATTCTACTCGAGATTCGGTTACGTGTTATGATGCCAGACAAAATTAATGCAATACACAATTATTACTTCGAGCCCAACACATCTTATGACAGTCGAGAACTCTGCCGCTTTTATCTAATCTCGCGGAGACGTCGGCTCTGAACTATTTTCACTCGTGACAGTTTCACGTAGAAATTAGATTGGATAATAACTTGGAATGATTAGTGTGTCTAGTCAAAAGTTTGCACTGAAGTTGAGATATGAGCTGAATAACACAGGAGGCGAGACGTGGAAAGGCGTGGAGAGACGCACCGTGGAAAGTCGCTGCGACAGACTATCAGAACACGTTGTACTCCGACTCGGAATTACGTTGCTGTAATGACGCGCTGCGCTGCGGAAGAAAATTGAACTAACATGTTCTCTACACACTGTATATTAATATTATACAACGTAATTAAATAGATAAACATTGTATGTTCGTTCTACCCTTTAAAATAACATTAGTGACACACGAAAATGTATGAAATTAATTAGTTGAGGACACACAATTTGAACTTCTCTTTGCCCTTAAAACTGAGCCTGTGATACAGCGAAAAATATTTAATGTAACCGCTCGTTAGGTAGGCTATAATATCAACAATAAAAATCACTTTCTCCTTAAAGATTTATCGTCACTACAAACATAATAAGCTATGTTTACATGTTAACAATATTTTGTTTGGCGGCTACTACCGGTTACAAAAATAAAGTAACAAACAATAAACAAATAACTATGCTATTACAACTGTAATTTGGCACCGTTTAAGTGGCACCGTGTTTGTTTTTACTTTCTTTCACTAGGTTTTAAATAATAAATCAATTAATGTGGGTTATTTGTTGTTTCGTTACCGAATGCAAATATTGTGATTTCTTGGAAAAGTCTTGAACATCATAACATTTCTTTTTGATTTCATCTAAAAATATAATATACATCTCCCACGTGTCTCAGGAAATTGGAAACCTCTTCTTATGTCAACTTCCGCTATTATACTATCCAATAATATTGAAACACTATAACAAATGTTCGTATTATACGCGATACAGACATTTATGTTTTTTTTTCTCTCGGTCGTGAAGAACTGGAGTTGCATTCGTAAGATAAACGCGCTTTTTAACCCCTTGTCTGCTGGGATGCTTTTAGTTTTATCAGTTCTCAGTCTTATAGTCATGGATATTTACTGTCCTGTTCCCTGTGCCAGAATATTTTACATATATACGAGGCGATATTTATTTTCCCAGATTAAATGCAAACATTGTTTAGTGGTACGCTGTGGCTCTTGGGAATCAATATGAACGATGTGACTTGAATAGCGTTTGAAACTCTGGTTTGAATGGTGTTGTTTGTCCTCAAACATGGGTGGGTCTACGTAAATACTAGGGTGTACGCTTCGGTGTAACCAAAACTAATCTTTCTCTCCAGATATTATTTCAAAACTCTTCCCAGGCAATTTAAAACAGACTGCGAACTTCATTTGAATACACATCAATTTTTAATGGCATATCAAACTTTTCAATCAACGTTTTTAACGAGAAACGGTTCCAACCTATCGCGAAAATATGTATAAAGTTCGAAAAAGGGTAAAAAAAATGGATTTCTATAAAAGTATAAAATCTTTCCCCGGGTCATCGTATTTCTTTCTTATGCGTTCTGCAACGTCTAAGATGTTATTTTTGTTGTGAACAACTTTGTCCGTTAGTTGGTATACGTGTTTTCGCACGTTTTATAACCCCTATAAAAACAAAAGGTCGTCAATAAAAAAAACTCCCAAGCTGATCATGAGCAAACTTAGTAAGGTTACTTACGATTGTAACGCGTGTTCTTGTACTGCGTAACGCGACGCACGCACGCACGCACTTGCGTGCGAGCGGGTTGTTGCGTTGTTGTACCTAAACAAAGAGATCATAATCACAACGCCGATTATTTATTTGCAAAGAAAAAGTTACATAATATGCCATTTCGAAAATTTCACGTTTTACAAACTGTCCCGTTAAAAAGATTAACAGTTAATATTTAAATTAGATTAGTAAATTTATCATTAAAATTCTTTGTTACTGAAGGATATAACCTTCAGTAAAAAAAAGTGTAGTGTAGTGAAAGTAATATAGGTTACATCACTCTTATTCATTTAAGATTGGTAAAAGTCAACTTATACCCCTTTTCTCAAACGTTGAATAAACCAGTGACAGTACCAACTGAAATCCACATGCTGTTAAAGCGTCAATTGTAAAACTGAACTATTGTAGAACTGAACTGAAAAAACTTACGCTCCATATTTACAGTGTTCTACACTGGAAACAATCATGTTTTTCACTTCTTTTCGAAAATCTTTTATTCGTACCGGTGCCACTGTTTCGAAATATTACAATTTGTGGTCGATTCTCTACTACATGCCGAGATATCTAAGCGTTCTTCTTTCTCACTCGCACCACCCTCGTATTGTACTCTATTACTCACACGCAGTGCAACATATTGCCGGTAGTCATTGAATCGTCCAACAACAATAGTTGTTCCAATATTATCATCGTTCAAATGGCGATCGGTCCATATTATTCTACGTTTCCACATTGTCTAGGTTGGCGGCGTCGAATACGTGGACTGGCTTTGTGAAGCAGTTCGAACAAAACATTTTTATTTCAATGTATTGTTCTCACGTAGCGGAGATCCTTTCATCATACGAACATCTGTTGTAACTTGAGTTAACTGGTTTTCCTCCTCCATGAACGCATAAGGTTTTCATTTCATTGTTTCCTCGTCAGTGTGAGAGATAACTCGCGGGACGTAAGTAGTTGGCTACTTGCCCGACCTCGGTTTCTTCCCGCCTTCCGTGTCCTTCGCGCGGAACTGACTAGGGGACGCCCCCGACTTGTCAGGAGTAGCTCGTGAATTTACACCACACTAGGCGAAAACTAGTTTTGTATTTTTAGCTTCAGAAATCAAATTAAATCTATCTACAGGTATGGTATAGTGGGGTATCATACAAAAAGAGGAGACAATAGCCACCCTGCATCCTAAATCTTGCTAAAAAAAAAAAAAATACCTAATAGATGAAAAGTTCTGGGATGTGATGGGTATTTTTTTGGGGAGCTCGAGCAGCTGTCACACTTCTTCGTGGATTTGCTTGAAGATAATGGAGTTCAGTTATTAATCCTTGACGATATTATTTTATCAATGCGCTTCGTTCAATATATGCTACAAAATTATCAGCTATATAACAAAAACCGTTTGTGTGTAATATGTATTTTTTTGTTTTAATTATCTTTAGTATACTGGATCATTGTGGTCACCCGATGTACGTTGGACAGTAGACAATAATTAGTAGTTCTCTCTCTGGTAACTTTGAAGCCGTCATAGAAGTGAGACAAATAATAAACAATTGTGTGATGTCCCACACTGAATATCAGTTCTCATAACCGAGTCTTTTTGTACAGAGGGTTTTTATTTGTACCTTGTTCAATTTGGATTGATAAATATATCAACGCTACCAATACGATCATTCATCCTTTGCATCGCGATATGTTTACAAATCGTTACACGCTGAGCGTTATTAGCTGCTACATTTACCCGGCACCTCCACCAACCATGGTAAACTCTCACTTCACTGTGATTATACTGACGCGACGTCAGAGCGGCCAGTATGATGTCATATATGATTGAAGCATCACCCAGAACATGACCGGGTATGATTTTAATATTGCAGTAATGAAATGATTACAATAAAATAGAATAAAAGACAAAAATTCCAAATTCCCAGCGAAATTTATTTAATTTAAAAAAACACCCTAACTTATACGAAATGAGGGGGTTTCTTTCAATTTTTTTCTCCATGGCAACATACTAAAAAATATCACCAATATAGCCGCCACCCGCATAGTTTTAATATCCATGAACACCATCAATTCATCTATATTCACGCGTGTTCTTGTATAAACACACGCGCACGCATGCCCGTTGATATTTCGCTCATTTTACCATCATCCAGCCGATTCGAGACAATCTAAATTCTAAATGGGATATCTTCGAGACATCATATTACCGTGGGTGGAAGAGTTCGTGTTGCGATTTGATTTTTTCCATTAGGCCGCGCGTAAAACGCACACTTTAGCTACGCCCGCCAGATACCAGAAACGCTCTCGGAAATTTAATTTTCCCCTCATCGGCTCACTTATTCATATCCTGCCTGGCTGCCACGTTCCCGTCGGCCGTTATTCTTGGAGGGCGCGCTCACGTCTACTTTTAAAATTGCAATCGAATCACGCGTGTCGTGAATTGAAACCGACGGCCGGCGTGACATCGACATCGGACGATGCCCCCCCCCCCCCCCCCCCGGGCCGTAGTTTGTAATTGAATTACACGTGGCCGCACGCGCACAGGACCAGCTTAGCGTACGAAGACGACGGGTTCTAGGGTGTGTGCGTGCGCACGTGACTTATCTGGTTCGTACAGGTCGGACTCGGTCTTTGATTTCTAGTCTGAATATTTTAATTATATATTAATTCATTTACTTGTTGATTCACTCATTCATTTATTCATTCATTCATTTATTAATTAATTAATGATTAATTATTCTTTCTTTCTTTCTTGATTATTTCTTTCCTTCTTTATTTAATTAATATTTTACATTCATTCACATACTACAAGTATGTGTTACATGTTATATGACACTGGCACTGAGGAATGTGAGGGTAACAGAAAGATCTTCTGCCTCGTAGTACATAGTAACTGTTGCCCTCATATTAACATGATATATATACAATAACAAGTACGTAAATTTTAAAGGAACCAACTATAAAAGAGAACCGCAAGTAACGTAAGTTTAAATATAAAGAAATAAGTAAAAAAAAGGAAAATATGCGTGGAAAATAAACTTTATACAATTGAATACTGCGTTTTGTGCTTTGATTGAATGACGGGTCACCTTTCCATGTATTTGGAAGAGAATCCCATAACAAAACAGATCCGTTGAAGGAACAGTCTCATATATTGATGATCTGGATTATAAAAGACGACTGACTAAATATCCTTACACGAGGCTTTTAATAAGATGTCCGTGTTGACTTTGGAGTCAACTTTCAGAATAAGCTTTGATCTTATAATGAAAACTTTTTTTACAGCAAAAAGCACACTTTGTACGATGCTAAAGTAATTTTACTAAAGTAATTGAAACTTGCCGGTACTTTATTTAATGAAGTGCATCTCTATGCTTTGGCTTTGCATACAGTCGTTTCATACCAGTACTATTCAGTCTATTGAGTACACGCAGACACAATGAGCAGTGTTGCTAATACTGTTCACCCGCTCGAAAGGTATTTATACTGTTACGGGCTCATAACGGTAGTGTTAAGTTTTTAAGTTTTTATATTATTTAATATTCTGGAAGCATCTCGATTACCCTTTCTGCTTTTGGGGATGACATGAAACATATTTTTTTGTTTTATATAATACTTGATTTTGGATAAAATCTATTATTAGTCATAGCTAAAATTGTAACATATAAACATGATATGTGAGATTCAACTAATTGAATACGAAATATAGCTATTCCGCTGATTACCGCACAAGCTGTTAAATTTATTGAGTTGATCTAGCTAAAGTGTCACTTGACGTAATTGCCGTAAAGCTTGTTTTGTTTGCACCGCGCGAGTTTGAAATCAGTGAAACGGTAATCGAGTTAATGAAAGGACAGCTACTTGCTGACAAAAGCAGCCGATATATTCAATCGATAAAGCTTTTTGTTTTGTGTACGTACGTACGTGACATGATAAAGTTCTTTACAAACGAATAATTCCCATTGTTTGTATTGTATACAACGCGCTCGCTCGCGCACACACACACACACAGGTATTGTGCAGTTTGTTTTTCGTTTTAACTCTTCCATAATACCTTGATTAGAGTAACACCATGGGTAATGTAAATTACAGCTGGTCGGACAAAGGTTACCGGAACCGAAACCAGAACCCTCTGCGGGTATAAATTTACTCGGACAACGCGCGTTAGCTATCTATAGGAAACCAATAACCCAGCTGACCTGAATACAAACTTGGAAACCATTTGAACTTGGTGAACTCATCGTGGACACAAGCCGAGATTAATGCAGAGGACTAACTAAGGAAATTAATGATTGTATATTTCGACGAAACTCTGTTCAGTTAGTTCAGTGAGATTGAGTTGATGATCACTTTCTTGACAACGCGTATTTATTAAATGTTCTCTTCCTAATAGACAAAACGGCGCCGTAATCAGAACTTCATGCATTTGCATCAAGATAATTAAATTTTCTCAGTTTACTTAACTCTAAAATCGAGACATTTATATACCAGTGCATTTTTAATTTCCAAGTGGCTTCAGTGTTTCATTTCTATAAAATATTCTCCAGAGTTCCGCTTCTCGTAAAAAGAGTTCTGTTTTTAATTGCGCGAAGAGGATCGATCGCGCTTGATGCTCGGTTTTCTTCGAAAGATAGTTTAATTCCGAGATGGTTCTCTCATAAAGATGAAGCCGTGTGAAACGCTGCTTTATCCAACCTAGATACGACGAAAACAAGTAGTACGATATTGTAATGCTACGTTCTACTTTTGCAAAAATGATAATGTTCCTGCGAACCGGTTTCAAAACAAGGCATTCACGTCGACACTTTTCCGTATATTTGTGTAGGTGTATTATTCCTTGTCTATTGAAAGCACCGGCTCAACTCCCGTGCTGTTTCGTTGTGCATTGCTTGTTACATAACGTGACTATGCGGCAAGGCTAAGATGGGATGGTTCATAAAGAATTTTTCAAAAGGGAAAATCTTCCAAGATCTTATGTACAGGTCCCATAACGTAGACCGCGTATAAGTACGCCGTATCTTCATACCTACCCTATAAACAAGATTCGGATACTCCTGAGTACTTCTCTGTGATTACTATTATACGTGTGGTTGTATGTGGGTGGCCAGAGCTGTCAGTGTCACTCTCCCAAACCTTGGTCCTTGCTCCCTGCCCAGTCGCAACAGTCTGGCATTTCCGAAGAATATGACTGTAGCTTATCAGTCAAAATATTTCCTTCATACATACACGAAGAGCCGTAGAAACAATCCATTGCTTGTTGAAAAAAAACGATTTTTAAGTTTAACTGTAGCTTTGGGTGTAATTAGGACGTTTTGTAAAATCATCTAAATTAGCTCATTTGTAATTTAACTTCAAAACTTTTAATTTAAATTGAGTTTTAGTTTAAGATGTAATTAGCATGTTTTGTAAAATAGTCTTAATTAGACCTTTGTAATAAAAGTTAGAAATTATAAAAAAAAAAAAAAAATCCCATTTCCCACTCTCAATTTTGTATGAAGGTAAATAATAAAACAGACCGAACAAATGCTCTGTTTATCGCAGCTAAACGACAGGAGTGGTTTTTGATCGGTGTTGCAATCGCTTCTTATGTTTAGTTGTTTACTTGTTAACAAAACGACGTGTTGGAAATAGTCTGTTTTTACAAGATTTAATTACAACTCACTAACATCAGTTTGAAAGTGTGGGTTTAGGGTTACCATATAATATGTGGAAATAGAATGGATAGTACACACACTCAGGAAGTATAACGAGAGCAAAGCGCAAGTTGATCTAGTGTGGGGGGAGACTTCAGCAGCACGAGTCTCATTTGCCGGAATCAAAAATATGTGTTCGCATTATTTTGGATATTTCAAGATTTTAGGCTGAAAAAGGACAAATTGACTAAACAATTATTTAACCCGTCTGCTTAGCATCTTTCTCTCTAGATTCACGGGCGAACGCACCGACCAACACCAACACTCGCACGGATACACGAGCACGATACGAGCTTTTAGGGGGGGGGGGGAGGGGGGGGACTTCTCAATTTCCGAATAAAATCCCTTATTTCGATGGCGGAATTCCGGACGATTCACTAAAAATTCCTTGCTTAGAAAATAGGACAGTGCAGGATTTTCCGGACGGGAACTCTATGTGTGTCTTAATAATTTACGGCCATTATTAAACGTGTTGCACGTTATTCTCTAGAAACCTTGTCTTGTACGTAGACGGAACCATATCTGTTTGAGATGGCCAAGTTCTCATTGTTATAACTTTGCCTCGCTGTTTGTGACAGGTCAACCAACGTGCGCGGCAATGCTGACTTAACCGCCTCACGGTCTCTCAACTTCTTACAATGATACTGTCACCTTCATTAATTTTAACAACTCCCTCCTTCTGATATTCAGACAGACAAGATATGGTGTGACTGTTATTCTCTCTTGTCAGGATACAAGCGCCGATAAATTGTCGCATACGACGCCTTGGGCTATTCAGAAAGACTCCGCGCGTCCAATTTCACGGTGACGCCCGCTCGCGCGTCTAAGATAGCGCGTTTTCCGCCCTTTGGAAATAACCGTCACACGAGAAGGAAAATTATGAGCTAAAATCAATGGCCCGTCACTCAGTGTAGTACGAGAAGCTGGGATTTCCATGAACGTTCACAATCCGGTCAACAACGGAATAACAGGGGTGGGGTTGTCTACCCTATCAATACGCGCATGCAGTACTGCGATGAAGACATGCACTTACTTGAGAGCTAGTGGTAACGGCAGATAACGATTGCACGTGCTCTGTTGCCAGATTTGTGTCGTGTCGTTTGTGTGTGACGTCACATGACTTGACTACGATGTTAAGGGCCGGTCTTACAATCTCCTAATAAGAAAGTTATTTGTAGCAATTAAGCTATTTGGAGGATTTCAAGGGTTTTGATTGGTCGTTGCCATGGAGACAACAAGCTATTCGACGAATAAATAGTTATTGGGACATTGTAAGACTGGACCTAAATATGGCAATGATTGGGGATCCAGATATATGAAGTTGACAAAACATCCTTCCTCAAACCAGCATTCGCTAGGGAAGCATTGTAATTATACCGGATCCGTTGGCATACACCATATTTACGAGTAGTTACACAGAGACATGGGTACTTTGAATGAATAACATTTACTCATAACATATCATCATGCTGGAGCAACAAAAAGTAAAAAATAAAAATTATAATTCGCATAGAAAGCCTCTTAAGGGGTAATTTATGCTCTCTTCATGTGACTGTATTTGTGATATTTGGAATGGCTAGGAAGGAATGTCTCGGGGATGTTAGCATGATCCGTCAATCCCAGACGAGGAAAAACATAGCAGAAACCTTGTCAGTATTGGGGTAGCAGGTATCGAACCGGTGACTTCGAAATTGAGCCGTGTGCGTTAGCACTGCGCCATCTCTATCAGTACCAGGTATTAATATATATTTTGTATTATTAATAAATATTATTATTATTTCGTCTGTCTCTGTGCCGAAGTTAAAATTAGTTTATTCTTACTTTATTGTTCATGTTTGATGCCCAATTGAAAATGTCTGTTACATATAAATAAATATATGTGTTACATATAAATGTTATATATACTATATTTGTGTTACAAATAAACCCGGGTTGCTATCTGTTCATCCCTGGCGGTGCGTGTGTGTGCAACTTTGGCCACCCCCGCCGAATGGGGCTTGATATACGCCTTGCTATCTGTGCATCCCTGGCGGTGCGTGTGCGTGCAACTTTGGGCACCCCCGCCGAATGGGGCTTGATATACGCCTTGCTATCTGTGCATCCCTGGCGGTGCGTGTGTGTGCAACTTTGGGCACCCCCGCCGAATGGGGCGTGATATACGCCTTGCTATCTGTGCATCCTTGACGATGCGTGTGCGTGCAACTTTGGGCACCCCCGTCGAATGGGGCTAAAGCAACCGGATCGCTTTCTCGTCAACGTAACGTTCCGCTCCGCCATGCAAGATGGTTCTTGAGGAACGCAATTTGAACAGCGAGGCGATATATGTTGCTGATAAAGGAATTTATTCGGTGGATTCCGTCGATATCGCCCATACGAGCGAGATGAGCTGGCGAATTACGGGACATGAATTGACTCAAGATTTCATGAAATTGGTATTAAGCTAGATCTCTGTTGTCGAGGCTTTCTAAGAAAATTGCATCTTTGGGGATGTCATAAGACCCACGTATACCGTTATAGATTTCCAGTTGTATTCTGATACGACCATTTGGTAGCTCGAACCATCTCGCCTATTGGAATAGTCAAACACAGAGCATTTCACGTCCACGTGTTATTGGCTTATTGATTCCTTCAATCTTGTGTGCATCTGTCAATACCAGAGGGTGTTAACTCGTTACAAATAACACTACTTTATCCGTATAAGGGATGCTGCCAGGGTGGGATATTGCGCGTTTGCTTCGTATATTTCAAGATTTTTTACCGTACTTGAATGCTGCAGCTGTTGAGTGTTGTTTCTCTGGTTGATGGACGTGATTCACAAGCCGTGTTAGTGGAGCGCCTGTCAGTCGACAGGACGCAACACGCCGTGCAGATGTAGTGAAGGTTGCCCGCCGCTCGGGCTGAGGCGCGGGGAATATTGTATCCCAATTCGTTCATTTGAGACAGCAACCATATCTCAAACCGCATTCATCACCTTCATCTGAAATATTTTAATAAAATTATTAACGACAACCACAAAGACATGCTGGAGATAATAACTCACCCTATAACCTTATCCTTCAGACCAAAATTCAAATATCCATTACCGATACTAATAATAATAATAAAAGTGTATTTATTTTTCCTTTTTTCTTTTACATGTGCAATCAGTTTAAACACAGTTCAAACATACAAGAAAATATGATAAGAAAAATGGGCGAATTTAAGTATAAAAATACTTTTCTTCCAATTGACCCTACTTACAAGTTAATGTTAAACAATATTAAATGTTAAATGATCAATGTTATACTATAACTTCCTCTTCATGTATTTAACTTTGTAACTTTTAACTTTGTTGTATGTACCACCTGTAGGCTAAAGAGTGTATGGGCATGCCCATAACTCTACACTGGCCATCCTGTCCTGTCATGGGACAGGAAAATAGCAATAAAATTGAATTGTAAGCTATGTTGTGGAAACAACACTACATAATTACAAGCTGTAGACAAGAATTTTTCTTGAGTGCTATGCAATGAGAAACTAGTTGAATCAGTTTCGATAGTGTAACTAGAGCCACGTAAAATTTGCGAATGACTATAACACCGAAATATATGTGAGCATGAATAACTGGTCCATTTTAAACCAGAAAATGGCAAAATTAACTTATAAATGTAATATGTATTGGTGAATAACATCAAAATTAATGGTACTCGTGTTTTAAATGACGAAAACCAAGAAAACTTTAAATTTTATTTGTGTCCTATGTTTTTTGGAATTTGGACGGTGTAGGCCCATAATATTATGCTATAAATGATCAATTGATTGATGAACGAGAAAATCTTGAGTCGCGAGCAGTCGCCCAGTGTCACACAGCCACCCACTATGAATAATAACTTATCACAGACAAGGCCTAGCTGGATCCATGTCTTGAACGATAGTTACGTGCGTAAAATACAGAAAATATCTATATAAAAACGCTAAAAACGGCTTTTACTTAATAAAACCGATATTTCTAATACATTCAAAAACGAAATGCGCTCTAAAATAATACGATTTTCACGGATAAAGCGTAGAGGCCAGACATGCACCTAATCTATACTTTACACAATCGGTTTTACTCTATTATTTTAAATTAGCATAACTATACGCATACGAGATATAAGCGTGGGTTAATCTTGATAAGCTCATCGCATAAAAACGCGCCGTAAGCCCACACTGTATCAATCACATAGATTCTGTGCCCGTATTAACGGCCTCCGTACCACCGTGGAGTAGGCCTAACATGTCACACGGAGCCGATGAATCTTCCACTTGTTTCCCATGGATGACGTGTTGGTTTAAAATTATACGTTGTTACATTTCGGTAACCATGACAACATTGTTATGAATATTAATCCTTTAATCATTGGAAATGCTATCGCGACACGTATATACGTCCAGCATTCATCCGACGAAAGCTATAGGCTATAGTGCGTTGTTATATATATAGATAGACAATCCAGGAATTATTAAATTTTAACTATAACCACCCAGATTACATAAAGTTTTTGGCTGTATGTCTACCTATATGCTACGGCACTACCGATTTCTGCAGATTAAAATTGTTTCAAAAAAGCTGCAAAGTTATCAAAAGTAAACCAAAATATAAGTTATCATCCCTAGAGAATTTTGGTCGAGCTTTATGAATAATTTAGTAGGCTACTAACATTTGTTTTTACCTTGGCAACAATCAATGGGAAGCCCATGCCTTGGATAAAGAAATTCATACTGGCGACGCCGTAAGAAGCAAGGTTTCCCCTAAAATTGTGAGAAAAGACGGTCGCTAACACGGTCTATTTCAACGGTATTCAACTCGAGATTGCCCGATAGCTTCATTGTTACTGTCCACTGTATTGACTGCAACAACCGTGAATGGAATGCGACCCCACCACGCCTGACAACATGCGAGCGATATGATCACTACAATACATGAGACAGAAGAACGGGATGCAACTAGATTTAGGTTGGTAGTTGTGTAACGCGTCACTTCACTATTACATAATCCGTGACGACAACACCTTGCAAGTTAAAGCGCCGCGACCATATAGTAGCGTACTAAATATTTTATAACACGTGTTTAGCTTTGTTGCTTGTGATTGTTTTTGTTCCAAATAAATATTTCCGTTTTTCAAATTAACCAATTCGCGCTGATACCGTCATTTTCAAGCGCATTGGAGTTTTGTTTCAAAGTTTGATATTGATTCGTACCATCGCAAAAAAAATTAAATGCACAGTCGTGTACGTATAGATGTGAACGGGAGGAGAACTTGTAAAGGTTGTGTGTATGAGGTGGATATGTTTGTTGAAGACAGCCGGAATTGAGTAATATGTTTGTGGTTGAAATTACTTTTTTTTGTTAAAAAGGTGTCTTCGGATATGTGAATTGATGAGTTATTCGTTGATGTCAAACCATTACGAATAATTCCAAAATGTTCACATTTAAAAATGTTTCGATGCCCGTGCACAGTTTTTGAAACAACAGTTGAAAACGGCCGAGCAATTGTCATATTTTTTCTCCATTCAAGGTAAAACGGTTGTATATGTCGTCGATCATTTGAGATAAAATATCGTGTTTTAAAAATTAATGCGAGTTTTTTTCTACGTTTCAATTCACAAAGAGACTGCATGTTTACTGTGAAGTCAAAATATACTATGCGATGCGGCTCCCCGAGGATAAATATTGGCGGGTTCTTATGCTTACTCCCGCGGGATTGGGTTTATTGAGAATTACCATCATAGCGGTAGAAAGGTTTATAGGCCACACTACAGCATATATCTGGCGCGGCCCAATGAGAAGCTTTTTAGATTATTACGTAGGTTATATATACATACGAATGGTCGGGGAATTGGAATGTGCAAAAACCAGTAATAAAATATTCAATCGTAACACATGTGAAAATGGTTATAACTTAGGATTGCCGGTGGTGTAAATCAAACCTACATTTGCAATTACAATCCTAAAGTCGTTCCACAGTAACTTTGTGGATGCTGACGTCATAGGCGAGTGAGCAGTTAGCCAACAGAATGTCAGTATTTGATCAATCGGCCCGCTGATTGGCTCCGACTCACCCGTGTATGACGTAGCATCCACAAGGTTGCTGTGGAACCACTTTAGAAAGTAGTTTACCTCTGGTTTGTGTGACGTCACTCTTGGCGCCTACTTCACGTCATCACCACACGCGGCGCAACGCAACGCTCTTGTTAACTCAATTTCATGAAGTACGTGAAGTAATTATCTTTCAATTCAATTATGATGTGATTAATAATTTGATATGGACGTCAGGCGGCCAGACGCGCTGTCACGTGTTTATTAATACCTTGACGAGGAAACTAAATTAAATTGAATTAAAACTACGTGATGTAGCAATATGGTAAACAAATAACATTCATAAATGAAGCCATACTCACTGTTATTTCTAGACTTTTTAAATTTAAATTTTCAAAGTGAATTCAATTTGTTTTCCCTCTCGATGGTGTGTTTAAAACGTGTGAAATAGTTTCGGATTTGTTTACCACGTGCGAAAAAGAGTTACGCCAATAGAGATAGACACATTTTACAATTATAAACAAAAATTCATATCAAAGCAGCCCATAGAAAAAAACTGTCGAAAGGAATCGTTCATGCAGAATATTCTTTGAAATTATATCACGTTAATTTCAGTCCATGGCATACTCAGGTGAATTGAGTTAAACAATGTTTGAATTTCAATGTTGCTTTGGATTCCAGTATAACAATCATCAATTCAGTCTCCATCTAGTCCTAGTGTTACTAGTTAACTAGTCTCATACCGACCTCAGATCATTATGCGGTTCTATTCATGCACGCTGTTTCAACAAAATCAACTAGTTCCTGGTGTGCTTTCACACATTTGTAAATACAGTCTTCTTCTTAGTAAAGTGCTCAAGCCTCACTAGTCACCTCCGCTGCTAGTAATTCCAGGTATCCGACCCAAAGTCGTAAATTACCTCTAATGGACTTGTATCAAATAGGTGGTACGAACTAGAGGAGTATACTCGGCTATTTTGGAAGCATGATCTACTTTGGGAGAACTTTAGAAAGCACAATACAAAGAAAGAAGAGTCGTATGCGTGCATTGGGATTCTATCCAAGCGATAAACAAGCTAATTCACAGATGTTTTTAATACTCTTATGAAAAGTAAGATAGATACAGTCGTCTCCGAATCAACCTAAACCCCCAACGGCATCGTGATTGTAATCGGGATTGGGATCGCAATCGTAAATTTTCTCATTCTAAATCATTACGACATTACGATTAGATTGTGGACAGCACCATAAGAACCATGTAAGTTAACTTTTTCACGGTTTGCGGATTTTGATTGCAATCCCGATACCGACAATAGGCAACACGCGTACGATTTTATTTGTTAAACCAAGCACTTAATTTAATAGTATATGATACACAAAGTATATTTATGCAAGTCCCAAGTAAAAAAGAAATTTTTAAATAGGTTTAATGTGTTCGCATTTATTGAAGTTTAAACTCGGGGATCTGAAACGCGTACAGGTGGCTGTGACGCAATGATTCAGTAGACGTGGCATAACAGACCAATCGCTGAGGCGGTGAGCGTACACAGTACAAAACCATGACGTCAAATCCACTCTACATGGCGGCGGCTCGTTTTTCGCGCCCTTTTATTTATCGTTACTAAACCAATTATTTTGAGGCATAGACTGATCCGTTTTTCAAAATTCAAAGACACAACATTATTAAATGAGAGACAAGGTATTTAAAAATCGATTAAAATTTTCATACGCGTGTTCCCTATTGTTGTGATTGAGGCTTTATGTTATGCTTTCGTCATAGATCCTAATAGTTCTGGCCATTGGCCAACGAGTGAATCCTAAATTCAAATACCGAATCGCTGATTGGCCACGAATCACTCGTCCATGACGAACGTCTCCGCAAGGTAGTTTCGCGACGACTTTATTTCGCCATCCCCGCCAGATGCGAAGACAACTTTCATCCTCACCCCACAATCCTGGATGTTTTGTGGCCTTCATCCAGCCGAACGCTAGTCAATTATTTGAAGTATCCGTCGTGTGGTAAGCGGAGTAGAGAGCTGATTGCACTACTCGTTAGCTGACACTCATTAGAAGGAAGTCTGTAAATCTCTCTAATTCGATAACACTGAGCTAATCAGGGTTTACGAAGTTCGAAATGGTCGTGATAAGATCTCAAAATGTGTCGATTTAACTCGCTTCGTCTTCGCTGCACTCGTGGAACGTCGACTTCGGAGGACAAATGAGATAGACACAGTTAATTACTTTCTGTGCGACTCAAGACAATTGGGAACGTCGATGATTCCTAATCAATTTACAGTTTGATTGGAGGTTCTTATTTATCTAGACTTCTTGATTAAATTCTACCTACCTGTGTAATCCTACATGGCCTGTCTCAAATGGAAGTTGTTCCAGAATGTATCTATGTTTTGTGTTACGCAAACCCATATTGTTAAATGTGTAATAAATAATATTAAATTTGAAGTTTTTGAAGCATTCGTGTTCATTTAGACATACAAATTATATAAGAATATTTTGTCTTGTATATTGAACATCACTAATTAAAATCTAAATTTTGTAATGATGTGAGAGTGACAAGGTCTTCGGATGGTTTCAGTAGTATGTTGCAATTATCTGATTTTACTAGGTATCTACGATGAATGCAAGTTTGCTTACACTTTCTGAAGCACTTATCTATCACTTCAGAAAGTTCGCTTCAATTCGCGTTTAGGATTTGAGTGAATGCACCTCTCAACTCGAGTCTATTTTTGCTGAAACTCGTCTGTAAACGTGCCTACACCAAGGGAACTCGCTATTCAGCCTATGAAATCTACTGAGGAAACCGGCTAGCCAAAGCTTGGGGTATTCAAAACTATAAAGAGCACGGGGTTTGTTATAAGCCTGTGCTAAAGCTGGAGCGTGTTCAATAGTAAGGTAGGTTGTTAAAAGTGTTTTAACATAAACCTCTACAATTAGATGATTAAATTCATTCCATACCCGAACAAAATAAACCACAGTCATATTTCATCTTGTCATTGCTAGAAATTTTTAAGTTCGTTCATACGACAAGGAAACCACATAACTTCCGTTCTGTCTTTCTTTCTTTCTTTCTTTCTTTCTTTCTTTCTTTCTTTCTTTCTTTCTTTCTTTCTTTCTTTCTTTCTTTCATTTTTTATTTTTCTTTTCGTTTTTTTACTTTTTGAGGTTTGAAACTCACCAACCGACAGTCTCCTGACAAACACTAAAATTGTAGCCATTACATTATCGACATACAATGAACATCTGTCTGGTGGTAAGATTTATTCCGTCTATATATATAGAATGCATATTTTCCAGAGCAACTCGAAGACTACTTCTATTCAGATCAGATCATCCCATTTATATGTCCGCATACTCGCACCTCTAATTCCTCACTTTAGATCGCATCACCTCTTTGTATACTAATAAGCAATAAGCCATGGAGATGTAACAGAATGTCGAGAATTATACTCTTGCCAAGATCAAATGGTTTTGTGCCTCAGGCTTTGGACTATTTCACTTTGCTTTGATATTCCCTTCTGTATTTCTGCTAATGGCAGTTACATATATATGTGTGTGTGCGTGTGTCCACACAGAAGTGTGGGATTCCCTTCCGGCTATATTAAGGGTCGAGTCAGTTAGGCGAAAGGCCATGGGTATCATGCATGCAATAAAGCTTTGAAACTCGCTTCATTTTGCTTCATTTCATATATATCGACCTTTAGTAGCTTCCAGTAGCATATCGTATGTAGAAGTATAATGTAGTATCTTTCAAACGGAAATCACCACAATTTGGAATTATTTGGGGCTACACAAAAACAACTATGCAAAGTGTTATCCGTTATTAATTAAGTCATACAGTAATTATGACATTTTTGAAATTGTCACATTCGATCCAAATGCAATATACATGGTACACCCATTTGAGAAATAACCCGTGTACCGTGATAATACGGTGTTGTCCCACGGACAATTTAAAAACATGTGTAATGTCGTGTGAAAGGTATGGATAAAAAATATTGTTTGCGCTCCTACAGCTTCATCTATAAACAAAACAAATAATATACGTATTTATTTTTATCACTTTACCCAGCCCAGGTACAAGAACAAATTTCGGTGCTACTGTTTATTATGTGTCTCGTTGCTGTGGCTCTAACACGTGATGAACACTCCACACTGCAGAGCGTGTAGCCTACATTATGATGACATATTTTCATAAAACATAAGCCCAAACGGTGGCGGTGTACGTGGCGAATATGCTAAGCTCCATCTGTCACATACATTGTGTCCTGTGTCCACTGTTTTGTTGTTTTATACAAAGCTTCTGTTCTGTCCTGCAAAGCGGCACTAGATACACCTAGCATATTTTGAAAAGAACTGGACATTCACATCTCATTCTTTAAACTGTGTAGGGTTGTAGTTCTAAAATATCTGCAAAGAACAGACGGCGTGTCTGAATGTACTATTTACCGTTGGAAGCCCCCTCCCTGGGGCCAGTAACTGATCCCAACATTTTCATATTTTAATTGATATTATTGTATGCTTCATTATTAATCATAATTGTACAAGATTGGAAATAAACTACTTTCACAAACAAATATTCATCTTTCTCTGGAAAATCACATTTTTCTATGGTTCAGAAAAGTAAAAAATTTAGCAAATTATAAATTGTTGTTTCATTAAACATAGACTCGAGCAAGACACCAGGCAGACGCGCGTGTCCCCGCGTTAGGCTTTTTATTAGAGTAGGGACACGTTCGTGGCTGAAACGTCTAACTGGGAGGGACACGCCGTGTCCTCTCGTGACCCCTCGACTATAGACTATAACCCTGTTTAGCTGGCATTTCCGTGAGTATTTTTTTCGTTTACCTTATGAAATATACCGAAAGAACTTCTTGTTGCCGAATCATTTCTAAGCTAATGTAACGAGATAGTATCGTGATATTATGGTAACACTGCGTTGATATTTGCAAGGGCCCAACATCTATTTTTCTGGTTTCTGTTGTTTTTCATTATCTTTATTATTATTAAAATATGTAGATTGGCTCGGTGGTGGAAAGAGAAGATATCCAGTGTTGTTCACCAATGTCAACCCAAAGCCGTGTTTCCGAGTTAATCCCCGGACTCCGGTGAGATTGTCAGCGCCTGTCGAGTGCTGACGCCCGCCAATATGCTGATTATTATCAGGCGAAACGGACTCATTATTTTTCCCTCGTTAAATTCTCTCTATCAAATACAGACACCAGCTACCAGTGGCGTAGCCACAGTGGGCGAGATGGGTTTACATTTTGCCTTTTCGCCGAAATCGATTTCTTCCTCATATTTCACGTTTTTAAACGCTTGTAAACTCGTTTCAGATTCGGGAGCATTGGTGATGTACACTACAATCTAAGTCATTATGGAATGGCACGAAAAATCATGAATGTTCTCATCTAAGAATGGTATGGTATAGTTTCCTCTCTTCTCCTTCTCATTCTCGTTTCTCTCACCCATAGTTTGTTTTTTTAGAACAAGGGGAAGGAAAGGGTTTGAACCCCATAAGCCCCCTCCCCCTTGGATACGCAACAGAAGACTATACGCTAGCGCTAATATTTGCATTTTTTTTTTTATCAAGATGGCATGATTGCCCTATTGTTTTAAACGCTAAAAATAATGTTACTGTTCTCGGGCAAATACAAGAAGAGATCGTTTCGTTTACTGCGTGAATTCGAGCGATTGGTCATTGTTATAGTTAAGTGTGGATTAACGCTGTTATGAGCGAACTTACACCTTATGTTCATCCCGTGTAAAGAGGCTTATTCAAGTGTCCGTCTCTCTTTGAACTCAGTTTCCTTTTGTTTCCATCGTGAGCGCATAAAACCTTTCATATCATTCGTCTGCCATCAAATTTTGTCCCTGTGGAGGCTTGAACGTTTACATATTATATCCATTGGCAAATAGTTTAAAAACAATCGCCAACCCTTAAAACTAAAAGAAATATTTCACGTTAAAAAAAAACAACGAGAAAGGCCAATTAGTTATGAATTTACCGAGTAAAAAAAAAAAAAAAAAAAAAAAAAAACAAGGGGCGGAGTAAAAATGGTCAAACTCGGTTTATTTGACTTAGGTGTCCTCGTTATTGTAAAAGTATGAATCGTTATTTTTTTTAAATAACAAATAATAAATAATAAGTAATAAATAATGGATGATAGATAATAAATAAAAAAACCATATATAATAATAAATAATAAATAATAAATACAAAATAATAAATCATAAATAAGAAATAATAAACAATAAATAATAAATAAAAAATAATAAATTCTAAATAACAAATAATAAATAATAAATAATAAATGGGAGTTTCTATCTAGTTTTGCTCATACCACCGCTACGATATACCTATACTGTACACATGCATTGAGTGCTATCTCCCGTAATTGTCAAGTTATATAATATCCTCATGTTGACTGTACTTCTTAATTTTATTGGGATGTGATTATGAAAGTAAATAAAGCGCTCGCTTCACGAGAGTAGTTTGATTACACAAGTCAGATGTTGATTATAGAGTTGATACTCGAAACCAGCGTAGCGAGCATCACATGCTCTGCATTGTTCATATAATTCGACTGTACAACCTTGTTTGTCATTTGGTATCCTTTCCTTTTGAAAAATACGGATGTTACGTCACAGGTGCCACGATATCTTCTATTTGATTTTCAAAACTAGTTTTGTCCTGAAATATATACTAGATTTTCACAGTCTATTAATTATTTTAGTCGCTTTTCTTTTAATCACAACTGGACTTGTCTTTATTTTAATTTTAATAATGCCATGTTAAAAATAACAAGCTTTTCACTCATACATGCATTGTTAAGAAATTAACAATCAAAAATAAATGTTTGACGTTTCACGGAGAATGTATTTGGAATCGGTAGTATAGAAGGATACCCCGTAAAACTTCGTGTCTCGTCGGCTGTTTCCGTACGTGTGCTATTTGCAGCCGGCTACATTTTGATGACGATACCATCATCTTGCCGTCGTAAGCACAGATGCAACAAGTGTGTGGCTTGCCCGTCCAAGTAGCCATGTTTGGTACAGAGTTTGTTTTTCGGTTGTGTATTTTATCTATGATTGTGTCTTTGCGTGTGTAAGTGATAGTGTGTTCTGTCGATAGGAATATTGACACAATCGTAAGGAGATACAACGCGTAGCCATGTAAACAACAAGTCTGCACTCGGAGAATGGCGGTCAATCGGACTGGAATGCGAGTGAATCATAACCTAAAAGTTGTCATTCGAAAGTAGCTGTTGGGCTTATCAATGAGTCTAGGCCTACGCCAACAAGGTCACACACTGTTTTTATCTATAGCTGATTGATACCAAAACAACGGTATCAACCGACTGTGATGTGAAATGTTTACTTTGTCTATTGAGTCGATAACAAAGAACACCATAGCCAATTATGTTCAGTTGAGATTGGACAACTATTTTAACGGCTGTACGCCCCCGCAGAGTAACGCCCTGTTGCATTGGTTTTGAACGTTGCAGTCACTTTCTTACCTGTAGCCCCCTAGGCTCAACAAACATGTGCTTCATCTTTTATAAATTACGTTTGTGTTTCGTCACGGATTGATTGGTTATTGCACCTTGTTATCAGTGTGATAATGTAATTGGGCCTAGGTTATCTGTAGCCCTATTTCGTTCGGTGGAATGATAACAGCAGTAGTCGGTTACATTCCTTACTTGAAATTGTGCCAAGGAAGTGTGTGTTGATTCATGAATCGTAATTTCAGTGGTAAATGAATTATTGTTGAACATGTCTACGAGAAGGAAACGCCAACAGCAGGATGGCTTCATGAAAAAAGTATCATCACTGTTCAACTTGGATACGGTGAGTTTATTCATTCTTCAACTTAGATCAGAACTAGGCCTACGTGGGCCACGCCCCCTACCGCTAGATCCTTCAGATGAAGGCATCATAGCAATTGATTTGGACTGATTGAACGACAAACAAGAGCTAGCCTACAAGGTAAACTAAATATGGCAATTGTAAAGTTTGTCTCAACTGGAGATTGAATGCTTTACATAGAAACCAGTGCTCTTGCCACTTGCATTACTGGGCCGTGAATACAAACTTCTTTCTAGTCATTGTTATTTGTTTATATTATGTAGCCTAATAGGTAGCCTAATAGGTCTGTTCATTTACATTTTGTAACAAAGAATTAAGTAGTAGATTAGGCGTTGTATGAAAGCATACATTGTTGCTAGGGGTGTTGCTTTTTTATAATGGACTTTTTTTGCACTCATCAAATTAGGCTAGGCCTACTCCGAATCCGATTGGCTTTCGATTGTCCATGGGTGATGCACTCCTAAACTGTGTATGTTTACTGAGCTTTCTATAAATATGACAATCTGGAGGCCATCGCGAAATCCAGAGGGCTGCTTAGGTTCGGCTAATCGAGCAATATACCTACCTTGTCGTCAAGATGTCACCAGTAGTGACTGAACTAGTCATGAAAGTTTTTCACCAAAAACCAATATTGTCATATTTTTCTATAATAAAAAATGAACTGTTCAGGTACAGGTTCAAGTGTCCAATTCCTAGATAAATATAATAAATATAACCAATTTGAGTTGTAAAATTAATTGAATTATTTTAGATTTAAAGTTTTTCATAGGTAGTCTTATATCTATCAATTGACCCTAGAGTAATCATAAATAATTCCCAAGGTCTAGGCCTATAGAAGAACAAACAATAAGTAGGGGTAATAAGGTTTTCATTCTGAAATCTTGTAGGCAGACTAATTATTAAGCTCAGTAGTTTAATATTTGTATTATTCCCATGACAATACTTGAGAAAAATAAGTGACACATCAGATCTGAGCTACCTAAAGGAAAATTGGAGAGTTCATTGTTGCATATTCTAATTTTTAGATGGCATCTTCCTTACTGTTTGAACGTTGCACAGTAATCATAGTGTTTCAATTCAAATTTCAAACCAGATTAAACAATAATTGTCCATAGATTGAATTTTAGGAAAACGTGAATGTATTGATAAGGAGCCTATGCCAAATAAACCAAATTGTCAATAATTAAAACATAAATTTGTAGGCAAGTATTAGCCAAACTGGCCATTTACCATATATCAACAATCATCTGTAACTATGGCCAGGTGCACAGTTGGTTGCTATGGAAAATAGCATGTAATGTAATAAAACAATTCCATAGCAACAAATCCTGTACTTAGCTTGACAGTTGTCTGTGCCTGCATATGGCCATATGAGTTGCATTCAGTGTGGACATAATTCATGCATTTTTCAAAACTGCTAGTGTTAGGGCTAATTGAATTAGGCTACTTTGTTTATCTTAGTTCAAACTAGTGAGGCAAATAAATAAGTAACATATCGATTGCAACATTTGCCTTATTACTCGATTTGATCGCTAGCCCAAGTAGTGTGTGAAAACAGGAGACGTGGGTTCGAATCCTGCATCATATATCATATATCAATAAAAAATCGCCTTCCTTTGTAAATCAGTTTTATAACTGAATAGGATGGTGATTAAATAAAACAAACAAACAATAAATAATACTCGCTCGTTCAAAGACTTATTTAATTTTCTATAATTATTTTCTATAACGTATGGCGGGGCCAATGGGGGAGCATCTGTACCCCCCCTCTTCCGTCCGAGCGTTTCACCTACAGGATGTGACAAGTTTGAGACGGGGTCAATGAAAGTCTACAAGTTACCGTCGAGGTGTCTACAGCCGCGGTCTATCAAAGCTAAACGCCGTCTTGATAAACTCTGGCTACGAAGATCAACAAGCACGCCCATCTAAAATCTCGCATTTATAATATTATAAATTTACAATATTGTGTTTACGTGCCAGTTGAAATTCCCAAGGTAGCTAGCTAGCGCTCTGCGTTTCACCGTTAGGTAACCCCTGGCCTGACTAGTTTCGCGTACCTACCGGCTGCCTGCTTCAGTCGTCGGCCAGCAGGTGGCTTCGTCGTTTGTTTGAATCTTCACTCGAATTAAACGCTCTAGTGGTCGGGACTCGCGCGAAGTCAGAATGTCGTAGCGAGTGGCTCGTAGTGTAGTACCAGTAGTGAGTGAGTGAGTGATACTATTATGGCACCGTCCATATTACCATCAACGGCAGCGGAGATGGATGTTACAGTGCAGGTAAATACTCGGTCATACTTTGTGTAAACAATAACGTAAACATAACGTCCACAAGTGTTGTGACACATTTTACATTCGGATTTGCTTGTACCCACGACAGAACTTTGCTAGTGTCAGTCAAGTGCCTAAGGCTTAACTTAGCCCATTTAGTATTCACTTCTTTTTTTAATTCTATTGAATTAGTTTTTGTACTTGTTAATATCAATGCGTCGTGTTTGTATATATTATATTAGGGCTTATAATATTATGAGGTAAATTATAGTAATATGTGAACCAATAACATAATACCAAAGATTGATAATACTGTGTAAAACCGGATAATTCATAACATAAACATTATGATGGGGGATTGCGCCATATTAGGAAAATTGTGTGTGTGTGTGGGGGGGGGGGGGGGGGGCGGTCATCCAGTGTGTACATATTTTAGTAGGGCCAATCTTGGATCATGACAGTCAGTTCTGAGTGAAATGTGATACTTTCTGACCTAATTATTGTAGAACACATTCTAGTTCATCGGCCATGCTCTCGTCTAGACGCACGTCTGTAAGCTACATTTTGTTGTTCGCTGTCATTATCCTGGTAAGTGACCTTGTCTGTAGCCCGGCAGAAATGTGTGTGGGGGGGGGGGGGGGGGAGCGGGTCACTGTACACTGTGTGAAATAGGAAGATGTTTTTCATTTATATCACGCTATATCTATCGCAAATCTAACGGTGTTTTTTGTATGTGGAGTGCATAGTATAAATATATAATACACCCACGCAGTAGGGCCTACGCTCGTTGCGTTTACTTCTTGTGTTTATGGTTAGTTTTGCATTTATTGTATATTGTCGATGTCTTGTGTCAGCCTGGCCTAGATTGGACAGACATACATCGAATGCAAAGTCCATAATCAATATTTATTTACTATCCTACTGGCATTCTGCTTAACAACAAAGAAAATATGACCCCACGTTTATTTTGTTGTTAAAAACTTTTTAAACGTTTAATCTCTACCGTCGCGTTTAAACGTTTAAACGATCCTTCCCCAGTACTGCGTGCGTAGTGAGTCTGAGTACTTGCTTTACATGTCCCAGTGAGTAGTCTGAGTACTTTAATGTCGCCTATCGGCGACCATGCTGGTTTGGTCGCTCGTTGTAATATCCGTTGCAGGAACGTCAGCGTTTCTCCTTTTGTTTTCTGCAATTGGTAACGATTGTTATTGAGTCATTCCATCTCCGGTCGTCCGTCAACTGCACTGGAGTGGAATGGCGCGCGGAAACCACGGTAATTGGTTTCCTTTTCATCTGTTGTCTGATTGTATAATACATCGATTAAATTATTGGTATCGTATCGTATCGACATGACGTACGAGTTTCGTGGCGAGTTTGGTCGTCATTCCATCGAATCCCGATATCGCTATCGAGATTGTAGAACGCACTCACGTTATTTTAGTTTAGTGATGTGGTGTACAAATCGGGACTCGTTCTTCAACGACTCGTGGGGGGAGAGGTTTGTTTCTCGGTTCTGTTGTAAAGAAATTGATGTCTGTCTTCAAAATGGATCAATGGGACTACTGACATGGTCAATTTACTGTGCACTGAGCATTATTGTGGGAAAATTGCTAATGGACGTCCTAAAAATATGTCAATTTCCATGCAAATGGTTTTATTTTCTGGGATTAATCTATCTATGACGGTTTTGTCCAATTCACTGTAAGATTTTTTAAATTTGTGTATAAAAATTACATGTGCAGTACTTGGCGTTTAGGCTATAGGTAGATACGTTATACCGTAGGCCTATACGTCATACCAGCTGACGGATCGATCAGTCTGGATCGTTTGAGAGTTTGATCGTTGAGTGACTAAACACGGTGCGAATTGTTGGCTTGGCAGAGGAGGGGATGCCCAAGTACAATATATATGCGGGCTGTAAGGGGTCTGGAGCAAAGCCCCAGCCGCCGGAGTCAAAACAAATTTATAGGTATTATTGCCCTCGAGATGACCTAAGAAGAGATCTAAGATATTCCTGGCTAGATATATCTGTAGATTGACGCATTATTTATTAACGTTACGAGATAAAGTCACCTTATATGATACGAGATGAAATGGGTATCCAGAAGTGGGGATTTAGCGAGGATACCTTTCAGTAAAACAGCCAGGGATGAAATTACCAGAGGGGGGAAATCCCCCTATCCCAATCAATTCGCACCCTGGTGACTAATATAGTACTCACTCAACACGGTATGATATCTTATCATTGGATCATGGGTTGAGAATGGTATACGACCACTATACCACTCACCAGGCGTATACGCGCCTGCTTTTGCTGGACGTTTTTGTAATCCTATTCTGATGTGACATCAATTTCTGGCATTCTAAACAAATCAATTAATTATATCGACTTACATATCTGTACTAGCTTCGTTGTTCGTTTGTTTGTTCACTTCACTCATAGCACTATATCTATCTCCTGTTTATGAGCGAACAGGGTCGGTTGTGTGGAGTGGAGTTCATGACGGCAATCTTAGTTGCAGACACGTTTTGACCCTAGACACGGATGCCGATTGGAATAATTACTAATTAGTACTGCAGCGCAATATTGGCTGATTTGTTTCTAATTGGATCCTTTGACTAGGCGTTCGATTCAATCGACATCGAGATTATGTAGATTAGAGGCATGGTTCGCAGTCCGGCATATCGTGAATCCGATGACATTCAATTTGAATTATAACTGATTGTCTAGATTTTTGAAAATCGCACTAGAAGCTTAGAACTGTTCTGATGATTTGTCGCCACTAACTGTAGGTTTAATAATTTGCGTTAGTTTGGAACTGTAAGATGATCGGTATAACCAGGTTTATAGGCATACACCATTCTACAGTTATGCGCCCTTGTTTTGTCATTAACCCGTTAATCTAACACAATGTCTCATCTGTCTTGAATTTCTTGGGCTAGTCTAATAGGAAAAGTTGGATTAGTAATCACAAAGTTGGAATAGGTTAGCAGGGTAGGGGTTGGGGGAGTTATAGCTGCTTTCCTCCTGCATGTAACTTTTACCCCGTGATTCGGTCCGCACCCCATACCGTTTGGAATGGAAGGTGTGGTGTGGTGGTGGCTTTGAATTTACGATTATTTGAATGAAACATATTATACCCTACTCGAGGTGAGACCGTACAGGGGCGCGATAAGTGCGATTAACCTACATCAACGGGATGGGGATTACGCTGGGAGCGACGAAAAGAGATCGTTATTAAAACACCACAATACAAAAATGCAAATAATGTAGGCAGCGTTGTAAATTGTTTTAATGAAGAGCTGTGGCGTAGTATAAAGGCTTCAAAGATTGGGTGGACAGCATGATCTACCGTGGGTGGATAGTGGCTACCCTGATGAATAATGTGGCAAAAGGAAGAAAAGAAGATACAGGCAGTGGTTGAATTTGAAGACGATTGGGCGTCTCCCCCCACCCCCCTGACACAAATTATAATGTACAGTATTGTGAATACTGAATACCCATCTCTTTCTCTCCCCTTCCTTCACAAATGACAAAACTGTAAATCTATTTAAAAAAAAAACGCAATCCTCTAAGAAATCATTGTTTCGTTTTTAAATAGTAAGTAGTAAAATCAAATCAAACCGTTCGACTTCTGAGTCAAGTGTAACAAATAGTCATGTATAACAAATAAATATATACCAATATCAATCGCCCGTGGATGACTAAAAGAGATTTTTGGTCTACCTCTACATTGTTCATATTCTACCTCTACATTGTTCATATTTTCCTTTTCAACTTAGAAGTGCATATTACGTCTTAAGATGCCCTTATCTGGTGCAAGATGCAGCCGGTCAAGCGATGCACTGACTGACTGTCTGTCTGTCTTCTGTCGGTGTCACGACTGAGATTCGTTCCATGCGATATATTTAGTAAGACACAAAGTGTCCTTTGAGCTTTGCAGAACAGTCTTACATATTACGTCACCCAGTACACTGGTGCCGTTTGTAGCATGTAAATTCTAGGTGTCACTTCACGATTTCAAAGAATCGTTTTCGTTGAAAGCTTTTGTCAAGATAGTGGTTATGTTTTTAGGTTTACTCAAAGTGATTGTTCGTATAGTAAAGAGACGTAAGCCCATACTGGGATCTTTCAATTGTTTTTCCAGCAGCCGAAACAATTTCAGTCATAATCTTCCACCTTCGTATTCAACATTATTGTTTTCGGAACGGTCACCAATTACATTTTTTTTTTCTTTTTTTCTTTCTTTTTTTTGAGAAAAACTTTTTGAGAATAAGAGAACATTTTAGAGATGCCAACGTCGCGCAGGGCCCGGTCAGCTCCTCAATTTCAGTGGTAGTGTTTCGACTTCTCTTCCCCAGTGTAGGTATTTTTTCAGACCATCAGGGGTGCTCCAGTTTTGCAAGGTGTTTTCTTCTTGTGGGTGGACTTAAAACTCCCCATTTGGCGTTGTTCATTGTGGTATTGTGGTACGAACAGTACGGATCCTAGAAAACACTGTGCTGTACCCTTGAGACTACTTCGGCACATCCTTGCGTCATCGCGACACATCTTTTAGGTCTTTATTATTTCCACTAGAGAAAGCCTAGAACCGCGACGACACTTTCAAAGAAAAAAGCTTGGTTGAAACCGGAGACAACTTCGCAGCCTTCGTAAGTTGGCGTTGCGACACACTGATAAAGTATCTATCTCCTTCGCGAGCAGTGAGTGGAGGTGTGTATACTGTTACCAGGTAAAGTGTCCCGTGTGACGTTACATGCGCTCCTCAAATCAAGTTCGATTAACGCGATGTTATTGTCAATAACGATGCTATTCAAGAAAGAAAATATAATTTCAGTAGTCAAACTCTTTGAGAATTTAACGTTTTTTGTTTGTATCTTTAAAATTACATTGCATATCAAAAATTTTGAACGATGCCATGTTAGAAATTTTCAAAATGTGGACCAGATTCTCAAAAAAGGATGGTGCATTTATTGTGGAACAATTCCAACAATCTCTCTTATTGTAAATATATCCAAACGTAATACTTTTTCAATTCCTCTTGGAGAATATCTCTTTATCTTGATAATTTCTAGCACCGCATCATCCCAAAATGTTGATATTGAATGTCTTTAAAAAAATCTAAAATTCTTACGCCCGTTTCTGGCCGACGCCACTCACAACGTGTGGCTGGATGTAAACGTGAATGCAGTGGTTCCACAGCAAACTTGTGAATTCTGACGTGACGTCATAGATAAGCGAGTTTTAGCCAATCAGCGGGTGGCTTTTTCAAATACTGATATAGTCGTCGTACAACATCTAAGGTAATGCTTCCGTCACGTTAGGGTGAGCGGCAACCAACCAGCGGCCGTGGCTAATTCAGATACTGCTCTGGTTGGCCGCGACCGTAAACACGTTATTGATTGATGACGAAAGCATTACCGAAGTTGTTGTACGAGGACTTTATTTGGTTGGCCAATGCCTCACTCATCCACGCAGCTCCACACGGTTGCTGTGGAACGACTTTAGTGGCAGATCAACTCCTTCGTCGTGTTTCCCGTCTACTGGGTAAGTGACACAACTCTCACTGCACTGAGTCACTCGCCTGTCTCAGTTACAGTTGAGTGGAGTCACACTGGGCTGGCTGTCTCGATGTGATTCGAACGTGTCCTCTCTCGATGGACCAATCCGCGACGCGCTATCCAGATTACTCTTCCGCGTGAGTGACTTCGATACGATACGATACGATACGATGTGACTCGATATTTGACATTTCCTCGAGTTGTGGGCGAGCAATTTCTCTTCCTGGGTGACCTTGAGATTTTAGCGACGTGTTGCGTGCGTGCGTGCGTGCGTGTATAACATTCCGTTTATAGACTCACTTCAATGAAGACGAAATGGACATTTCATTTTCCAATTTGCCTAAAATTACCTATTCTACTTGATAATGTACGCTATCGTAGTCTGTTTAGCTTGTGGTTGACCGTACTTGCGTTGACTGTTTTTGGTGTAGCTACTTTACTCGGTTATCTGTTGGCTGCATGCCTTTCAGTTTCCCACATAAAATCCTCTTCACGAGCCAAATTACAACATGCCTAACATGCCTGTCTACCACAAGTAAGTGGCTGTCGAACATTTGACCTGTTATGATGTGGTCATCCCGAGCCACCCCTTCTTTATGATGACCTAATGTGTGGTAGACTGGGTTGGGGATGAGGTATTTCTGTATTAGTGAAATTTTGCATTCTGAAGACTTTTCGGTACTTGTATTTGTTCGTAATTCATTATTTAGTAATTACAATGTACTTTTTTCGTATCACATACAATTGGTAAATGAACCAATGATAACGATCCTGTAATTAGCTATAGATACATCTATAGTCGCGTCGCGCTAACTTGCAAGGTGTTGCCACGGATTATGTAATAGTGAAGTGACGAGTGTGACAACTACCAACCTAAATCTAGTTGCATCCCGTTCTCCTGTCTAAAGCAATAATAATAATAATAATAATAATAATAATAATAATAATCTGTTTATTGGTCCTTTAGTTGATCAGTATTGTAGTGATAACATCGCCGGCATGTTTTCAGACCTGGTGGGGTCGTATTCCATTCACGGTTGGTGCAGTCAATACAGTGGACAATAACAATGCGGCTATCGGGCAATCTCGAGTTGAATACCGTTGAAATAGACCGTGTGGAGCGACCGTCTCTTCTCAGAATTTTAGGGGACACCTTGTTTCGTACGGCGTCGCAAGTGTATCTGGCGACCCCAATATTAAGATTATTATCAAACTGTAGACCTGTAGACTGTAGAGTAATGCTTTCTCCAGTGTAGACCTACTACATACTCATGAGAATTACCCAGCACAGCGTGGTTATCCGTTGTTATCCGTACCTTGCCGTGTGCCGGGTGTGTATATGCAAAGTGTTTCTTTAAGGTGACAATTCATTACCCCCCTACCCCCCCAAAAACCCTCTTCACAGCGCACGCATACACCCATAAGATGACTCCGCACCTGCTAACGTGTCTTCCCATCCCTTTTCTTCAGTGCGCCCTACAGCTTATGCAAACATATTAGCACCTTGGTGAAGCCGATAATTTCCATATTCTCGGAGGTAGGCCTAACTAGCTCGAGCTCAATGGGTATGCATAAGCTGTTAAGTTATAAGACAGTATCGAAGCTGCCAGGCAATCCACGTTTCTGCGATGCCTTAGAAATTATCATTGAATTGTGAGGTTCGTATTTAAATGAGGTAAAAATGTGAATCCTTAGAAAAGTCGCGAGCTAGCTAACAAAAGTTATGAGACTCGCCAAATGAGATTGACTTAAATCGTGACCTGCATCTATTTATTTTGAATGGAATACGTTTTCGACGCTGACCGTTATGAATTATGATACAGTAATGAAGTCATTAATGTTGATTTATTAGTTTTCTTTTTTCTGTTTTATGACTTTATTTTTTGCGCGAAATTTTTGGCATGAGTAGATTGAAGGGTTCTAACCCTTCGGAAGATCTCTATGGTAATTTTCGACTGAATGAAGCTACCCACCTACCTGTACCTACCATACTGAGATTTTGCTTATTTTTTCTTGATCATTTATTACACTCGCAACCATGGCATTTTAGAGTAAAACCACAAAATTGTTGTGTTTGGAAACCCCACTAAAATGTTCCTGTATTGTGCATAAAGAGGTAGCTATTTGTGGTATAAACAAAAATTCAACGCTTAAAAACGAAATGTTGGTTTATTTTTACCACGAATTCATCGATTTGTGGTAGTAACAAAAATATGAAAAATTCAATTTTGTTTCACAACAAATACCTCGTACCTCAGAATGTTCCAACCACATTTTTGTTGTATTTTCAGATCCCTCTGTGTCAAAATTACTAAAAAATATCGTGAGTAAAAATCCACAACTAAAAATTAAATTTTGAATTATTTCCACCACTCTTTTGTGAATTACAGTAACAAAAACTGTCATTTATTTTCACCAGGAATATCTTCCTCTGGGCATATACTTTCAGAGCTGCAATCAATATATTTATTTATTGAAATTAAGGCCATTGCAGCTGCAGGGCACAATGCCCTCTTTAGCCTGATACAGAAATATGGCGCCACGGAAATACATCAGTATTGCCGATTTTTATTAGAACGCTTTTATTGAGAGTAGCACTCGCACGTTTGCTCTGCCACACGCTATATAATTGTCACGCTGCTCTAGCGCTCTATTTATTCCACGCTCACGTGAACCCGTGACACAATCCACGCTCTGTACGCACAACAATCGCATCCCTGCGCTTTTAGGTTGGTTGACGTTCATCACGAACCGACCAATTATGTCTCTACTCATTAGGGATATGGTACAATTATTCGCCGTACCGGTCGGCCGATATCCTACGCCAATTTACCCTTTAACGTTTGTTTCCCAAACTGCACATTTAATTAAACGGAATGTGAAATTTAAAAAACAAACAAAAAACAATCGCTTTATCGTGGCACGTTGCTAATTATTCGAATGATGCGCGGAATTGTGGGAGAGCAACTAACTAACTAGCGATATAAATATCTGAGTCCGTCTCTGTTCGTTTGGTGGCTGATCCTCGAGGGAAATCTCGAGCGGTGTACCCCCCCTTCCCTCAACCCCTTCCCCCCCACACACCGCCTTGCCGACTAGCGGCAACACCTCTTGCCGGTACAGAAACCACCGCCGCCCATTTACATACACCCCCGCATCGGTCACTTTCACGCGGCCACAGCCACTGGAAAACAAATGACACTCGATTTGCATTTGGTCGAGTTTTATTGCACGGAAACTGTGTGTTTGTGCATGCATCATTCATTCCGTTTGTCCGTGGATCCATCCCTCCTAGCTGCACAACACTGAATTTATTCGATAGGCTGGGGGTAACAAATGTTTGGGCAGCAGTCTGTTTGTATCACTTTCTTCAATAGTGCTTTATGCATGTCCCTAATTAAAACGCATTGTGTTTGGGAATCTGTTACGATCAGAATGGAAGTTTTAATTTTGTAATTTTAGGTCTTGAGAGACAATGAAATGAGCAAGACATGGAAGTAATTAATAGCAATTGTCGAAAAGGTTTGCCTCCCCGACCGGGAGCCGAACCCGAGTCCTCCGGTTTTACGTACTGACGCTCTTAATCTGAGCTTATAGCTATGAGACAATCTCTTTCTACATTTCTATTTGTTTTCTGATTGTTGACTTTCCACATGTTATCATTTCACTACATTGCCTATATAAAGCTGGCTCCATGTATTAGTAGCACACTTAATGTCCGTATTCAGCCCACTGCTTGTAGGTGTTTTGTTTTTTGTATAGAAAAACAGCATACATAAAACAAATTATAGTAACGTATCGACACATTTCGTTAGAAATTTGAATGAGGCGAGGTTGAGATGTACTTTCTGACTTCAGTACTACATCTTTTGCTGTGAAATACATTCGCCAGTTAGTGAATTGTTTACCAACTATAATTTATTAATTTTCATGAGCTACCACGAGATCACGAAGTGCGCATAAACGTAAACTTTACCATTTATTGTATCGTTGAGCTTCAGCTGGACAATAACTCGCCAATTAGGCTTCCCCCCAGTACAGCACTTTACGGCGACGCTGTTACTGTCGGCCGTTCCCGCCTTTTATTGTTTCCGAAACACAAGAATTTCATTAGACTCGGAACTCTACTCGTCTCGATTAGCCTCGTTGCATTGATGGATGTCATCCGTACTGTCAACTGAAGTTGCCCCAAGTTATAAAATTTCTCATGCTTATAAAATAGTCAAGTCTATACTCTATATTAATATTAATACCATTAATTAATGTCACCAATATAATATAATAATAACATAAATACTGCAATTTACTAGAAACAGGTCCATTATGGATAATTTACGACCGTTGGTCACCTGGAAATTCATAATACAGCGATCGTCGTGACTAATTGAGACTTGTACACTCTACTAAGCGGAAGGCCGTCTTTACGAATGTGTGAAAGAACGCTAGGTATCTGTTGATTTTCGTTAAAACAGCGAGCATGAAAGGGCCGGTATAAGTATCTGAGGTCGGCACGGCATATATTATTATTACAGCGATTCGGAGTAATGAGTTTGTAGAAAGATTTCTTATTGATAAAACTTCTTCCATCAAACCACATTCTACTGCCTACATTGTTGAGCGCACTTCATGACGTTTGATGTACTGTCGATATGCATTTTTTTCACATGCTCCTTTCTGAATTAATCTGTATTCCTTTGGTACGTGTGAATTAGTTGAAATGTTATACTTTCCATTACCCAGTTGCACATCGTAGAGATACACGGATCGCATCTCAGGGATGGATATCAAATCCTCTCGTTGAGTATTCGTGCCCTGAAACTATCTCACATGATTTCGTAGATTAGTGACTGATGCTTAGCCAACCGGCGAGCCCCAATCTCAAATACCGATCGCTGATTGGCCACGAACCACTCGTCCAAATGACGAACGCATCTGTTGGTTGTTTCGGGGCAAGCATGTACAAAATAGCCATTTATGGTAAATTACAAATTGATTAAATTTTACTCCCTGCACGCAGCAGTAAATAATTTGGCCACGCGTTGTGTGCAACAGCTTGCCGTATGGCCATGGCCAAGGCCAGAACCAGAACCAGGTCTCGCTGTTCGATAATCCTCGTCAACGGGTCGGAAAATTTAATTTCCCTCGTAGATTAGCCGGACTGTGCGCGAGAGTGTATTTGCATATCACGGCCGCAGCCGAGCGCGGGCTGGGCTCTCGAGACGAGTAATCCGACCCCCACCCCCCCAACCCCACCCACGCCACCAATATTCATGAGGCCGGTGTAATTAACTGCACAATGCAGGGCCAACATACGATAAGGTGTTGTTCGCGACATGTTTTGAAAACTGTTTTCCGTTTGTTTTGAATGTTGTCCGTCGTACGTAACCGGCACGACGGTAAACTCTGTACTACAAGAATTACCTTTTGTTGGCACTTCGAGTGTCTATATAATCAATTTTCCCCTTTCCAACACATTTTTTCTAGTAAGGGGGTATTGCAACCAATTCTAGGCGTGCCAAGGGCGTGCCAAGCTTGGCACATCAATTTTTTAAATTTCAAACTCATTCCCATCACTCTCCTGTCTTGCATCCCTAACTGGCCATCCTGTCCTGTCATGGGATGGGACAGGAAAATCACAGTTAAATTGAATTGAACCAATTCTCTCCATAAAAAGACAAATATTATAGGCCTACTCCACTCCTACAGTAATAATAAAAAAAACATATTCTGTGTCCTCCCTGATTCTCCATTTGTATACATATACAAATTTTGCATGATTATATATACCTATATTATATAATTATTATTTTTATTATTACGATAGATGTAGGTTGGGTTCTTGTTGTGTTGATTGGTACCAACAAGAGCTATAGTAACTTTCAACGCATTGATGAGGTGGATCAATGCACAATGCTCTGATCAAATTGAAGTCTTCTTCGTCATCAGCCGATGCATTCGTTCGCTCTAAATGACTCAAACCACTTGAAAAGTAAAGTAACGGGTATACGGAAGGATATTCCCATCAGCGTGTGAATGTCCTACACTTACCGAGGCCCCCTGCTGCTGTGCGTAAACCACGAAACAAGCAAGTGTTTTTCTTTTTTCATTTTTTAACTATATCTCAAGATTGAAACATAACATCAAAAATCTGAAACACCATAGCGCTGTGGTTTGGTAATCCCTACACACTGAATGATAAATGTATTTAACGTTATCATCAGTATGACTGTGATAACGATTTCCTTAGTAATTTGAGGAAATCGTTATCACAGTCATACTGATGATAACGTTAAATACATTTATCATTCAGTGTGTAGGGATTACCAAACCACAGCGCTATCGTGTTTCAGATTTTTGATGTTATGTTTCAATCTTGAGATATAGTTAAAAAATGAAAATTGTCTGCGGTTTTTGACGTAAAGGTATCCTTCGCTCATAAGGGGTAGATTTAGCTAGCAATGTTCGTAACGGGTCACTACAGGGCAGTACTCGTGTGCGCCTATTAAAATCCGTCGTGTATACTGCCCTCGACTACTGTATGACGGTAACAGCGGGGCACATACATAGGGCATACGAAAAGTATTGAACACAGTTTGTTGTGGAATTGGAAAATTGAAGAACTCAAATCGTTTGCAGAATTGACAGCAACTTTTTCCCGTATTGCGCAAGGGATTACGGACGGATTACGTTTGTCAATATTATTATGTTTTATTTTCTCGTATTTCCTCTTGGTTCGTCATCATGTGTGACGGGGCAGAGGAATGCTCATGTTCGACTTCTAAACCTTGGTAGACTAATGGGGGAATTTGTATTGAAGGAGTTACAGGAATGGAGGCCCAAACGAGAAGTTAATGCTTCGCGGGTTTGAAAAAACGACCTGCCATTTGTATAGTGGTGCCTTGGGGAGGGCGATGGAAGCTCGTGGAGCATTTCTCTTGGTCGACGTCACTTGCGTGGCCGGGTACGAAGCGGGGACCATCTTTATTATACTCGCGAATTGGCGCACCCGTTATAGAACACATCCCTTCGTAACAGAATTATATCGCGTAAAAATGTCACTCGAAAACTGTAAACGAGACAATGCATGAAGGTGTACAATGGACGGAAACGCAATTGTTGCCAAGATTACTGTAAAACTTGGTGTGCTTCGCGCGGGAACTGTAACGTTAATGTGCGTTCAAGGACAAGCAGGATGCACTTGCTGGCTGC
Organism: Isoperla grammatica; assembly: GCA_945910005.1. Classification (NCBI taxonomy): domain Eukaryota; kingdom Metazoa; phylum Arthropoda; class Insecta; order Plecoptera; family Perlodidae; genus Isoperla; species Isoperla grammatica. Next base: position 116,951,733 of record OX246737.1, read on the forward strand.
ACTTACCTGCATATCCAGTGCGTTCCGCGCGGTTATACGCTGTCATGATACGCTGTGTGGTTACCTAATTTCGTAGGCGTACGTACAATGCACACATTTGTTTCATGAATTATCACACAAAATACACAATTTGACTAATGCCACACGGAAAATAATCTTGTTGGTATTTCGCCTCGTATGTTTAAAATGTATTTGATAATAAATGTATTTGTAATTTTAAAATTAATTGAGTAACGTTCCGCTAACGTTCTAAACCCAAATATGCCGACTGCCTGCTTTAAGGGTAAAATTACATTTTTGCTATTGTAAAGTTCTAGCAGGGTTATTCGATCTGGAAGTGCATTGGTTGAAGAAGGGGGGGGGGGGAGCTTCCCACCCCGACCCCATTGTTATGGTGAGCACGCGTATCCTCACCTTTTCCCTTTCAAACTAACCACTGGACAATCGTATCCCTGTGTTATTGAAACAATTGCTTTTCTTATGTAAAGTAATAACCTCGTATGCACCTGTTGTGTAATTCCTTATCTCTCGACATCTTTTCACCACATCATATTGATTTTTGTGCAAACACGTTGTTTGTTGTTTAAAATAGAAACACTAATGTTACAAATCTATCCACACTGGGAGTCGAACCCAGATAGATGTTCTTGCCGAACAGACGTGTGTTGGTGTTGTTGTGAAGTGTTCTCACGTCACACATAATGTGTGCGCGTATAACTCAAGCTGGTATAGCGGCTGCAACAATATAGGACCCAGGTGATAACATAATGAGGCCATCTCTCACCCGTGTGCGGCGGTTGAGTACCGCTCGAGGGTGCTGCAATACTCCCCCTCAGATATCAATAACCGCGCACACCCCCCAAACAACCCTCCGTGGACCAATTTAACAATTACCGGGTTCATTAATTGACCGGTCGTATACCTCTGTCTGCATGGTGACGTATTGCTTCTAGTGTAACGTAATCCTATATGTCGTCGTTAGTGTAAACGTTTCATCAGAGATAATGCGGCAGGCGGGCCGGATCCATTAGTGTCGGGGGGGGGGGGGGGGGGGGGGGGGGGCTACAATGTTGCCTTGGGCTATATAGCGCTGCTTCCACGAACCCGGAAAATAACACCCACCCAAGTGTGAATAATTAACTGGATTTGTTTGTATTTTGTTTGAGTAACAATTACACACCCCTGCTCTATGGTTGGGTGGGGATGAATCGCCATTGCAGTGGCGCTGGAAATCGAACCCCTTTCCGGGTAAACACAACGAGATGCCAGTTGGGTTCGAGTCCCGTGTCGGTGGACTATTGTGCGTGTGAGTAGGAGAATGTCTGCGGGTCTCGACCGAAATCTCAAACCCTGAATTCTTGAAAACTTAGTGCGAAGTTTTAGAAAACACGACTTTGTATTAAAGCTTATTGTTTGATTTACCATCAGCTTATCTTTTTGTGAAGCCCAATTAGTAATAAAAAATACTTTCCGTCGACGATGGCAAAAAATTCCGACTTGCAATACTGGTGACGTGTTTTTTTTTTTTTTTTTTTTTACAAACTTTTATTTAAACAAAATTTTATCCAGAGCGAGATATTTTTCTCTCTCTGTCACTTGAAGGAGTTTTTAAATGTCCTAACGAAGCAAAAACGTTTTCGTATACCTTGCTTTATGTATAATTCTGTCGTCCTAGACGCCTCTCTCTTTGGCTCTTTCATTATCTCATTTTTTTCATTGCAGGAATTAAATAAGTACCACCATTGTCAGAAATCACGTACCACGTCTCTCATTATACTCGAGAATAAATGAGGACTCGGTGTCACCCAGGCTAAACGGGAAGCGTTTTTGAATATAAATACTTCTTCCTTTACTCAATTTGCTAAATATAATTACACAAAATTGTTCTTTTCAGAAGTCCTGCAATGTTTTGAAGTCGTTGTAGGCTGATTTATAAATTGATACCGTGTCAATGACAATAATAAATATGTTGATGACAATAATATGTTCATTGAACCGGCACAACGGATATAATCAAACATGTTGTTTTGTGTTTGAATCATTTACATTTTAGAGCGAGTACCTCAAACTCGCTCATATTTACGGTAAATGGAATGGAAGCTATGTTGTTTTTTTTGGTTATCATTGATGGATGTATTTAGTTGTACCATAACCAATGCAGCTTATTTATGCCAATTGAATTTATGGTACGGTTCGTAAACCGTGTAATAGATTTATTTGCTGCTATACAAAATATGTTGATTAAAACTGTCGCTTTTCATTTGGACAGTATATGCAGAATTATTGACGCCATTCATGATTGTATTATTGAAATTGACACCTCGAATATTAACCCTTATACATATACCGTACCTTACTTCAGTTAATTGATTTGACATACAGCAAATATTAGAAAATATTAATCTAACAATCAAATGAATGGCGAGACTGCGATAATATATCTTATTTGTTAAATAAATAAATAAATAAATAAATAAATTCACATTTAGAGTCTACCCACGCAGTAACTAAACTTATTTGCAGTGGGGGACTTTAATTTAAAGTCACTAAACCAACCCTGTAGGCTTCGAACACCATCGACGAGTGAGCCATAACCAATCAAAGATCGATATTTCAAATACGAAACATATGAATCAGTGATTGGACAGTGCGAACACCTGCGGACAAATGCCAGAGTCAACAAGGCCGATTCAGAACAACTTTGAATTTATTGAGTGCTTCGTTGCTAGGACGGCTCCAAAGTCACCACGTGGAAGGACCTGTCTATTGCGTTTGCCTGATGTATTTATTATCGTATGGACCATAATATTTACGGTGGTCGTTTCCTAATCAACATCTAGATTAGTCACAAGCCGATGGACTATATTTCTGGCGTCCTTCAACCGGCCTTGCTTACTGTGTGTATAACGTCTTAATCACACGTTATTATACCTAGTGTAGTAGTGTGTGCGCTATCTTTCGTTGCGCTTCGTTGGGGGTTCGGGTTCGTTCGAACTATGACAAAACTATTTGCTACAATTCTATCGAATGAAAGTTGAACGTTTAGGAGGAAGTAAATGTGGACATCTTGATTTATGTTATACAATTTTTAATAGGGTATTTGCATGTGATTTTTTATTAGTTAATTAGATTAGGGATCATCGTCTTGAACACACAAATATTTAATTTCGGTTATTTAGAATGACTTTTTATTTATAAAAAAAAACTATCTGAAAGAGTCACAGATATTTATGGCGGGAAAACCAGGCCATGACATCACCAGCCATGTTTTAACAATCAACCAATCAAATAATGATAAGTTAAATAACTTGTCTTTGCAGATTATCTTACGCGTGAGAAGCATTTAATATTAAATAAAATTTATTTCTAGTCTGCCTAACAATTAATTTTATTTTCTGAAAATTTAATAACAACTAGCGATTGTTGTTTAAAGGAGCAACAACGGCTCGAGTAATATGTTTGATATAGAAAGCAAGGGGCAACTTTTCATTCCTAAACAGTGGTTTTACATAGATATTGATGTCACAGGCCGTCACGGAAGATCAAAAAACTTTGAGCCCTAAAAGAAACATCATTCATCACTTTTAAAGTTTTTAAATTACGTTTCTGGTGTTTTTGGATGAAAATCTGTTATTTCCGGACATATTGAAAACTCATGCACACACCCCATTAAAACTTATTCGACATTGAACTTTTCGGTAATTATAAAAAAATACCTCACCTCACGACCACAAGCTTTGTTGAGGTTCCCGTTTGGTGTAGTCAAATCTTCACTAAACATACTCGGTTGTGCATGTATTGCGTTTGGTATGTGCGTACTTGCTTCCTCTCTCATGCTGTGTACATTGTTTGTTTTTTCTGTTGTCACTTCCTCCAAACGTCACGTGGTTGGTAGGCAGGAGCGGAACAAATTGTTGTTAGCCTGCATGTTATGTTGGCCACAGTATATCAGTGTGTAGGCCTATAAGCATGACCGTGAGGGGAATTATCCGTATAGGCACGCGACCAAGATTACTTCATTGAAGCTGCAACAGCTTCAATTCACACATCGTATTAATAACATTTTAAGTGGTTTCAATTAGACATTCCAACAAGTGAGGGTATGCCGAGTACATATCTGAGCATGCTCTATACAACATTGTGGTAATTGAGTTGGTTGTATTATGACGCGTCTCTTATTGCGGTCATATTTTAACGGAAGCTGTTGAAGGCGTTGGATACCGACTATACTACCATAATAAATAAATATAAGTATTTAATATAAATTTTAATCGATCGCTTTGCATATTACTTTAATCCTTTAATTGTTGCCAAACATATATACACAAATTCTGGGAGTTATACTGAATAAAAGTATGGGCTAGGGTATGACGAATAACGATGACCTTCTTTACTCTTACATCTCTTCGTCACCATAATTATCTTCTGATTTAATATGGCTTTTGATTGTTGTAGAATGTTACTCATGTACGAATGTGACTGAATTATTCATAGATTAGGTTGAAACATAACGTTGTGCATTGTAACTAAGCAAGTGCATAATGTCTTTGTCCTACCTTTGGTGTATATATGTAGGCGGATGAATTATATGTATACCCTGAAGGTAAATGCTAAATAGTAAATAGTGCACTAGAATGGAGCTGAATGGCTTGATACACCTTTTTTTTATTTTTTTATTTACACTATTTGATATATGCGCAATTCGACACACATATATTGGAAAAATACATTTTAGGTACAAAAATATACATAAAATACATAAATACATAAATATTGAATTTAAATCTGTTGTGATTAATAAGTAATACATTGATTTAATTATTATGTATGCTAAAATACAAATAACACATTTTGTAAAATATAATAGTGGCAAATGGTGTTGTATTTATAGGCAAGTTTGGTGCACATATAAGCTAGTAGCTTGTGTATGTGCACCATTTGCGTATTTGCCATAATTAGATGAGCGTAGCGAAGCGGAGTGAATCTCTCCATACAACTCGATCGGCGCTTTGTCTGTGTGTATGTATGTCTGTATGTATGTATGTCTGTATGTATGTGCGCTAAATTTTGTTCGTCGCGCACAGGTCAAATGGCTTGACGTATTTGGCTGAAAATTTTTGTCAACATTTGTGACAACTAAACTCGATGCTGTTAACATAACCAGCAAAATTCGTCAAGATGCCAACCTACAAAAAATTAATAACTGAAAAATAAAATTTGTTTATTTATTTAATTAAATAAAAACTTACAAACGGATTTAAATAATGTTTCACATGTAGGTTTATATCAACAGTACCAACAATTGACAATAAATTCAAAATTGTACGTTTATCCGCCATGTTATGAAAAAATATTGTTTATTTACAACAATAATTTCTTCATTTGTACAGTGTTCCGCCGATATGATTCGCATTTGCGGACTTTTGCAATTAGATGCACAAAGTATACACCAAAAATAGCGTACGTAACAATACCTCTGCACTATTATTTGGAATTTCGATAGCTGTCATAGAATGGCTACAATGACATTAGATGCCAACCTACAAAAAATTAACAACTGAAACACGTGTTTTGTTATTTATTTATTTTAATTAAAACTTACACAAGGATATTAATGATTTTTTATATGTAGGTCCAAATCAATATTACCAACACTTGACAACAGTTTCAAAATTGTAGCTTTAACCGCCATGTTATAAACAAATATTGTTTATTTACGGCAGTAATTTTCTTCGTTTTTACAGTGTTCCACCGATATGCTTCGCATTTGCGGACCGTTAAAGTTAGATGCACATAGTATGCTGCCGAAATGGCTTACGCAGTCAGACCTTTCTCACTATGTATTTGGAATTTTGATAGCTATCATAGAATGGCTACAATGACGTGTTATGTTTTATGACCTTCACGGCAAACATACAAATGTAAACAACGAACTTGGTCGACAAATTAAAAAGCTTTTATTATGATTTAAAAGCGGGTAATTGTATGAATTATTAATATAACTTTTTAGATATAGTCTGTATCTACATTATGGAACTTTCCATACACTGATAGGTTTAATAGTTTATTAATAAGAGCCTATTGAGTAGACCACGGTCGAATGAAATTATGCGGAAATTCATCAACTTGAAGGTTTTAATTTCTTTAAAGAAAACTTCTTAACGGATTTAAACAATATTTCGTGCATTTATTAGCAACATATCAAAAAACAATATACTTAAGTAATAAGTTTGTAACTTGATCCGCCATCTTGTAAAAAAATCATATGTTTATGATACAGGTATTTTTTTTTTAAAGAGTAATATGATATGCAAATGATTTATTTGATTTGATACATTGAAAAAAATCGCTCATCTGTCAACGCGGAGCGTTTTCCTAGTATAATTGAACGGAAAGATTCAAGCGATATAAACTGTTCAATGTATCCAGCAAATACGTTCTATATTATTCATTGTTTACTAGTTCCTAGTCGTATCCTATTTATGTACTTAGTTTACCAAGTCATGGCAATATACTGAATGTTGTTTGTTTTCTGTTGCAGGCGCACACACCACTCCTTGCCGGTGATAAGCATGTAAGTAGGCCGTGTCGTCATCACACATTACCATGCTCTCTTGACAGTGTCGCCGTTGTCATGTCACACAAACAGGCTTTCAATTAGAGCTTCTAATGACTTCACATACACACTCGAACTTGCTGCTCAAACAGACACGTTAAGTTTAGTTTTTTTTTTCTTTTTTTTTTACAATTTTCTTCTTCGACCCACATTGTCGTTAATCCACTACACACGACACAGTTGACTGACATTTTCTCACCTCTCAGTTGAGAACAAACAAATATGTAACTATGTTAAAAAATGAAATGCCGTATATAACTATATTATTTGTAAAAAGGTATACTTGACAAGTTGCAACATAGACCTGCAATGTTATCTTTCACGAGAGAGAGAGAGAGAGAGACCCTATCTGATCGACGTCGATTGATTATTTTTGAGTCCATTTGCTTGTTTGCCATATCAATGTTGGCTCTGTAACATCACTGAGTCAGTGTTGTTTATATAGGCCAGGGCTTCTCAATCTATGGGTCGCGACCAATCAAAATGGGGTCGCAAGCTTATGAAATAGGGAAATTAAGGTGTATATATTAGAGAATCGAAATTTTTAAAGAAAATGTGTACAAATATGTGTATATAGAAATTATAAAAAGGAGGCTGAGCAGGAAACCTACTTACTCTTGCATCCGCTTGTAGAAATGTTAGTTAGCACAGAGCGAAGCGAATCGCTGCAAGGATCGGCTAGCAAGCGACCCTCTATTTCAGTGTAGGCCTACTATAAACTACGTATAAGGTCCGATATAAGACGGGGTCGCGAGATTTTTTACCTAGACATTTGGGGTCGTGGGCAAAAAAGTTTGAGTGATCCGGTCTTGGTTGAACTTGATGTTATAATGACCAGAATATTGGAAGTCACGAATATAATAATTTAGAAATTAGAAGTCTTGATCTCGTATTAGGTCATGTTATCTAAGGGCTAACCTCTACGCCCTCTCTATCTACGTCCGCGTATTTATACGGATTCAAGTGTTATACAGCTGTTTTTGTCATAGACTGATCCGTGGTCAATCACCGGTCAGTATTTAAATTTGGGGATCGCTGGTTGGTTGGCCACGACACGAACTCGCCGTCTATGACGAAGGCTTCTGTAAGGTTGTTTCGGGACAACTTTGCAAATGTGTATTTTTATGTTTTGAATGTAGTTTTCACGACTTCCGCCCATCCCCTTTCCTCCTAGCCAATCAAGAGCCAGAGCCGTATTGCCACTTGGAAGAGTACATGACATGTAAACAGATTTAAACAAGTGTAATATAATAAGGAAAAGTTAGCCCTCACAACTTCAGTGCAAGCTACCTATAACGGTTTTGTGAGCTTATATGTCCCCGGCCTCTCCAATTACCAATTACCAATCTCCAGTTTTACCAAAGGCTAGAGATCCTTCAGTACATGCTGCATAGACAGGCGTATAACTTTAAATTGATTTATTGAGTTTTCTTAAAGTAAAGCAGTATCAACAAGTCTACATTTATTTTATCGAGCTTTACTTTTCACAGATGTTGATGTTGATTCGGTTATTCTCTCAGTCAAGCGAACAACTCCGAATGTTCACACCTTTCAATCCGTCTGGAATGAACACTTTTTGAAGCCGTCCTTGTTAGAAACCGCAGCGTACCCTACAACTTTGTATCGTAACTCTAGAAACAATGGGTACTAATGAAAGTAATTAGGTCTTTCTAGACACCCGTTTGTTCGGAAACTTTGAAAGCATCCGTAAATATTATTTGTGAAAGCTAGTATATATATATTTTTCCCGAGTGTTTAGACACCCTGTATGTATACGTCACAAACTGTTTTCGAGGCCAGGCGCGTTATTAATTAAATCACGGCCAACTCACTAACCTCAACAATTCCCCGTGCGGCAGATGGTAAAATTGAATTTCCAACGAACGTGGAGCTGTCGCCAGGCGACAGGTATAAGCAAGTATAAGTAAGCATTTACAAATATCAAGGAAGAGAAAATACATAAATGCAGGCGGCCCCAGATTTTCCACATCGCAACTGTTTCACCGTATAAGGTCGCTCGAGAATTCGTGTGCGTCACACGTGAAATCGCGTAATCTAAATTGAAAGCGAAAGGGGATGGTTGAATGAAGCGAACGGAATCCACGTAATTAATGGGTGTATAGGTTTAAAGTTTAAAGATGATCGACGAGTTTAGTGTCTGAGAACAGAAGCTCTATCGTCATCGCGTTTCATATAAAGCCAGAAGAAGGGGCTGATCGAATGAGCTTGCTGTGGAGTGTGGGCTCTGGAGAATATCTATGTATGTAGTTTCCTGGGACTAGTTAGAATCTGTGTGCATTTATTGTGGTTAATTGTATAGGATATTAGAAAATGTAAAGGTTTTCGATATAGGGAGCTTACGTTTCGGATCAGATAAACGTAAGCGCCCGCATAAGAATACCCTACTGTATTGTAAAGCTGGCAACAGTACAGGGGTAAATTTGAAAATACCATTACCATGGTATTGGTATTTTCAAATTTACCTCTGCACTGATGCCAACTTTAGACTTACGTTTAGCTGATCCGAAACGTAAGCTCCCTATGTCGAAAACGTTTACATTTTCTAATATCGTAGAATCATTTTAAAACATCTTTAGTGAAGACATCGTGGGAAATTTTTTATTGTGACGTGTAATCATGTTTTAATACTTGCTTCTATTAACCCCTTAAACACTTACTTTTCCTTTTTATGTTTCTGTTATCAAATAACTAGTTATTGTTTATTGTAAAATCATACGGTTTGTGTCGTAAATGCAATCTTAACCGGCACTTCAACTTCAACTACAAAGTACGAAGTATTCAATGAGTGTCTCTGGGTTCTTCAATGCTCAACGGTTGTTGTACATAACTGTACACTGCATTTAGGCGAACTATAACTTCATTATCTGTACATTAAACGGTGGCTTGATGGTGGGAGTACTCCCTGACTCATCTACCTTCATAATGCATTTCTATGTTCTACAATGGTGAGGGCGAGGCCCTTTGATTATGATCCTCGCAGTTGTTTACAAGAAGTTACAGTAACCGTGTAGTAGAATACTCTATACTATAGTTAGTATTTTCATTTCCGGTATGGATACCCAACGTGGGCTAATGCTCTTAAGTTCTCTAAGACTCACTTCCCAGTTGTTCGACAACTCTCGAGATTATCGCGTTTAGATTGGTTTAAAATGTAATCCTAAATGGAGAATTAATTCAATCAGAAGCGACCGTTAGAGATTCAATATAAGGCCGGTTGTCTTGTTTGTGTCATGAAGAGGCCAGCCAGGCAGTGGAGATCTATGTCCGGCTAAGGACCTAATGCAATTCATGGAGATGTATTATTCTACGTTGTGCGTGTTGTGTAGCCCGAGGTATTGGATGCCTTTTAACTTTTAAATACATCGCACTTTGTTGCACAACGTGCTAAACGATACATTTGCATCATTTCGTATGTTGTGTAGGGTTACAGTAGGGTTACAGTTATAAAACAATTCAATACAAACGCAAAAATGGCGTGGTTTAGTTATAAAAAAATTGCTCGTCCACCTAGCCATGGTAAACTTAGAAATAAACTTAGTCTACATCAAGAAGAACTCATCTAGACTATAGAAAGGGTTCTCTAGGAGGAATTGTTTTATTCTTGGCTTAAGTAGACTATCTTTTATAGTTTTTGTTACTTTTATTTTCATTACAAATATATTATATATATATATGTTTTTCCAAATGTGAGGTTTTATCGGTAGCATCGTAGACATAAACGATGTTTTATATCTAAAACGGACTTTGTTATCGGAACTGGAGGCTCTTCCGGATGTGTAAACCTCATTTGGAGTCATTGGCATATGGAGGATGTTTTCATTGTAATACATAGAACAAGAATGAGGAATGAGGAATGAGGATAGTGTTGTTTTGTTGACATATTTTAGATATAGCTTGATTACCGATTAGTGAAAATCGATAAATTTAAAAAGTTCTGAACATCCAAGTCCTAATTATCCGTGGGTTTGTTTTTTTAATCTTGAGAAAATATTTCGATCGATTCTAGTTTACCCCATATTGTTTCATTGAAAATTTGAAAACTTGTTAAAATTTCGTTCACCTTGGTCCTAGTATCATCATAGTCAACAAAAGAAAGTCTGTAGGCTGGCGAGATCTATAAAAGTTGCCTTCTGGTGTAGATTCCCACCTGAATAAATAGCATCTAAAAAAATATATGGCTCGGTTGTTGTATTGCAAATAGAAAACAAAAATGAATATCAAAGCTCGCGTGCCAACAATTTTTAAAACCGGGTTCAAGTGATGTCATTCTAGTTTAGTGAGCCCAGTTTTCAGCCAGTTAGAATGGAACGGAAACCACCACTCGAACTCAAAGCTAACCACCATGCACGCATGTGGCAGTCGTTTCCCAAGTGACTGACATACTGGTCAAGCTCATGCATGGGTCAAGCACAATGTACACATTCGAGCACAGAGCGACATACGGATCGTCTTTTTGGCGGAGTCGCCGTGGACACTGTTTAGCTGCTACTTGTTAATTGTTTCTTTTAAGAATAAGCGTACTTATGTTAGAGTGACCTTTAGATTTCATTATTACCCAAACATTCGTAACGCTTCATAGTAACGTATTATTATTTGTCATGATTTAAGCCCCAACCACAATTATTGTCTGTATCGGGCGGGATTGCAATCGCGAAAAAGTTAACACACATGTATGGTTCTTATGGTGCTCTTCACAAAAAAATCGTAAAAATCGTAATGTCGTTACGATTTAGCATGAGAAAATATACGATTGCGATCCGGCTTTCGATTATGATCACGATGCCGACAATTGTGGGCGAGTCTTTATAATGTATCTTGCCGGGAGAATATCGCATCTGCCTTCCCCATTAACGTGTTGTTTTATAGTATATTAAATGCGACTATAATGTTTTGATACGTGACTTGGATGAAAGGAAAGGGTGAAATCCACATCTTCTGCGGTTTAGATAAGGTGATAAATCCATATCTCCTGCAGGATTCAACACCACGTCCTTCGATTAGGTACTGTGGACAACAAGTACAATTGGCTCTATAATAGTGGCTGCTATTCATTTTAAAAGTTGTCGCAACATCTTGTCCTTTGTACACTGAAAGATCACGCATTTACGCACATTCGTACCGGCTGACTTGACCTGACTGATGGTATACACATCATTTGGTACAATCCTGCAGTCACGCCAATTGCAGTTGAAGCAACTCACAGTCGACACGATCGGTTACGTCAAAGGTTTGGTTAGGTTAGATTAAACATTAGCTCCGCTGCGACTGTGTAAGAACATTTTCTCGGCTGCCATTGGCGTGACGGTTTCAATCACTGCTACATTTTCCGCTCTTTTAGAGTGAAACTAGAAAATAGCGATGACTTCAAACGTTCGGAAACAACATAATATATGAAGATGAAAGAATTTTAAATTCTTTGGAATTATAAAAACTGATTCATTGTTGTCCATGTCTACCACCTCTTCAGTGTTTCATTTGAAAACCGCATCGTTTAAGAAATTATGTTGTAATATTGTAATGGTTGGTCAATTGTTGTGCCATTAGTGTTCAGAAATAATTACCATCCATTTGAGGAAAAAAACATTAGCTATACAAAAAAAAAATCTTTTAAAAGTGTATATTTATTTGTTGGCGATTGTGACGTAATTATTTTGTTTTTCTCGACATTGATTTAGTTAGCAACTTTCAGCTATATATTTATGTTGGGTTCTACAACATGAAAATGTATACAGGGCAATCCGAGCGAAAAACTCGTACGTCAGTATGTCGTAAACACAAAACTCTGTTCTACATGACCCGATTCAAACATTAGATCAACGCAATTCATTTTTGTATGTTTTTAGTTTCGTGGCTCTAGTCTTTTTTGTATTCTTTCCAATTTTGTGTGTTGACTGTGTGATAAACGTGGACTCGACCTCGTTTCATCTTACATTGACGTGTGTCAAGTTGTATATTATTCAGTTCTCTCTCTCTCTCTCTGGTTCTAAAATCAAAATACCGGCAGACTGCCCTAGTATAGCAGTTATACTGCGAGTGTGTACTGTTTATCCATCATGTGGCAATTTAATCTACAAAGCAACATTTTTTCAATCTCAAAAAAACGTGAACTGTAGGTACAGGTTTTAAATTAATTTTGTGGTTGTTGAGTGGTTTTTTAATATTTAATACATTCAATTTCAAACAAACACGCCAAGAATCCAAATTAAATATAATGAACAGTTCAAAGCGTCTAGTTATATCACGTGTAATCACGTGTCTTTCACGTTCCCTGTATTTTGGTTGAAAGTATATGCTTGCCCCCGACCGTATACATACATGCTGCAGAAGACTGCAAATCGCCCAGTTCTTCAATGTGCTGCGAATAATTTTGCGCATGCCGCTAACTCGAGGAATACAAAGAAGCTGGGGTGAAAACAAATGGATTTCCTTTACATAAAAGTACTAGTATAAAATGTATTGCCTTCATGTATTAATTTTGTTTCCTAATAGTGTAGGACCTATAAAGTCAATCGTTTTCTCATGCGATTATTTTATGGACATACGTTAGTCTTCAATACACGTATTTACTTCATCTCTGTTGCAAATACAATACCGAGTAACAAGTACAGTTCCACATATATAGCTATAAGGAAAGGTAAAAACACCCACCGGGAAAGAGCCACGTTTTATAGGTATATCTATATAAATCAACCATTGATTCGACAACTCGTAAACGTCAGCGATATATCGTACAACCTGCGAGTCAACAAGCCTCTTGTGTGCGTCTTGATTACCGTGACTGCTGCAATGGGGCGATACACTCGCGGTGTGATATTAAAATGTATGGACTTGTGGCTCTCGGATAGAATTTAGGTTTATGTTTTCTCCCTGTTTTTACGAGTTACGTGTACGAAAGAGGAGCGGTCTCCGGTTGACTTGTGGATATTTGCGATGTAGGACATATCTCAGGTTTACCGACGTAACGAAGTCTTGGCCGAAATTTTAGCTCTTACCTCTTCGATCATCATAATCTACTGGAGGTATGAAGAAAACGAGATATTTATTGACGTGGCAAAAGCATCCAGTGGCGTTCCTTAATCGGTGAAAGCCCTTGCGAATTCCCCACCATCATCTTAAAAAAATTACCTTGTCCCTGGCGCGGGGGGGGGGAAGGGGGGGGAGATCTTCTTGAAAATGGCGGCCGTAATAGACTGACCAAGAACTGGAATTAGCAACAATATTAACTTTCAGACATGTTCTTAGATACTCGGATATGCTACTGGCCAGGCATACATGTAAACGGTGACGTTGAAGCCATCATAGCAACGATATGCACGTACAATAAATGGTATATGTCCCCACACTGAAAACCAGTTACTATATACATGTTACTAAGCGGGCAGACAATAAAAAACAAAGACTCTTTTAGACCAGAAAAGAATATTAAAATAAAACAAACACACGAACAACAACTACACATACTTACTTATTTATTTATTTATTTAATGGCACACACTCACCACGCGTCTGAGGAAGAGAGCATATACATCTCGAAAATTGACACCAAGTAAATTTCCGAAAGCTGTATACTCTCTTCCTCAGACGCGAAGAGAGTTCGTGAGTGAGTGCTTTTTTGTTTTTGGTCGTTGTTATTGTCCGTGTGTTCTTTTCATTTTAAATACAAATATATTGTATTTATTTAGTTACTAAAGATGTCTGTCTGTCTCTCCAGCAGGTGATAAGATGTCTGTTTGTCTCTCCAGCAGGTGAACGGGGACGCGGAGTGGGAGCATGAGGAGATCCTACTGGAGCGCGGCGGGTCGGGCCTCGGCTTCAGCATCGCCGGCGGCACCGACAACCCGCACATCGGCGACGACACCGCCATCTACATCACGAAGCTCATCTCGGGCGGCGCCGCGGCGGCCGACGGACGCCTCAGGGTCAATGACGTCATACTGCAGGTCAACGACGTGTCCGTGGTGGACGTACCCCACGCGGCGGCCGTCGACGCGCTCAAGAGGGCCGGCAATGAAGTCAGACTGGTGAGTGCATGGAGGCTCTTTAATGACGTCATTCTACATGCAATATGATCACATAGATGTCACGTTAAATTAGAACAGTTTATAAAGCGTCAATGAAAGATTAGTAAAATATAAATTCCCCTAAAATTAATCACGTACAGCTGTTCATACTTCTTGTTTACATTGCTTTCTAGTTTCTATAGGCCTATGCTGATAGATATACGTGCAGATTAATGTACTTCAATTTCCTTTTTTTCGCAAAACATTGTCTTCTATCTTCTACTATATAATAATACAAAAGGACATCTGTTACTAATAAGAAGTTTTTTTTTGTATTTATAAATAATATTTAGCAAAGTACGTCGCAAATTACATCACACACTGTAAACGTATTTAACCTTCCCGTCATCTTACTGTTCTTTACTAGTTACGAAAAATATAGTGATGCCGATTTGTTTATATACCTAATACTAACATTAGGTATACGACTGAAATTTTTTTTAGTTTCAGTTATTAATTGGCTAGACGTACAATAAAATATACAATTCATAATAAATTCAGTCGTTGAACTCTAGCCTAGAGGTTAATACTGTAAACAATAGTTGCGTTGTTCTGTTATACTTACTTTATTTATTCTAAGTTTATTTTTCTCTTATATATAATCTTTCTGCGAGTTAATTGTTTTCATTACAAGTATAACTAACTGTTATACTACTGCATTGCGCTTAATTATAACAGGATTTAGTTTGTAATTACCCTTATTTGTTCATTTTTAAATCATTCTCGTACACAGCACTTGAATTAATTTAGAAGTAATATGGTACACATTTTCATTCTTCTTTTGCATAAGCACGATTTGCGTATAAAACAATGGAAACAAGTTTTAGCGAAATACAATTTTAACCATGTTTTAGGGGTGGCTGTTGAATCGGCACGTAGCGTTTCTCCCCCTCCATAACAAACATTTAGAATTAATAGCAATAAGAAGTGCTGATTATAAAGTGCACGTTCAAGATAGAGGAATAGAATTTATTAAGGAGTCGGCGCGGTGTGTGCTTGTGTACGTACGTACCGAATGGATGTTCGCGCCACTAAGTATGCAATCAATTGTGAAGTTTTAATTAAGAAACTAACGTAGCTGCGCATCTTTCGTATCGCCAGACTGGGATATATATCTATCTATACATACATACAAGTATCATTTCACATTACAGTAAGGGTAGACGAAAACCAGGATTTATTTACTCTAAGTATTCTAAAATAGTCAGGGGTGGCCGTTTACTCTTGTAGTTCCCACTGAGAGTAGTAGTTACAAGTGCCACTGACAATATGGTGTCATTGATAAGTGTACATTTTTAGAAAACTATCTCACATTCTAAGTAAAATAATGAAGGTTAATATACATTTTACGAATTTGGTAAAATGCTAAAAAACAGCATTTTTATGATAAAAAAAAAATGATTTTCCTTATGCTTTTTCAAAATGTACACGTCTCAAAACTTTTGTTTATATTTCAAAACGCGCAAAATTTCAGATGTCTCAAATTTTCCTGAGAGCAGAAGAAACCTGTGAGGATGTTTACTGTATACAAGCGTTACAGATCTAAACGAAAACAAGTAAATAGTTTATTTGAGAAAATAACATCCACTAAACTGGACCAGCAATAGTTTCCACACAAAAAAGGAACACATATTTACCCGGCAAACTACACGCCCGTCTTTATACATTGAAACGAAAGCGCTTTGAGCAGAAAAGCTCTCACGAAAAGCTCGAAATGTTTCTCGTCAATTTCATTTCAATGATATATTCGAATCGTCTGTCACTATCGACGTCTTATCGATGACGTTTCTAGTTGTAACAAATGTGTAGATCGGAGTGGTTGGGAGTGGGGGGGGGCTGTGACACATAACTTCGTGGCAAGAAAAGTGAGTGGTGCAAAGTGATGGGAATGATAATATCAGTCTGCTACAATACAACATTGTGTACCTTACTGACCACTGCTTGTTTCTTTAGCTTGGTTACTTTACTTACTATATCTCCTGGCATCACCACATCTATATACAGTAGCCAGCAATAAAGTTTTTAGTTCATTTGTGAGTAAAAAGCACCGAAGTTACCAAATAGCCCCCCAGGTATACGATTTATAGCCATATGTGGATGAAGTTACTCTAAATAGTGCGTGCACGAAAGTGACAAAAAGGGTCCGCGGATTGTTCCCGCAGTCCCCCGGCTAATATCCTGGACTAGACCAACTCCAGACGGTTAACCAGGACCGTCGTGCGTTTAGCGGGGGACCTCGGAGCGATTTGCATACAGATAGGTCTGGCTGGAGGTTAAGTAATTCGCACATTGGCGAACTTTATCGTTCTAACGCCGTTCTTAGATGAGCTAGCTAGCTACGTCACCACGCATTTGTCGCACGGAAAAATCTTGGAACGAGCGTTACTCTGGCGAGATTATTAATTATTAATAACTTGGAAGCAGCGTCGTAGCGAAAAATGTGTTTTCTTTGTTAAGCTTGAAGAGGGAAATTAAGGCGTTAAGACTTAACGTCCATCATGTTTATGTCTGCATGCGCGTGGAGTTGGTTTAAGAAATGCGAAATCCCTGGTGAAATGTTTGAGCTGACTCCGGCTGGTAAGGGCGGGAAAGACAGGCAAACAAATAAGTACGGATACAAAACATAGCTGAGATATAGAATATATTACGATCTGCAACAGTGAATTAATAATAATAGGATGAATGGTCAATTGATATAAT
The DNA here is from genome assembly GCA_945910005.1 of Isoperla grammatica. Lineage (NCBI taxonomy): Eukaryota > Metazoa > Arthropoda > Insecta > Plecoptera > Perlodidae > Isoperla > Isoperla grammatica. The sequence continues at coordinate 116,969,130 of OX246737.1, forward strand.
AAAACAATCGTGAAAAATATACCAACGACGTGTACTGTCCCGTTTGTCCGAAGCCTCCGACGACCAGGCAGTGACGTCCCTCGCGTGGCTGATGTCACTCTCCGCAGTAGGCCTACTGCTGGATGGTGGCGGCGGATGGTGTCAGGAGAATGACGATGATAACGATGGCGCACTTACACAAATTTGGCTTTGCACGGCACTTGGTATAATGAGACACAGTAATACCGCACAACAATACCACACGTTAGTATATCGTGTGAAAGATCGCACGTTGTTACGCCGTGACGTAGCTACGAGGTGACTCTCACCCCGTCCACGACGTAACTGCCGTCTTCCACCCTCCGTGGCTATTGTTCGGGAACCATGTTGCCACATGGTTCGGGCGGGAAAAAATACCTCTTGCCGTATTACGTAATATTATAATAAAAAAAAACATAATAGAAAAATGTAGAAAACCAATACACACAGTAATGAGTTGCAGATTCGTAAACTAACAAGTGAATATAACTTGGAATACAATAAAATAATACAAAATAAAATAAACGTGTAGGTATGGCAACGCAGTACCATCCTCACTTACAAACACAAATAAGGGAAATAATAAAGAAATGAGGTTGAAGAGGGAGAGGTCAGGGTGCTTGCCAGCCTGAGCCACCACAACTTGCCCCCCGTAGACGACAGTTAAATTCCTCCAGGTATTTATACTTTCGTCTAGAGCGACTTGTACGGTCGGAGGCTCGTTGTGTTATATACACCCTTTTCAACATGTGTGTCGGGATGTTTCAGCAAATATGCATTTGAGCCAATCACCTTCTCAATCACGAACGGGCCCTCGTAGAGTAGGAAGAACTTCTTAATGACTTTGTCATATGCGCAAGAAACACCCGCTGACTTCAGGAGGACCTTGTCGCCGGGATTAAACTTGATGAGCTGGTCACCGCTGTCGTGGCTTCTCTTGCGTCGCTCAGCTCTCTTTGCCAGAGGGATAGGGTATGATTTCTGTGAGAATGGGCTATAGTCAGACAGTTTTATCTCATGTTCGTAACAGCTGATCAGACCCGGTCTGTCGGAAATCACTTGTTTACATTCATTGAGAATTTGAAACATTTTTTTCTTCTGTCCCTCGTTGAGCATTGTTATGTTTTCGACCTTCTCTCTGATGTCTTGCAAGGTCGTCTGCTCCAACAGGTGGTTGTTGTTTAAGCTGCCCCCCGAGTCTTTAGCATGGGTCGGTCGTTCGCCCTCCCTTTCACTGCCATTTATTATGCTGGCATTGTTTGTTGAGCCTTTATCTAACCCAACAATATGCGCCTGGGCGTCAATACATAGTTGAGCTAACACGTGGAAACCCGACTCGATCGTCTGTTGTTTGTCTGGGTTACTATGGGTAGACCCACAGTTATAGTTCTGTTTATGACAGTTGCCAATAAACTTTATTTGTATATCGCTGTTTGGCACACTTAGGGTTTTGTCCATAAAATCTATCTGAGTGCAGTGTTCCGATAACCAGTCAGAGCCTAGAATCATTTCTCTAACTAGCCCAGGTATAACTAAGCAGACTACATCACAGGTAAACTCGCCTATGTTTATAGTAATGCAAGCCTGTTTCTCGATTTTTTTTCGTTTCCCCGTAACGCCAGATATAAAAACACCAGTTACAGGTAAGGTGGGTAATGCTGTTTCCCGCCCTTGTAGAAGTGAGTAAAACTCCTCTGATACACACGAGATTTCACTCCCAGTGTCCACTAAGATGGCTACCGTAACACCATGTATTTTACCCAAGACTTCTGGTATCACCCGACCAGTAGCACTCGTTTCAGTATCGTCGCATCCAAGAAACTCCTGTGACGGATTCTGGCTCTTGAAGACTGAAAGAACAGGCGACAAAGCATGCGTGCTCTCATCAATCGGTCTACCAGTTATTATTTCTCCTACCGGTTCCTTCAATGCTAGGTTTGTCGCGTGCTCCGCCATTACTCTGTTATCTTGACTGATAGTTGATTTGATCAAACTAATTACTGCCGCCCTCTCCTTCAACTGTTGGGTCACCTTCGGGCGGTGAGAAGCAACCCGACTTAGTTTTCCTGGTCCATCTCCCGTCTCCGACATCTCCATAACATGTACCCGCTTGTCATGGTACCCGGCTTGTTCGCGCGCGGTCCCTGCTGGCTGTTGATGGTTGCTTCGTGGGTTTACAGCTCTATTGTTCGCGTTTCCCGCGTTTCGATAGTAGTCGGTTGAATCCAAGCGCCGTAAGATTCTTAGACAATCGTCAATACTCTGAAGGTTTGCAGCTAGAAGAGTTGAACGCACAGCGGGCGGAAAGTGCTCTAACACTGCGTCGATCAGTTCCGCATCACTAAAGCGAGGACTCAAATGTTTCGCTTTGGAGGCCATTTCAAGAAAATATTCGGCCCTCCTGCCTTCGTAGCTTTGGGGACAACGACCGTAATAAATTTCTTTCCTGACAGACAATTGTCGTTCAGGACCCCAGTACTCTTTCAAAAACTCTTTTTTGAAAGCCTCGAAACAGTTAAACTTGTCAAAAAAAATCTCACCCCAACGCTTTGCAGACCCGAACAAGCATTTGAGCGCTAGCCTAAGCTTCGCGCGCTCCGGCACCTGCATCACGTCAAAATGACCTTCCATATCCTTCATAAACGTGATGGGATGTAACTTGGTACTCCCATCAAATCTTCCTAATCCTTTCTCCACACACTCGTACCAGGACGCATTAACCTGGTCTCCAATGAGAGTGACAGGTCTACTGTCCTCCGACATTGCGGGTATCGGACTACCGCTAGTGCTGGCCTGACCGGGAGTCGAAGCCTGCGTCGTCTGCACAGCGTTGAGTTGCACCTCTAGCTGAGCTACCTTCTCAGATAAAAAGCAAATCTGGGCGTCCATTCTTGACGACACCGTGGTTATTTGAGATGTGAGAGATTCTTTTAGAATCTCATTGTTTTCACTCAAGAGAGCCCTCATGGCCTCCAGAGTAACCCCTTTGTTCGACATGCTGATTATCTATAATAATCGTGTTATGGCTTGCATGCACACAATAACAAATTCAACTGTTTACAACAATGACTCAACAAATTGTCAAGTCCCTGTTCGGGCGCCAAGTTGAGCTGACTCCGGCTGGTAAGGGCGGGAAAGACAGGCAAACAAATAAGTACGGATACAAAACATAGCTGAGATATAGAATATATTACGATCTGCAACAGTGAATTAATAATAATAGGATGAATGGTCAATTAATATAATAAAACAATCGTGAAAAATATACCAACGACGTGTACTGTCCCGTTTGTCCGAAGCCTCCGACGACCAGGCAGTGACGTCCCTCGCGTGGCTGATGTCACTCTCCGCAGTAGGCCTACTGCTGGATGGTGGCGGCGGATGGTGTCAGGAGAATGACGATGATAACGATGGCGCACTTACACAAATTTGGCTTTGCACGGCACTTGGTATAATGAGACACAGTAATACCGCACAACAATACCACACGTTAGTATATCGTGTGAAAGATCGCACGTTGTTACGCCGTGACGTAGCTACGAGGTGACTCTCACCCCGTCCACGACGTAACTGCCGTCTTCCACCCTCCGTGGCTATTGTTCGGGAACCATGTTGCCACATGGTTCGGGCGGGAAAAAATACCTCTTGCCGTATTACGTAATATTATAATAAAAAAAAACATAATAGAAAAATGTAGAAAACCAATACACACAGTAATGAGTTGCAGATTCGTAAACTAACAAGTGAATATAACTTGGAATACAATAAAATAATACAAAATAAAATAAACGTGTAGGTATGGCAACGCAGTACCATCCTCACTTACAAACACAAATAAGGGAAATAATAAAGAAATGAGGTTGAAGAGGGAGAGGTCAGGGTGCTTGCCAGCCTGAGCCACCACATGTTCTAAGGATTAAATTATGTACTCCCGCGTTTAAAGTAGTTTACTGTCCTAATGGTATTTCAATTAGTGTGCCATAATATAATTTGTTCAACCTATTCACTTCTTTACCAAGGAGGGTAATAAAAACAAGTGCACTCCAACACTGTATACAGACTCGAAACAAAAACACGTATACTCGTCAACCGCGTGAATTGTCAGCAGCAGCATTCACTGTCTTCTTTGGGGCATAAAATGAAAATGGCTGTTTTACAAGCCAAATTTACAAGAAAGACTACTACGTTAGAATTTCAATAAGATAATTAGTTTTGATGAGTTTTGAAGAAGCAAACCAGCGGTCAAGCGGGAAATTTAATTAAAATAAAGTGAAGAGTAAAAATGTGAGAATGTATCGCGACAATCGGGAACTGCAATCAGGCAATTGACACAACTTAGCATAAAGCGACATTTCTCTACCTCACGTTCAAATATTTAATTCTTAATAACTTGATTCTTCACATTTTTTAAAATTGATATGCATGCATAATTTGTTATCTAATTTTACTACACAAAAAGTAATACATAAAAATATGCAAATGAGATAGGAGTGGATGGTAGCCTATATAGCCTACAGTTCCTTCCTTACGTGTACCTGGATTTTAGAAATATTTTGATGAAAACAAAACTCAAAATTTATAGCCACCGGTAGTGAAGTTTACCCCTGAAATCGATCACTCATTGTGCTCCCGTTGCTACATTACTCACACCGCAATACTATCGTATAGTGACGATGAATGCCCTCTCATAGTCTACAAACAAACACACAACAATCTGGCAAAAATGTCGGAGTTATTCTTTTCTCGTAACGATATTAATTTATTCTTAGCTCTAATGGTGTTGTTAATTCATTTCTGTGGGAATAAAATGAGATTAATGTTTCAACTGTGCAAGTACGACTGCAGTATTATTAGACAAAACATCCGGCACAAGCTGTGCGATGATACTGCCCAAGTCCTGTGTGGCCCCCTAACCGGAAACCGCATCCGGAAATATTGGCTATTTATGACGACCGGGGCCGAGTTATTATGACGCTCTATAAATGTTTGACGCTCGAACAATGCGCGCGTAATTATACTATTGTCTGTTGACATTTACGCTTGTCACTTGGGTAGCTAACATGCACGACTTGGATATACAGCAGCGCTTACAAGTTTTTACAAGTTTTTTAACTCTAATATTAAACCAAGCACAATTTGGGTCTACAGCAGCGCTTACAAGTTTTTACAACTTTTTTGACTCTAATATTAAACCAAGCAAAATTTGGATCTACAGCAGCGCTTACAAGTTTTTACAAGTTTTTTAACTCTTATATTAAACCAAGCAAAATTAACTCTATTGTATTGATAGCTTGAGTATACGCTTAAAGATATTGAAATTAATTATTTTATTCGCTTTTTGGTTTTGTATCAGCTAAACAAAGAATTTAGACACTTTCAGATATTGTAATTTTTTCGATTGTTATTTCTTTAATTATGTAATTAATTAATTAATAATTCATTCAATCCATTCGTTAATTCATTCATTTTAATGTATAATTCCCCCCCCCCTTCCTCCAATCAACCCCCGACGTCATATGACGTAGTTGTTGAGTACGTCGCTACACACCAAATAATTAAAATCAAATTTGCTAAAAACTTTCATTTTTCAGCCCTACATATTTAATTTGACAAAACATTACACCTCCAAAGTCGACTCTGGAAAAGGGTGCCATGCTCAATTAAATGATTCTCGCATGTATAAAAGTAATACATCAGGATGTCTGTCTGTAGATTAAATTAGTAATTATTATATTTTTTAAGGGCACGAAGTTTTTAAGCTGCCTACGCGGAATTATATATTAGAATCCGAAACAGAACAAAACAACCCCGTCCCCTTGCTGCAATGCAAAGCTTCCCTCTGACAGCCGCGTCGCGGAGTGTGCTCGATTTAAAGTGGTCATACCTCCAAGTAACACGCGCTGCAGTAAAAACGTAAAAAAAAACACGTATTCGTCAGAATCTATTAGTAGAATAAAACAGAAACAAGCGTCGGGTGAGATACTAGCACACTAGTGCCTACTTCACCTCAGTTGTTCCCGTGTTGGCCGCAGTCGGAGAGAACTTCGGGCAGTCTCAACTAGTTGGGAAGTGGCCGGGCTGAGCTTGACAGCGTTCCGACTGGCGTTATACACTTCTTTTTCTACACTTTTTCTTTCTTTTCCTTTACTTTTTATTTTACCACTTTGGAGCTACGAGGTTCGTTGAACACGGGCCGGACTTTCTTCGCTCCTCGACGTTGAACTGCCATAGAGAATGACTTGACGTCAAGTTTTATCGTGAGGCAGAACAGGTTAGTCATATTGTCTCTGTCAGTCAGTTGCACTTTTGTGCATCGGAGGAAGCTGCACGAACCGTTCCACTATGTCCATGTCCACTATAGTAGCTACTTTGGTGATAACATTGGTAACGCTAGAGAAACCGTAATAGGGCTTCGTACGTAAATTATATGGTGGTCTGGTCTTTCAACAACAGCCCCCCCCCCCGCAGTCACGGCCTTGTTATCTATAATTACCTTTTATCAGTGGTCGAATGGTGGGGGGTGGGGGGGGGGGGGGAGATTCCCTCCCCACAAAAGAAATGTATTGATCTAACCACATCATCCTATATAAAGAAATACTTCTGTGACCGTCCCCCCGAAGTCAAAAACTGTTTTCACCATTCCCTCTCATAGAAATTAGTCACAAGTCATAATATGACTTGTGACTAATTTCTATGAGAGGGAATGGTGAAAACAGTTTTTGACTAAATATGTATATTGATTACCTTTAAAGCCACATTTCGACGTCTGATATTATAACGTCGAAATGTGGCTTTAAAGGTAATCAATATACATATTTAGCATCACCTAGAGCAATCTAGATAGAAGGGTTGAATCCCCCAACCTTTCTTTGCTAATTACGCCTCTGGCTCAGGCTACCTTGGAATCTTTTAATTCACAAAGCAATAAAAATGTGTACAGTAGAAAAATTAATTAATCTTATTTAAACAAAACATGCCCAAAGCTAAAAACGCGTTTACTGCGATAAAATTTACATCTCAAATTTTTTGAGGGTTTCGAGGGTTCTCTAGGAGAAATTGAGTTTTTCTTTCTCTGTACAACTTTGATGGACGGGGCGGTAGACACATCAGTACTCTCGATCAGTGCTCGAGTTGCGAGCGAAGTACTTGGGCTGCATATCCGGTACACATTTATACTTTATGTCTGTGCGTGGGGGCGCGATTATTACTAAAACCGAGTTTGTCGGCTAAATCTGTCTAGACGCCGTTTGTACAACATCTGACCTTTGTGTGCGTTCGGTATACTACTCTCGCTTACTCTTTTACACCCAAGGTTCCCGACTTTAGATAGAAGGGTTGAATCCCCCAACCTTTCTTTGCTAATTACGCCTCTGGCTCAGGCTACCTTGGAATCTTTTAATTCACAAAGCAATAAAAATGTGTACAGTAGAAAAATTAATTAATCTTATTTAAACAAAACATGCCCAAAGCTAAAAACGCGTTTACTGCGATAAAATTTACATCTCAAATTTTTTGAGGGTTTCGAGGGTTCTCTAGGAGAAATTGAGTTTTTCTTTCTCTGTACAACTTTGATGGACGGGGCGGTAGACACATCAGTACTCTCGATCAGTGCTCGAGTTGCGAGCGAAGTACTTGGGCTGCATATCCGGTACACATTTATACTTTATGTCTGTGCGTGGGGGCGCGATTATTACTAAAACCGAGTTTGTCGGCTAAATCTGTCTAGACGCCGTTTGTACAACATCTGACCTTTGTGTGCGTTCGGTATACTACTCTCGCTTACTCTTTTACACCCAAGGTTCCCGACTTTACGCATCTTTCTGTTTACCCTTTCCTAAAAATAGAGCCCATGTTAAACCGATCATCTCTTTCTATAGCTGACTGAGTATTTCCCGTACCAGTGTTCGTTCAGTTCAGCTTTGTATTCCTTGGTGGAGGCGTGAGGTAAGCGTTTCAGGTTATTGTTATAGAGCGTATAATGTTCTTCAATTGATCAATGTATGTGGTGTACACTCGGTGGGTTCAGTGGTTTTGAATCGGTCGAAGAAAGGCGCCAAGGTGACTGATTATACTTGTTCCGGCGGAAACACGAGTCTAATAGATATGCGGTTATAAATCTCTGTTACCTAGGGGACATATGCACAGTCTTAAATATAGGATTTGTTGATATGGAATTGTTTTATTACATGCTATTTTCTACATAATAAAAACAAACTCCATAGCAACCATAAACAAATCCCATACTTAACTTGTCTGTGCATCTCGCCTCTGCCTACTTAAGTTATACGTAACGTATACTTAGGTTTACGTTAATTGTAGTAGATATTATGTCAGGTAGCAAATACTATATGTCTACATTGTGCACTTACGTATCTCGTACTTAAAGTGTATTTATCCTAAGTACATGTGATCATTTATAAATAACCAAAGCTAAGGTACATGGTAATACCATGTCATTGAATAATTTGAATAACCTGATAATATATATCTTGTGTAGCAATTCCTACTTCGTGTCGACTATTATTATTATATATTGTATGTATTTATTTATTTATTTAATGTATATCCTATTCATTTTAAAAATGATTCATTGATTGAAATTCCGTTATAAAACTGGTTATCATCTCTTCCCCATTCCATTTGCATTATAATATACAAGTCATGCCGTAGGCCGTAGGGTATCTATTTACTACATACAGTAGGATACACTTTTCGTGTGACTGGCTATATTATTAGTTAGGTATAATTTACGTTAAGATGCCTCTTTAATAATAATGGATTACCTATTTCTCATGAATACATCCATTAACTAAACGAACACATTTATTATAAAAGTTACAAAATCCTTCGCAAATCAGTTCCTGTTCTTGTTAACCATCGAGTTATGCAATACACTGTGTTGATTGTGCGTTTCGATCGAACCTTGTGCCAGGTTTTAGTAGGGCCGGGAATGGAACCCGCGTCCTCCCTAATTAGTCTCGTGGTCTGGCAGGGAGCCACCGTCGGACGGTGCAAAGTCGACGCCGGCCGGCATGTTCGGTGTGGACGCTTGTCACCGCCTTGCTAAACTGGGGCCGAGGCAATTTTTGCACTGCGTTTATAATACGGTGTTTGTACAGCCCGAGTGCGGCCCCAGTTTCCTTGAAATTTTTGTGTCCCAACCCAGCTGTCAAAACGTAATCAAATCTAATCGTTTGTTTGTTGTGTGGACGCCTATTATTTGACTAGATGTCGGGTTTCCAAGAAATTTGCGCATAGTTGAACTTCTGTTATGGCTTCCGGCAATTAATTCGGGGATTTCGTCTCGTTGTTTGTGCTAGCCCGGTAGTGGGGGTGTACATCGTTTGTGAAATGCCAAGCTCGACGAAAGATCGACTGTTTTTCTTGTTCTCAACTAAGCCACGGACCCACTGTAGGCAGTCGTGGTGGACATTCTTGAGCAGCGAGTGAGAATGTGCAATAAGAACAGTCAGATGTGTAACGGAATGTTTTTCAAATGAAGTTGTTCGTGGGTATTGGATGTGGTTCAAAAGAAAACGACTCTTTAAAAAAATAAAAGTCACTGCAAGTTTATTCCACTTGATGCACATGTTGTTGTGTGTAACTTTGTGCTATAGTTTGCCCTAGCTGGGACTCGAACCCGGAATCGTTGTAGCTTAGTCCCGATACTCAAAGAAAAAGTTAAGAAAAAGGTATAACTAACGGTTGCTTTATATATGCAAATTTGTGCGAGTGTCAAGAAAGGAAATATGAACGTCTCTAGAGTTGACACTCATAAATTTGCCAGTAAAAAATATGAACATTGAATTTTTTTTAACTTTACAAAATCCAAAAGTATGAAAGTCGACTGTCTTATTTTTTATTGTCATCTTTAAACATTTTTAGATGAGTGCGACTGTAAAGATCTTCAATTCCATAACCTGTGCAGATAATAGGCCTACGTCTGTGCAAAATTGTTGACAGTTGTGCTATCGGCCGGCTGTGCAAAATTAATTTTGCTAAACAAGAATCAAAGATTCCTAGTCTGTGCAAAATTGTTGACAGTTGTGCTATCGGCCGGCTGTGCAAAATTAATTTTGCTAAACAAGAATCAAAGATCACTCAGTAATCTTTGCAAGAATGTCCGACTTGGTTCCTTTTCTATTCACCGAATGAATAATTTATTATTCTTTATGTGTCTGTGCCCTCAGTACGTCCGGAGAAGGCGAGGCCCCGGCAACGTGCGCATCATGGAGATCGAGCTACACAAGGGCGCCAAGGGTCTCGGGTTCAGCATCGCGGGAGGTATCGGCAACCAACACATCCCCGGAGACAACGGTATCTACGTCACGAAGGTGATGGACGGCGGAGCGGCGCAGATAGACGGACGTCTCGCCGTCGGGGACAAGCTCGTCGCGGTGCGCAACACGCCGGTAAGTACACCTCCATTTTGTTTCGCCATCTTTGAACTTCGGCCGCCATTGCACCTATACTTAAATACACAGCCTTCTCGAATATAATTCGTAATTTCAATAATTTTGAAGGAAAATGCTTGTTGCACTACATGGACGTCGACGAGCGCCGAGCGCCGGAAGTGGATGATCCGACCAATCAGGGCGAAGCGGCGCTTGCAAGCGCCGAAGTTGGTTGGTTCCAACCTCTTCGGATCATCTACTTCCGGCGCTCGGCGCTCGTCGAGAAGGCTGTGCATTGAGAAATGGCGGACGCCCAAGATGTCAGCGCCCACTAAACGGCGCGTAAAATAGCCTATACCCTTACTGAAAGTTGAAAGTGTTTATAACGCTCTAATTGCCCCGTCGATGGTGCTATCGCAGGTGTTAATACTAAAGGTCGGTTTACGCCATTAGCTACATTTATAAAAGGTCGCCTGTCACTGGCTGGGCTAAAGCTAACAAGTTGATGTAGTTTCAACGTCCGACGACCTAGCTATTAAATCTTAGGAAGTTATGTGAACGCCAGTATTGGCTTGATTCAACGTCGTTAGGTAACTCTTAAATTCTTAAAACAATGATCTGTTTTTTGTTCAGTAGTTTGGCAGAGCATAGTCATTGTTTTTGTTGTTGCTTTCGGTCTGTGGGCGAGACTGGCTATTTTATAATGCGCTTGTTTGTCAAATAACAACTCCTTTCAATGAATTTAGTTGGGCGTATAATTAGGCGACAATGACGAAGAAGAAGCCGCTCTACGAAATTGGCAACGAACTTCGTCACATATGGGTCGGTCAGTAGGCTATACTTGTTGCCAATTTCGTAGAGCGGTTTCTTCGCCGTCATTGTCGACGAATTATACGACTAACTAAATTCGTTGAAAGGAGCCGATATTTGAGAGACAGGCACAGCGTCATAGCCATTCTCTCACACACACCGAAAGCAACAACAAACACATTTGACCATACGAAAAACAGGCATGGACTACTGTTTTCACTCTAGGTATACTAGAAACACCTGCTTCCTCAAGATAATGCTGTATTCTCTACGGGCCAATCAAAGTATTATTGTCACCCGTTGAGGACTATGACGGGTATAAAGACTTTAAGAACACTTTCAAGAAGGGTAGAAAGGAAAAGCTATAGCGCTCCACGAAATTGGCAAGCGTCTCAATTGGCAATTGTTTTTTTTTTTGTAATAGTTAGGTATTGTTAATGTATTCAGTCTGTAGTGAGTTATGGAATATTCATTCTAATTGATTGATTTCAATTTAAAAAATATAATGTGAGATACATTACACTAAAATGCACCTAACGCCACGCGCACCCTCAAGATGCCTCGTATTATAACACCGTCTTCGTGGTCAGGCAGGAGTGTTGACGTTAGTGGAGAATTTGTGTCGATAGCGTTGAGGGATGGTTCCATAACTCGGTCCAGAGTTGAGAAACAGTAAATGAAATGAGCGGGGATGTATTGACCCTGCCCAAACAATGGGATTTAAGACTAGATAATTTTTAGAAATATAAGATAAGCGAAATTGTGTCAGTGACAACTGACAAGAATTGCTAGCTCTGCGTTTTATGAGTCCAGTTATAATTACTTTCATTATCTGTCTTATCAGTTGAACTACATCGGGATATTATTATTAATAGATGTGCAGTCTCATCGTTGTGTCCGTTGTGTGTTGTGAGAAGAGTCATTTTCTATCTGTTGTTATTTGTCAACACTCCCTTTCAATTGGATTTACTTGTCCTCGTTTATTGAATCTGACGTTCAGTTTCCTTTTATTTCCCTAAAAGTGTTTTAGACGTCGAAAGACTTGTAATTTTTGTTGTCATTATTTCAAAACGGCAGCTTTGGGAATTAATTCACTAGCTGAGATGCTAGCTTGTTTGAACTTGTATATATATACGTTTTTTAGTAAAAAGTTCACATGGAGCATGTTTGACCAAGTTTACTTGGCTATATATAGGGATGTTGCGTCGCTGGATCACTAGTGTCTCTACTGACTAGAAATCAAGATCTTTCTCTAGCTAGATCAAAGATACTCCGACCCCTGCGTAATATCGGTGTGAACTGGCAACCAAGATCAAGGCAAGGCAAGAATGATGTGATTAGATGTCAGATGTTCTTCCGCTATTTATAGCCCATCTGACAAGGTAATCAACGCCGTGAGAGTTCGACTCCCCTAGGGAAACACGTGGCGGCTGTTGGCGTTGAGTATTGACTGTTCTACTGTAGCATTGCCCCAAACTTGGCGTTGAGTATTGACTGTTCTACTGTACCATTACCGATAGAGGTGGCTCAGCGGTAAGACGCGAGACTCTAATTCGGGAGGTCACCGGTTCGATTCCGGCCACCGGCAGTTCTGACTAAAGGTTTTTTCCGAGGTTTTCCTCAGTCGTAAAGGCGAATGCTCATACTATCAGCCCTCGGACATTCCTTCCCAACTATCCAAACACCCTAATATACCAAGTTAGTCACCTGAAGAGGGGCACATCAAGTAAAGCTGGTGTGCACCCTATAACAGGGAGTCCTACGAAAAATTATTATTATTAATTACTTTACCATTGCCCCAAACTCAGTCGTACACTATATAGTTCACATGAATAATATGCCAAGTAGTCTTTGCAACGTTCAATGTTCCCGAGAAATCTAGACCATATATCGATGGCAATTTCACTATTGTACTTTGTTATCAAATTGCAAATTTCTCCTTTGTAGGAAATGTAGGTGGGGTTATAAGAGAGTAGTAAGAATTTAAAATTCATCGCCGTCAAATTTCTCATGGTCTCGATGCAAGACTGTTCAAAAATACTTCATATGAGTGGTAGGTTCTTTTCAAATAATTGTTCAAACATATGTTATTCTTATGAGAAAGGGACTTTGTATGTTGGATTTTGTATGTTGTACACAATTAGGATATTTTTACTTGAAAGGTATTGATTATAAATATGTATTGGTTGCTACTTCTGGTAGGAACGAATCTAATTTGCATCCCTTTGATGTTGTAATTCTATAAAGTAACATGAATTGAAAGTATTGAAAAGAATAGCTCGTTATTTTTGACCCTATCGCTTTGTATATTACAAAATAAAATAAGGGTTGAATATACCATTTCACTTGCAGGGTAGCGCCACCGGGTAGCCAGCAGAGTAAATAGATAGGGATGGGGGTGGTGGGCGAGGGGCTAAAGTTGTTTTTGTACGTAATTTGCGTTCTAAAGCAGCATTCCAAAAGAATGCACACACATATCGCCGACTAGGCAATTTCTCCCGCTGATAAGGGATGGCATTAGTGTTGGAGTTATTGTGGAGCATTTCTCCTCTGAAACAAATTAGCCTAAGGGCACACTGTCATTCGCAGGGTCCGTGCCCGAACTGTGTGAACATGCGGCAACATTTTATCTCCTCCGCTCAAGATGAAAGTGTAGATAATTAAATAAACGTATTTCTGTGTGGCCGGCCGGAGTGGAGCACTTTAAACCTAGCGATCGGTCACGTCACTGGTTGGTGTTACCGTAAGGCCTTTAACTCATCACTCACCCACGGCAGCCATTGGTTCACTCTTATCATCAGTTTTGAAACTTTGTTATAAGTTATTTATATTAGTTATAGGCCCTAAATAAAAATAAATTAATTCACATTTAGAATCTACCCACTCAGTAACTAAACTGATTTGCAGTGGGGGACCTTAATTTAAAGTGACTGAACCAATCCTGTAGGCTTCGAACACCATGGACGAGTGAGCGCGATAACCAATCAAAGAACGATATTTCAAATACGAAACAAATGAATCAGTGATTGGACAGTGCGAACACCTGTGGTCAAATGCCAGAATCAACAAGACCGATTCAGAACAACTTTGAATTTATTGAGTGCTTCGTTGCTAGGACGGCTCCAACCGGTACTTCCACTATCTTTGCAGTTCGCGAATGCACATTTTAAAGTTTGATTAGTTCTCTCGTCCAATCTACCGTTCCTATCTGATTCGGCCATACTAAACGTTTCATAAGCGCTCACCCACACCACACTCATATTCAAAGAAACTGTGATTTTCTCATTTCCTATTGATATTGTAATTGTCGATGCATTTTCGCCTAACTAAATTCGTTGAAAGGGGTTGTTAGCTGACCGACAAACACAGCGAAGCCAGTCTCTTCCAACAAACCGAAAGCAACAACAAACACATTAGTCATTGACCCAACCATATATCCATGGACTAATGTTTTCATTGTAGGTTGTATAGAAACACTTGCTTTGTCAATAGAATCCTTTATTCCCGACTATTAATCTCAATACAGAGCGTTATACATATAGCGTGACTAAACATAAGAAACACTTTCAAGAAGGGCAGAAGAAAAAGCCGGAGTTCCTCGATCTTGGCGACGAGTATAGTTTAATCGTAAAATGTCGTATGTCAGTCATGTCTAGCTCAATCATTCAAATAAAAAAAAAAACGTGTTTAATTAGTTTGAAAAGAGGGCGGGACTAGTGCACGATGGAGTACAATTAACATTCCACAAACTCCACCATATCAGCGTGCCATGTTAGTTTCCTCTCGGAGAAACATTTCTATGGAAATGTAGCTCACACGATCGGTCGGTAATTATTTTCTGTATACCGGAAACCAAAGTTACGGTACTTTACAGACCCGATGTTGCTTTGCCAATATCACGTTCATAGAACTGCTGTGTAATAAAAATGATAAAAATATTCCATGCCCAGTAAAAAAAAGGTTTTCGAATGTAAATATAAACGCCCCCAGATACGTGCGTGCACAAACCGTGAGTGGTCATTCATGTGCATGGATGGGTACATATGCACAGACATATGGAAATGTAATTTGCCTGGGATGCGCTTAAACTCTTAATTGCCGGGGTACGTTTCATATACACGGCAAGCATTGGCCGTGATAAAATGCGGGAGTGTGACCAGTGTTCAAACTTCAAAGTACGTTTATTGATTGCGTTTTCCTGCGGGGCGTTTGCGGGCAGCGAATAAAAATTGAGTATCGGGGTTTTAAAGGTGCATATCTCTCGATTTGAAAAACTAGCAATTAATTTACGATGGATGGTGAAATGATATTTTTAACTAAAAAAATACCACTACATTCTTCGTTTGATGATGTCGTCTGTGTTGTTATTTTTACAACAAGTGAACAATGGGAAACAGTGAACACCCAATTTAGTTTGGATGCATCACAATAGGTAAAGTACTCCAACAACAATAAAAAATAAATGGAATTGATAAATAATCGAGACATATTCGCGGTGGCCTTGCGTGCCCCACTACTAGTCATTATTTTTGTGCGAATTTTCTAAGTCGAGATTTACACCTTTTTGAATCCGATACACAAAGTGCGGCTTGCTTGAACTAACCCTCAAATGCAATCGCTTTCTTCAACCCGATCGTTACCTGTTAATAATCACTTTATCTTCAATCTGCAAGTTAACTGTTACTTGAATGAATAAAACCACCACTGACGGGCGACACGACGCGTAAAAAAGTGAGCTGCGTGATGTTTTTGACAGGCGCCATTTTTATGAAA
Organism: Isoperla grammatica; assembly: GCA_945910005.1. Lineage (NCBI taxonomy): Eukaryota > Metazoa > Arthropoda > Insecta > Plecoptera > Perlodidae > Isoperla > Isoperla grammatica. The sequence goes on from OX246737.1 coordinate 116,985,125, forward strand.
TCATCGGCTCTTCTTTTAATGGCCATTTCTGTCATCCCTGGCGTTGAGATGGCCGGCTCTTGAATAGCCTCGCTCTTCAGACAGGCAAACATCCCTTAACTGCTGGATCATGAAAAATGGATTCATTTTGCTCCATCACTCTTCAGTCGTCACGTTTGCCGGCCGTTCCTCCCCCCGTCGGCCGGAAATCACCCCCCACTCTCAATCCCTCACTCGCATCAAGACGGGTGCTCTGATATCATGAAAGCTCGTCGAGTGAGTTGGCTGCCCTGGCAAAAGCTCGACCTCTATTATATACCCGAGACATAGGCAACTGTCGGTCGTCGTATTGGCAACACTTTTTTCTTTTGTTTGTATACGCTAATACTGATTTGGGAGGTCGTGGGCTCTGGATTCTCTCCGCCGGCCATGTTTAGTGGACCCCCCCCCCCCCCCAAACACACAGCAATCGTAAAGAAAGTTGAGTCGTACAAACAACCGTTGAACATTTTTCCTTCGTATCCAAATCCCCAACGTAACTAGTCCCAAGCCGACTTTCATGCAAATTTCTGGCGTTCTTTCACACATTCGTAAAGGCGATCGTCCGCTTAGTAGAGTGCACAAGCTTCAGTCATTAGTCATGTACGCTGTGTAGGAATTGATTGCTAGGTGACCAACCAAAGGTCGTAAATCATCCCTATTGGACCTGTTTCAAATAAATGTTAGGAACTAGAGAAGTAGAAAATTAAGTTGGTACTACTAGACTCTTCTTTAAACATATGAATACTTTTACGTTGGGTCAACTTTAGTTATAAAACAACTCCTGTTCCAAGTTCGAGCTAGCGTGCTCTTGAAATCCCTGCGAGCTTCAAGTACAGTACCCGAAAACGAGAGGGTTGTTGTAACATTACATCTTCTCGTCGTCACGTTTTACTGGCATCTTCTCATTGACGACGGTCGTCAACAACAGGGGGGCGACCCCCGGGGGAATCGACGACTAATTTCCAATTCCGTTTAATCTCTTCTTTAGTCTTCGTTTTTCCTTTCGTTTAATGCACAAAAGTCCACAAGTGAAGCTTTCTCCCCTCCCCCACCCCCAATTAAGAGTACAATGGGGGAGTACTTAACTTTCCCATAATGAGGGTATCATTAAAGTTTATAAGCAGACTGCTTTGTCCCCGGCGATTTAGGAGTGATGTAAGTACGCGCATCACAACATGATTGCGTCGTTATCCTCCTGTGTTGCCGGAGCAGATTCATCTAGCTTTATTATAGAATGTGCTGGCTTCCTTTTCGATCGTTCACCTTACTGTGATTTCAAGATAATGCACTTCAAGTGAGCTGTGAGTAAATACAGTTGCAACAACGATATATTATGTACCGTACAGGTACAGTGGGAGATAACGTAGATTAAAAGATTCTAAGACTGGTTTTCGATTACTTTTGTCTGCTGACGTCTTTAAAACACAATTCGATACTATTTCTCGCGGAGAAAACATATTTGTTGCCAATTTCGTAGAACGGTTTCTTCACCATCATTGTGGACGAATTATACGCCCATTTAAATTCGTTGAAAGGGGTTGTTATTTGACGGACGTACACAGTGCCATAGCCAGTCTCTCCCACAGACCGAAAGCAACAACAAAAACATTGACCCTACTCTTAAAAAATACTGGGCCGTTATTCGGTAACTCAACCGATTCAATTTCGGTCCATATCCGCCGAAAACGATCACATAACTTCATAGTCTCTGTTGATTGTTCTCGGCGAAATGATTTGAATTTCGGTCCAAAACTGATTCAGTCGAGTTACAGAATAGGGGTCCCCAACACAATACAAAACAGATCCATAGACATGGATTGATGTTTTTACTTTTTACTTCTTACTGTAGGTAGTAGAGATACCTGATTTGTCAACAGTATCTTTTATTGTCACTTGATGATTACACTGCAGGTATAACAGTTTCTTAACACTTTCAAAGAAGGTAAATAGCCGACTTTGAGTACATTTCATAATCCACCTCTAATCTGGCTGCGTGATTGGCAGGTGGCGGCAAAGTTTGAATTGGCCAGTTGGGTTAGGTGCCGAATGTAGTTCCTCATATTCCTCAATGTCTCGTCGAGCTTATCTATATCTCCTTCCCTTCAAGACCTTTTGATTGACAGGAGTATTTTACTCTGTCGAGTAGAGATCAAGAATGCATGTCTCTGTCATCACTGATCTGTTGAATTGGATGTTTCCTGTCTTCATATGAGGCCGTGCCGTTTTTGATAGGTAGGCCTATCCATTGGGTTTGAAATAAAGTTGTTTGATCCATATCTTTGTTTGGGCTTGTCACTAATTGATTTCAAACCCACAAAGTCCATATTTGTGGTCAAAAGTTGATCCTTACTAGAAATCGAACCCAGATAATTCGCGCATACTTATCACTATACCTGACAATGGGACCAGCAGTTACTAAGTTGCTATATAATTATGTTATGGTTATTGGCATGTCATAAATAGATTTAAGTGCACAGTGGTCTTCATCTACCTGTTAGATTATTATAAACGTTGAATTATAGGTGTAAAATACACAGATTTTTGATCTATACAATATGACTGAACAAGTTTGAAATGCATATGTACGAAATTACCTTATGCCTACCTTAACCACAGATAGTATATTACACCCATTAGTGAATTCCTTATCTGTGCTATATTTTAGAATGTCTCTCTTTCACAATAGATTGAACTATGTATATTGCTGGTAAATGTACCTTTTGATGTTTGGTAGGTAGTCCACTACTCTTAAAGTAAAAAAGTAATGTCATATCTACGGCTTATGTACATTTGTGACAAACCTGTCAAAAGATAATTATAAATTACTTTCGTCCAAATAATACAAAGAACCTGTTCAAAAATGTGTTTATTGTTTTTGAACAGGTTGGACACAAATGTACTTAGCCCCATACATATAAGACATTATGCCATTCGTGTATAAGTAGGTAAATATTTATAATAGTCCTAAGTTATTCGTTTTAGATCCAGTCTTACAATGTCACAATAACTACTTATTCGTCAAGTAGCTTGTTGTCTCCATGGCCAGAGGCGCCGACTATGTGGGTGCTCAGGGGCTAAAGCACCCATCGGATTGTTAGGAGAGGTGCGCAGCACCCCTCCAGATGTCCAGACTAAAAGAAAAATTATGCATATATATCCGAGTTTTGAGGTCTCAATTAAAAAAAAAAATGTTACGATAATGTTTCTATTTTCATCTTGGATACAATCAATGTGATTTAAATTAATGTTTTTTTGGCATTATTATATATATATATATATATATATATGTTATTCTGTAGGTTTTCGCGGACTGAAGAAGATGTAGTAGTAGGTTTTCGGGTTGCTGTCAGGGTTGAGAAAAACCCGGGTTTTTTTGAAAAAACCCAACCCGGGCGGGTTTTTTCAGGGTTTTTGGGGTTTTTGGGGTTTAATGGGTTTTTGGAAATTTCAAAGATTAAATGTGTGCAACAAATTCCCTTGTCTATTTTTCCCTTTTGCCCTTGGTAATGTTTATATTTTATTTATTTACAATTTATTAATTTTTATCATTATTATTTATTAACAATAGTTTACATACTTATTTTCACTTAGAAGCAAACGGGGAACGTGCAAGCATCCCTTTCTTATTTTTTACTGTACAATATTATTTTATGTATGTAGGTATAGTACCTAGGCCTACCTACCTATTACCTAAAATATTATAAACTAGTGAAATGTTAAGTTAACAAATAAATGTCAATAAATAAATACCTGTACTATGCAGTATTATGCAGTTTTTATGTATAATTCTTTTTGGATGTGTGTTCTACTGACTAGTTATTAGTCTTTCTTGTACTTGTTTATTGCACTACTTTAGTGAATATTATAGAAATAATTGTTTTACCCAAAAAACCCAAAAACCCGCATTGTACTGGGTTTTTTCAAGTGGGTTTTTGATTCAAAAACCCGCTGGTTTTTTTCGGGCTGGGCAAAATTTCTCAACCCTGGTTGCTGTCCACGTTACTTGCTCTTTAGAGACTGGTTGCTGGCCCAGAAATGGGCCATTGTCAATGTCTCGACGTTTCGACAAAATCGCATTTGCCATCTTCCTGAAGATGGCAAATGCGATTTTGTCGAAACGTCGAGACATTGACAATGGCCCATTTCTGGGCCAGCAACCAGTCTCTAAAGAGCAAGTAACGTGGACAGCAACCCGAAAACCTACTACTACATATATATATATATATATATATATATATATATATATATATATGATTTTTTAGATTTTGTTGGTTGCAATTTGTAAAGTAAGGATACATTTTACGGTTTAACCAATCCAAATTTTATTTGAAGTATCATTTTAAATAAAATTTGGATTGGTTAAACCGTAAAATGTATCCTTACTTTATATATATATACATATATGTGTGTGTGTATATACATAAGATAAGATAAGATAAGATAAGATAATTTTATAACCTGTTGATTGGTACATTGTACAAATATAGGTATCGTCATGGTCTTATTACTAAAGGTATGATAAGAGTATAAAATGCATTATTTTGGCATTGCATTCAAGCCACTTTTTTTCTAGAACGCACCAAACAATCTAAAAATGGAGTTTAAAAATTTTCGCCTGCGGCGCTATTATTGGGGGGCTCCGCCCCCCAACCCCCGTGCTTGGTCCCTTTTCTGCAAAGTTGAGCACCCCTCGGAATTAGGAAAACCCGGCGCCCCTGTCCATGGCAACCACCAATCAAAACCCTTGAAATCCTCCAAATAGCTTAATTGCTACAAATAACTTTCTTATTAGGAAATTGTAAGACCGGCCCTAAGGTCCTGTCTTACAATGTCCCAATAACTATTTATTTGTTGAAAAGTTTGTTATCCCCATGGCAACCAGTCAACCACTAATCAAAACCCTTGAAATCCTCCAAATAGCTTAATTGCTACAAATAACTTTCTTATTAGGAGATATTTAGACTGGCCCTAAGGTCCAGTCTTTCAATGTCCCAATAACTACTTATTCATCGAATAGCTTTTTTTCTCCACGGCAACGACCAATCAAAACCCTTGAAATCCTCCAAATAGCTTAATTGCTACAAATAACTTTCTTATTAGGAGATTGTAAGACCGGCCCTAAGAGTAATTAGTGGATGACCAATGGCAATACACCTGAAAAATATCTACTACGAAATGATTTGAGACAATAGTATGTTAACGTATGTTTGTTGTTGTTGCAGCACGGCGACAGAAACCTGGAGAACGTGACCCACGAAGAGGCCGTGGCAACGCTCAAGGCAACACAGGAGCGAGTAGTCCTATTGGTCGGCAAGCCGGAGACGGCGTATCTGCCGCCCCCGCCGCCAATCAGAGCCGACGACTCGCACACGCCGCCCCCACGTGAGTACGGTTTGTTACGGCACGCGACCTTCGTTTATTTATTTATTTATTTATTTATTTATTTATTTATTTATTTATTTATTTATTTATTTATTTATTTATTTATTTATTTATTTATTTATTTATTTATTTATTTATTTATTTATCTATTTATTTATTTATTTATTTATTTATTTATTTATTTATTTATTTATTTATTTATTTATTTATTTATTTATTTATTTATTTATTTATTTATTTATTTATTTATTTATTTATTTATTGATTTATTGATTTATTGATTTATTTATTTATTTATTTATTTATTTATTTATTTATTTATTTATTTATTTATTTATTTTTTTATTTATTTATTCATTTATTCATTTATTCATTTATTCATTTATTCATTTATTCATTTATTCATTTATTCATTTATTCATTTATTCATTTATTCATTTATTCATTTATTTATTTATTTATTTATTAATTTATTTATTTATTTATTTATTTATTTATGTCTATCCTATTCAGTTATAAAAACTGATTTACAAAGGAGGACCTTAAATAAAACATTGCAGCCGTGCACTAAGTTATTACTAACGATGCGGTACGATTTAAGAATTAAAATAGATAATCGTAAGACAAAGAAAAGTCACAATTGATTCTGATTTAATCATGGTGGTTTTAAGTCATAATGATTGGCCTTTTTTTATGAAAAATCACACAGTGCTTTTTGCAAACTGTTGCTCACTATTTTGAGTTTCACTGTCTGTCGATATTTAACTGATTGTAGTTTAGTTGAGCATGGGATGGTGGCGACCGGCCAGTCTAAACTTCTGACCCAGTGATCGCCACCACCCTGCACTTGATCAAATTACAACCAAGTCATATTAGAAAATAAAACAAAACATGAATATCAGTAGTTGCAAAAATACGATTGTATTGGCATAGTGATTTTACACAAGAAAGACTTTCATTTAATACCACCGTGAGTAAATCGTGATTAATCGTGACGCCTTTTTTAAAATCGTACCATCATTCGATTTCATTTTTAAACTGGAACGCATACGTACTTAGTTGTTAGTAACATGCAATAGGTACAGTACTTACTATTGGATTAAAAAAGGTATGTGTATCTCGACTTTGAAAATTCGCACAAAAAATATGAATATTGAATTGTGATGGTGGTAAGGAAGTTTTTAGCCCATTGGGATGATCAAATAAGTAAGCTATTAGGTATTATTGACTCTTTAGGGTAGCCTACACAGAGTGTGTGAAATGGAAAATGTTATAAAATTTACCTTATAACACCTATGACAGTCACCTTGACAATGTGGCCCACATATGTCACAAAGCGGTGTTATAAGGTAAATTTTAAATAATTTTTCATTTCACCACTCAGTGTAGACCTATTCTAAAAAATCAATCATGCCTAATACTTCTTACCAAAAAAGTTTCAAACAAGCCAAGCTAAGGTATGATTAAACCTTCGTACTGTGGAAGGATAAATGCTAGTCAACATTTACATTATTATTATAAATGAGTATCTATGTAGAAAGGATGTCACTTTACAAATAATGTACAATTAATATCAGGATTTCCCATGAAAAATTATTTAATATCTTTAACATAGTTAACCTGTTGAAGGCTTTCATGGTCCTAGCCTAGTCAATAATACATCAAGCGTGTTCTCAGGTGGATCACAAGTAGGGAATATTAGGGCCGCCCAGCGATAAAAAAGATCATATCGATATCGCGGAAAGAATTATCGATATCGTGTGGCAATATCGAACTTATCAAGAAACGTATCGATATCGGTGATATCGCAGTATCGAAACTTTTCTTGTGTTTTTAGGATTTCCAGACCAGCCAGAGGCCACTTATTATAAACAACATTATCGTAATACGTAAATACATGTTTTAACTTTGAAATGTCTTATAATGTGTGTCAATTTGTCTGTATACTATTCAAAATTTAAAATATCCACACAAAACAGCGATATTGTGATTGGCGTGACGTGACATAATCATTTTCTTTCTAAACAATTAGCTTATTAGGCGCAAGTTCGATATCGCAATGTGTACCATATAATAATTCTATATCGATATCGAATTATTTTTCCATTATCGATATATCTAATCGAATTATTGATATCGTTGGGCAGCCCTAGGGAATATGCAGTCACAGACACCGTTGCAGAGTGAGTGTGGATTGAGTTGGTTCTTATTTTGTAACTACTTTATATCTATGTCGGAGTTTGAGGGTTTGAGTTATATGGAGTCTGAAGATGAAAACTATTTTAAATAAAACTATTTGGAGGACCATCTTTAAATGTCCATTCAAAAGCATAAATCTCCAATTTAAACGTCACTTCATCGCAATGGTGATGAGTGATTTAAATAAAATTTGTAAGTGGTATCGGAAATGGTATTTAAAATGCACTGTTATGGTTTCAGCCGCCCTGGAGACGCCCATGCCATACTCAGAGTCCCTCAACGCGTCACTAGCGCTCCAGTCATCCACTCCTCGAGCAGTCAGCGAAGAGGACATCTCACGGTGAGTACGCCAGACTATGTTTTGCATGGCAGACTAGAGGGAAATTGAGAATAGGCAACACGCGTACGATTGGTTTTGTTAAACCAAGCACTTAGTTTAATAGAATCAGAAAAAGTATATTAATGTAAGTCCTAAGTAAAACAGAAATTTTTAAATAGGTTTAATTTTGATCGCATTTAGTGAAGTTTCAACTCGGGGATCTGAAACGCGTACAGATGGCTGTGACGTCATGATTCAGTACACCAATCGCAGAGGCGGTGAGCGTACACAGACACAAACCATGACCTCAAATCCCATCAACATGGCGGCGGCTCGTTTTTCGCGCCCTTTTATTTATCGTTACTAAACCAATTATTTTGAGGCACAAACTGATCCATTTTTCAAAATTCCAAGACACAAAATTATTAATATAAATGAGAGACAAGGTATTTAAAAATCGATTAAAATTTTCATACGCGTTTTCCCTATTGAGGGAAAGTGAGATCTTGGCTATGGCACCAAACATTGTCGCCAGGTTAGTCGCAAGCGATTTAGCATTAAATAATTTTCAGAAAGATGTGGCCCAAGTGTCGTCAGTCGTGACAAATTTAGCCATTAGGCAAAGTGGTGGTAGTGAACGTAAATTTTCAGAAACATCAGTAATTTCCAAATACACGTAGGAAGCTGTTAATTAATAGTTTAATACATAATTGCTTTTAAACTGATACAGTAGTTTTACAATCTATGAAATGTAGGAATGCACAAGGTATGATCGGTATGATCGTTCGTTATTCGATATTCAATAAAATTTCGATAGCTGATAATAAAAATATCAAATAGCTTGTTTTCTGCAAAAATGAATTCGTAATGCTAAAGTTCCCTGTTTCTAAGAAAACTAAACAGATTCCACTTTAAAGATTGTGTATATTATCACAGCCTATAGACTAACGTCATGTACCAAAGCTGGGACATTATCTAGAACTAATTTCCACTGGTATTTAAACGCCCACTAAATCCAAACATACATATCGAGTCATTAGACGCTGACGCTTTTACGTAAGTCGAATGAAAAAGTCCCACCGCTCAGCGAGGCTTCGTTCGCCCTACAGCGCAGGTTTAGTTTTGTCTGTGACGTCGACCGATAGGGGTTCGATCGTGTGGCTGATATCCCCATTAAAATTGAACGCGAGAAACAACGTCTCACTTCCACGTCTCATAACTCACTCAATTGTAGCCCGATTTCCAAATGACTGAGTGACATCGACATAATCTGTAAATCATTGTGATTGTTGTGAGTGGTTGTTCTTGTTGATTCTGACATAAACGAGGCTTTTTTGGTGATGGAAACAAAACCTTGTAATTGCCCGCCCGCTAAAATCATGCGTGCTTTCTCGCTACGCCCGGCTCATTGCGACAACACTGTTTCAAATAACATGTCGTAAGTAATTTGTTTGTGGGTACAGCTGAAATCTGTTTCCATGGTACGAAAGATGACAGTTTGATACAGAAATTGATACCAAATTCAACTGTCGTATTACAATTAATTCGGTCGTTTGAAGCCTTATGCGTGGACTCAGTATAGCGCATGCCATTAGCGGGCGCGCGATTACAAGGTTTTGTTTCCATCATCAAAAAAACCTTGCATATGTCAGAATGGACAAGAACAACCACTCACAATAATCACAATGATTTACAGATTACGCTGATGTCACTCATTTGGAAATCGGGCTACAATTGAGTGAGTTACGAGACGTGGAAGTGAGACGTTGTTCTTCGAATTCAATTTTAATGGGGATATCAGCCACACGATCGAACCCATATCGGTCGACGTCACAGACAAAATGAAACCTGCGCTGTAGGGCGAACGAAGCCTTCGTTGAGCGGTGGGACTTTTTCATTCGACTTACGCAAAAGCGTCGGTGTCTAATGACTCGATATGTATGTTTGGGTTTAGTGGGCCTTTAAGTGCTGTACCAATCCTAGTTATATATTTAGGCCTGTGCAAAAGGAAGTATTCACGTTTAATAACAATGACAAAGAATATACCTTATATGGATCTTAGATGTAAACAAATGGTCCGATTCGTAAAACACAGACTTGTTCATGTTAGACCACGTCTTTAGAAAGTAATTTAAATGGCTGTAATATTCACGTTCATCAATAATTTTAAAGAATGTCTGCTTAGACATTAAAAAAATTTCTCAGAATCGAAAGCCACGGACATTTACTCTCCTTGAAACAGGCATGTACACATTTCACATCATTCCGAAACATGTGCATTTGTCCATCCAGAATACAAAATGGGGGCTCGAATTTGAAAGTATTTACCACACAAGTAGTACTATTTTCTAATATCAATATAACAGTTTACAACTTAGCAGCATTGTCAAATTAAAGAACATAATATATTAAAACACTGTTTTGACTATTGCTTTGTGGTATGGAGGGCTCACACTTTGTGAGGATTAACGATTACCGATTGTTTGAATAAAATTCGCCCTCGAGCAAGTGGACGGATAACTTTTCTCTCCCGAGAACCGGTAACAATTTGCTTGCCTGGGATGATCGGGCGAGTGTTAAATTAGAGATCTGTATATGAACAATTTTAAAAGCAATTTTCTCTGTGAAATGTTTCTCTCATCATTAGTTCTAAGACCATAAATGATAAAAGGTTCAAACGTTGTCTCTGAGGCTAGACTGCTGTGCACAAAGCAACTGTGGGCTTAGGTAGACCACACCGTACAATCGTTTGATTCTTTGTGAGATGTTGTACATTAGAGACTTCCAAATCTATGCTAGTGGGCTATTCATGAATGCACATACTTAAGAGGGTTAGCGTTAGAGCTATGTAAAAAAAAAAAACACTGATTGCATCTAACTATATTACGGCCTGCTTGGTATAAGCCTACTAGAACAATGTATAGGTATATGAACAACTCTGGATAATCTAAAATTTTGACTAACTGAGGACTTGTTAGTCCCAATTGGTCAGACTATAATGATGATTATAAAATATATTTGTGTGTAATTGATAAATATTTCCTTGTCACAATTATACATGCAAGGTACATAGTGCGAAAGTTATCGTCAATTAAGTTTAAAATTAATATATTCTCAATATATAAAACAATAGGACAACTATATATTATCAAAACATTACAAACACATTCATACACGTATAGAAATTTCAGAGTGTTGCCATATCGGTGATTTTTTTTCATAATTTTATCTTTAAGCGATTGGGTTAAGTGAAGTATTAAAGACAAGAATGCGTGGGGCTTTTGTGCGCCCGCTAAACACAAGTGTAATGCATAGAAGCATTGGCAATCATAATATTCTACTATTTCGAAAGAAAAGTACACTTATATCTTCGTTTTAGCTTGCAAAATAATAATTTAGATGGTGCAACGCTCCAAAATTAGGCGTTTACAAGTGATACATAAAAAACAAAATGGCCGACTCTCATGAGGTTTTTCCTATTTATCTTCACAATCGTGCATTTTTTGGCCAAACTTAATATGACAAAAATTGTTTCTAGTAAAATTCTACACACACATGATACTTGGATATTTTCATAGGAAGTACTACTTACGTACAAATTTAATTTTTGTATGTGTGCATCTGAACACAAATGTACAAGACTTGGCTCCCGTTCGCTTCTTGATGAAGCAACTGTGACCTTAGGGAGTGGTCTCATCTTTTTTTTTAAGCTTATAAAATAATAATTTTGATGGTGCCAAGCTCCAATGATAGGCGTTTACGAGTTGCACGTTAAAAACAAAATGGCTGCCACTTCAGGTGGTTTTGGCCATTTATCTTCATAACCGTACTATTTACGACAAAATCTAACATGACAAAAATATTCCTTGTAAAATTCTACATACAATTCATATTCAGGTATTTTCATATGATTTACCATTTACCTACAAATTTAGATTTGTGTATGTTAATCTGTACTCAAATGTACAAGCATTGGCTCCCCTGGGCTACTTGATGAAGCAAGTATTGACTACGGGAGTGGGCTCAATCTCTTCCTTTTAACTTATAGAATAATAATTTTGATGGTGCCAAACTCAAGTATTAGACATTGAAGAGAAACAGGTAAAAAAAAAAAAAAAACATTTTAGTACTAATTAACATGGAGAAATTTTAATTTGTATGGTAATAGTCAGTCCTATAAACATATGTTAATATCATAGGTGTGTACAATTTTACAAGAAATAATTTTTGTCATATTAGATTTTGTCATAAAACGTACGGTTATGACGGTAAATTGGAAAAACTACCTATAGTGGTGGCCATTTTGTATTTTACGTGTAACTCGATAATGCCCCATTTTAAGGTAGGCACCATCACAATTATTACTTTATAAGCTATAAAGAAGAGATTGAGCCCACTCATACTTGCTTCATCAAACAACCGACGGATGTGCATCTGAATACACCCTATTGGCGGGCATTTTGTTTTTTGCGTGTTTCTCTTGAACGCCTAGTACTTGAGTTTGGCACCATCGAAAATATTATTCTATAAGTTGAAAGGAAGAGATTGAGCCCACTCCCATAGTCCATACTTTCTTCATCAAGTAGCCCAGGGGAGCCAATGCTTGTACATTTGAGTACAGATTAACATATACACAAATCTAAATTTGTAGTTTAATGGAAAATCATATGAAAATACCTGAATATGATTTGTATGTAGAATTTTACAAGAAATATTTTTTGTCATGTTAGATTTTGTCGTAAATAGTACGGTTATGAAGATAAATTGCCAAAACCACCTAAAGTGGCAGTCATTTTGTTTTACACATGCAACTCGTAAACGCCTATCATTGGAGCTTGGCACCATCAAAATTATTATTTTATAAGCTTAAAAGAAGAGATGAGACCACTCCCTAAGGTCACAGTTGCTTCATCAAGAAGCGAACGGGAGCCAAGACATGTGTGTTCAGATGCACACATACAAAAATTAAATTTGTACGTAAGTAGCGCGTACTTCCTATGAAAATATCCAAGTATCATATGTGTGAAGAATTTTACTAGAAACAATATTTGTCATATTAAGTTTGGCCAAAAAATGCACGATTGTGAAGATAAATAGGAAATACCTCATGAGAGTCGGCCATTTTGTTTTTTATGTATCACTTGTAAACGCCTAATTTTGGAGCTTGGCACCATCCAAATTATTATTTTACAAGCTAAAACGAAGATATAAGTGTACTTTTCTTTCGAAATAGTAGAATATTATGATTGCCAATGCTTCTATGCATTACACTTGTGTTTAGCGGGCGCACAAAAGCCCCACGCATTCTTGTCTTTAATACTTCACTAAACCCAATCACTTAAAGATAAAATTATAAAAAAAAAATTACCGATATGGCAACACTCTGAAATTTTTATACGTGTATGAATGTGTTTGTAATGTTTTGATAATATATAGTTGTCCCATGGTTTTATATATTGAGCATATATTAATTTTATACTTTATTGACGATAACTTTCGCACTATGTACCATACATGAATAATTGTTACAAGGAAATATTTATCAATTACACACAAATATATTTTATAATCATCATTTTCGTTGTCAGACCAACCGTTTGGCCGTAATTGAGCGATATTCAATGCAATGCGTAGTCAAAATTGGGGGCACCGCCCCCGCCCCCAGTCGCGGATATCGCTCTGGCACCAAAGTGCGCTAAATACTGTAAAACCTTATGAACACATTAGTATATGGTGCTATACTCTTTCCTTGAAATTGCACAGAACTATGATTTTCGACACTTTGATGCTGGACTAGTAAGACAAGTTTTATTTCTATTGTTTTCAAAAGTTTTCCTTGCTTGAAACATTGTAAAATGTCTTGGCAATAAAAATTTCTCATCCAGAGAATTGTGATCAAATCAAAGATATTTCAATGTAAAAGTTTTGCTCTTCCAATATCGCAGACTACGGTATGAGTTTATAGTATCAGTTGCCCTGAATGCATCACTTGGGAATTCTTCCAACTCTTGTTGCATTCTCCACTAGACATTATTGTATTTGCATACTCTTCCATCTTATTGCTATTTGCTCGAGTTGCCTTACTTCACAAAATATTATTATCAATTGTATTGGTAGCTGAGGTTTTGTCAATGTTTGGAAATGAAGCAGTTGCGGTAGCTACATACACAAGCTACATTAAATAGCCCCGAACGTTTTTTTATTACAAAAAGATTCATTGCACAACTGGCACTTTTTTTACATTTAATTGCTTAAAGTGTTTGTGAATATTGATTGGTATAGCTGCTAGCCCATTTTAAAGTACCAGTACGGTATTTACTTCTGGTATGTTACTACACAAGTTGCAACTTATTCTTGCATATAAGAAAGACTCACATAGTGTAGCACGCACATATTTTAGATGGGCTACCCAATTTCTTTAGCTTTGAAAGTAAAGAAATTAATTTGAGCTTTGAGCAACTGAATAACAAATCTGATGAACTCAACATTGGTCAATCTTACACTTTCTTCAGCTAGCTTATATATTATTACTTATTAGTATTTATTTCATCTGGGAATTTTTTCGTACATACATTCATTCAAATGAACAAATCCCATATTGTCCAGGTGTTAAGTTTGGAAAAGATTCTCTTTGGAAAAGATTCTCATTACTAGAAGTTCATTTGAACAAAAATAATTCATGTTACCAGTACTCCATGCTAATGCACAGGATCAGGGATCAGCAAACCTGGATATTATTACACCATTGGCAAGAAATCATGAACATGGTTGTGAAAGAAGCTTGTTAAAGTTTTACCTTTGGTTTTACCTTGATTTACAGTTATAAATATTTCTGAAATCAACTAATGACTTCTGTTAGACGCTCGAGTGCCATCACCACACTAAACTGATAACTGTGGCAATTACTCCGCTATCCCCTTTTGCACTAACCCTCTTTAAAAAGAGATCAGGCTCAATTTCTATCTCTATAGCAGTAGCACCCCTAATGTGATCTACTAATTTGCAAAGGGGAAATAATTTTGTTTCTATCTGAACCCTTTAGCTTAGGAAAACTACCATCTGTTTTGAACGACAAGAATAGTATAATATATTTGATTCCTTCTCGGTATGCGGTATCAAGAATGTTATCTACACTGACATTGTTACGCCAATTCCTCAATGGATATCGGGACAAACGGATGTTATCCGTGAATAGAATAGAATGTTGCTGGTTGCTGCTCGTAGATAAGGTATATACGATGATATAGAACTCTGGTTTGTGTTGCAGAATATCATTCAGTTCTCCGCCAAAGTAATAAAAACGTTCAGTTCGACAGACCTCGCAGCCGTTTCGACGGCCCTAGGGAAATCTTTTGACGATATATACAGTGTCTGTTAGTGGCTTGTATTGAGATTTGAGTTAAACTAGATCATCACATGAAAAATGGTTGTCAAATATCGAGTATAGGAAATGCCATCTCAATCTTACTTAAATTTAAGAGGATTCCACGCGCGAATTCCATTAACAAGGTTTAGCCGACGCACGCGCGCGCGCTTACTGGCTTTTTCAAATCGGAAACGAAAGCTTTGCCATATCTTTTTCCCACTCGGCGGCGCTGAAAACTGTCCGTTTATTATTGGTTCTAGCTTTCAAGAATGGAGCCGTTGGTGTCAAACTAGATTATGCAGTTACGTTACCGCAAAGTAGTGACAGGAAACGTTAGAACTCCACTTAGTGGGTTTGGTGTAGGGTTTTTCCTGGATATTCCCGACTAATGGGCCGCTGGGTAATACATCACCCATTGCAGCCAATGGTGTCAGACAGCAGCAGCACACATCTGTTTCAGACAACCACATAGTAAGTTGGCGGCGTTCCGTCTTGCCGGCTCGCCAAGATTTCATTTCAATATATCAGCTCGTTGTTTGGCGACCTGGAAACGATCGCGTTACTGATGATAGCTATATAACAATCGGGTGGGGTGCGGAATAAACCTTATTGTGTTACCCTTTATCCCCCCCCCCCCCGTTAGCGAGCCGGAAAACGCCCGAGAATATCGAAAACCGATTTCCGTAAGTTTTGACTTGACTGTCTTTTTTTTTTTTTTACCCACCTGGTTTTTCTTATATAGTTTCTTTTCGAACGGTATTATGTCGAATGTGTTTTTTTTATTGCTTTTTCGATCGATCTTCCACTTTCGGCATCCGAGATGTGATTTGCGATCCACGCGGAGAATAGCGTCGGAGAATAGTAATATATCTCGATGGTGGATTACCTTATCTCGAATACAGCTTTTAGCATATTACATTATTTTTAGATGAGCTCTCCCTCGTACCCTCACATTTCCGATTGTTCCGAGTATAACTGAGCCCAATATGTCACGTGTGATGACAGTCCAAAGTGGGGGCGGGGCCCGATCGTTGTTGCAATTTGCAATTTCAATACAAAGTAATCATGTTTATCATCCATGCAAACATCATTGACTCTTGATTGCTACTGGAACGGCTTTGTTTGAATTGACCACATTTGAATGTTAGCCGGTGATCGAACATTTGCTACGATCAAACATGGCGACTGCCGTGAATTTTGAATGTAATGTTTGTTCAAACCATGTTTACCAAACCGCGAGCTCAACGTAGTTGGTGAATTCGGACCTCAGACGTGGGGCCACTACCACAGTGGCGGTGCGGTATATAGAATAACAGAATACCATACATAACAATCAGTATCTATAGGATACAAAATGAGTGCAGACGAGCAAAAATACCTGTTGTCAATTTACTTACGGCGGCTCAATCTCAAACCGTACGGTCGTCTCGATTAGCCTCGTTGCAAAAATATGGAACGTAAAACTCCAAATATCATCATCTCAAACTGTACACAAGACTCCTTGCAGTATATACTCTCATACTTCATCTCATTTTGTATTCTCTCATACAACAATAAAACGAACAAGCGTAAACAGCGGCAGCAAACAGCAAAGATTACTGAGTGGGCCCAGTAATCTTTGCAAACAGTCAACCCTACCTGTGACAACTGAGGTAAACAACCCCCTGTGTATGACGTCATAATGTAAACACACCGCGCGCATCGTTTGCTGCACATAAAGAATGCAACCAACCAACGCACTGAGTGTCGACGGTTCGATGAGTGTGTGAATAACACCACTGGTTGGCTGTAATCTATTATGCAGGCGTTTTGATAGAGGGCGTGTGCGTGCGTGCGTGCGTGCGTGCGTGCGTGCGTGTATACGTGTCACGCGCACGTGTTGCCGTACGTGCGTACGTGCGTGTGTGCGTGTGTATGGTATAGGTACACCGTGTTTCATATTATATTAGCCTATATATCCACACTTTACGGTGAGTTCTTGGACCCTCTTCACGGAGGGATGACAATATATACTAAACTTTGTCCGCGGCAAAGCTGAGAACGCCGCAGGGCATTTGTTTCACTGCGTTTATAATACGGTGTTTGTACACCCCGAGTGTGACCGCAGATTCCTTGAATGTGTTGGGTCCGAACTATCAAAAAGTAATCACATGTAATCGTGTGTTTGTTGTGTGGACGCCTTTTTTTTTTAGATGTTGGGTTTCCAAGAAATGTGGGCACGGTTGAACTTCTGTTGTGGCTTCCGGTAATGAATTCGGAGATTTCTCCTCATGTTTGTGCTGCCCAGGTAGTGGGGGTGTACATCATTTGTGAAATGCCAAGATCGACGAAAGATCGACTGATTTTCTGGTTCTCAACTAAAGTTGCTAATTTCGTAGAGAGGTTTCTTTGCCGTCATTGTCGACGAATTTTATACGCCAAACTAAATTCGTTGAAAGGGGTGTTTAGCGGACGGACATACATCGCGCCATAGCCAGTCTCTCACACAGACCGCGAAAGCAACAATAAAAACATTGTCCCTACTCCTCAATACATTGAATACAAAACATATATCCATCATAGGCATGGAATAATGCTTTCATTATAAACACCTGCTTTGTCAACAAAATCGTTTTTTCTCGACGTGGCAATCAGAACGTTATTGTCACTAGATGACTACAATTTGAAAGGTGACAGGTATATAAAGGTGTCTAAACTAAAACACTTTCAAAAAGGGTAGAAAGGAAAAGCCGGCGCAGGGCGCTCCACGAATTTTGCATCTGCAGGGCGATTCTGTATGGGCGACGATAAATGTATCAGTAGTTTTGGTCGTTACTGAAGGCGAATGCAAGGCGGTGATTGGCTCCTTCTTCTAACAACTTATACCGGTGATAAACGTGTCTTCACCCATTCAGAATCAGGGCGCTGCCAATCTGAAAGTATCTGCAAAGATTTGAATGATACCCCGACCCTGGTGACGGTTCGGGTAATCCCGTGTGTTGTCAGGTAGTCTGACAGTGACACCCTGTATAGCACCATGTGTATAATAGCACCGGACGACGCTCACGTGAACGTGACAGCTACAGGTAACGGGTAACAGGGTAACAGCTCGCGTAATCCCGTGTGTTGTCGGGTAATCTGACAGTGACACCCTGTAGCACCATGTGTGGTGTAGCACGCGGCCGGCGCGCACGTGACTCAACGTTCCCACGTGACCCCACCTCCCATTGTTAGCGCGCCAGTCGTCACGGGAACTACTTTGAGTTGAGTCAGTCAGTTAGTCCACGCCGCCACCTTCGAGTTGTAGGTAGATCTTGTGTACACCCGCCACTGTGAGTGAGTACAGCTGCCATGATAAGGTATTAGTGATACTGTATTGTACGCCACTGTGATGCCGTGATAAGGTATTTGTGTCTGATAGTGTACGCCACTGTGAGTGAGTACAGCTGCCATGATAAGGTATTAGTGATACCGGTACTGTATTGTACGCCACTGTGATGCCGTGATAAGGTATTAGGTGACTGACAGTGTACGCCACTGTGAAGATATGATAAGGTATTGGTGACAGTGTACGCCACTGCGATTGGTGGTGCAATTAGCGATTGGATTGGCAGAGTTCCGGTGGTGTGTGTGTTATTGTAGAGAAGTGATAAGTTTTGTTTCGTTCGTCTCACTACACTAGTATTAAAAAAGTGTAGACGTAGTAATCTAAGTGTTTTACTACAGGATGGTCAAATTCAGTATGTTTGTGTTTTGCGTCTTCGTCTGTGAAAAAACGAATTGCCTAAAGATGTACAAATTAAGGCATCGATGGACAATTAAGGCACATTCAAAACAAACTTAGCACACACCAAATAGAAAAAAATACTCACGGTTGAAACATTTTACCATTGGGTTTGAGGGCATTTAAATGATTTGATTGAAATATATAATCAAAGATTCAAAGTGTACCCGTATCGTAACCGTCGTGTATATTTCAATTGCAATCATACAAATGCCTGGTATGTCAAATTACTTTTTAGAGCAGAACACTCTTTTCCGTTAATATCAACAGTGCCTTGATGTTGCGATTGTTACTTATCAATAAAATAGTGGGTCTGACTACTTATAGTATAATACAAAGGAGGTGAATGAAACAAGGTGAATGGTTCAAGGTGGCAGAGAGAAGTGTCAAGTCAGCATGGTGGTTCTGGTTCTGGTGAATGTTATACCGCACCAGATAACAGTTCCTTCCGTTATTATCATCCGCTTATGGCATCGATCGGATACGGTGACATAGTTGCTCGATGATAGTTTGAAAGCATCTATATTGACTTGAAAGCGCAAAGAATTGATGTGCTTTCCAGATTTTACATATATCAACGTTTCTACCAGTAAGAGATATAATATAAAAATAAAAATACGAGAATGTATAGTAAAAAGTTGGAGTAAGAAAAACGCGTTCAAGTTTCAACGCCATATTTTATATACATTTGAGTTTATTCTTCTTCTACCACGGATGTCAAAAGTTACGTCACATTGCAGTATTAATGACAACAAGTTTTCCAAGGATGAAGTCTGGTGTGCATGTTTACGCCGGTTGCCTTCGTAATCACACCCGCGTAGGCATTTTTCCCACGACTAAACAAGACTAAGAAAAGTTACTTATATTCTTGCCGACCATCTCTTTTTTTTTCGTTTTGACCTAGTGACAATAATTGAACGTCTTTTCTTCCCATCCTTGTGACATGAGTCACGAACGTTGTTCATGCTTACATTATGATTAATAATTGCATTTCCGTACTCACAGTATCATGCGTGATACCATTGACGAAGGGCTCTCTGTAAGAGTAGGCGACACTGTCGTTTAATTGTGACGTTGCAGGTTCGATTCCCGTCACATGACAATTACTTATTGTGGTTTGAAGTCTTGTACAACACCGGTCCTTTGACATTACGTTGTAACTATCGAAAATTGAATAGAACTCCCCAGATCATGTATCCGGTCGAGTTGGGTCACTCCTCGTGGTGACCGGTGCCCGTAAAGAGGGCTCTCGTGCATCTCTTTTGTCAATCATTTCACGTTGCCATCATCACTTTTGCTCTTTTTACTTTCTTTTTCATATACACCACCAAACTCCCCGCGCTTCCTAAAACCAAAGAGATAGTAGTAATGCCTAAAACCCCTCAACCATTGGGTTTCCTATATTATAAACCCAATGCCTCAACCCTCTACCTCCCCTCCCCCCTCCTTATTTTAGATTCCCTTTTGACGACCCCGGCGATAACAATGTATCTGATTCGGCCAACGTCATTGACCTCGCTGTCAAGTAGGCCTACGTCATAAAACAACAAATAGTTAATAACTAACGAGATTTATAATTTATTTTCCATGAACACGATATCAAAATCGAAAAAAACAATTAATACAAACAAAGTAACATGATTGGATCGTGTCAGTTTTCAAGCTCGTCGCTTTCTGTGTATAACTATCCTGCGTGTGTTTATAGAAAAATGCGACGAATGTCGAATCGTGCTTCCTGCGCTTGTTTTGATTTTATGACATTGTAGTCGCGTGACTCGCTTCGCTTTAAACGCGTCACTTGCTGCGTCTGCGCGATGCTAATACTACACATCAATTATATCGCCTTGACTCTCAGAGGAATAACTTAGCACCGGGCCAAACGATCATTTTCATAAATTATTGTACATAGTAGAATGTGTTATTCAAATCGAATAGCGTTCTCAGGCTATGTGTGTATCTCTATAGGTGTGGCCAGGTTTGACATTCTTGGAATTATATTTATGTTTGCACCTTCACACTTTCGATTGACTCCCCCCCACCACCCCCCCTTCAACTGTACACTCCTGTCTCCAAATGGTTCCACAGCAATCTTGTGAATGCTGACATCATAAATAAGTCTGAGCCCTCCTTTCCTCCAAACATCTTCACCTTCATATTTCACTCACTCATCGTCTCGATTAGCCAAGTTTCAAAATTAAGGGTCATTAAACCCAAATATCACAATCGTTACCCACCATATATATATATATATATATATATATATATATGTGATTAGGTAGAAATACAATTTTTATAATTGAACCTCGCCATTTTTGTTTGGTACGTTGTATTGTGGTGCAATTTACAACACAATAAGGACGCGTACAGTATTGTATTGTGTATTGAGCAATAAGCTGGTGACTTTTTCAAATACGAACGTTTGGTTGGCCACAATGCCTCAGTCATCTTCGACGTCAGCATGCACAAGGCTGTTGTGTGACAACTTTATACAGTTTGACATTGACTGTATAGTTTCTCTTAATGATGATGGGGGCTCTTCAGCTCTGGCTGAGAGGCAATCAGCTGAGAGCGAGTGTGAAAATAGTGGCTAATATCACAACACCTTGACTTGTTGACCAATGACCATGTTGATGGCCTTCTGGTAGTTTCTAGCAGCTAACGTGACACAAACGTAAGTTTTGAAATCGTTTCTTCTGAAACATTGTTTTCAAATTCCATGCAGTAAGAGTCAAGATGTTCAGGGTGGGAATTGACGGTTTTGCAGAGGGGTGAATGCTCAAGTATAGTATTTGCGTGGGCAGTAAGGAGCTTAGTCCCAGCAACAAACTTTTTGGAATATTATTGTCCTCGAGATGGCGTTCAGAAGCGATCTGAGGTATAGACAAAATCACGATAAGATATGAGATGAGCAGAGGTGGGGATTTAGCCATCCCCGGCGGGGATACCTTTCAGTAAAACAGAACCAGGGATGAAATACCAGAGGGGGGAAATCTCCCCCGTCAATTCGCATCCTGAAGATGTCAACAATGTGGTATCTCTTTCATAATAACTAATGTTTTCTACACTTTTTTTATAAAGTGCAATCAAATAATCCTTTATCTGTGGTCAAGATATGAAAATGGGAATCAATAACGCGTCACAATCTGTAGAGGTAATACGTATGCATACAATTCTGAATATACAATGGAATAAAAATCCTCACGCGGTCTGGTGGCTTGTTTCTAGTCCGACTGGCCATTCGTTCGACACGTATGAGATTCGTTCGCTACGGTAGGCTATGTACTAGCGAAAGGTAAAAACGAGAGTTTGTGCATGATGCTTATTATGCTATGCAGCTCATCGATCGTAACTACACAAATGTGCATTTTAATTAGTTAATTACGCCGGTTGGTAATTGGTGTAACACTTTTCATTAACGGCAATGGGTATTTAAGAATGTTTGCCTATTTGCCCAGACATAAAAAAAAATATTAAAATAAAAAAAAGTTTTCAAAATTTAAATCAGAAGCTATAAAATATGTACTTGAACATCAATTGTACTTGTACAATTAGAAATAATAATTGACAGTAAAAATAATTGGTAAGTATATGTATATTTAATTGATAGTAATAATAAGATAGTGGTGTAAGTGTATACGTATGACAATAATAGCTGGTGAAGCTAAATAAACACAATCTTATCTTATAGCGTAGACCACGTAAAATGAACTGCATTTCATTTTTCATTGATATCTTGAGAACGCTTCAAGATATTAAATCAGTGATTCATATCCGAGATCTGTTTGTTTATCAGCTAAAGCCCGATTCACAATCGAAATAAGAGTTGCAATAGTGAAATAGCAATAAGGTTTAAGCGAATTGGAACATGCAATAACAATGCTGTGGTTCACAACTGTCACAGTGGATTGCAATAGTCATAAGAATTGAATCAATACCATTTCTTATTTCAACTTCCCATGATGCACCTTATGACGAACCAATCAGAACGCAGAAGAGCCATATGAGATGGTAATCTACGGAAATCAAAACAAAAACAGTGGGACCGGATATTTTGCTGCATGTTGTGGTCAATGGTATAGTAAGTACACAATTGAGGCACCGCTTTGACTACTGAAATAAGCAACTAGTCGTCGGTTGTGAACCAGTTGCTTGTTATTTCACTATTTCACTGTTTCTTATTGCAAGTCTAATTTCAATTCAAACAATCACTTCAACCACTTTCCAATATGTATTGTAATTGTTAAATACATTTTATTTCTGTAATGAATTAATTGTAAATTCCTGAATTAATTAGTTAAAGAAATAAAATGTATTTAACAATTACAATAATTGAAAGTGTTTAAAAATGCACTGTTTAATTTCATTTTCAATTTCAAAAACCAAATCCCAGGTTTGAATCAATTTTTCGATATCTTGTGAAGAGTTACTTTAGAAGTTAGGTCCCTTTTCGGATACACTCATGTTAGTGTTACTGTGGTAGTGAGATGACACCAATTAACAGTACTAAACACGATGTTACATCTGCGTAACAGAGCTGTTATCGATCGTTCATGTCCACTTTCAGTAACGAGTGGTGTTCTGTGACCGTTGATATCAGGGGTCAGGTGAAGGTGGGCGCCCCCCCCCCCAACAAACACGTCACCTGGCTGAGTCAGCATGTTGTGCTGTCTGTCTGTCTCACTGTCTGTCTGTCGTATGGTGGTACCGCGTGCAGACGAAAATAAGTTGGAATTTCTAATAACATGAATCACTATGCGAGGGGGGAGCGGAAATATACATAACACGTACAACATATGGTTTTCGATATCAGTCTAGAGTTGTAAGGTAGCTTCCTTGCTCTGACGGGATGTTATTTTAAACTTGAGTGTGATATGTTTGCCACCTACTGCATCATGCGCCATCGACAAAACAAACACGATCGATGTTGATGTATAATTAATAATTAATATGTTGACTGTTCTGCTAATTGTATGTTATACTTTTGCAGAAATAAAACATGATTGATTGATTGATTGATTGATTTACGATACGCAAGAAAATAGTCGTTGAGTTTTGCAAATGATTTGTTTTGTAGTATGATCGATATCAACAACAGAATTATACGTTTTCGTAAAACTATACTTTACCTTCGTGCATATGTCAAGTCTGACCAACTAACTACACCGTATATCTACCCACTTAATCCTGCGTCCATCCTAAAAATATCTATGTCGCACAGTCACACGTTACAGATCTGAGCTCTCAAATGTTTCGATTCCTCATAGTGTAGCAGGTAGCACGATACTACAGATACGTGTCGAAATACTTATAAGAGATGTTGCATCTGTTTCTTGCCAAGTTTGTCTATAAAATGAAAATAATTCCACGAGTTGAGTTGTTAACATCTGTGGAACACTTGAGCTAGTTCATGAACACTTTCTCGTAATGTTTGTGAGCTCAAAACTTGCCAAACATGTTCTGTATGTTTTGTGTGGAACAACATTCATGCGTTGGTGAATCTTGGCCAGCTTTGAAAAGATTTGTCCGTAGTTT
The DNA here is from genome assembly GCA_945910005.1 of Isoperla grammatica. Classification (NCBI taxonomy): domain Eukaryota; kingdom Metazoa; phylum Arthropoda; class Insecta; order Plecoptera; family Perlodidae; genus Isoperla; species Isoperla grammatica. Next base: position 117,009,707 of record OX246737.1, read on the forward strand.
TTTTTTTTTAATAAACTTTACACTTTTATTTCATAATTATATTTGTAATTTCAAATATTATATTATATTGCACGTCCACTACTGTATTTAAATAACTCTCAAGATCAATGTCCCCATTTGGGGTTTCATCAGTAATTTAATTCTGAAATACAATACAGGACAGGTATATATAAGAAGAGATTACCATAGAAAGCACTATATTTTTTTCCAAAATGGCCGTTCACTCATCCTTTCGTGAATAATTACCTAAATACTAGTTCCTAGTTAGTAACCTAAGAGCGTATCGTTCTCCACCAATCAGGTACGACGACCTTTCCAATGTCTTCGTATTCCGGTCAGTGGTAGATCTTCGAGCGAGCTTTTCAGTCGAACGATCTCAGCTGCAAAGACGCGTGCCGGCTCTCCGGTGTAAAATATTCGAACATATGGTAGGGAGGGGGTTGGAATGGAACCTGACAGGTGATACGCGGCAACGTCGTATGTTGGGGTGATTGAAGCGAGACCTACCCCAGAAAAAGGGGACACAAGAAGCTTCGGCTCAGTTTTTGAATCTCGAGAAATCCTCGTGATTTCTTTATGCGTTTATAGCAGAAGTTCCCAAAAAGTGAAATGAATGAATTAAAAAATAAATAAATAAATAAATAAATATAGATAGATAATGAACTATTAATCTATGGGGCTCACTTCATATTCAGTCTTGCAAATAATGTAGCTCCAGGCTATTAAATTATGCTATTCGTTAGATGTTATTGTGAACAGAAAGGAGGGGAATGGGGGGGGGGGGGGTCGAGATGCATAATAGATATATTAAAAAGTTATTACATGTTTAAAATTTGCAGGGGTTCACCAAATTGGTTGGAAAGTGTTAGAGGGGTCCACAGTTTACAAAAGTTTAGTAACCTCTGTTATGGTATTTTCTGTGTGGTGTTTTTTATATACCTTGTCTCCCTCATACGTGTATACATTGTGCCTTGTCACACCTACCACACGTGGATCACTATTTACTACACTTATGCAGTCACAGTCTACTGCCCGTCAACATCTGCTAGCGTCCGCTTCATTGACCTAACTCTACTACTACTCTACGCTATCATCTGCAATTTCCTTTCACTGAACGCACGATTCTCAATTACATTGTTGTCCTACCCAACAGCCAAGCCGCGACAAATCTCGCAGAAAGTTCGTTCGTCTCAGTGTTATCATTTGTCTGTGATAACAGGAAAGTGGTGGGGATTGTAGTGGCTCGATTTTTATTGCAGAATCGACAGTGAAAATTAGTGAAAGGTCGCGAAATTACTTTTATCAGTACAGAGTTTATCGGCGTGTGCGGGAGGGGGGGGGGGGGGTTAGGGGAAGTAGGGGAAATCTCAATGATCTGTACCTACCTCATTCATCGCACGAAAGCGAAAAGTCCGTTATAAAGCTAACATTGTTCGGTCGCCCCTTCAGTGTTCTCCTTTTATGTCGTCTTCTCCCCCCCTTGCCCCCCCCCCCCCAACTGCTTCCGAGTTCCGTTTCCAACTGCATGGCCGGTTCAGTTCAGTTGTGGCGCGACTGATGTGTGTGTGCGACGCCGGTAAGATTCATTCGTTTGCTTTTTGTCAGGTTTGTTTGAAGTCGACTGTTTTATTGGATCGAAACGGACGTTCGCTGCTATCTTCTTCATCATTCTCGGGCGCTTTTGAGACAACGTGTCGCGGTGAAATTCCTCGTCTTCGTCTGCTGAAGGAAGTGCGTGCACGCGAGCGAGCGAGAAACAAATAGGAGGAAGAAACGTTTATTTGTGTACAACCCTCCGGCGGGCTTATTATTATACCACTGAGAGACGCTGCGAGAGACTTCCAGTTAATATATTCGAGCCTTTAGGGTGAAACGTACGTTTGTTCCTTCAGTCTCAAAGAATGTGATTTATTTTTGGATTTCGTGTAGATGTCACTGCTTCGTGTGAAGTGACACATTTTAATTAATTCCTATCCATAGCGCGTTGTGTTAAATAAAGTCTCTGTTTATCGTGTGATATGATAGCGTGGATGTTTGTGTGAGTCAGCTGCCTATAACGGGTGCAGCACTAGGACTGGAGTGAACCGACGATAGGAAAGGAATTCAAAGCCTGCCAGAGCGTCGTACCATTCAGACGTATGAATAGCTGTTATTTTACTATACTATTGCTCTCCATAGTTTGAATTGTTGACTCGATCGACTCGGTGCATAATGACGAAGGATAAGAAAAGTAAATTTCGACCGATCGCAACTATTGGAAGGAAGCTAATTAAGAAGAAAGTGCAGTCAAGGTAAATTGTTTTATTCGACAAAATGTTTCTCGTAGTTTCCATACCTTGCATGTGTAAGAAGCAAACGTGTGCATATATACTCGCCAAGACTGTGCGGGTGCGCGGTTAATTTTAGCACTGCCCGCAAACTGTTTTAAAAACGGCTGCGTAACAGAAAATGTCGGTAGAATTATTGCTAGATTTATAATAATGACACTTTCAGTCGAGATTTGTTTTGTAAAAAAAAAAAAAAAAAATTATTTCTCATGCTCACGCATACGGCTGGGAGGGGCCTTTATCATTGGTGATAAGAAAGTTATCGAGAAACATGGTTACTACTACGTTACGTACACCTTCACACCTCCGCGGTTGTATTTGGCATAAGGCAATCCAATAACCATCAAAAAGTTAAATCGTCTTAACCTTCAGCCCTTCACATTTTTTAGTACGGTTTATGTTTGAAATTTTAATCTACGTCCATCTACTTTCGTCGAACCTCGAAAATATAATCGTGTATGTTTCTCAACTCTTCCGGAGCTTCTAATTTAAATCCTCCTTATATTCTTATTTGAACATAATAATAATGGTTTTTTGCACACCAAACGTAATTCGTTCCTTCATACCCACAATCAACAAGTAGACTTTTGATTCTCAGTCTTTTAGTTCGACGCTCTCGTCCTACTCCCTCCACGCTACGTGACCCCCCCCCCCCCCCCCCCTTACCCCCGTGACATCCTGACAAAATCACAGTATATTATATTTTATTCATATCATATTGGGCATATATTATATTTTATAGTGTCATATTTGTTGATCACACTCACATGACTGGGGGGGTGGAGCTTCAAACCATCAAACTAAAAATATCTGCGCACTCTATAAATGATTTGAATACATAGGAGGATGGCTGGCTATGTTTTCCTGTTGATAAGCCCCTACTTTTGCTATATAGCTACAACAACAAGATATTCTCATCTGTTTTGTGTACTGATGCTAGCTAATGTTTGTTTAAATTTCAACATTCTGTGCCAAGCGACGAGGGCTTGGCTTGCCCACGAGAGAGATACAAACAAGTCGCGGCACGTGTGTGCCTTACCTATAAAGAAATCGTCGATAGCAACATGTATGTGTATGTGTGTAGTGAAGCGTGCGTGCTTGGCTTCCATCTCTTCTCGTCCCAGATTCCTCAAAACAGATTCAAGATGTTTTGTTACCACTTAGACGTGTCTAATCAACGGGGATGAACAATGGAGATGACCGCGCGATAAAAAACCGAAAACAAACATAATGCACATCATGTTTTTGCTTTGAACCTTGTTGGCGTAATTAACTTTTTCAACTTACTGGAGGTGTCTTGAATGATTGAATGAATGAATGAATGCTTTCTTGAATGGTCCACTGACCTAATTTGAGACACCGATCAATATAATTTGACACGAGCTGTTCAATCCGATTTCTGTCGTCGATCGATTCATTGCCACTCTGTAAAGAAAGACCTACGTACCCACAATTGTCCGTATCGGGATCGCAATCGCAATCGGGAAATCGAAATCGTTCTTTTATGGCGCTGTTCACAATAAAATCGTAATGTCGTAATGTACGATGCGATCCCGACAATTGTGGTTAGGGCTTAAAGGGTTTCTTACCATAAGGATTGTCGCGGATGTGTTTTACGAACCGGATCGAATGTGTTGATGAGAGCGAACAATACATAAAGCGTGAGGTGAAATCTTTCGCACGGTACATATAAGGGTATTCCTTCGCTGTTTGGAAAATAATGCTCCCATCCCATGCTTGTCCGGGGGGCTGTTTTAAATGTCTGTATTGTGTTACGTATCTGATCGTTTGAATCTACTTTCTTTCTCGAGTTAGAATTGCCACCGGTGGGAATCGAAGTGTGCACAGGCACTGAGCTATCGCTGTCGGTGTTGTGGTTTATACCGAAACCACAGCCGTTGTGTGTTTTCCTCACAAGTTGGGTTGGGTCGGACTACTACAGAGAACAAAACTGGATGTATTATATAGAAGATAATATTTATTCAGTTGGACTATAATTTATTTATAACTATAAATAAAATTAAAAAAAAAAAAAATTCACATTTAGAGTCTACCCACTCAGTAACTAAACTGATTTGCAGTGGGGGACTTAAATTTAAAGTGACTAAACCAACCCTGTAGGCTTCGAACACCATCGACGAGTGAGCGATAACCAATCAAAGATGGATATTTTAAATACGAATCATATGAATCAGTGATTGGGCAGTGCGAACACCTGTGGACAAATGTCAGAATCAACAAGGCCGATTCAGAACCACTTTGAATTTATTGAGTGCTTCGTTGCTAGGACGGCTCCAAAGTCACCGTTTACTTATTCCTTAGCCAAGAAGTGGCCATGTTGGCTGTGGTGATGTAATAACAATGATATATTGATTGTGTATTTACTATTTAGTGTGTAGTTTACATTCGGCTTTTTAGAATTTGTTGCCGTTTGTCCCATTTCCTTGATGCATTGGCAGGATATTTGCACCGCATTACTTAATACAGTCTACGTAGACCAATGAATCAACATTTAAATGGTGATGATTGATGACACTTACGACCGACACTTTTTTTCCTGTTGCTTACTGACATAAAGATAATTATTTCAAATACGTCTCAGCGTTGGGCATGTAAAAAATTTAAACAAAACTCTTGTTTTTGGCAAAATGGCCTTGGCTCTCACAAGGTATACACAATATACTTGCCCAAACGTATAACTAGTATCATACCAACTTCAGACCCTTATCTACTACATCTTGTACACACACGCTGTTTCAACGTAAATCAACAGATTCCTGGCGTTCTTTAACATGTTCGTAAAGGCTTCCGCTTAGTTAAGTAGAGAACACGTTTCGTTTCGTTAGTCACTCCAGCTGTGTTAGGAATTTTAGGTTTCCAACCCAATGTCGTTAGATTAAGTTGCTACCATTTAAATTTCGATCGTTTTCTCTAATAGTACAAATAATAGTAGAGTACTTTTATTTCCAATTTTGTATGTGTATTATATATGTAATACGATTTTGTATAGGCTTACAGTTTGACTCTTTGCGTATATGGTAATTGTTTGAGGAGAAACAATTAATTCTTCAATCATTACACACATTAAGTGTTGCTATATACAATTATACATGCTATTTTCCATAAGGAGAACAAACTCCACCCATAGTGACTATTAAATTGGTTTGTCACCGGGTTTGGGCCGGCTCCACGCACTTCTGAAGAGAGTGGTTGGTCTACGCATGGCAGTGGCACTTGTCATCAAGTAGCGGTAGGGTTATAGGCCACACATACATTGTCTTGTTCTCCGGTTCGGTTCGGTTATATCGACCTGGGCTAGCGCGCATGAGCCCGCCCGCGTGGCCCAGTCACGGTCAGTTCAGTTCGAGTCCCGGCTGTCTCGAAGTAAGGTGTGACTAACGAAGGGCGATCGGTACAACTTCGTCACTACTTACAATTAACGGTGTCTTGTCAGTGTGCGACATGTTAGTGTGTAGTTTCTTGGGACAATCAGGTAACATCAGCCATTTAGAATCTTGTGTTACAGCAATATTTTATTGAGAAATGTATAGTGTGTATAGTTTCGTTTGCGTTGGTACCCATTTAAACCATGCAGACGTCATTTCTGAACGTAATTAGCCATATTTATAGGCATCAGCGATAAGTAAATAGATCACACACACACTCATAATGAGCGAATAATGAAATCGGTTATTCTTAGCAATTAATAACCATAAAGGGATAGGAGGCTGCATGCCTCTCACAGCCCCTCACAAAAATGCATCCACAAATATTATTCCCGACCTGTAGTGTGGTTAAATTTGTTTTTTGCGCGATAACTGTGAGCTGTGAGTATGACCTTTTCGCCGTGTTCACCCAGAGAGCCAAAACAATGTGTACAAAGATAGGTCACCAAGGGTCAAAATTTCCTTATAGAACTCTCTCGGGTAATGTGACGTGCCTGCTCGCGTGCTGATAGCCATTTCAACGAAAGGAACTCATTCAGGTTGCATGTCTCGATTGAAGGAGTAGATTTAACACGCAAATGCGCGCGTGATGGCTTTTCAAGATGAAAGTATTTTAATAGAATGTAGGGAGCCATATAAATTTGTGTGCTAAAGTGAAGGTCTGATGCCTTTTACGACAATGCGATAGTGTGGCCAAAACAAAAACATGCGTTACACCATCGTATGTGATGTGAATGTACGATAATCACATTGAAGAACTGTAATCATCAGTGTTTATATAGAGTGCAGATATTTTTAGTTTGACATATAGTTTGAAGCTCCACCCCCTAGTTATGTGACTACCACACACAGCATAACAAATATGACAGTTTATAAATAATATAATATGAAATGATACTTTATGATTTTCGGGTTGTCACGGGGACAAGGGGTGGTCACATAGCGATGGAGGGAAGCAGCAGGGGAGCGTCAAACTAAGAAGTCTATTGGGAATAGTTGAATCTATCCGCTTGGGGTTTGTTCGTCGCAACGTTCTCGCGCGCGCCCCCCGACGTCGAACACAAAGGCGTCGCGGCGCCGCCCACCCACGTGACTACCGACGCCTCGAGTTCGTGTCGTGCGTAGCTAGCTGACGGTTCGTGACGTAAAACACACATGACATGTGTGTGTGTGTGTGTCATAATAACCATTTGCATTTCACAACGTGTGGTCGCCTTTTTTGTTCTCTCGTCTTACGCGATGATGGTGTAACAACTAACGAACGAATAAAGCCGATAGCTAGACAAATCTATTATATGTATTCAGTGCAGTTAGTGGTTGTGGTATGTGGCCCGCGGTGTTTGAGTACTTATAAGGACACCTAACCAACCTCGACAACTTTCTTTTACCGTGGAAATTAGCTTAGACCTATTTTTGATGAGACTTTATCCTTTTCCAACTGAACGAGTGAGTGCTTGCCGAATCAGGTTCATGGTGAATGTCATCTACACCATTAGCCTTTATACGTGGAGGATGTTAATTCGTTTTTAGTCTGTCGGCTGGTTGGCAGTGTAAAATACCTGCGCGTCTTCTTTACATGAATTGTCTCGGTTGGGTTTATTGGGCTCAGGAGGGCATAACACATTGAAACTGAACGCTGTAGTAAAGAGATCAGTAGCCTAATCGTTTTTATTGTCTAGTTGGTGTGAGTTAGACAATTTTTTTGTTTTGGGCGTTTTGGACAATCTGTCAACGTGTCCATGGTGTGATTATGAATGGTTTGATTGCAAGTAGGCCAGGTTTTTGGTGGTTGGTTATTCTATGGCATTTGGTTCGAGTATTAATTCTGCTTTGCAACTTCGTGGTAATGTGAGGGTCTATGCTGTAATGAACGCAGTAAATACTTGTTGTGGTATACGTAAAATGGGAAAGCGCTAATACTGGCAGTATTATCCCTCCCTATAAAGCGATTAAAACAATAAAGGTGTGTGATATCATATTTCGAAGAGTGTTTGACAAAAACGGGTCGAAAAGCGAGACAATGAAAGATGTTGTGTTCGTAGCTTTAAATTGACATTCAACATCAACATGCCGGGCTAGATATTATCAAGATTCATAGATATTCTCAAAAACAAATTATACAAAATTGATGACTTGATAACATCAGACAATTTCAATAAGACATACATCAAGTTGTATAATTTTATGTACAATAAATATTAAATATATATTTAAATTCTTTTAGAATATCCGTAGCGATGCGCATTATTGCAAAATTTTAGAGTTACTAACACAACACCTTAAATCTGCTTTTAAAATTATTCGTATCGAACACTTAATATGATAGAATAAATATTGTAGTCATCTCTGTCGTGTAGTTAATGTAGGGCTCTGCCCGTAGTACTATCTTATTATTATCTTTGCACTATGCTATACTGTATCCTGCGAGATGCTTGCGCTTGCATGTCCTTGTGATTTGAACGATAACACGTGTGGTGGGACCCGCTGGTCGTTTATTATTTGAACTAGAACAGGATGTTTCAAAGAGTGGAAGGAAGTAAACACACGTTCGATGTAAAAACGTGGATTCTTCAGATAAGATAGCCTAGTCGACGTGGATCTACTGTTTACATTCGTCTGAAATAAATCATCTCCATGGTAATCCTGGCTTTTTTGGCATGGATGGTGTACATTATGGTGCTTTATACTAAATAACACAAATTTAATAATTACCACGGATCATTTTTTGGGATATACCAATCAAATAAACCGTTAAATGCCCAAGTGAAGCTTTTTAAAAATAAAACCATGGAAACAATGCCTCTATGACCTATATCATTCTTTTCGTCGTCTCGATTAGCAACGAGTTGCTAAAATATGAGCTAAGCAAAGTCTAAATACCGTGTTGTGAGGCGGAGAGGTCTTTATCTTGTTCGAATTCAGTTGTTTCAATTTTCTGATGACAATCCTGTGTGTGCTATTCGTCTATCTATAATGTGTGTGTAGTGGGGGGGGGGGGGGGGGTAATTCAATTCTTGGCGTGATTGTGATCCCGAAGGCTAGTTACGTCGTGCTGACGCAGGAATAGTGTCACATGATACAAGTATGTAGGCTATCTAGGATTGCAGAAGGTTTAGTTGACGACATAGTAGTATTACTAGTATTACACGTCCGGTAACTAGGTGAATCGTCTGCTACGCTGTTTGATACGATTGCTAAACAACTACTGATAACGTTGTGAATCATTGTGATAGATGAGCTTCACTTCGAGCGAGTCAGACAAGACAGTAGTTGCAAGAAGAACCCATTTGCCTACTTAAGTGCTCTTGCACAACGTAATGATTGGTCGAATTGTATTGGGGGGGGGGGGGGGGGCGACTGGACTTTTACTGGGCGTTTCGGATCAGTTTGAGGAAATTATAGCAAATTACCGATAATATTTGTACATATAATTTCTTTTTTTTTACTTTATTTGGAGTTATGGAATCTTACAGCACATTTTGGTCAAAGTCTATTGAAACTATTAAGTTTTGCAAGAGCATTGTTGGGTCTGAGCTTGCTTTTTTACAGGACATTTAGAAAAGGGACTCCTATTGGATCTATTCGTTTTCTACTGAAATTAAATCATCAATTTTCACTTACCAAAAAGCTTTGCTATAAAGAAGCTAGTAGTAGGGGGTAGGGCATATTTTGTGTGAGTGCACTCTGGCTCGGACCTGAGTATGACAACCGAGCATCGTATTATGGCCATATATTAGTGGCTATATTATACTGTAGTCTGATAACGTGCTACGCATTCTATCACAGTACAACCGCTTTAATGCAAGACCTATGTCACTTCTCACTTGATAAGAAGTTACCATTTATCATAAAAGAAATCTTATGTCCAGGGAGTGGTTTTTCCCGTGTCAAATTCTGTCACCTCAAGAATGCTCGTAGGATCTGTAATGCAGGAACCACGTTTTCTAGACTGCTATAGCTGCTAATTTGGCAACAGTTTTTGCTGTTTGTAGTTAATTATTTACACTTATCATGTGGAATTCGTGCGAGCTATCTTAGGAATGTACATCTGCGAAACATTGAGCTCTTATAAAATTTTTTTTTTTAATAACATTTCATTAGGTTTTAGTGGTCTATGTGACCTTCATGCCGAAATGTTTTGGGGCCCTTTCATTATACTTTTTTACATTTAAATAGATAACAAACTATTCTCGTTAGAAGAAGAAGCATAATTTATTCTCAGCCATTTCTCATAGTCATTTCTAGGTTAACATTATACTCCCATATGTAGCTGAGCTGGTGTGATCAACTGATATGATTCCACTTTGAAAGAAACTTATCATCATAGCTAATTATTATGCTAGAGTGATGAATGGAAATGAAAGTTGAGATACAGTTGTAGGTCCGTAGGATTCTTTAAAACTCTCAATTGTATTTTGTTGCATTATTTATGAACGTTTTTAATTATACCTTCATTCTGAAAACCATTCATGAACTTAGTGAAATAGCATTTACATTTTATATTCCTAAATGTTTTTTTTAATCCATTAGCAAGTGAATTACATTAAATTGGAAGTAACTTAGTTAAACATCTTTTAAAAATTACAATCGTAATAGATCTACGCTCGAAAAACAAAACAGCTAATTGAATGTTAAGTTCTATACAAGGCCGTGACGTCTTGTTTATAAATTTACCGCAAGAGTGTGCTCAAATTAGGACCAAAAGCACCGAGATTTTCAGTTCGGTACTCGTAAACGCATTGTTTTGAACCGAGATTTCGGTACGGTACTGGACTCGGTTCTCTGTGTAAACGTCGCTAATAGATTATTCTCTTGCCACCAGATTGCATCTAGCCTATTTTGAGCAACTCACTCTATCGTAGACGTTAGCCACCACCCTCCACTACATGTACAGTCATCATTAAAAAAATTCGGATACCATTTTGGGCTCAAAAGTCCTGGAATAGGATTAGAGTTGATGAAATGCACTTCCCATCTATAATGGCAGTCAATTTAATAGAAGTTATTATTTGTCGTTCTCCTCCAAATGCAACAAAAATTCACCTGTTACGGGCCCAAAATGGTTCATAGTGGGAGTGGTGGTCATACGTGTAGCGAAGGGCGGTGCCCGAAGTCTACGATAGAGTGAGTTAATTTTGAGTGGTCAGTAAATACTAGGGATGGGACGTTTAAACGTTTAAACGTGGGATTGAGTTTAAACGTTTATAAATGCGCAGTTAAACATTCTTGATACAGTGTGCGCCTGGCCGCGGTCGGCCAAGTGGCCGGAAGAAGTCAAGCGTGTCGATGTTTGTCGCAGGGGGTGGGGGGTGTTTTCACCGTTGATAAGTTGCTTCTTTTGTGTGGCAGTCTTGTGCCTTATCTAATTGAATTAATTTTACCCTACCCTAAGTTTCGGAACATTTCGGTGATATTTACTGCATTGGTTGTTCTTCTCGCCTCCTTGGGGGGGGGGGCGCAAACGTTTAAACGTTAATTTAAAAAAGGTTAAACGTTTAGTAGGGATGGGCAAATACGTTTAATAGCCTATAACCGTTTAACCCTTTTTAAAACTCGCGTTTAAACGTTTTATTCGCTCTATCTCCTGCCACAAGATGAATAAAATGACCTTTGCAGTAAATTACCGAAATATCCGAAACATTGGGTAAAATTACAATTTGTAGCTAGAAAAAACTTTTAATAGTAGACTAGTACTGCAGTACGCACGGTTGTAAAATATTTGTTTCTTATCTTATAACAAACACTTCTGTACACACGTTTAAACGAGGCGTAAAAAGTACAAACGTTTAAAGCCACTCCCACGTTTAAACTTTTAAACGTCCCATCCCTAACGTTTAGGTTACTAAACGTGTTTCCCCATTTTAGTAAATACAGGTTTGTTTATTTTATTTATATTTTGTTGCAGCGAGGTGCGCACGGTGGTGCTGAGCAAGAGCAACACGGGTCTCGGCTTCAACATCGTTGGGGGAGAGGATGGCGAGGGCATCTTTGTCTCGTTCATCCTCGCGGGCGGACCGGCCGATCTGAGCGGCGAGCTGAGACGCGGAGACCAGATACTCAGCGTCAATGGCGTCAACCTGCGGTCTGCGACCCACGAGGAGGCTGCACAGGTGAGTTGCACAGGTTGACTATCAGAGCTGAGACGCAGAGACCAGATACTCAGCGTCAATGGCGTCAACCTGCGGTCTGCGACCCACGAGGAGGCTGCACAGGTGAGTGGCACAGCTTGACTATCAGAGCTGAGACGCGGAGACCAGATACTCAGCGTCAATGGCGTCAACCTGCGGTCTGCGACCCACGAGGAGGCTGCACAGGTGAGTGGCACAGCTTGACTATCAGAGCTGAGACGCGGAGACCAGATACTCAGCGTCAATGGCGTCAACCTGCGGTCTGCGACCCACGAGGAGGCTGCACAGGTGAATTGCACACGTCGACTATTAGTTCGTCAACTTACATAGAATACAATTTGAATATTGGCTAAACCTGACTTCATAATCAATTAATCATTCATCAGTGAACTATTTGGTTCAATGGTATTCGTGAAAAGAATAGTGCCAGAGTGGTCAGTTAAAAGGGAAGGATACCTCTACGTCAAAAACCGCACAAAATTTTCATTTCTAAATTATATCACAAGAATCGGCTTCGAAATCGAAAATCTGAATCAACAGCGCACTGTGGTTTAGTAAGCCCTACACATTGAATGCTCTAAGTTGTCACTTAAATATTATAATCAGTATGTTTTTTTTTTATAAATAATTAATTTTATTACTAATTATCGAATTATAATCAAAATACTACGCTAATGGTTATAATATTTTATTCAGTCTGTAGGGCTTACCAAAGCACAGTGCGCTGTTGATTTACATTTTCGATGTCTTGTTGCAATCTTGAGATATAATTTAATAATGAACATTTTCTGCAGTTTTTGATGTAGAGACTACCCATCGCTCTTAAATTCGATCGATGATAACTGCACATGTAATATAAATTATTCAAATTGCACGTAATGCAAGTTGAGATTAAGTTTGTGAATATTGTAGAAAAAAATATGCACCTACCGCTATTAGTTTTTTATTTATTGAGTGTTGAAATGCGTTGGAATTCCCTATGTTATACATTGTAACTGAACAAAAACCTACACTTTGAATCGTATAACTTTGCGTAGCACCTTCAAAAAGTAATATATTGTAACACATTTTCGTCCTAAATGTAGATAACTTCATGACTAACATGAATACGTTTGAAAAAGATTATCGAACGCGATCCGTTTTCGAGATATTCGCGTTGGTGTGTCAATTTTACGTCAAATCTACTCAAATTAGAAACTAATATATACTTTATTAATAAAAAAATATATATAATTTCAAGAAGTTCAGTATTAAATGCTACTCATATGTAATAATTCTTAAAATTCATAATTTAGAATTAAAAAAAGTATTTTTTCATGTCCATTTAATTTGAATACCTAGTTTAGTTGTTGTATTGGATGGGTAGTTCACTTCATAGATCGACTTTAAGGTTGTGTGTCGACTTCTCTTGCAGAACTCCCGATTTCCGTCACTTAAAATTGCTTTAAAATGTTTTAAAATTGTTAAAAAGTAAACCAAAATATGGAATCCCCTAGAGAATTTGTGCTCTTTCTTATCCAATGAATAATTCCCTTTTTCAAATTAACTTATTTATTTCGTTTGTGGAAGATTTGTTGCAACAACAATACATCACGAAAGATAAATTTAGGTTAATTTGAAAAACGGAAATATTTATTGGAACAAACAAACAATCACAAGGAAGAACACTACTCTCGAGAGGATGACATATTTTAAAGCATTTTAATGTAAACTGTAACAGACAGAAATTGGGGGTACAGCAGGATACATCGACATACTGCCTTACCAACGTCACCTGGAAAATGTATCACACATTGACATAGGCGCCGACTTGTTAACATTTCAGGGGGGGCTCAGAAAGGACTCGCATAAAAACTAGGGTTACCATATTTCAAAATTCATATTTATATTATTATAATTCATATTCATATTATTATAATTCATATTATCTATCAAGGAGAAAAAACACGGGTGGTTTGGGGGGCATAGGCCCCCAATAATAGCGCCGCAGGCAAAATTTAAAAAAATCAGGCCTTTAGAGCGCGTTCTGAGTCTTAGAAAAAAATACCGTACTGAATGCAATACCGAAATACTGTCGTTTTGGGGAACCCGTACTATGGCCTACAGGAAAATGACCACTGGCTACCTGGATATTAAGGCAACAGGTTAGGGGGTAGTTTATCTATGCTGTTGAATATTGTTCATCTTAATTGGTTGGCGGTGACTTTGAATAAACTGGTTTCCTCAAAGGCTGCCGCACTGACTGGGGCATGACATGGGTTTGACAGTTGGCACTTTTCCGCAGAGAATATAGGTGCTTTTCCCTGTAGGTACTTTTCCCGTTGGCCATAAGACATGTACCCCGTTTTTGTAGTGCAAAAACCTAAAAAACACTAGCAAAAATTAGAATGATGACCAGAATTATTTAGTAATTAATTTTGGGGCTTAGGAAGTTGGAAGTAAGTAATTGGGATTCTACAAGATAATGCTTGCCTTCAATATAAGTTTTTTAAATACTTGATCCTAGTTTGCTTTTGGATTTTGATACCTGAGAACGTTCTGGACTGCAAGTATCTGATATTTCAAGCTAGAAATCACAATATTTTTTAAATTTAAATTCAGAAAAACAATAACAAAAAATTTAATTTAAAGTCAGGGAATTATGACCTGATGACTAAATCGTTTTCATTTATTTTTATTATTATTATAATGAACTTTTTCTTCAAACAAAAAAGTACAAACTTAAAATCTCAGGGGGGCTCAGCCCCCCCTGGGATTTGTCAGGGGGGGCGCTAGACCTCAAGCCCCCCCTTAGTCGGCGCCTATGCACATTGATGTAAAAAAAGCTGATCAGAAACAATATTATTCGGATTCCTCATCATAAACAAAGCTACTGTTTTCGTGTTACATTAATTAATGTTCTGTATAAGACACTATTCACTGTATACACAAATACACACATCAAGTAAATACTGAAGAATGGTATGCTATAGGCTTCAATAATGTAATGTTGATTATACCATTTTGCAGTCTCAAAGATTAAATTATTAATTTTTTTCTTATTGCCAGTCAATAATAATAAATTTTTCAATTAGTTCTATTATATTTTTATTGTAAACTGGATCATTTATATTCACTTTTCCGGTTACAAAATTGGGTGTGTGTGTAACCATGACAGTTAGCCTAATAATTATGTTACATATATATTATCAATCATATTGAAAATTAGGCTGACTTTTGTTGTATATTTTGTAACATTGGTAACGACAAGTGATTAATCACCCTTTTTCTCTATAGAGATGCCATGCATGATCTTGTGTTGATCATAGTGTTGATCATAGTGATGAAAGATCCATTGTGCTGACAATATTGGAATTGCAAATCTGTACGTATCCCTTCCCCGTTATTTTCCAGGCCCTCAAGGGAGCGGGTAACACAGTGACGATTGTCGCACAATATCGGCCGGAAGAATACAATCGCTTCGAGGCGAAGATTCACGACCTTAAACAGCAGATGTCCCATCAGCTGATGACCGGCACGCTCATGAGAACCTCACAGAAGAGATCACTCTACGTCAGGTCTGTGCATACTTCATAGTAATGTGAAGTAAAACAAACATAGGGTTGTAGTAATGTACTGGAGCCGATATAAAAAATCTCTTTAACTCCAACCTAGTCCATGTATAGTGTTTACTGGGAATGTAACAAACTGTATTCATTTGTGTAAACCATACATAATGTATAATTATTGCATTGTTTGAAGCTCTCATGGCCAGTCCATGAGATGTTAAATAAATAAATAATATTTGCTCTGTTTTGTAACGGTGGTTGAGTTGATTTGACCTTCCAAATCTAGTTTTCATTAACTCCCTACTGAAATATCCCCGACTCAGTAGAGTGAATACATGTTTCGTGATACAATTCGTATGGCTGCTTGAGATGGGCAAACACATTTAGTAGATATTAAATTGTTTCACCTTATCTTTGCATTTAATTATGTTGCTATTTTGGCCTACATTTATCTGCATTTCAGTTTTTAATCACATACTAACTCAAGCTCACTTTTTAGGCAAAATAATAAGACAATGATGAAGTAGGATTCCGCTGGATGGCAAACAATAATGATCAATTTGTAATCCCATTTGAATTTTTACTAACATGTTTTTGCAACATTTAATTTGTAGACCTACAATACATTTGCCATATGTTGTACTCTGAAATGAAGCAACACAAATGTAACACTGCATGAGGTCTCATCCTGTTGTGTATTAGTATTTAGAAGGTGTAGAAAAATTCCAAGCTTTGCTGTACTAAGTTACATCAAAATGTTGTCTCTCAGCTGACCTCAAAGAGATAATAGAATACATAATAGGATCAAAAGACCTGGAAGTGTAGAGTGGTTTTAAACTATCTTTATCTCTACCACTTCCTTTGTGCCATTTCTAAGTTTTTCCATGGGCATCCAACTACACATTATGTTAAAAAGTAAAATCATATTTAATTTTCAATCAATATCCAGTCATAAAATAATTTATGCACTGTGATCAGATATCAGTTTTGAAATTGCTCATCGAAGGGCAATGCTACATATTTATTAGTGGCATAAAAAATTATATGCATAGGTGTGTAGTCATCAAGCATTTAGTTGAAGACCACAATTAGGCGAACTTCTCATCAGGTAGGGTACGGTTTTATTGTGAAGTGTAAAGGTATAAGGTAGTAAGAAATCTAGAAATGTTGCAAATATTTCTGACATTTCACGCTTATTAGGCTATTACGTATTATTATTTTTATTATTTTTATTGTTACATTACAATTAATGGAAATGTGTCTTGTGCAATGCAATTTTCTAAATTGTGCATGAAGAAATTAGTTTAGTTTGTCTTGTAAAAATGAAAATAGTGGCTTGAAAGTTAAGAAACCATGTTAAAATGTGTTCTCTTACATAAGTAGGGTATTTCTATTATAAAAATGTAGTTAGCTACAGTATTTAGTTTTAGGTAAGCATATTTCATGCATACTCAGTACATTTTGTAACAGAAAGCAGTTCAAACAATAGCTTCCACATGACTATTGCTGACATGCTAAGTAGTGTTGAACAAATGTTTGCATATACATTGAAAGATGAATGTAACATGAAAACGTCAGCTCATCAACATTCGTGGGACTTTACTTTCTCACATATATATTAGATACCTTATTTCTAGGTAGATGGCATGCACGTAGCACTTATCATTTCTAGAATTTAGTAAGAAACTTAGCGTGGATAAACACCGTGTATGTTCGCTACTTAACAATCGAAGCTAATCTGATGTGTCTTTACGTAGAGCCCTGTTCGACTATGACCCCAACAAAGATGACGGTCTTCCATCCCGCGGACTGGCGTTCCGCTACGGCGACATCCTTCACGTGACCAACGCCAGCGATGACGAGTGGTGGCAGGCGCGGCGTGTTCTGGCGTCGGGCGATGAAGAAGGTCTGGGCATCGTACCCTCGAGGCGGCGGTGGGAACGCAAGCAGAGGGCTCGGGATCGCACTGTCAAGTTCCAAGGTAGCAGCTATCAACCTAAGTTTTCACTTTTGATTGACGTTCAACAAAACACATTAAATGCTATTGTTCTGATGGAAGTATCTTTATTTTTTTTGTTTATGGAAAGATTTATGATCTCATTTACAGTTCTGAGATGTAATAATATTAGGGCTGCCCAACGATATCGATAATTCGATATGATATCGATAATGGAAAAATAATTCGATATCGATATAGAATTATTTTATCGTACATATCGCGATATCGAACTTGCGCCTAATAAGCTAATTGTTTGGAAAGAAAACGATTACGTCACATCACGCCAATCACAATATCGCTGTTTTGTGTGGATATTTTAAATTTTGAATAGTATACACACAAATTGACACACATTATAAGACATTTCAAAGTTCAAACATTTATTTACGTATAACGGTAATGTTGTCTATAATAAGTGGCCTCTGGCTGGTCTGGAAATCCTAAAAACACACGAGAAAAGTTTCGATATCTCCGATATCGATACGTTTCTTGATAAGTTCGATATCGCGACACGATATCGATAACTCTTCCCGCGATATCGATATGATCTTTTTTATCGTTGGGCAGCCTTAAATAATATACTATTATTTGTCTACTATAGTAACTTACATCACGTAGATGAATTATTTTTCTTTATATGGTAGTTTTTATGATTCATTGAATGTTAAAGAGGAGAAAACTGTTGATAAAGCATAATTTTTCCAATATATTTATAAACAAAACAAATTTACATCAATTATTATAATTATTTATGTAGCTTTGTTAAAATTTCATGTATGAAGATAACCTATTTTGCTCAATGATAATTATTGTGACAAATTTGGTTTGCACAATCTTTATGTTAAAATTGTTATGGTGTGATTTGTGAATGTCTAAAATATGCTGCAAGTCTAAAGCTAAATTTAAAGTTATTTGGTTACACAATGAACAGAACTAGTATTAGGGAAACCATATTGTTACCAATACATTTTAAGTTCAAAAGACAACTTATCATATTATGTCCAGCTAAACATAAATGCAAAAAATAAAACTTAAACTTAGTATAAAATAGGGATGACATTGGGGAGTAAAATCTGGATTCGATTCCAGCCCCTCAAGGATTCGGGTAACCCGAATCCTAGAAGTGTAAATCACGTCGCTCAACATGTTATTTGAAGGCCATTGACCGCCCGTGGCAGAAGCTGCCAGCGTGCGTTCTGTCTTCTGTCAGCCAGTGATGATGGTCGGTAAGGGGTGGGGGTAGGCCGAGAGCCAGTGGGAGCACAGGCATACCAGAACTCGCCCGCAGCAATTACACCACATAAAATAGGCTTAGGCCCGGTATTATAACGCCCGGCTAAATATTTAGACCACTGCTAACTTGTTTTTTCCATGGCAACCACCAATCAGAAGCGTGGTTTCAAAGGAGAAAACAAGTTAGCCCAGTGCTAAACGTTTAGCCGGGCGTTATAATACCGGGCCTTAGTCTATTTTTAATCAAGCCGTTAATGGGTACATAACGGAGCGGGAAAGTATTTTATGGCATGGAAACAATACATTTTGTTATTACCATTGTTGGCGCATTGTTGAAGCATACAACAATTCAACTAAAAATGAACCAGAACAAGATTCGAATCCTTAAAACGGATTCGGGTAATTTTTGGATTCGGGTAACCCGGATACCCGATGTCATCCCTAGTATAAAATACTTTTTTAAGGTTTGTTCATGTTTTAAAATTAAATCAGCCAACAGTGGGGTTCGATTCGCCCAAGTTACCCTAGTGTTTTCTCCTTCTACTTATCATTGTAAGATCTTATTTACATAGATTCTATCTAAAGTATTACCTAACACTTGCCAGTATGCAGTATGCTCTTCCTTTAACAGATATGTAGGTACCGGTACCTTGTATTAATTCTAAAATGTCTGCTTTTAGGTCACTCAACTTCAGCAACAGCACTCGACAAGCAGTCTACACTCGATAGGAAGAAGAAGAACTTCTCATTTAGTCGCAAGTTCCCATTTATGAAAAGCAAAGACGACAAATCAGAGGACGGGTCTGATCAAGAACGTAAGTTTAAGAATTAAGAAATTGTTTCAAGGTTACTTTCAAAATAGCCATGATACAACTCTTTTCTACCTCCCTAAATCCTGAACAGGTGCATCAAAACAACTAGTTAATTACATTGCATCGCTAGTTAAGTAACATACGATTGTCTAACCTATAGTACTGCTGATATTAGACTATTGTTGGTGATGGTACAATCCCCATACATAAACATTACGACGTAGTGAATGAACCAGCTGTTTTGTCACACGTGTTCTTACGATTTCCTATGGTGTTTGCATTGACTGTTGGTTGCTAAATGTTTTTGTTTGTGAATGTTTTGTTGGTTATGTTTTGGATCATGTTATTAATTTAATTCAGTAGTTAATGGTTACTTAATCTACTTTTTAACCAAAGCATAATTCAACAAAATGCTGCAACTTATTTATTGAAGGTGAATGCTGAGTCTTTCCCTTTTTTCTAGTATACATTCTAAACCGTTATCAGGTGGTACTGATGATGAGTATTTGCAAATTTCAAGTTGATCTGTGGATATGCTTGTGGAATAAATACCTATTTTGATAGTGCAATGTGAATTGTTGAGGGTTGGCATTTATGTACGGTACTTCCTGTTGTCTTGTGGTGTGTTAATGTACCAGTAGCATGAAGAATTTATGGTCGGAAAGACATGCAGTACCTACTTAGGTAGTTTGTAAACGTACTTGTTGCATTTCGTTTAGTATGTATAGTAATCCAAAGTTAGAGTAAGCATGTGGAGTATTAAGTTCCATGTATATCCTTAGAAGAAGGGTCTGGGAGCTTCAGCCTCAAGAACAGGGAAATTTCATATTTATAAATTGAATATACCATCTATTTATATTTTGGCAAACATCAAAGAATAAAAATGCAGTGGATATTTGATTTGTTCATGAGAGCCACCCATAGACAAAATCCTATGTGATAGTACTGGTGCATGAACTTTTGTTGTCACAAAACGACATTGAGACTTAAGAATACTACACCAAGTAGGCCTAGTAGGCCTATTAGAGCAAAAAAGAATTTCTTACTCTCACTTTATGTACATATGCGGGTTTCACACTTTTCACACTCACACTAACGGCATGAATCAGCATGAATCATTTCCAGAATGTTGAACTTAATTGCTATCTGGGACAAAGATGCTTCACATGTGCATATTACTTCAATACATACCGAAATATTATTTTAAATTTGCTAGGAACATTTTTTTAAAACTATGCAGTGGCTTTGCACTGGCACTGGGACACATAGGCTACACTACCCTGACAGTAGGTAATTAAATACAACAACTTTTTTTGGATTATTATATATATATTGTGATTTGAATGCTATTGTTTGTTCCCTTTAGAAGATTCCTTATGTTATGTTGCATGGTGTCTTTAACTGTTTGCTTGTCTTGACTGTAGAATCGCCAACTACCCCTACCCCAAGCGCTGACGGAGACCCAACAACAACACGTAAGTACTTCCAAGCATGTTGCACTTAACCTCGCGTATGTTTTAGATATGCGTAGGATTTATATTAATGTATTTTTGTAACTTTTGAGTAGAGAAGACTCGAATAGACCTTAGCCCTAATTAATCCTGTGATAGATCTTCAGTAGTCTCTTAAATGAAAACATTTTCAATTTTCATTAGCAGTGCCTCTATTAACAAGAATGCTTTTATGATCCGATCCCCTGTGCTACACTGTCAAATTAGGATATACAGTAGTAATTCGTTTTTTATCTCCTACAATAATTGTCCCTCCTCCAAATACCCCCCAACCTCATATGATCATAGTTGCCGGGTACGTCGTTTAACAACAAATAATCCATCAACGAAACGTGTATGTAGCTAAGATAGAGAAGTAATTTCCATTGTCCTATGCGACCCAATTTCATGATTCAATCATTTTCAATCATTATTGTTGTAGGAGCTCTTTATACGTATATGTATTATACATTTATACTA
This sequence comes from Isoperla grammatica, assembly GCA_945910005.1. Taxonomy (NCBI): domain Eukaryota; kingdom Metazoa; phylum Arthropoda; class Insecta; order Plecoptera; family Perlodidae; genus Isoperla; species Isoperla grammatica. The sequence goes on from OX246737.1 coordinate 117,031,170, forward strand.
AATAAAAAAATTACTTGTAATGAAGTACAGTATGACTTGAATTGTTTATTTTCACACAGTACGGAAAACGTGTTAAGCCAACGTTTATAGTGTTTAATACTACGTAGATTGCATGAGTTATTTGCAGCACCTGTACTTGTAAATCAAGTCATGCAGTCGCGAGTAGTTTATGGCTCGACTTAATACTCGGCTCTGATCAAAAAGTTAACACTTACCTAATTGGCTTTACCATCTCTGGACCTATTCGCTCACTTACCCAGCATGGTGCGACTTAATGTCCAACTGGAAATAATATTGTTTGTTGCGAGGTATTCCCATAACTGTGAAAAGTTGTTCATTTGTTATTGTTCTGATCACTGCTTGTTGAACAATTTGTTAGTGTTCCGAGTTATGTACAAGGGGTGTGCGAATAACCGAAATGTTGTTTCGATTAGGATTCTTGAGAAACGGAAAACGGAGCTCATTTCCGGGAATAATTTGAAACTAGTTTTTTACAAGCGTACTTTTTTATCATAAACATGGAAACCTTACAAATAATGAAATATGTTAAATTTATTACAAAACGGATAAAAGGGAAAAATCTTGTAGTACAGTAGTTTGTTATTCAGGATTGGAACGCAACAAAAACCTACAAACGCAGTTTTAACGCACACCCCTAGTTTTTGTTCCATCTTCAATCATCAACAGAAATCGGCGATCGGGAGGACACGGCGACTCATTCGATAAGTTCTCTCCATCATCAGACTAATATTTATTGTTTTGTTTCAGCTTTCATGCTATGCTACACACAGGACGACACACACACAGAAGGTGAGTTATACATCTCCTTTTTCCTTCTTTCAAAGTTGTATATTTTATACATTCAAGTGAATGTTTTTATTTTTAAGTAAAGTATAAGTCTGAGTTTACAGTTTTGACGGGTGTTGTTCACGATAATCACTAGGTATTATCATTAAATATACAAATGTTATAGATTTTTTTTAATGGCTATTTTTATGTTCATTAAATCATATTATCCGTGCTGGCGTTGTAAATTGCCCACACTCCAATTTAGCCTGTCGTTCCATTGGTTAACTCTATAATCTTGTCAAGGCTGGACTTATAGGCATCAAAATTTTAAATGTTTACACTAGGGCTGGGCTATGACATAAAGTTCAAATATCGATATCAGGCAAAAATTTCGATATCGATATCGATATATCAAAAGCAATACATCTGTTTTCAATATCCCCTCCCACTTCCCAGTTTGCAGTTAAATGAAAAACAAAATATTTTCTAAACCATTGTGTCTTTTATTTATTACTTTAGTACACTGATCTGGTCATAAAACTGTTAATGAAGGGGTATTGTATTGTTATTTCAGTCAAAAGTCGTTACAACGAACGCCCTTACAACGAAATCATCATTTTAACGAAATTTATTTGTGGTTCCGCCCGAATCCCTATGTTCACAATGTTAATTTGTTATCATTACAACGAAAATTCGTTATTACGAGAAGATCATTTTAACGAACAAATTTTGGTTCCCCTTGGTATTACTAAACGTTGTTACAACGAAATTATCTTCCGAAATGTGGATTATTTCGAATTCCCAGTCGCGTAGATTGGTGTTTTTCTGTATATCGCCTCGTTAGATAGGCCAGCTGGCCATCCCCGAGAGTCGGGCAAGGTCATTGGCCGCCGCAAGACGAGATCCCCCAGCCGGCCAATCACGATCGAGGTTACGGAGCGATGGACGAACTGAACTGTCAACAGGCGGCTCGCTTGCATGTTGCATTCGCCAGCGGCTATCCGCTATCGCGGTCTCGCTTCCACTCACGCGTCCTACGACTAGCGCTTTCTCTCTCTCTCACGTCGGACTACTTCGTCACGTCTCGCTCAGACACGATAGCACTCCATTGTTCTCTCTCGCTCGGCCGGCCACATCTGTTCTCACTTTGCTGCCCTGCGCTAACCGCCTGCGAGCCTACTGCCCGCAACACACATGTGTAATGCAGGTTGCGGGCCACACAGGGGCCATGCGTTACCTGCCAATCCTGTATTTCGATATTCAACCAAATATCGATATCGAATAAATCGGCTCGTATCGATATCGTATCGAAATATCGATTTCCTTGCCCAGCCCTAGTTTACACTGACATCTCCTGACATAAAAGTGCAGGCTATCTTTATTATAATTCTAATAATTTTAAAACTTTTCAATGACTTTTGTTGGTAAATGCTAGGAGTTGAACCCCTCATTACGCGTACCTACTTCCTGTGTAGCTTCGTAGAAATTCAGGCATTTTATCTATCTTACCGTAGGCCCACCTGAAGACATTTTAAAAACTACCATAGGGGGAGAAACTAAGAAGAAATTTCAGTTTTAACAAACTGAACATTGATTTCCATGTAGGCCTACTTATTATGTACATTAGGTTATGAAAGTAGGTGCCAATCGGCTGGAATGGTATATTAAGTGAGGAAAGGATCCAACAGCTTACCTTCGTGTAGTAAGACGACGGATTTGCGAGTTCGAAGTACACATAAAAGACATAATACAAAATATAACGAGACGTTTCGATCGAGGTCTTGCTCACTCGAGAGAAGAATGGCTACCGTTACATTACTCTACTATAATTCATTTGTCATAATCAAACAATTGTGTTTCAGGTGGTGAAGAGATCGTCCTTAGCTACGAAGCCGTGCAACAGTTACAGATCCAATACACCAGGCCAGTCATCATCCTGGGACCGCTCAAAGACAGAGTCAACGACGACCTTATCTCGGAGTTCCCAGACAAGTTCGGTAGCTGTGTACCACGTGAGTCATACATCGTACACTTTCAGCAGCACTAGAGATACGTTTTTTAGCGTTTTGGTTTTAGATGTGGTGAACATGTATTTTTGAAAATGCTACAAAATCTTAATCTTACAAAAAATAATGGGTTGCTCCCATTCCTATAGTGATTAACAACGAATTCCATTCTAACCCTTTATTAAGTAGAAGACAATTAAATTTATTTTAAATATCTAGTACACGTAATTTTCCTTTTGGTGCAAGAAATCCCCTCATATTCACAGGGGGTTTTTATGAAAAGAAAAAAAATAGATGCTTAGAAAATACTAAATTTAAAATAATAAGTATTGACAAATTAGTTGTGATATCTGATTCAGATTTCAGAGTGTAACCCAAAAGCCTAGTTTACAGTTCAGGTCACTGTGCATTGGTAACTTGAACCCATTGAGTTTTGGGGGTTGGAATATCTTTTCTGTACTAGACCGGTAGGCCTACCTTATGTTTACACCAACATTCAAGTTGCATCGAATTCGAAGGTCTTGGGAAGTACATTCAAAGGAATATTTGGTTTAAGCTTTTTAATGTTGTTTTTATGTGATAACAATTTACAAGCTTAAGTTTCAAAAATAATAAAATGTACGTACCTTGCATTTCAGATACAACTCGGCCAAAACGGGAATACGAAGTGGATGGTCGCGACTATCATTTCGTCGCGTCTCGCGAACAAATGGAGCGGGACATTCAGAATCACCTGTTCATCGAGGCAGGACAATACAATGACAATCTGTACGGCACCTCCGTTGCCTCAGTACGAGAAGTTGCCGAGAAGGGCAAACACTGCATATTGGACGTCAGCGGTAATGCAATTAAGAGGCTCCAAGTAGCACAACTGTTCCCTATAGCCGTCTTCATCAAGCCAAAGTCCACAGAAGCCATAATGTAAGTGTCTAGAAATGTTGCCCAATTGCTATTTATTAGTGGTTAACATAGTAAAGAAAATTGTACCATTATAATAATGTCATACCATTATAACATTTAACAATTTTTCATTACTATATTGAGGAGATTTAGGTGCTGGTTTGAACTTTTTGAATTACTAATGAGGAGAACAAAAGTGTTAATTAGTGTTGTTTTTTGGGAAGTTTCTGGTTGAGAATTAGTCATTAAAGTAGATTAAATTCTTGATTATTTATTAATTAGATTATTATTACTTTGTGTTCTAATCTTTCTGACCATGTTCCAGGGAAATGAACAAACGAATGACTGAAGAACAGGCCAAAAAGACGTTTGAACGAGCCACAAAGATGGAATCGGAGTTCGGCGAATACTTTACAGGTAAAGACAATCCCAAGCTTTGCTTTCAGTGTTACAAATACATTCTTATGTTTCGTCAAGTGGTCAAATTTGTTTTAATGTTAGTAGAATTAATAAAGACTAAGGTCCGTATGCATAGTCTAGACTCAAGCCCTCCTCAACTCAGCCTCTCCTCAGTCTCGCCCACGGCCCAACCACCAATCACAGAACGGCATTGCCATGTGGACGGCTCTGTGATTGGTGGCCAGGTGAGGCTTAGGAGAGGCTGAGTTGAGGAGGGCTTGAGTGTGAAGTATGCATTCGAGCCTCAGTGTGAAGTTAATTAAATTGTTAGGCCTATGTAATTAAAATAGCAATCAGCTGAAGAATCCAAAAAACAAGTGAAAGCTAGAAGGTACAGTGGTTGATGGAATAACACAGTCTACCACACTCCTTGCACGCGAAGTAAGGTTAAGCCGTCCCACAGCCATCTGTAATTACACATCATAATTGCATGCGTCAAGTGAGGGGCAAACTGAAATTTTTGTGGGTAGGAGCACTCAAACGCTGCTGTCATACGGTCTCCCAAAATGTATGTGTAACGTATTGCTACAGTGTGTATATCATTGTTTGTATATTGTTACAGCGGTAGTCCAAGGTGACACCCCCGAGGAAATCTACGCGAGAGTAAAGGATGTGATTGAGGAACAGTCGGGTCCCAGCATTTGGGTTCCCTCGAAAGACCAGCTGTGACGCTGCCCACACCCCTGGACCCTGCCTCAGGCCAATTAATCCGGGGGATGAATGTCTGTCTCAAGCCGTTGCCAAGCCAGAGAACTCTAAAAGTTTTTTTTTTTTAAACAAAACGAGACATTTAATTATTAAAACAATCTACAAAGATCTGTTAGTTTGTAAACAAAATATACATCAAAGTATCTCATTTTCTTCTCGTCACCTCGAGGGTATCTCCTAGATGGATACTTCCTGGGTTGCAGTTGTTAGTTATGGCTATATAAATTATTGTTTTTATTACATAAGTGTATTTACTGAGCCAGAAGGGCAGATGAAAACACTTGTTGTGTTGTGCTGGCTTGGTGGAATTATCTGAAACAATTTACAGTTTTAAATTTTAGTGTGGATCTTGTGTAAATAATGACCCCAATTGTTGAATGAAATTTCAATTGTATAGAGTTGCAATCTATAAGGTTGGCCAGAATCAACGTCAAAGGGTATATGAACATTGTTACATCAATGCGATTTATTTGTACTCCTAAGATTCTAGCTAGGCCTACAATATGGCGACATGTTGGTTGATATCAACTGTAATCTTTTCTAAGATAATTATTTCATGAATTAATACAACAGAGTGACTAGCTAGTGTGATACAGCTGGTCAAACATATTATCTTCTGGTATTTGAAATCCTCCAGAAGAATAAACCCTTTATTAACTTCGTACAGTAGTGTCAATAGAAAGATTAAACCTGATATGCCCTGTCCACTCAATGATTGCAGCTGTGTTAAAGTGTTGAATACTGTATACAAATGATTTCAATGAAATGTAAATAAAGTAAGATTCTCTTGAAATTGTATTACTAGCAAATATGCAGTACTTTAATAATACTTGTTACCTGTAATAAATATTAGTAATTACTATAGTAATTACTATGCTTCCTATGCTGGTTGCAATATAATTTACATCCTCTGTAGCTACATACATAGACAATAATCTCAGGTAAGCTGTTGAAATTCTATCCCTTATTCAAATTTACAAAACACACTAGTAAGTAACTAAGTACTAGTTAGTATGATTGAAAAGCTAAATAAATCAAGTCTTATTAGTTATTATTCAGGGAGATTTATTACATTTAATTAGTAGTGAAGTAGGTAGGCCTACTTCTGGGAAAAGTTTAAATGCAGAACAGTTGGAACATCTTTTGCTCAACAGATTCAAGTTGTAACAGTTAGGTTACATAATTAGGTATACATAATAGAGTGAGGAAAAAATACTTGATGCTAATTTTGATAATTCTTCATAAATATTAAGATTTTCATTTTTCAGTTCTTTTGTACCAAATATAATTTGAGAGTAATTTCCTGTAAAAAAAATTTGGGGTATTAACATTTCTAACGTCTTTATAACTACTAATTAAGACTAATTTATTCTTCAAACATTAAAATTTAGGCCCTAGCCACAACATTAACATATATAGGCAGAGGTATTCATCCAATGACTAGAAAGTAAAAACTAATACATAGACATGTACAAGAGTTGTTGCCAGCTTACCCTCGAATAAGATGGATCTGGCAAATGACGAGAGTTGAAGGTAACAATCAAAGTACATTAGACACAATAAGTTAGACATTTGATCTATCGGAAGGCGGTGGCTATTGCACACACATCGTTCCCTGCAGGCGTAATCCAGGTGAAGTGAGCTACGAAGATGATTAGATAAGACCACTAGTGTGTTACAAAATACACTGTGCAGGTTACCACCTAGACTTAACATTAACACCATCACACAGCCCCAAGAGCACTTAAAGGTTCTAGTTTGCTATGTCCCACGGTCTTCAGAGTGATTAAGATCCTGTGTCGAAACGTCTCGTCTAAGTATGTCATTTCTTTTCAATTAACTCTGACAGTTGTAGCTTTCAATCGGATCCTATCACAAGACAACTACTCCAGCCAAAAGGCATTTGTCAACATAACCTAGATGTCTGCAAGGCTTTCAAAGGGGGAATAGTGGGAGAGATATATTGAGGAAGCTCCTTGCATATAGGATAAAAGCTAACACCGGTATATATTTTGGGCATAAGGAGATGAATTGTGATCCGTGATGTGAACTTGAAGGTTGACTCTTGGAAAATGAAAAGGGTGCGTAACGAGACACTTGTAACTAAAATGCATCTCCCGAGAGATTGAAATCGAAGGTGGCTGTGGTGTGTAGTCACTAGCATGAAATTGGCAATTTCAGACCTTTAGCATAGACACTCACATAGGGAAGATCCTAGTAGACCGAAGTAAACATGTAAAATGGGCTAGAGTTTAAATTATGCCAAATCAAAGTATTATGTGTGTGTCAAACATGTCTTATCTTAATTAGCCTAAAATCAGTGCTTAATTTGTAATGGAGCGCGGGTATACGCAGTATACCCACCTATTTTCGTGGGTATACGCAGTATACCCACCTTTTGTCATGAATTATTAGGTACGCAACACTCACATTTCGGCTAATATATATAAAAAACAAAAATAGTTTGTATTGGGTATTTTTCCCTTACATGCTCATTTTTCAAATTTACTTGAATACATCTATAACTCTAAATAAACTTAGTACACTCTTATCTCTTGGTTTTACGTTTCTCCCAAATCAACCTCCGAACTTTATAAATAGAATCATCTCCTATTGCAGGTGGTGCAGGCTCCTCGTCAACCACTCAACCAGCCAGTAAGGGTTAGCAACGCGAAGGGTACGTCGCTCTCGCTGCTGTGAGGGAAATGGCACAATCCGTAAAATATGATTTACATGTTTGATTGATACAGCATTTCTCTGTTTGTGGATATGTTTAATGCGTTCGATTCCTCTTTAATACTAAAGCGGTATCCTGTTAAAACTAAAAATTTGGCCCTGCATTATGTTTGATGGTCTGAAACGCGTTTTGAGGGGATATCTTGTCATAAAAATAAATACAATGGATAAACATTCAGGCGCGTAGGAAGGGGGGGGGGGGAATGGGAGGAGATTCCCCCCCCCCACTTTTTCTGCGACCCACCCAATTTTAGACACCCATTCACATCACACCCTCAAGACATTTATTTAAGCCTAAAAATCGAGAAATAACTAATATAGCACACAAATTTTTCGCCTTCGGCAATAGTCCCCCGGCGGCTGGGGCTCCGCCCCAGACCCCAGAACTTGTTCGCGCTCACAATTCTCCCCCCACCACTTCAAAAAGAGTTCCTATACGTGCCTGTAAACCGGGTAAACATTTCTGCTATTGCGTTAGGTTGTTCATCTTGGAAATGAATTATTGCCAGGTTGACACATAAAATTACTGACTACTTCAATAACTGATATTTCATAATATAATATGTATATCTGCTTTTAATCATTTAATGGTAAACTTACAGTACGATTAAAATAACGATTGGCTTTTGAAGACGAGTAAAATTGTATCAAATCCAACCCAAAACTCCAAACCCAATTCCAGATTACGAGCCCAAAAGCTGAATTGGTAAGCGGGATGGGGGGGGGGGGGGGTCAATTTCCCACCGAGAAATCAATTTTATTCACTAGCACATTTTAACATGAAACTATGATGCGTATACCCACCTTTTTCCTTACAAATTAACCACTGCCTAAAATCGAGCCTGTTCAGGAACTCACACACAAGTTATCGGTACCCCATGGACAGGAAGATTAGCAGTCCAACAGGAGCCAAGCAAAAGATTGATTGATTGATTGATTTCGGTCTTTATTATGGGCGGGATTAAGGCCATTGAGGCCTTTTCTTACATCCAACCGGTAATAATACAGTAAATAATAACAATTTGATAATATACATTTGACAATGACATGAATTAATTTAGTAACATGGAAATACACAATACAAATAATAAATGAAATGGAATAAATTATCACTAAAATGAAATGAGTATGACACAAGTTACTTATGATTGTTTGGGCGTAGTTGCAAAAAAGAAAAATGTTTATGTTGTATAGCATGCGGCTAGTGTCATTAATACAAATTAATTACGAATAACAAACAATGGTATTGTAGTGAACCCTAAAGAGAGAGAGAGAGAGAGAGAGAGAAAGCGAGAAAGACCATCAAGAAATAGAAGGGATGCTGCCGAGCCCAAATATCCCTTGTTTTGGGCCTAACGGTAAGTGTCTGGTCTCTTAAATACTTGCACAGAAGAAGTGCCTATGTAAATTAATTATCTGTTCTGTCAGTTCAAACAATCATACGAGCAAGTTGTTATGAAAGTTGTAGGAAAGAATCTGGCCTTTGGCAATGTTAAGAGGGAAACTACCACCAATTATTAAAACCATGCAAAATTAGGTGTTTTGGGTCATACATCAAGAATGCCACACCACATCAAAATGTATTTATCATGTAATCTGTATTCGTAAGAACTCGATACTACATCAAACACATTTGATAGTTGGTAGTAAATAGTAAGGTTGCTCATCGACATAGATTGATCGATAAATAATCGATGTCGATGCAAATCGATTTTTTTTTTCATAAATCGAATCGATTTTTACACAAAATAATAATAATAAAATAGTCTGTACTCTGCTCGTCGACTAGGTTACAGCACAATATCAACTTACCAGAAGGTTTTGCGATGAACAAAAAAGGATTTTGTTAGAAAAAAACGACTTCATAACAATGTAAAAACTAAAAAGAAAATCTAAGTCCAAAAAATGAGTATCAACACCTTGTCTTTTTAAAATTGTATTTGATAGATCTTGACCACGTGATCGCGAAACCGTAAACGGTTTTTGGCGGAAACGTACCGTTTGTCTGTAAACAAGTAAAGAATATTCGACCCAAATATTGTTATTGTAATTGTAAGGCCAAATATGGTTGGATTTGCGAACTGATGGTCTCACAGGATGCAAAAAGTATCAAAGAATGCGATCTGATCATAAAAATTACAAAAATTGCAAAAAAGTATTTTTCGACGTTTTGCAACCATAATGGCGGGTTCCCAAGGTCTTACGGCGGCCGTCAACGGCTTGCGTCAACGTCCGCCGTTGACGCAGGCCGTTGCGTGGGCATTCACATGCTCGACGTTTTAACGTTCAGCGTAGGCCAACGTTGACAATGTTGTTGCCGTGTGACAGCTGATAGTGACAGTTGACAGCTGGTTGTGGATTGACTGAATGAAAATAGTTCTTAGAAGAAGTACGAGAAGGTTCATTCTGAACAGGTTTCCAAAATCAGAAGAAATTATTTTTTGACAGCTTGTTGTTTGTCCATTGATTCAATTCATTTTTTCATTGTTGTCTTTTGGTGTTGCTAGCAGCGAGCCGGAACACTTCGTCAGACATGGGATTATTGCAATTTACTTACTGTCAACGTTCAATGTGGCCGATATTTGTGACCAAATGTGATCCTTCTTCAGCTTGTTTTTATATTCTGCTGATGTAACATCGTACAGGGCTGGCTTCTTCTCAATTTCCGAAATTAAAATCTCCAAAAAAGAGTCGGCAGACGACATGTTTACAAAAGCTCGGAAGCGTGTAGGGACACAGCTTGCTAAACCAAACTTTTCGTGCCAGGCGGAGATCAAGTAGACCTTGTTTTCGTGTAAATACGCAATGTAGAAGGCCGTGAGCGTCAGTAACGTCGAACCCTGTCTAATGGCGGGTTCCCAAGCTCTTACGGCGGCCGTCAACGGCCTGCGTCAACGTCCGCCGTTGACGCAGGCCGTTGCGTGGGCATTCACATGCTCGACGTTTTAACGTTCAGCGTAGGCCAACGTTGACAATGTTGTTGGCGTGTGACAGCTGATAGTGACACTTGGCAGCTGGTTGTGGATTGACTGAATGAAAATGGTTCTTAGAAAAAGTACGAGAAGGTTCATTCTGAACAGGTTTCCAAAATAAGAAGAAATTATTTTTTGACAGCTTGTTGTTTGTGCATCGATTCAATTCATTTGTTTCATTGTTGTCATTTGGTGTTGCTAGTAGGCCTAGCCAGAGCCGGAACACTTCGTCAGACATGGGATTATTGCAATTTACATACTGTCAACGTTCAATGTGGCCGATATTTGTGACCAAATGTGATCCTTCTTCAGCTTGTTTTTATATTCTGCTGATGTAACATCGTACAGGGCTGGCTTCTTCTCAATTTCCGAAATTAAAATCTCCAAAAAAGAGTCGGCAGACGACATGTTTACAAAAGCTCGGAAGCGTGTAGGGACACAGCTTGCTAAACCAAACTTTTCGTGCCAGGCGGAGATCAAGTAGACCTTGTTTTCGTGTAAATACGCAATGTAGAAGGCCGTGAGCGTCAGTAACGTCGAACCCTGTCTAATGGCGGGTTCCCAAGCTCTTACGGCGGCCGTCAACGGCCTGCGTCAACGTCCGCCGTTGACGCAGGCCGTTGCGTGGGCATTCACATGCTCGACGTTTTAACGTTCAGCGTAGGCCAACGTTGACAATGTTGTTGGCGTGTGACAGCTGATAGTGACACTTGGCAGCTGGTTGTGGATTGACTGAATGAAAATGGTTCTTAGAAAAAGTACGAGAAGGTTCATTCTGAACAGGTTTCCAAAATAAGAAGAAATTATTTTTTGACAGCTTGTTGTTTGTGCATCGATTCAATTCATTTGTTTCATTGTTGTCATTTGGTGTTGCTAGTAGGCCTAGCCAGAGCCGGAACACTTCGTCAGACATGGGATTATTGCAATTTACATACTGTCAACGTTCAATGTGGCCGATATTTGTGACCAAATGTGGTCCTTCTTCAGCTTGTTTTTATATTCTGCTGATGTAACATCGTACAGTGCTGGCTTCTTCTCAATTTCCGAAATTAAAATTTCCAAAAACGAATCGGCAGACGACATGTTCTCAAAAGCTCGGAAGCGTGTAGGGACACAGCTTGCTAAACCAAACTTTTCGTGTCAAGGTCTACTTGATCTCCGCCTGGCGGAGATCAAGTAGACCTTGTTTTCGTGTAAATACGCAATGTGGAAGGCCGTGAGCGTCAGTAACGTCGAACGCTGGCCGTAAAAAATAGAAATAGAATCTATTCTCAACGGCCGTCAAAGAGGCGGGGCCTGCGTTGCCGTAAATGGCTACGATTGGCCAACGGCCACCGTCAACGTTCGCCGTAAGAGCTTGGGAACCGGGCATAATCTTTGGTCGAACGCTGGCCGTAAAAAATAGAAATAGAATCTATAGGGCACTAGCAACACCAAAAGACAACAATGAAACAAATGAATTGAATCGATGGACAAACAACAAGCTGTCAAAAAATAATTTTGTCTGATTTTGGAAAACAAAACAAAAAACAAACAAATACACATACTGTACAAAACTTTCACTTATGCTGGGTTCTCATGCCTTGACGCTATACGCTGCGTACGACGTTTTTACGTCGCGTTGAATTTGTGGTGTTCACAGTCATGCCATGGCTCCTGCGCGGCGTAAACGCGTTTTGTGTTCTTGCTGCGCACCATCATATGACAGATGATTTGGCGCGATTTATGCTATCCGAGAAATCATGGTGTTGACAAGACGAGCTACGTACCTAATAAGGAAAGCTTAAGCCACGTGTAGGTACCATTGTAGGAAGATTACATTATTTGGGAATGGTTCTACTGGTTATTAGTATGCGCCTACTAGCTTAGGTCACTATTTCTACGTTTGCCGTGTGTAGGCCTAGGCTAATCCAGATGTAGGCCTAGGGCATGTTGAAATTAGGTAGGTTATGGTGCGCCTAGGTTATGTTGAGAAATATGCCTAGTTCAAAAACATCAGTATTACCACTAATTTGCAACTCCTGCTATTGCAAACCATGCACTCTCTTTAATACGATTAATCTTATAATCTTTGCTACGCGTATTGTAGCCTAGAGGCAGGGAAATCTTTGAACGGCGGCACAAAGAAGTTCCAGCACGGCGTCTGACATTTTTTTGTAGTAAATGCTTATGTTGGAACGTAGCCTTCTTGAATGGAAATTCAGTAAATTCGATGTATTTGCAAGGCAGTGAAGCTTTACGTCGGCGTTAACAAATGGAATCTAAAATTTGACGTCGCCAAAAGGGGAGGAGTCTCGTAAGTCGTTACGATGTCTGATTGGTTAACGTCGTTACGCGATACGCTGCGTTGGACCATGAGAACCCAGCATTAGTCGTTGTGAACTTTGTCTTAGTTTAAATGGCGAGCAATTACTATTGCTACACTTGTTTTTATTTCCATGGTTGCAATTTTATTACTTTGACAGCTGATTGTTTGTCCATCAGTTCAATTCATTTGTTCCATTGTTGTGTGTTGGTGTTGCTAGTGCCCTATTCTCAACGGCCGTCAAAGAGGCGGGGCCAGCGTTGCCGTAAATGGCTACGATTGGCCAACGGCCACCGTCAACGTTCGCCGTAAGAGCTTGGGAACCGGGCATAAGGCTATTATATAGTCTACTCAGAATTTCAATTTCCACACTTTGTCTTTTTATGATCGAATTCGATAGAACTTGACCCCGTGAATCCAAATCAGTTAACCGTTTTTTGCGGAAACAAACCGTTCGTCTGTAAAAAAATAATCTTTATTCAACTCGATACTTTCAAAATGTAATTGTACGGCCGAATATGGATGGATTTGTGAACTGATGGTCTCACGGGATGCAAAAAATATCAAAGAATGCGATCTGATCATAAAAACTACAAAAATGGCAAAAAAGTATTTTTTGACGTTTTGCAACCATGGCTATAGTCTTCTCAGAATTTCAATTTCCACACTTTGTCTTTTAATGATCGAATTCGATAGAACTTGACACCGTGAATCCGAATCCGTAAACCGTTTTTTGCGGAAAAAACCGTTTGTCTGTTAACAAATAATGAATATGCGACCCAAATATTGTTATTGTAATTGTAAGGCCAAATATGGATGGATTTGCGAACTGATGGACTCACAGGATGCAAAAAGTATTAAAGAATGCGATCTGATCATAAAAATTACAAAAATTGCAAAAAAATATTTTTCGACGTTTTGCAACTAAGCCCTTAGTCGAATTTCGGAGGGAAATATTATTTTTGGATTTAAATAATTTTTTTAATCTTATCGTAATCTTTGGATCATTTTGAATCGAAATACACCATCAGTTTCTAAATCCATTGATATTTGGTCTTGCAATCACAAAAAGAATATTTAGGGGGGAATTTTCGAAATGGCCCCAGGGCCATAGTAAAAACATTTTTAATCTTATTAACAGGATAAGCTCTTTCATTTAACGAAGTATCAGCCAAATCGAAGGGGCAAGCTTTTACGAAAATTTTCAAAGGGTATGCTTAGTCGAATTTCGGAGGGAAATATTGTGTTTGGATTTTGAAAAATGTTATAATCTTATCGTAATCTTTGGATCATTTTGAATCGAAATACAACATCAGTTCCTAAAACCATTGATATTTGGTCTTGCAATCACAAAAAGAAGAATTTGGGGGCGATTTTCGAAGTGGCCCCAGGGCCAGAGTATAAACATTTATAATCTTAATTTCATTTATTTGTCATTTACTGGATAAGAGCTTTCATTTAACTTAGTTTTAGCCAGATCGAAGGGGCAAGCTTTTTCGAAAGTTTTCAAAGGGTAGTCTTAGTCGAATTTCGGAGGGAAATATTATGTTTGGATTTTGATAAATTTTATACACTAATCGTTATCTTTGGATTATTTTAATTCGAAATATAACATCAGTTCCTAAATCCATTGATATTTAGTCTTGCAATCACAAAAAGAAGAATTTGGGTGAAATTTACGAAGTGGGGCCCCACTGCCAGAGTATAAACATTTAAAATCTTAATTTTATTTTTTTGTCATCAACTGGATAAAAGCTTTCATTTAACGAAGTATCAGTCAAATCGAAGGGGCAAGCTTTTTCAAAAAATATCAAAGGGGTGGGGGGGGGGGGGGGGGTCTTAGTCGAATTTCGGAGGGAAATAATATTTTAAGATTTCGATAAATTTTATACTCGTATCGTAATCTTTGGATCATTTTGAATCGAAAGACACCATCAGTTCCTAAATCCATTGATATTTTTTCTTGCAATCACAAAAAGAAGAATTTAGGGGGCAATTTTCGAAGTGGCCCCAGGGCCAGAGTATAAACATTTATAATCTTAATTTCATTTCTTTGTCATTTACTGGATAAGAGCTTAAATTTAACGAAGTTCCAGCCAATTCGAAGGGGCAAGCTTTTTCGAAAATTTTCAAAGGGTATAGTCTCAGTCGAATTTCGGAGGAAAATATTATTTTTGGATTTTGTTAAATTTTATAATCTAATCGTAATCTTTGGATCATTTTGAATCGAAATTTACCATCAGTTCCTTAAACCATTGATATTTGGTGTGGAATCACAAAAAGAAGAATTTGGGGAATATTTTCGAAGTGGCCCCAGGGCCAGAGTATAAAAATTTATAATCTTAATTTCATTTATTTGTCATAAACTGGTAAAGAGCTTTCATTTAACGAAGTATCAGCCAAATCGAAGGGGCAAGCTTTTTCGAAAATTTCAAAGGGTATATAGTCTTAGTCGAATTTCGGAGGGAAATCATATTTTTAGATTTCGATAAAATTAAAATTCTTATCGTTATCTTTGGATCATTTTAAATCAAAATACATCATCAGTTTTTAAATTCATTGATATTTGGTCTTGCAATCACAAAAAGAAGAATTTGGGTGAAATTTTCGAAGTGGCCCGAGGGCCATAGTATGAACATTTATAATCTTAATTTCATTTATTTGTCATAAACTTGATGAGCTCTTTCATTGAACGAAGTTTCAGCCAAATCGAAGGGGCAAGCTTTTTCGAAAATGTTCAAAGTCTTAGTCGAATTTCGGAGGGAAATATATTTTTTGGATTTTGATAAATTTTATAATCTTATCGTAATCTTTGGATCATTTTAAATAAAAATACACCCTCAGTTCCTAAATCTAATGATATTTCGTCTTGCAATCAGAAAAAGAAGAATTTGGGGGCAATTTTTGAAGTGGCCCCAGGGCCAGAGTATAAACATTTATAATCTTAATTTCATTTATTTGTCATAAACTGGAAAAGAGCTTTCATTTAACGAAGTATCAGCCAAATCGAAGGGGCATCTTTTTCGAAAATTTTCAAAGGGTAAAGTCTTAGTCGCATTTCGGAAGGAAATATTACTTTTTGGATTTTGATAAATTTTATAACCTACTCGTAGTCTTTGGATCATTTTGAATCGAAATACACCATCAGTTCCTAAATTCATTGATAATACGTCTTGATATAAAAAAGAATAATTTGGGGGCAATTTTCGAGGTGGCCCCAGGGCCAGAGTATAAACATTTATAATCTTAATTTCATTTATTTGTCATTTACTGGATAAGAGCTTTCATTTAACAAAGTTTCAGCCAAATAGAAGGGGCAAGCTTTTTCGAAAATTTTCAAAGGGGCTTAGTCGAATTTCGGTCGAACTTAGTCGAATTTCGGAGGGAAATATTATGTTTGGATTTTGATAAATTTAATAAACTAATCGTTATCTTTGGATCATTTTCAATCGAAATATACTATCAGTTCCAAAATCCATTGATATTTGGTCTTGCAATCACAAAAAGAAGAATTTGGGTGAGATTTACGAAGTGGCCCCACTGCCAGAGTATAAACATTTATCATCTTAGTTTTATTTATTTGTCATTTACTGGATAAGAGCTTTCATTTAACGAAGTATCAGTCAAATCGAATGGGCTTAGTCGAATTTCGGAGGGAAATCATATTTTAAGATTTCGATGAAATTAGTACTCTAATCGTAATCTTTGGATCATTTTGAATCGAAATACACCATTAGTTCCTAAATTCATTGATATTTGGTCTTGCAATCACAGAAAGAAGAATTTGGGGTCAATTTTCGAAGTGGCCCCAGGACCAGAGTATAAACCTATTTAATCTTAGTTTCATTTATTTGTCATTTACTGGATAAGAGCTTTTTTTTTATTGAAGTATCAGTCAAATCGAAGGGGCAAGCTTTTTTAAAAAATTTCAAAGGGTATAGTCTTAGTCGAATTTCGGAGGGAAATCATATTTTTAGATTTCGATAAAATTAAAATTCTTATCGTAATCTTTGGATCATTTTGAATCGAAATACACCATCAGTTTTTAAATCCTTTGATATTTGGTCTTGCAATCACAAAAAGAATAATTTGTGGGAAATTTTCGAAGTGGCCCCAGGGCTATAGTATGAACATTTATAATTTTAATTTGATTTATTTGTCATTTACTGGATAAGAGCTTTTATTTAACGAAGTATCAGTCAAATCGAAGGGGCAGGGTTTTTCGAAAATTTTCAAATTTTCAAATTTTCTTAGTCGCATTTCGGAGGGAAATATTACTTTTTGGATTTTGATAAATTTTATAATCTACTCGTAGTCTTTGGATCATTTTAAATCAAAATACACCATCAGTTCCTAAATCCATTGATATTTCGTCTTGCAATCACAAAAAGAAGAATTTGGAGGCAATTTTTGCAATGGCCCCAGGGCCAGAGTTTAAACATTTATAATCTTAATTTGATTTATTTGTCATTAACGGGATAAGAGCTTTCATTTAACGAAATATCAGCCAAATCGAAGGGGCAAGCTTTTTCGAAAATTTTCAAATTTTCAAATTTAAAAAGTCTTAGTCGCATTTCGGAGGGAAATATTACTTTTTGGATTTTGATAAATTTTATAATCTAATCGTAATCTTTGGATCATTTTGAATCGAAATACACCATCAGTTTCTAAAACCATTGATATTTGGTGTGGAATCACAAAAAGAAGAATTTGGGGGATATTTTCGAAGTGGCCCCAGGGCCAGAGTATAAACATTTATAATCTTAATTTTATTTCTTTGTCATTAACTGGATAAGAGCTTTCATTTTACGAAGTTTCAGCAAAATCGAAGAAGCTTAAGCTTTTTCGTCTTAGTCGAATTTCGGAGGGAAATATTATTTTTGGACTTTGATAAATTTTTTATCTTATTGTAATCTTTGGATCATTTTGAATCGAAATATACCATCAGTTCCTAAATCCATTGATATTTGGTCTTGCAATCACAGAAAGAAGAATTTGGGGGCAATTTTCGAAGTGGCCCCAGGGCCAGAGTATAAACCTATTTAATCTAATTTTTATTTATTTGTCATTTACTGGATAAGAGCTTTCAATTAAAGAAGTTTCAGCAAAATCGAAGAAGCAAGCTTTTTCGAAAATTTTCAATAGTCTTAGTCGAATTTCGGAGGGAAATATTATTTTTGGATTTTAATAACTTTAATAATCTTATCGTAATCTTTGGATCATTTTGAATCGAAATACACCATCAGTTTCTAAAAACCATTGATATTTGGTCTTGCAATCACAGAAAGAAGAATTTGGGGGATATTTTCGAAGTGGCCCCAGGGCCATAGTGTAAACATTTATAATCTTAATTTCATTTATTTGTCATTTACTGGATAAGAGCTTTCATTTAACGAAGTATCAGCCTAATCGAAGGCGCAAGCTTTTTCGAAAATTTTCAAAGGGTATAGTCTTAGTCGCATTTCGGAGGGAAATATTACTTTTTGGATTTTGATAAATTTTATAACCTACTCGTAGTCTTGGGATCATTTTGAATCGAAATACACCATCAGTTCCTAAATCCATTGATATTTCGTCTTGCAATCACAAAAAGAAGAATTTAGGGGGCAATTTTCGTAGTGGCCCCAGGGCCATAGTATGAACATTTATAATCTTAATTTCATTTATTTGTCATTAACATGATGAGCTCTTTTATTAAACGAAGTTTCAGCCAAATCGAAGGGGCAAGCTTTTTCGAAAATTTTCAAAGGGTATAAATTTCGGAGGGAAAATTTTTTTGGATTTTGATAAATTTTATAATCTTATCGTTATCTTTGGATCATTTTAAATCGAAATACTTCCTTAGTTCCTAATTCCATTGATATTTCGTCTTGCAATTACAAAAAGAATAATTTGGAGGCAATTTTTGAGGTAACCCCAGGGCCAGAGTATAAACATTTATAATATTAATTTCATTTATTTGTCATTTACTGGAGAAGAGCTTTCATTTAACTTAGTTTCAGCCAAATCGAAGGGGCAAGCTTTTTTAAAATTTTCAAAAGGTATAGTCTTAGTCGAATTTCGGAGGGAAATATTATGTTTGGATTTTGATTAATTTTATAAATTAATCGTTATCTTTGGATCATTTTCAATCGAAATATACCATCAGTTCCTAAATCCATTGATATTTGGTCTTGCAATCACAAAAAGAAGAATTTGGGTGAAATTTATGAAGTGGCCCCACTGCCAGAGTATAAACATTTATAATCTTAATTTAATTAATTTATCATTTACTGGATAAGAGCTTTTATTTAACGAAGTATCAGTCAAATCGAAGGGACAGCAAGCTTTTTCAAAAAATTTCAAAGGATGTAGTCTTAGTCGAATTTCGGTAAGAAATCATATTTTTAGATTTCGAAAAATTTAATACTCTGATCGTAATCTTTGGATCATTTTGAATCGAAATAGACCATCAGTTCCTAAATCCATTAATATTTCGTCTTGCAATCACAAAAAGAAGAATTTAGGGCGCAATTTTCGAAGTGGCCCCAGGGCCAGAGTATAAACATTTATAATCTTTATTTCAATTCTTTGTCATTTACTGGATAAGAGCTTTCATTTTACGAAGTTTCAGCTAAATCGAAGAAGCAAGCTTTTTCAAACATTTTTAAAGGTTTTAAGCCTTAGTAGAATTTCGGAGGGAAATATTATTTTTGGATTTTGATAAATTTTTTAACCTTATCGTCATCTTTGGATCATTTTGAATTAAAATATACCATCAGTTCCTAAATCCATTGATATTTGGTCTTGCAATCACAGAAAGAAGAATTTAGGGGCAAGTTTCGAAGTGGCCCCAGGGCCAGAGTATAAACCTATTTAATCTTAATTTCATTTATTTGTCATTAACTGGATAAGAGCTTTCATTTAAAGAAGTTTCAGCAAAATCGAAGGGGCAAGCTATTTCAAAATTTTTCAAAGGGTATATATAGTCTTAGTCGAATTTCGGAGGGATAAATTATTTTGGATTTAAATAAATTTTTTAATCTTATTGTAATCTTTGGATCGTTTTGAATCGAAATACACCATCAGTTCCTAAATCCATTGATATTTCGTCTTGCAATCACAAAAAGAAGAATTAAGGGAGCAATTTTCGAAGTGGCCCCAGGGCCAGACTATAAACATTTATAATCTTAATTTCATTTTTTTGTCATAAACTGGATAAGAGCTTTCATTTAACGAAGTATGTGTCAAATCGAAGGGGCAAGCTTTTTCAAATTTTTTAAAGGGTATAGTCTTAGTCGAATTTCGGAGGGAAATCATATTTTTAAATTTCGATAAATTTTATACTCTTAATGTTATCTTTGGATCATTTTAAAACGAAAGACACCATCAGTTCCTTAATCCATTGATATTTCGTCTTGCAATCACAAAAAGAAGAATTTGGGGGGCAATTTACGAAGTGGCCCCACTGCCAGAGTATAAATATTTATAATCTTAATTTTATTTATTTGTCATTTACTGGAAAAGAGCTTTCATTTAACGAAGTATCAGTCAAATCGAAGGGGCAAGCTTTTTCGGAGGGAAATCATTATTTAGATTTCGATAAAATTAATACTCTTATCGTAATCTTTGGATCATTTCGAATCGAAATACACCATCAGTTCCTAAATCCATTGATATTTCGTCTTGCAATCACAAAAAGAAGAATTTGGGTGAAATTTACGAAGTGGCCCCACTGCCAGAGTATAAACATTTATAATCTTAATTTAAATTATTTGTCATTATTGGATAAGAGCTTCCATTTTACGAAGTTTCAGCCAAATCGAAGGGGCAAGCTTTTTCGAAAATTTTCAAAGGGTATAGTCTTAGTCGATTTACGGAGGAAAAAATTATTTTTAAATTTTGTTAAATATAATAATCTTATCGTGATCTTGAAATCATTTTAAATCGAAATACAGCATCAGTTTTTAAATCCATTGATATTTGGTCTTGCAATCACAAAAAGAATAATTTGTGGGAAATTTTCGAAGTGGCCCCAGGGCCAGAGTATGAACATTTATAATCTTAATTTCATATATTTGTCATAAACATGATGAGCACTTTCATTAAACGAAGTTTCAGCCAAATCGAAGGGGCAAGATTTTTCGAAAATTTTCAAACGGTATAGTCTTAGTCGAATTTCGGATGGAAATATTACTTTTTGGACTTTGATATATTTTATAATCTTATCGTTATCTTTGGATCATTTTAAATCGAAATACACCATAATTTTCTAAATTCATTGATAATACGTCTTGATATCACAAAAAGAAGAATTTGGGGGCAATTTTCAAGGTGGCCCCAGGGCCAGAGTATAATTATTTTTAATCTTAATTTCATTTATTTGTCATTAACTGGATAAGAGCTTTCATTTAACTAAGTTTCAGTCAAATCGAAGGCACAAGCTTTTTCAAAAAATTTCAAAGGGTATAGTCTTAGTCGAATTTTGGAGAGAAATCATTTTTTTAGATTTCGATAAAATGAATACTCTTATCGTAATCTTTGGATCATTTAAAATCGAAATACAGTGTCATTTCCTAAATCCATTGATATTTTCGTCTTGCAATCAGGAAAAGAAGAATTTAGGGGGCTATTTTTTAAGTGGCCCCAGGGCCAGAGTATAAACATTAATAATCTTAATTTCATTTCTTTTTTCATAAACTGGATAAGAGCATTCATTTAACGAAGTTTTAGCTAAATCGAAGAAGCAAGCTTTTTCGAAAATTTTCAAAGGGTATACTCTTAGTAGAATTTCGGAGGGAAATATTATTTTTGGATTTTGATAAATTTTTTAACCTTATCGTCATCTTTGGATCATTTTGAATCGAAATATACCATCAGTTCCTAAATCCATTGATTTTGGTCTTGCAATCACAGAAAGAATAATTTGGGGGCAATTTTCGAAGTGGCCGCAGGGCCATAGTATAAACCTATTTAATCTTAATTTTATTTGTTTGTCATTTACTGGATAAGAGCTTTCATTTAAAGAAGTTTCAGCAAAATCGAAGGGGCAAGCTATTTCAAAATTTTTCAAAGGGTATATAGTCTTAGTCGAATTTCGGAGGGATGAATTATTTTTGGATTTTAATAAATTTTATAATCTTATCGTAATCTTTGGATCATTTTGAATCGAAATACACCATCAGTTTCTAAAACCATTGATATTTGGTGTGGAATCACAAAAAGAAGAATTTGGGGGATATTTTCGTAACGGCCCCAGGGCCAGAGTATAAACATTTATAATCTTAATTTCATTTATTTGTCCTTAACTGGATAAGAGCTTTCAATTAACGAAGTATTAGTCAAATCGAAGGGGCAAGCTTTTTCAAAAAATTTCAAAGGGTATATAGTCTTAGTCGAATTTCAGAGGGAAATCATATTTTTAGATTTCGATAATTTTAATACTCTTATCGAAATCTTTGGATCATTTTGAATCGAAATAGACCATCAGTTCTTAAATCCATTGATATTTCGTCTTGCAATCACAAAAAGAAGAATTTGGGTGAAAGTTACGAAGTGGCCCCACTGCCATAGTATAAACATTTATAATCTTAATTTTAATTATTTGTCATTTACTGGATAAGAGCTTTCATTTTACGAAGTATCAGTCAAATCGAAGGGGCAAGCTGTTTCAAAAAATTTCGGAGGGAAATCATATTTTTTGATTTCGATAAATTTTATTTTCTTATCGTAAACTTTGGATCATTTTAAATCGTAATAAACCATCAGTTCCTAAATCCATTGATATTTCGTCTTGCAATCACAAAAAGAAGAATTTGAGGGCAATTTTCGAAGTGGCCCTGGGGCCAGGGTATAAACATTTATAATCTTAATTTCATTTCTTTTTCATTCACTGGATAAGAGCTTACATTTAACGAAGTTTCAGCCAAATCGAAGAAACAAGCTTTTTCGATAATTTAAAATTCAAAGTTTCAATTTCGGTGGGAAATATTATTTTTGGATTTTGATAAATTTTTAAATCTCATCGTAATCTTTTGATCATTTTGAATCGAAATATACCATCAGTTCCTAAATCCATTGACATTTGGTCTTGCAATCAATCACAGAAAGAAGAATTTGGGGGCAATTTTCGAAGTGGCCCCAGGGCCAGAGTATAAACCTATTTCATCTTAATTTCATTTATTTGTCATTTACTGGATAAGAGCTTTCATTTAAAGAAGTTTCAGCAAAATCGAAGGGGCAAGCAATTTCAAAATTTTTCAAAGGGGGTCTTAGTCGAATTTCGGAGGTAAATCATATTTTTAGATTCCGATAACTTTTATACTCTTATCGTATTCTTTGGATCATTTTAAATCGTAATACACCATCAGTTCCTAAATCCATTGATATTTCGTCTTGCAATCACAAAAAGAAGAATTTGAGGGCAATTTTCGAAGTGGCCCTGGGGCCAGGGTATAAACATTTATAGTCTTAATTTCATTTATTTGTCATTAACTGGATAAGAGCTTTCATTTAACGAAGTATCAGGTAAATCGAAGGGGCAAGCTTTTTCGGAAATTTTCAAAGGTTTATTAGACTTAAAGAAAAAAAAAAATCAGATTTATAGAATACAACTCGGAGGGAAATATTACTTAATGGAATTTAATAAATTTTATAATCTACTCGTAGTCTTCGGATCATTTTGAATCGAAATACACCATCAGTTCCTAAATCCATTGATATTTCGTCTTGCAATCACAAAAAGAAGAATTTAGGGGGCAATTTTCTAAGTGGCCCCAGGGCCATAGTATGAACATTTATAATCTTAATTTCATTTATTTTTCATAAACATGATGAGCTCTTTCATTAAACGAAGTTTCAGACAAATCGAAGGGGCAAGCTTTTTCGAAAATTTTGAAAGGGTGTAGTCTTAGTCGAATTTCGGAAGGAAATATATTTTTTGGATTTTGATAAATTTTATAATCTTATCGTAATCTTTGGATCATTTTAAATCTAAATACACCATCAGATCCTTAATCTATTTATATTTCGTCTTGCATTCTCAAAAAGAAGAATTTAGGGGGCAATTTTCGAAGTGGCCCCAGGGCCAGAGTATAAACATTAAATTAATTTCATTTCTTTTTCATTTACTGGATAAGAGCTAACATTTAACGAAGTTTCAGCCAAATCGAAGAAGCAAGCTTTTTCGAAAATTTTCAATTCAAAGTATCAATTTCGGTGGGAAATATTATTTTTGGATTTTGATAAATTTTATAATCTACTCGTAGTCTTTGGATAATTTTGAATCGAAATACAACATCAGTTACTAAATCCATTGATAGTTGGTCTTGCAATCACAGAAAGAAGAATTTGGGAAAATTTTCGAATTGGCCCCAGGGCCAGAGTATAAACCTATTTAATCAAAATTTCATTTATTTGTCATTTACTGGATAAGAGATTTCATTTTACGAAGTTTCAGCCAATTCGAAGGGGAAAGCTATTTCAAAAATTTTCAAAGGGTATAATCTTGGTCGATTTTCGGATGAAAATATTATTTTTGGATTTTGTTTATTTTATAATCTTATCGTAATCTTGAGATCATTTTGAATCGAAATACAGCATCAGTTCCTTAATCTAATGATATTTGGTCTTGCAATCACAAAAAGAATGATTTGTGGGGAATTTTCGAAGTGGCCCCACTGCTAGAGTATAAACATTTATAATCTTAATTTTATTTATTTGTCATTAACTGGATAAGAGCTTTCATTAAACGAAGTATCAGTCAAATCGAAGAGGCAAGCTTTTTCAAACAATTTCAAAGGGTATAGTCTTAGTCGAATTTCGGAGGGAAATCATATTTTTAGATTTCGATAAAATTAATACTCTTATCGTAATCTATGGATCATTTTGAATCGAAATACTTCATCAGTTTCTAAATCCATTGATATTTCGTCTTGCAATTACAAAAAGAACAATTTAGGGGGCAATTTTTGAAGTGGCCCCAGGGCCAGAGTATAAACATTTATAATCTACATTTCATTTTTTTGTCATTTACTGGATAAGAGCTTTCATTAAACGAAGTATTAGTCAAATCGAAGGGGCAAGCTTTTTTAAAAAATTTTAAAGGGTATAGTCTTAGTCGAATTTCGGAGGAAAATATTATGTTAAGATTTTGATAAATTTTATAAACTTATCGTTATCTTTGGATAATTTTTAATCGAAATATACCATCAGTTCCTAAATCCATTGATATTTGGTCTTGCAATCACAATAAGAAGAATTAGGGGGCAATTTTCGAAGTGGCCCCAGGGCCAGAGTATAAACATTTATAATCTAAATTTAATTTATTTGTCATCAACTGGATAAGAGCTTTCATTAAACGAAGTATTAGTCAAATCGAAGGGGCAAGCTTTTTTAAAAAATTTTAAAGGGTATAGTCTTAGCCGTATTTCGGAGAGAAATCATATTTTTAGATTTCGAAAAATTTTCAACCCTTATCGTAATCTTTGGATAATTTTAAATCGAAATACACTTTCAGTTCCTAAATCCATTGATATTTCGTCTTGCAATCACAAAAAGAAGAATTTGATGGCAATTTTCGAAGTGGCCCCAGGGCCAGAGTATAATTCTTTTTAATCTTAATTTCATTTATTTGTCATTTACTGGATAAGAGCTTTCATTTAAAGAAGTTTCAGCAAAATCGAAGGGGCAAGCTATTTCAAAATTTTTCAAAGGGTATATAATATAGTCTTAGTCGAATTTCAGGGGGATAAATTATTTTGGATTTAAATAAATTTTTTAATCTTATTGTAATCTTTAAATCAATTTGAATCGAAATTCACCATCAGTTCCTAAATCCATTGATATTTCGTCTTGCAATCACAAAAAGAAGAATTTAGGGAGCAATTTTCGAAGTGGCCCCAGGGCCAGACTATAAACATTTATAATCTTAATTTCATTTTTTTGTCATAAACTGGATAAGAGCTTTCATTTTACGAAGTATGTGTCAAATCGAAGGGGCAAGCTTTTTCAAATTTTTTAAAGGGTATAGTCTTAGTCGAATTTCGGAGGGAAATCATATTTTTAAATTTTGTTCAATTTTATTATCTAATCGTAATCTTGAGATCATTTTGAATCGAAATACAGCATCAGTTTTTAAATCCATTGATATTTCGTCTTGCAATCACAAAAAGAATAATTTGTGGGAAAGTTTCGAAGTGGCCCCAGGGCCAAAGTATGAACATTTATAATCTTAATTTCATTTATTTGTCATAAACATGATGATCTCTTTTATTAAACGAAGTTTCAGCCAAATCGAGGGGGCAAGCTTTTTCGAAATTTTTCAAAGGGTATATATAGTCTTAGTCGAAGTTCGGAGGGAAATATGTTTTTTGGATTTTGATATATTTTATAATATTATCGTAATCTTTGGATCATTTTAAATCGAAATACACCATCAGTTCCTAAATCCGTTGATATTTTGTCTTCCAATCACAAAAAGAAGAATTTAGGGGCAATTTTTGATTTGGCCCAAGGGCCAGAGTATAAACATTTATAATCCTAATTTCATTTATTTGTCATTAACCGGATAAGAGCTTTCACTTAATGAAGTATCAGCCAAATCGAAGGGGCAATTGCTCTATCGAAAATTTTCAAAGGTTTTAGTCTTTTCGCATTTCGGAGGGAAATATTACTTTTTGGATTTTGATAAATTTTATAATCTTCTTGTAGTCTTTGGTTCATTTTGAATCGAAATACACCATCAGTTCCTAAATCCATTGATATTTCGTCTTGCAATCACAAAAAGAAGAATTTAGGGGGCAATTTACGAAGTGGCCCCACTGCCAGAGTATAAATATTTATAATCTGAATTTTATTTATTTGTCATTTACTGGATAAGAGCTTTCATTTAACGAAGTATCAGTCAAATCGAAGGGGCAAGCTTTTTCGGAGGGAAATCATATTTTTAGATTTCGATAAAATTAATACTTTATCGTAATCTTTGGATCATTTCGAATCGAAATACACCATCAGTTCCTAAATCCTTTGATATTTCGTCTTGCAATCACAAAAAGAAGAATTTAGGTGAAATTTACGAAGTGGCCCCACTGCCAGAGTATAAACATTTATAATCTTAATTTTAATTATTTGTCATAATTGGATAAGAGCTTTCATTTTACGAAGTTTCAGCCAAATCGAAGGGGCAAGCTTTTTCGAAAATTTTCAAAGGGTATAGTCTTAGTCGATTTTCGGAGGAAAAAATTATTTTTGGATTTTGTTAAATTTAATAATCTTATCGTAATCTTGAGATCATTTTAAATCGAAATACAGCATCAGTTTTTAAATCCATTGATATTTGGTCTTGCAATCACAAAAAGAATAATTTGTGGGAAATTTTCGAAGTGGCCCCAGGGCCATAGTATGAACATTTATAATCTTAATTTCATATATTTGTCATAAACTTGATGAGCTCTTTCATTAAACGAAGTTTCAGCCAAATCGAAGGGGCAAGCTTTTTCGAAAATTTTCAAAGGGTATAGTCTTAGTCGAATTTTGGATGGAAATATTACTTTTTGGATTTTGATATATTTTATAATCTTATCGTTATCTTTGGATCATTTTAAATCGAAATACACCATTAGTTCCTAAATCCGTTGATAATTCGTCTTGCAATCACAAAAAGAATAATTTGGGGCAATGTTTGAAGTGGCCCCAGGGCCAGAGTATAAACATTTATAATCTTAATTTCCTTTATTTTTCATTAACTGGATAAGAGCTTTCATTTAACGAAGAATCGGCCAAATCGAAGGGGCAAGCTTTTTCGAAAATTTTCAAAGGGTCTTAGTCGCATTTCGGAGGGAAATATTACTTTTTGGATTTTGATAAATTTTTTAATCTTCTCGTAGTCTTTAGATCATTTTGAATCGAAATACACCATAATTTTCTAAATTCATTGATAATACGTCTTGATATCACAAAAAGAAGAATTTGGGGGCAATTTTCGAGGTGGCTCCAGGGCCAGAGTATAATTATTTTTAATCTTAATTTCATTTATTTGTCATTAACTGGATAAGAGCTTTCATTTTACTAAGTATTTGTCAAATCGAAGGGACAAGCTTTCTCAAAAAATTTCAAAGGGTTTAGTCTTAGTCGAATTTCGGAGAGAAATCATATTTTTAGATTTCGATAAATCAAATACTCTTATCGTAATCTTTGGATCATTTTAAATCGAAATACACAATCAGTTCCTAAATCCATTGATATTTTCGTCTTGCAATCAGAAAAAGAAGAATTTAGGGGGCTATTTTTTAAGTGGCCCCAGGGCCAGAGTATAAACATTAATAATCTTAATTTCATTTCTTTTTTCATAAACTGGATAAGAGCATTCATTTAACGAAGTTTTAGCTTAATCGAAGAAGCAAGCTTTTTCGAAAATTTTCAAAGGGTATACTCTTAGTCGAATTTCGGAAGGAAATATATTTTTTGGATTTTGATAAATTTCATAATCTTATCGTAATCTTTGGATCATTTTAAATCTAAATACACCATCAGATCCTTAATCTATTTATATTTCGTCTTGCATTCTCAAAAAGAAGAATTTAGGGGGCAATTTTCGAAGTGGCCCCAGGGCCAGAGTATAAACATTATCTTAATTTCATTTCTTTTTCATTTACTGGATAAGAGCTTACATTTAACGAAGTTTCAGCCAAATCGAAGAAGCAAGCTTTTTCGAAAATTTTCAATTCAAAGTATCAATTTTGGTGGGAAATATTATTTTTGGATTTTGATAAATTTTATAATCTACTCGTAGTCTTTGGATAATTTTGAATCGAAATACAACATCAGTTACTAAATCCATTGATAGTTGGTCTTGCAATCACAGAAAGAAGAATTTGGGAAAATTTTCGAATTGGCCCCAGGGCCAGAGTATAAACCTATTTAATCAAAATTTCATTTATTTGTCATTTACTGGATAAGAGATTTCATTTTACGAAGTTGTAGCCAATTCGAAGGGGCAAGCTATTTCAAAAATTTTCAAAGGGTATAATCTTGGTCGATTTTCGGATGAAAATATTATTTTTGGATTTTGTTTAATTTTATAATCTTATCGTAATCTTGAGATCATTTTGAATCGAAATACAGCATCAGTTCCCTAATCTAATGATATTTGGTCTTGCAATCACAAAAAGAATGATTTGTGGGGAATTTTCGAAGTGGCCCCACTGCTAGAGTATAAACATTTATAATCTTAATTTTATTTATTTGTCATTAACTGGATAAGAGCTTTCATTAAACGAAGTATCAGTCAAATCGAAGAGGCAAGCTTTTTCAAACAATTTCAAAGGGTATAGTCTTAGTCGAATTTCGGAGGGAAATCATATTTTTAGATTTCGATAAAATTAATACTCTTATCGTAATCTATGGATCATTTTGAATCGAAATACTTCATCAGTTTCTAAATCCATTGATATTTCGTCTTGCAATTACAAAAAGAACAATTTAGGGGGCACTATTTGAAGTGGCCCCAGGGCCAGAGTATAAACATTTAAAATCTTAATTTCATTTTTTTGTCATTTACTGGATAAGAACTTTTATTTAACGAAGTTTCAGCCAAATCGAAGAAGCAAGCTTTTCCGAAAATTTTCAAAAGGTAAAGTCTTAGTCGAATTTCGGAGGGAAATATTATTTTTGGATTTTGATAAATTTTTTAATCTTATCGTTATCTTTGGATCATTTTGAATCGAAATATACCATCAGTTCCTAAATCAATTGATCTTTGGCCTTGCAATCACAGAAAGAAGAATTTGGGGGCTATTTTCGAAGTGGCCCCAGGGCCAGAGTATAGACCTATTTAATCTTAATTTCATTTATTTGTCATTAACTGGATAAGAGCTTTCATTTAACGAAGTATCAGCCAAATCGAAGGGGCAAGCTTTTTCGAAAATTTTCAAAGGGTATAGTCTTATCGCATTTCGGAGGGAAATATTACTTTTTGGATTTTGATAAAATTTATAAACTACTCGTAGTCTGTGGATCATTTTGAATTGAACTACACCATCAGTTCCTAAATTCATTGATAATACGTCTTGATATCACAAAAAGAAGAATTTGGGGGCAATTTTCGAGGTGGCCCCAGGGCCAGAGTATAAACATTTATAATCTACATTTCATTTTTTTGTCATTTACTGGATAAGAGCTTTCATTTAACTAAGTTTCAGCCAAATCGAAGGGGCAAGCTTTTTCAAAAATTTTGCAAAGGGTATAGTCTTAGTCGAATTTCGGAGGAAAATATTATGTTAAGATTTTGATAAATTTTATAAACTTATCGTTATCTTTGGATAATTTTTAATCGAAATATACCATCAGTTCCTAAATCCATTGATATTTGGTCTTGCAATCACAATAAGAAGAATTAGGGGGCAATTTTCGAAGTGGCCCCAGGGCCAGAGTATAAACATTTATAATCTAAATTTAATTTATTTGTCATTAACTGGATAAGAGCTTTCATTAAACGAAGTATTAGTCAAATCGAAGGGGCAAGCTTTTTTAAAAAATTTTAAAGGGTATAGTCTTAGCCGTATTTCGGAGGGAAATCATATTTTTAGATTTCGATAAATTTTTAACCCTTATCGTAATCTTTGGATAATTTTAAATCGAAATACACTATCAGTTCCTAAATCCATTGATATTTCGTCTTGCAATCACAAAAAGAAGAATTTGATGGCAATTTTCGAAGTGGCCCCAGGGCCAGAGTATAAACCTGTTTAATCTTAATTTCATATATTTGTCATTAACTGGATAAGAGCTTTCATTTAAAGAAGTTTCAGCAAAATCGAAGGGGCAAGCTATTTCAAAATTTTTCAAAGGGTATATATAGTCTTAGTCGAATTTCAGGGGGATAAATTATTTTGGATTTAAATAAATTTTTTAATCTTATTGTAATCTTTGGATCATTTTGAATCGAAATTCACCATCAGTTCCTAAATCCATTGATATTTCGTCTTGCAATCACAAAAAGAAGAATTTAGGGAGCAATTTTCGAAGTGGCCCCAGGGCCAGACTATAAACATTTATAATCTTAATTTCATTTTTTTGTCATAAACTGGATAACAGCTTTCATTTTACGAAGTATGTGTCAAATCGAAGGGGCAAGCTTTTTCAAATTTTTTAAAGGGTATAGTCTTAGTCGAATTTCGGAGGGAAATCATATTTTTAAATTTCGATAAATTTTATACTCTTATTGTAATCTTTGGATCATTTTAAATCGAAATACACCATCAGTTCCTTAATCCATTGATATTTCGTCTTGCAATCACAAAAAGAAAAATTTGAGGGCAATTTTCGAAGTGGCCCCGGGGCCAGAGTATAAACATTTATACTCTTAATTTCATTTATTTGTCAGTGACTGGATAAGAGCTTTCATTTAACGAAGTATCAGCTAAATCGAAGGGGGCAGCTTTTTCGAAAATTTTCAAAGGTTATAGTCTTTTCGCATTTTGGAGGGAAATATTACTTTTTGGATTTTGATAAATTTAATAATCTACTCGTAGTCTTTGGTTCATTTTGAATCGGTATACTTCATCAGTTCCTAAATCCATTGATATTTCGTCTTGCAATCACAAAAAGAAGAATTTAGGGAGCAACATTCGAAGTGGCCCCAGGGCCAGAGTATAAACATTTATAATCCTAATTTCATTTCTTTGTCATTTATTGGATAAGAGCTTTCATTTTACGAAGTTTCAGCCAAATCGAATGGGCAAGCTTCTTCGAAAATTTTCAAAGTCGATTTTCGGAGGAAAATATTATTTTTGGATTTTGTTCAATTTTATTATCTAATCGTAATCTTGAGATCATTTTGAATCGAAATACAGCATCAGTTTTTAAATCCATTGATATTTGGTCTTGCAATCACAAAAAGAATAATTTGTGGAAAATTTTCGAAGTGGCCCCAGGGCCATAGTATGAACATTTATAATCTTAATTTCATTTATTTGTCATAAACGTGATGAGCTCTTTTATTAAACGAAGTTTCAGCCAAATTGAGGGGGCAAGCTTTTTCGAAATTTTTCAAAGGGATATATAGTCTTAGTCGAAGTTCGGAGGGAAATATGTTTTTTGGATTTTGATATATTTTATAATATTATCGTAATCTTTGGATCATTTTAAATCGAAATACACCATCAGTTCCTAAATCCGTTGATATTTCGTCTTCCAATCACAAAAAGAAGAATTTAGGGGCAATTTTTGATTTGGCCCAAGGGGCCAGAGTATAAACATTTATAATCCTAATTTCATTTATTTGTCATTAACCGGATAAGAGCTTTCATTTAACGAAGTATCAGCCAAATCGAAGGGGCAAGCTTTTTCGAAAATTTTCAAAGGTTATAGTCTTTTCGCATTTCGGAGGGAAATATTACTTTTTGGATTTTGATAAATTTTATAATCTTCTTGTAGTCTTTGGTTCATTTTGAATCGAAATACACCATCAGTTCCTAAATCCATTGATATTTCGTCTTGCAATCACAAAAAGAAGAATTTAGGGGGCAATTTACGAAGTGGCCCCACTGCCAGAGTATAAATATTTATAATCTTAATTTTATTTATTTGTCATTTACTGGATAAGAGCTTTCATTTAACGAAGTATCAGTCAAATCGAAGGGGCAAGCTTTTTCGGAGGGAAATCATATTTTTAGATTTCGATAAAATTAATACTTTATCGTAATCTTTGGATCATTTCGAATCGAAATACACCATCAGTTCCTAAATCCATTGATATTTCGTCTTGCAATCACAAAAAGAAGAATTTAGGTGAAATTTACGAAGTGGCCCCACTGCCAGAGTATAAACATTTATAATCTTAATTTTAATTATTTGTCATAATTGGATAAGAGCTTTCATTTTACGAAGTTTCAGCCAAATGAAGGGGCAAGCTTTTT
The DNA here is from genome assembly GCA_945910005.1 of Isoperla grammatica. NCBI lineage: Eukaryota > Metazoa > Arthropoda > Insecta > Plecoptera > Perlodidae > Isoperla > Isoperla grammatica. Next base: position 117,063,940 of record OX246737.1, read on the forward strand.
CGAAAATTTTCAAAGGGTATAACCTTAGTCGATTTTCGGAGGAAAAAATTATTTTTGGATTTTGTTAAATTTAATAATCTTATCGTAATCTTGAGATCATTTCTAATCGAAATACAGCATCAGTTTTTAAATCCATTGATATTTGGTCTTGCAATCACAAAAAGAATAATTTGTGGGAAATTTTCGAAGTGGCCCCAGGGCCATAGTATGAACATTTATAATCTTTATTTTATATATTTGTCATAAACTTGATGAGCTCTTTCATTAAACGAAGTTTCAGCCAAATCGAAGGGGCAAGCTTTTTCGAAAATTTTCAAAGGGTATAGTCTTAGTCGAATTTCGGATGGAAATATTACTTTTTGGATTTTGATATATTTTATAATCTTATCGTTATCTTTGGATTATTTTAAATCGAAATACACCATTAGTTCCTAAATCCGTTGATAATTCGTCTTGCAATCACAAAAAGAATAATTTGGGGCAATTTTTGAAGTGGCCCCAGGGCCAGAGTATAAACATTTATAATCTTAATTTCCTTTATTTTTCATTAACTGGATAAGAGCTTTCATTTAACGAAGAATCGGCCAAATCGAAGGGGCAAGCTTTTTCGAAAATTTTCAAAGGGTCTTAGTCGCATTTCGGAGGGAAATATTACTTTTTGGATTTTGATAAATTTTTAAATCTACTCGTAGTCTTTAGATCATTTTGAATCGAAATACACCATAATTTCCTAAATTCATTGATAATACGTCTTGATATCACAAAAAGAAGAATTTGGGGGCAATTTTCGAGGTGGCCCCAGGGCCAGAGTATAATTATTTTTAATCTTAATTTCATTTATTTGTCATTTACTGGATAAGAGCTTTCATTTAACTAAGTATCAGTCAAATCGAAGGGACAAGCTTTCTCAAAAAATTTCAAAGGGTTTAGTCTTAGTCGAATTTCGGAGAGAAATCATATTTTTAGATTTCGATAAAATGAATACTCTTATCGTAATCTTTGGATCATTTTAAATCGAAATACACCATCAGTTCCTAAATCCATTGATATTTTCGTCTTGCAATCAGAAAAAGAAGAATTTAGGGGGCTATTTTTTAAGTGGCCCCAGGGCCAGAGTATAAACATTAATAATCTTAATTTCATTTCTTTTTTCATAAACTGGATAAGAGCATTCATTTAACGAAGTTTTAGCTAAATCGAAGAAGCAAGCTTTTTCGAAAATTTTCAAAGGGTATACTCTTAGTAGAATTTCGGAGGGAAATATTATTTTTACATTTTGATAAATTTTTTAACCTAATCGTCATCTTTGGATCATTTTGAATCGAAATATACCATCAGTTCCTAAATCCAATTATATTTAGTCTTGCAATCACAGAAAGAATAATTTGGGGGCCATTTTCGAAGTGCCCCCAGGGCCAGAGTATAAACCTATTTAATCTAAATTTCATTTATTTGTCATAACTGGATAAGAGCTTTCATTTAAAGAAGTTTCAGCAAAATCGAAGGGGCAAGCAATTTCAAAAATTTTCAAAGGGTTTAGTCTTAGTCGAATTTCGGAGGTAAATCATATTTTTAGATTCCGATAAATTTTATACTCTTATCGTAATTTTTGGATCATTTTAAATCGTAATACATCATCAGTTCCTAAATCCATTGATATTTTGTCTTGCAATCACAAAAAGAAGAATTTAGGGGGCAATTTTCTAAGTGGCCCCAGGGCCATAGTATGAACATTTATAATCTTAATTTCATTTATTTGTCATAAACATGATGAGCTCTTTCATTAAACGAAGTTTCAGACAAATCGAAGGGGCAAGCTTTTTCAAAAATTTTGAAGTTTTTTTTAGTCGAATTTCGGAAGGAAATATATTTTTTGGATTATGATAAATTTTATAATGTTATCGTAATCTTTGGATCATTGCAAATCTAAATACACCATCAGATCCTAAATCTATTGATATTTCGTCTTGCAATCACAAAAAGAAGAATTTGGGGGCAATTTTTGAAGTGGCCCCAGGGCCAGAGTATAAACATTTATAATCTTAATTTCATTTATTTGTCATTTACTGGATAAGATCTTTCATTTAACGAAGTATCAGTCAAATCGAAGGGGCAAGCTTTTTCAAAAAATTTCAAAGAGTATAGTCTTAGTCGAATTTCGGAGAGAAATCATATTTTTAGATTTCGATAAATTTAATACTCTTATCGTAATCTTTGGATCATTTTGAATCGAAATAGACGACAGTTCCTATATCCATTGATATTTCGTCTTGCAATCACAAAAAGAAGAATTTGGGTGAAATTTACGAAGTGGCCCCCACTGCCAGAGTATAAACATTTATAATCTTAATTTGATTTATTTGTCATTTACTGGATAAGATCTTTCATTTAACGAAGTATCAGTCAAATCGAAGGGGCAAGCTTTTTCAAAAAATTTCAAAGGGTATAGTCTTAGTCGAATTTCGGAGGGAAATCATATTTTTGGATTTCGATAAAATTAATACTCTTATCGTAATCTTTGGATCATTTTAAATCGAAATACACCATCAGTTCCTAATTTTATTGATATTTCGTCTTGCAATCACAAAAAGAAGAAATAGGGGGCAATTTTCGAAGTAGCCCCAGGGCCAGAGTATAAACATTTATTATCTTAATTTCATTTATTTTTCATTAACTGGATAAGAGCTTACATTTAACGAAGTTTCAGCCAAATCGAAGAAGCAAGCTTTTTCGAAAATTTTCAATTCAAAGTATCAATTTCGGTGGGAAATATTATTTTTGGATTTTGATAAATTTTATAAACTACTCGTAGTCTTTGGATAATTTTGAACCGAAATACACCATCAGTTACTAAATCCATTGATAGTTGGTCTTGCAATCACAGAAAGAAGAATTTGGGAAAATTTTCGAATTGGCCCCAGGGCCAGAGTATAAACCTATTTAATCAAAATTTCATTTATTTGTCATTTACTGGATAAGAGATTTCATTTTTCGAAGCTTCAGCCAATTCGAAGGGGCAAGCTTTTTCAAAAATTTTCAAAGGGTATAGTCTTGGTCGATTTTCGGAGGAAAATATTTTTTTGGATTTTGTTAAATTTTATAATCTAATCGTAATCTTGAGATCATTTTGAATCGAAATACAGCATCAGTTCCTTAATCTAATGATATTTGGTCTTGCAATCACAAAAAGAATAATTTGTGGGGAATTTTCGAAGTGGCCCCACTGCCAGAGTATAAACATTTATAATCTTAATTTTATTTATTGGTCATTTACTGAATAAGAGCTTTTATTTAACGAAGTATCAGTCAAATCGAAGAGGCAAGCTTTTTCAAACAATTTCAAAGGGTATAGTCTTAGTCGAATTTCGGAGGGAAATCATATTTTTAGATTTCGATAAAATTAATACTCTTATCGTTATCTATGGATCATTTTGAATCGAAATACACCATCAGTTTCTAAATCCATTGATATTTCGTCTTGCAATTACAAAAAGAACAATTTAGGGGGCAATTTTCGAAGTGGCTCCAGGGCCAGAGTATAAACATTTAAATATCTTAATTTCATTTCTTTGTCATTTACTGGATAAGAACTTTTATTTAACGAAGTTTCAGCCAAATCGAAGAAGCAAGCTTTTCCGAAAATTTTCCATATATTCTCCGTATTTTCCGTATATTCTTAGTCGAATTTCGGAGGGAAATATTATTTTTGGATTTTGATAAATTGTTTAATCTTATCGTTATCTTTGGATCATTTTGAATCGAAATATACCATCAGTTCCTAAATCCATTGATCTTTAGTCTTGCAATCACAGAAAGAAGAATTTGGGGGCAATTTTCGAAGTGGCCCCAGGGCCAGAGTATAAACCTATTTAATCTTATTTTCATTTATTTGTCATTAACTGGATAAGAGCTTTCATTTAACGAAGTATCAGCCAAATCGAAGGGGCAAGCTTTTTCGAAAATTTTCAAAGGCTTATCGCATTTCGGAGGAAATATTACTTTTTGGATTTTCATAAAATTTTTAATCTACTCGTAGTCTGTGGATCATTTTGAATCGAACTACACCATCAGTTCCTAAATTCATTGATAATACGTCTTGATATCACAAAAAGAAGAATTTGGGGGAAATTTTCGAGGTGGCCCCAGGGCCAGAGTATAAACATTTATAATCTACATTTCATTTTTTTGTCATTTACTGGATAAGAGCTTTCATTTAACTAAGTTTCAGCCAAATCGAAGTGGCAAGATTTTTCAAAAATTTTCAAAGGTTTTTTTTTTTTTTTAGTCTTAGTGTAATTTCGGAGGGAAATATTATGTTAAGATTTTGATAAATTTTATAAACTAACCGTTATCTTTGGATAATTTTTAATCGAAATATACCATCAGTTCCTAAATCCATTGATATTTGGTCTTGCAATCACAAAAAGAAGAATTAGGGGGCAATTTTCGAAGTTGCCCCAGGGCCAGAGTATAAACATTTATAATCTTAATTTAATTTATTTGTCATAAACTGGATAAGATTTTTCATTAAACGAAGTATTAGTCAAATCGAAGGGGCAAGCTTTTTTCAAAAATTTCAAATATTTAAGTCGAATTTTGGGTGGAAAACATATTTTTAGATTTCGATAAATTTTTAACCCTTATCGTAATCTTTGGATCATTTTAAATCGAAATACACTATCAGTTTCTAAATCCATTGATATTTCGTCTTGCAATCACAAAAAGAAGAATTTGAGGGCAATTTTCGAAGTGGCCCCAGGGCCAGAGTATAAACATTTATAGTCTTAACTTTATTTATTTGTCATTAACTGGATAAGTGCTTTCATTTAACGAAGTATCAGCCAAATCGAAGAGGCAAGCTTTTTCGAAAATTTTCAAAGGTTATAGTCTAATCGCATTTCGGAGGGAAATATTACTTTTTGGATTTTGATAAAATTTATAATCTACTCGTAGTCTTTGGATCATTTTGAATCGAAATACACCATCAGTTCCTAAATCCATTGATATTTCGTCTTGCAATCACAAAAAGAAGAATTTACGGGGCAATTTTCGAAGTGGCCCCAGGGCCAGAGTATAAACATTTATGATCTTAATTTCATTTCTTTGTCATTTACTGGATAAGAGCTTTCATTTTACTAAGTTTCAGCCTAATCGAAGGGGCAAGCGAATTTCGGGGGAAAATATTATGTTTGGATCTTGATAAATTTTATAAACTTATCGTTATCTTTGGATCATTTTGAATCGAATATACCATCAGTTCCTAAATTCATTGATATTTGGTCTTGCAATCACAAAAAGAAAAATTTGGGGGCAATTTTCGAAGTGGCCCCAGGGCCATAGTATGAACATTTATAATCTTAATTTCATTTATTTGTCATAAACATGATGAGCTTTTTCATTTTACGAAGTTTCAGCCAAATCGAAGGGGCAAGCTCTTTCGAAAATTTTCAAAGGGTATATATAGTCTTAGTCGAATTTCGGAGGGAAATCATATTTTTAGATTCCGATAAATTTTGTACTCTTATCGTAATCTTTGGATCATTTTAAATCGAAATACAGCATCAGTTCCAAATCCATTGATATTTCGTCTTGCAATCACAAAAAGAAGAATTTAGGGGCAATTTTCGAAGTGGCCCCTGGGCCAGAGTATAAACATTTATAATCTTAATTTTATTTATTTGTCATTAACTGGATAAGAGCTTTCATTTAACTAAGTATTAGCCAAATCGAAGGGGCAAGCTTTTTCGAAAATTTTCAAAGGGTATAGTCTTAGTCGCATTTCGGAGGGAAATATTACTTTTTGGATTTTGATAAATTTTATAATCTATTCGTAGTCTTTGGATCATTTTGAATCGAAATACACCATCAGTTCCTAAATTCATTGATAATACGTCTTGATATCACAAAAAGAAGAATTTGGGGGCAATTTTCGAGGTGGCTTCAGGGCCAGAGTATAAACATTTAGAATCCATATTTCATTTATTTGTCATTAACTGGATAAGAGTATTCATTTAACTAAGTTTCAGCCAAATCGAAGGGGCAAGCGTTTTCGAAAATTTTCAAAGGGTATAGTCTTAGTCGAATTTCGGAGGGAAATATTATGTTTGGATTTTGATAAATTTAAAAAACTTATCGTTATCTTTGGATCATTTTGAATCGAAATATACCATCAGTTCCTAAATCCATTGATATTTGGTCTTGCAATCACAAAAAGTTGAATTTGGGTGAAATTTACGAAGTGGCCCCACTGCCCGAGTATAAACATTTATAATCTTAATTTTTTTTTATTTGTCATTTACTGGATAAGAGCTTTCATTTAACGAAGTATCAGTACAATCGAAGGGGCAAGCTTTTTCAAAAAATTTCAAAGTCTTAGTCGAATTTCGGAGGGAAATAATATTTTTAGATTTCGATAAATTTAATTCTTTTATCGTAATCTTTGGATCATTTTGAATCGAAATACAACATCAGTTCCTAAATCCATTGATATTTCGTCTTGCAATCACAAAAAGAAGAATTTAGAGGGCAATTTTCGAAGTGGCCCCAGGGCCAGAGTATAAACATTTATAATCTTAATTTTATTTAGTTGTCATTTACTGGATAAGAGCTTTCATTTTACGAAGTTTCAGCCAAATCAAAGGGGCAAGCTATTTCAAAAATTGTCCAAGTCGAAGTTTTCTTAGTCGAATTTCGGAGGAAAATATTATTTTTGGAATTTGTTTAATTTTATATTCTTATCGTAATCGTGAGATCCTTTTGAATCGAAATACAGCATCAGTTCCTAAATCCATTGATATTTGGTCTTGCAATCACAAAAAGAACAATTTGTGGGAAATTTTCGAAGTGGCCCCAGGGCCATAGTATGAACATTTATAATCTTATTTTCATTTATTTGTCATAAACATGATGAGCTCTTTCATTTAACGAAGTATGAGCCAAATCGAAGGGGCAAGCTTTTTCGAAAATTTCAAAGTGTATCAGGGGTCTTCTTTCAAGGGTCTCCTCAGAATTTTGATTTCAACACTTTGTCTTTTTATGATCAAATTCTATAGAACTTGACCCCGTGAATCCAAATCCGTTAACCGTTTTTTGCGGAAACAAACCGTTCGTCTTTAAAAAAATAATCTTTATTCAACTCGATACTTTCAAAATGTAATTGTAGGGCCAAATATGATGGATTTTTAAACTGAGTGTATCTTTGGATTTACAAAATATCCAAGAATCCGATCCAATGATAAAAAATAAGAAAATTGAAAAAAAAATTGAAGTCGTTTTTTTCCTAAGTCCTAAAAATGAGTTTCAACACCTTGTCTTTTTAAAGACGTATTTGAGAGATCTTGACCACGTGATCGCGAAACCGTAAACGGTTTTTGGCGGAAACGTACCGTTTGTCTGTAAACAAATAAAGAATATTTGACCCAAATATTGTTATTGTAATTGTAAGGCCAAATATGGTTGGATTTGCAAACTGATGGTCTCACAGGATGCAAAAAGTAACAAAGAATGCGATCTGATCATAAAAATTACAAAAATTGCAAAAAAGTATTTTTCGACGTTAATTGCAACCAAGGCTATATATAGTCTTACTCTTCTCAGAATTTCAATTTTCGAATTCGATAGAACTTGACCCCGTGAATCCGAATCCGTTAACCGTTTTTGCGGAAACAAACCGTTTGTCTGTAAACAAATAATGAATATTCGACCCAAATATTGTTATTGTAATTGTAAGGCCAAATATGGAAGGATTTGCGAACTGATGGTCTCACAGGATGCAAAAAGTATCAAAGAAGGCGATCTGATCATAAAAATTACAAAAATTGCAAAAAAGTATTTTTCGACGTTTTGCAACCAAGCAGTGTTCTCAGAATTTCAATTTCCACACTTTGTCTTTTTATGATCGAATTCGATAGAACTTGACTCCGTGAATCCAAATCCGTTAACTGTTTTTTGCGGAAATGAACCGTTCGTCTGTAAAAAAATAATCTTTATTCAACTCGATACTTTCGAAATGTAATTGTAGGGCCAAATTTGGATGGATTTTCAAACTGAATGTCTCTTTATATTCACAAAAATCCAAATTTTTTTTTCCTAAGTCCAAAAAATGAGTTTCAACACCTTGTCTTTACAAAGACGTATTTGATAGATCTTGACCACGTGATCGCGAAACCGTAAACGGTTTTTAGCGGAAACGTACCGTTTGTCTGCAAACAAATAATGAATATTCGACCCAAATATTGTTATTGTAATTGTAAGGCCAAATATGGATGGATTTGTGAAATGATGGTCTCACAGGATGCAAAAAATATCAAAGAATGCGATCTGATCATAAAAACTACAAAAATTGCAAAAAAGTATTTTTCGACGTTTTGCATAGTCTATAGTCTATAGTCTTCTCAGAATTTCAATTTCCACACTTTGTCTTTTTATGATCGAATTCGATAGAACTTGACCCCGTGAATCCAAATCCGTTAACCGTTTTTTGCGGAAACAAACCGTTCGTCTGTAAAAAAAATAATCTTTATTCAACTCGATACTTTCAAAATGTAATTGAAGGGGCCGAATATGGATGGATTTGTGAACTGATGGTCTAACGGGATGCAAAAAATATCAAAGAATGCGATCTGATCATAAAAACTACAAAAATGGCAAAAAAGTATTTTTTGACGTTTTGCAACCAAGGCTATATAGTCTTCTCAGAATTTCAATTTCAACACTTTGTCTTTTAATGATCAAATTCGATAGAACTTGACCCCGTGAATCTGAATCCGTAAACCGTTTTTTGCGGAAACAAACCGTTTGTCTGTTAACAAATAATGAATATTCGACCCAAATATTGTTATTGTAATTGTAAAGCCAAATATGGATGGATTTGCGAACTGATGGACTCACAGGATGCAAAAAGTATTAAAGAATGCGATCTGATAATAAAAATTACAACAATTGCAAAAAAATATTTTTCAACGTTTTGCAACAAGCCCTCTCTCTCCAGTCGAATTTCGGAGGGAAATATTATTTTTGGATTTTAATAATTTTTTTAATCTTATCGTAATCTTTGGATCATTTTGAATCGAAATACACCATCAGTTCCTAAATCCATTGATATTTGGTCTTGCAATCACAAAAAGAATATTTAGGGGGGCATTTTCGAAATGGCCCTAGGGCCATAGTAAAAACATTTGTAATCTTAATTTTATTTATTTGTCATTTACTGGATAAGAGCTATCATTTAACTAAGTTTCAGCCAAATCGAAGGGGCAAGCTTTTTCGAAAATTTTCAAAGGGTCGAATTTCGGAGGGACATATTATGTTTGGATTTTGATAAATTTTATTAACTTATCGTTATCTTTGGATCATTTTGAATCGAAATATACCATCAGTTCCTAAATCCATTGATATTTGGTATTGCAATCACAAAAAGAAGACTTGGGTGAAATTTACGAAGTGGCCCCACTGCCAGAGTATAAACATTTATAATCTTAATTTTATTTATTTGTCATTTACTGGATAAGAGCTTTCATTTAACGAAGTATCAGTCAAATCGATGGGGCAAGCTTTTTCAAAAAAATTCAAAGGTCTTAGTCCAATTTCGGAGTGAAATCATATTTTTAGATTTCGATAAATTTTATACTCTTATCGTAATCTTTGGATCATTTTGAATCGAAATACACTATCAGTTCATAAATTATTGATATTTCGTCTTGCAATCACAAAAAGTAGAATTTAGGGGGCAATTTGCGAAGTGGCCCCAGGACCAGAGTATAAACATTTATAATCCTAATTTCATTTCTTTGTCATTTACTGGATAAGATCTTTCATTTAACGAAGTTTCAGCCAAATCGAAGGGGCAAGCTTTTTCGAAAATTTTCAAAGGGTATAGTCTTAATCGAATTTCGGAGGGAAATATTATGTTTGGATTTTGATAAATTTAATAATCTTATCGTAATCTTTAGATCATTTTGAATCGAAATATACCATCAGTTTCTAAATTTATTGATATTTGGTCTTGCAATCACAAAAATAAGAATTTGGGTGAAATTTACGAAGTGGCCCCACTGCCAGAGTATAACCATATATAATCTTAATTTTATTGTTTTGTCATTTACTGGATAAGAGCTTTCATTTAGCGAAGAATCAGCCAAATCGAAGGGGCAAGCTTTTTCGAAAATTTTCAAAGGGTATAGTCTTAGTCAAATTTCGGAGGGAAATATTATTTTTGGATTTTGATAAATTTTAAAATCTAATCGTAATTTTTGGATCATTTTGAATCAAAATATACCATCAGTTCCTAAATCCATTGATATTTGGTCTTCTAATCACAAAAAGAAGAATTTGGGGGCAATTTTTGAAGTGGCCCCAAGGCCAGAGTATAAACCTATATAATCTTAATTTCATTAATTTGTCATTAACTGGATAAGAGCTTTCCTAAACGAAGTATCAGCCAAATCGAAGGGGCAAGCTTTTTCGAAAATTTTCAAAGGGTCGAGGTTTCTTAGTCGAATTTCGGAGGGAAATATTATTTTTGGATTTTGGTAAATTTTATAATCTTATCGTAATCTTTGGATCATTTTGAATCGAAATATACCATCAGTTCCTAAATCCATTGATATTTGGTCTTGCAATCACAAAAAGAATAATTTGTGGGAAAATTTCGAATTGGCCCCAGGGCCATAGTATGAACATTTATAATCTAAATTTCATTTATTTATCATAAACATGATGAGCTCTTTCATTTAACGAAGTTTCAGCCAAATCGAAGGGGCAAGCTTTTTCGAAAATTTTCAAAGGGTATAGTCTTAGTCGATTTTCGGAGGAAAATATTATTTTTGGATTTTGTTAAATTTTATAATCTAATTGTAATCTTGAGATCATTTTGAATCGAAATACAGCTTCAGTTCCTAAATCCATTGATATTTGGTCTTGCAATCACAAAAAGAATAATTTGTGGGAAATTTTTGAAGTGGCCCCAGGGCCATAGTATGAACATTTATAATCTTAATTTCATTTATTTGTCATAAACATGATGAGCTCTTTCATTTTACGAAGTTTCAGCCAAATCGGAGGGTTAAGCTTTTTCGAAAATTTTCAAAGTCGAATTTTGGAGGGAAATCATATTTTTGGATTTCGATATATTTTATACTCTTATCGTAATCTTTGGATCATTTTAATTCGAAATACACCATCAGTTCCTAAATCCATTAATATTTCGTCTTGCAATCACAAAAAGAAGAATTTGTGGGAAATTTTCGAAGTGGCCCCAGGGCCATAGTATGAACATTTATAATCTTAATTTTATTTTTTAGTCTTTAACATGATGAGCTCTTTCATTTAACGAAGTTTCAGCTAAATCGAAGGGGCAAGCATTTTCGAAAATTTTCATTGGGTATAGTCTTAGTCGAATTTCGGAGAGAGATCATTTTTTTAGATTTCGTTCAATTTTATACTCTATCGTAATCTTTGGATCATTTAAAATCGAAATATACCATCAGTTCCTAAATCCATTGATATTTCGTCTTGCAATCACAAAAAGAAGAATTTGGGGGCAATTTTCGAAGTGGCCCCAGGGCCAGAGTATAAACATTTATAATCTTAATTTAATTTATTTGTCATACTCTGGAAAAGAGCTTTCATTTAACGAAGTATCAGCCAAATCGAAGCGGCAAGCTTTTTCGAAAATTTTCAAAGGATATCGTCTTAGTCGAATTTCGGAGGGAAAGATTATGTTTGGATTTTTATAAATTTTATAAACTTATCGTTATCTTTGAATCATTTTGAATCAAAATATACCACCAGTTCCTAAATCCATTGATATTTCGTCTTGCAATCACAAAAAGAAGAATTTAGGGGGCAATTTTCGAAGTGGCCCCAGGGCTAGAGTAAAAACATTTATAATCTTAATTTCATTTATTTGTCATTAACTGGATAAGAGCTTTCATTAAACGAAGTATCAGCCAAATCGAAGGGGCAAGCTTTTTCGAAAATTTTCAAAGGGTATTGTCAGTCGAATTTCGGAGGGAAATATTATTTTTGGATTTTGATAAATTTTATAATCTTATCGTAATCTTTGGATCATTTTGAATCGAAATATACCATCAGTTCCTTAATCCATTGATATTTTGTCTGCAATCACAAAAAGAAGAATTTGGGGGCAATTTTTTAAGTGGCCCCAGGGCCAGAGTATAAACCTATATAATCTTAATTTCATTTATTTGTCATTAACTGGATAAGAGCTTTCATTTTACGGAAGTTTCAGCCAAATCAAAGGGGCAAGCTATTTCAAAAATGTTCAAGGGTCTTAGTCGAATTTCGGAGGGAAATATTATTTTTGGATTTGGATAAATTTTATAATCTTATCGTAATCTTTGGATCATTTTGAATCGAAATACAGCATCAAATCCTTAATCCATTGATATTTGGTCTTGCAATCACAAAAAGAATAATTTGTGGGAAATTTTCGAAGTGGCCCCAGGGCCATAGTATAAACATTTATAATCTTAATTTCATTTATTAGTCATAAACATGATGAGCTCTTTCATTTAACGAAGTTTCAGCCAAATCGAAGGGGCAAGCTTTTTCGAAAATTTTCAAAGGGTATCGTCTTAGTCGAATTTCGGAGGGAGATCATTTTTTTAGATTTCGCTTAATTTTAAACTCCTATCGTAATGTTTGGATCATTTTAAATCGAAATACACCATCAGTTCCTAAATACATTGATATTTCGTCTTGCAATCACAAAAAGAAGAATTTGGGGGCAATTTTCAAAGTGGTCCCAGGGCTAGAGTATAAACATTTATAATCTATATTTCATTTATTTGTCATTAACTGGATAAGAGCTTTCATTTTACGAAGTATCAGCCAAATCGAAGGGGCAAGCTTTTTCGAAAATTTTCAAAGGGAAGAGTCTTAGTCGAATTTCGAGGGAAATATTATGTTTGGATTTTGATAAATTTTATAAACTTATCGTTATCTTTGGATAATTTTGAATCAAAATATACCACCAGTTCCTAAATCCATTGATATTTCGTCTTGCAATCACAAAAAGAAGAAGTTAGGGGGCAATTTTCGAAGTGGCCCCAGGGCAAGAGTATAAAAATTTATAATCTTAATTTCATTTCTTTGTCATTAACTGGATAAGAGCTTTCTTTTTACGAAGTTTTAGCCAAATCGAAGGCGCAAGCTTTTTCGAAAATTTTCAAAGGGTATATAGTCTTAGTCGAATTTCGGAGGGAAATATTATTTTTGGATTTTGATAAATTTTATAATCTTATCGTAATCTTTGGATCATTTTGAATCGAAATATACCATCAGTTCCTAAATCCATTGATATTTGGTCTTGCAATCACAAAAATAATAATTTGTGGGAAAATTTCGAATTGGCCCCAGGGCCATAGTATGAACATTTATAATCTTAATTTCATTTATTTATCATAAACATGATGAGCTCTTTCATTTAACGAAGTTTCAGCCAAATCGAAGGGGCAAGCTTTTTCGAAAATTTTCAAAGGGTATTGTCAGTCGAATTTCGGAGGGAAATATTATTTTTGGATTTTGATAAATTTTATAATCTTATCGTAATCTTTGGATCATTTTGAATCGAAATATACCATCAGTTCCTAAATCCATTGATATTTTGTCTGCAATCACAAAAAGAAGAATTTGGGGGCAATTTTTTAAGTGGCCCCAGGGCCAGAGTATAAACCTATATAATCTTAATTTCATTTTTTTGTCATTAACTGGATAAGAGCTTTCATTTTACGGAAGTTTCAGCCAAATCAAAGGGGCAAGCTATTTCAAAAATGTTCAAGGGTCTTAGTCGAATTTCGGAGGGAAATATTATTTTTGGATTTGGATAAATTTTATAATCTTATCGTAATCTTTGGATCATTTTGAATCGAAATACAGCATCAAATCCTAAATCCATTGATATTTGGTCTTGCAATCACAAAAAGAATAATTTGTGGGAAATTTTCGAAGTGGCCCCAGGGCCATAGTATAAACATTTATAATCTTAATTTCATTTATTAGTCATAAACATGATGAGCTCTTTCATTTAACGAAGTTTCAGCCAAATCGAAGGGGCAAGCTTTTTCGAAAATTTTCAAAGGGTAACGTCTTAGTCGAATTTCGGAGGGAGATCATTTTTTTAGATTTCGCTTAATTTTAAACTCCTATCGTAATGTTTGGATCATTTTAAATCGAAATACACCATCAGTTCCTAAATACATTGATATTTCGTCTTGCAATCACAAAAAGAAGAATTTGGGGGCAATTTTCAAAGTGGTCCCAGGGCTAGAGTATAAACATTTATAATCTTTATTTCATTTATTTGTCATTAACTGGATAAGAGCTTTCATTTTACGAAGTATCAGCCAAATCGAAGGGGCAAGCTTTTCGAAAATTTTCAAAGGGAAGAGTCTTAGTCGAATTTCGAGGGAAATATTATGTTTGGATTTTGTTAAATTTTATAAACTTATCGTTATCTTTGGATAATTTTGAATCAAAATATACCACCAGTTCCTAAATCCATTGATATTTCGTCTTGCAATCACAAAAAGAAGAATTTAGGGGGCAATTTTCGAAGTGGCCCCAGGGCAAGAGTATAAAAATTTATAATCTTAATTTCATTTCTTTGTCATTAACTGGATAAGAGCTTTCTTTTTACGAAGTTTTAGCCAAATCGAAGGCGCAAGCTTTTTCGAAAATTTTCAAAGGGTATAGTCTTAGTCGAATTTCGGAGGGAAATATTATTTTTGGATTTTGATAAATTTTATAATCTTATCGTAATCTTTGGATCATTTTGAATCGAAATATACCATCAGTTCCTAAATCCATTGATTTTTGGTCTTGCAATCACAAAAATAATAATTTGTGGGAAAATTTCGAATTGGCCCCAGGGCCATAGTATGAACATTTATAATCTTAATTTCATTTATTTATCATAAACATGATGAGCTCTTTCATTTAACGAAGTTTCAGCTAAATCGAAGGGGCAAGCATTTTCGAAAATTTTCAAAGGGTATAGTCTTAGTCGAATTTCGGAGGGAGATCATTTTTTTAGATTTCGTTCAATTTTATACTCTATCGTAATCTTTGGATCATTTAAAACCAAAATATACCATCAGTTCCTAAATCCATTGATATTTCGTCTTGCAATCACAAAAAGAAGAATTTGGGGGCAATTTTCGAAGTGGCCCCAGGGCCAGAGTATAAACATTTATAATCTTAATTTAATTTATTTGTCATACTCTGGAAAAGAGCTTTCATTTAACGAAGTATCAGCCAAATCGAAGCGGCAAGCTTTTTCGAAAATTTTCAAAGGATATCGTCTTAGTCGAATTTCGGAGGGAAAGATTATGTTTGGATTTTTATAAATTTTATAAACTTATCGTTATCTTTGGATCATTTTGAATCAAAATATACCACCAGTTTCTAAATCCATAAATATTTCGTTTTGCAATCACAAAAATAAGAATTTGGGGGCAATTTTCGAAGTAGCCCTAGGGCCAGAGTATAAACATTTATAATCTTAATTTCATTTCTTTGTCATTTACTGGATAAGAGCTTTCATTTAACGAAGTTTCAGCCTAATCGAAGGGGCAAGCTCTTTCGAAAATTTTCAAAGTGTATAGTCTAGTCGAATTTCGGAGGGAAATATTATTTTTGGATTTTGATCAATTTTATAATCTTATCGTAATCTTTGGATCATTTTGAATCGAAATACACCATCAGTTCCTAAATTTATTGATATTTGGTCTTGCAATCACAAAAAGAAGAATTTGGGGGCAATTTTTGAAGTGACCCCAGGGCCAGAGTATAATCATTTATAATCATAATTTTATTTATTTGGCATTTACTGGATAAGAGCTTTCATTTAACGAAGTTTTAGCCAAATCGAAGAGGCAAGCTATTTCAAAAATTCTCAAGGGTCTTAGTCGATTTTCGGAGGAAAATACTATTTTTAGATTTTGTTAAATTTTATAATGCAATCGTTATCTTGAGACCATTTTGAATCGAAATACTGCATCAATTCCTAAATCCATTGATATTTAGTCTTGCAATCACAAAAAAAAGAATTTGGGGGCAATTTTCGAAGTGGCCCCAGGGCCAGAGTATAAACATTTATAATCTTAATTTCATTTATTTGTCATAAACTGGATAAGAGCTTTCATTAAACGAAGTATCAGCCAAATAAAAGGGGCAATCTTTTTCGAAAATTTTCAAAGGGTCTTAGTCGAATTTCGGAGGGAAATATTATGTTTGGATTTTGATAAATTTTATAAACTAATCGTTATCTTTGGATCATTTTGAATCAAAATATCCCACCAGTTCCTAAATCCATTGATATTTCGTCTTGCAATCACAAAAAGAAGAATTTGGGTGAAATTTACGAAGTGGCTCCAGGGCCAGAGTATAAACCTATATAATCTTAATTTCATTTATTTGTCATTAACTGGATCAGAGCTTTCATTTTACGAAGTTTCAGCCAAATCAAAGGGGCAAGCTATTTCTAAAATTTTCAAAGGTCTTAGTCGATTTTCAAAAGTCTTAGTCGATTTTCGGAGGAAAATATTATTTTTAGATTTTGTTAAATTTTATAATCTAATCGTTATCTTGAGATCCTTTTGAATCGAAATACAGCATCAATTCCTAAATCCATTGATATTTGGTCTTGCAATCACAAAAATAATAATTTGTGGGAAATTTTTGAAGTGGCCCCAGGGCCATAGTATGAACATTTATAATCTTAATTTCATTTATTTGTCATGAACATGAAGAGCTCTTTCATTTAACGAAGTTTCAGCCAAATCGAAGGGGCAAGCTTTTTCGAAAATTTTCAAAGTCATTTTCAAGGTTTATCTTAGTCGATTTTCGGAGGAAAATATTATTTTTAGATTTTGTTAAATTTTAGAATCTAATCGCAATCTTGAGATCATTTTGATTGGAAATACAGCATCAGTTCCTAAATCCATTGATATTTGGTCTTGCAATCACAAAAAGAATAATTTGTGGGAAATTTTTGAAGTGGTCCCAGGGCCATAGTATGAACATTTATAATCTTAATTTCATTTATTTGTCATAAACATGATGAGATCTTTCATTTTACGAAGTTTCAGCCAAATCGAAGGGGCAAGCTTTTTCGAAAATTTTCAAAGTCGAATTTCCGAGGGAAATCTTATTTTTGGATTTTGATAAATTTTATACTCTTATCGTAATCTTTGGATCATTTTAAATCGAAGGACACCATCAGTTCCTAAATCCATTAATATTTCGTCTTGCAATCACAAAAAGAAGAATTTGGGGGCAATTTTCGAAGTAGCTTAGGGCCAGAGTACACACATTTATAATCTTAATTTCATTTCTTTGTCATTAACTGGATAAGAGCTTTCATTTAACGAAGTTTCAGCCAAATCGAAGGGGCAAGCTTTTTTTATAGTCTTGGTCGAATTTCGGAATGGAAATATTGTTTTTGGATTTTGATAAATTTTATAATCTTATCGTAATCTTTGGATCATTTTTAATCGAAATACACCATCAGTTCCTAAATTCATTGATTTTTGGTCTTGCAATCTTAAATAGAAAAATTTGGGGGCAATTTTCGAAGTGACCCCAGGGCCAGAGTATAATCATTTATAATCTCAATTTTATTTATTTGTCATTTACTGGATAAGAGCTTTCATTTAACTAAGATTCAGCCAAATCAAAGGGGCAAGCTTTTTCGAAAATTTTCAAAGGGTCGAATTTCGGAGGGAAATATTATGTTTGGATTTTGATAAATTTTTATAATCCTATCGTAATCTTTAGATCATTTTGAATCGAAATATACCATCAGTTTCTAAATTTATTGATATTTGGTCTTGCAATCACAAAAAGAAGAATTTGGGTGAAATGTACGATGTGGCCCCACTGCCAGAGTATAAACATTTTTAATCCTAATTTTATTTATTTGTCATTTACTGGATAAGAGCTTTCATTTAAGAAGTATCAGTCAAATCGATGGGGCAAGCTTTTTCAAAAAAATTCAAAGGGTATAGTCTTAGTCCAATTTCGGAGGGAAATCATATTTTTAGATTTCGAAAAATTTTATACTCTTATCGTAATCTTTGGATCATTTTGAATCGAAATACACTATCAGTTCCTAAATTATATATATTTCGTCTTTCAATCACAAAAAGTAGAATTTAGGGGGTAATTTGCGAAGTGGCCCCAGGGCTAGAGTATAAACATTTATAATCCTAATTTCATTTCTTTGTCATTAACTGGATAAGATCTTTCATTTAACGAAGTTTCAGCCAAATCGAAGGGGCATGCTTTTTCGAAAATTTTCAAAGGGTCGAATTTCGGAGGAAAATATTATGTTTGGATTTCGATAAATTTTATACTCCTATCGTAATCTTTGGATCATTTTTTATCGAAATACACCATCAGTTCCTAAATCAATAAATATTTCGTTTTGCAATCACAAAAATAAGAATTTGGGGGCAATTTTCGAAGTAGCCCTAGGGCCAAAGTATAAACATTTATAATCTTAATTTCATTTCTTTGTCATTTACTGGATAAGAGCTTTCATTTAACGAAGTTTCAGCCTAATCGAAGGGGCAAGCTCTTTCGAAAATTTTCAAAGTGTATAGTCTAGTCGAATTTCGGAGGGAAATATTATTTTTGGATTTTGATAAATTTTATAATCTAATCGTAATCTTGAGATCATTTTGAATCGAAATACTGCATCAATTCCTATATCCATTGATATTTCGTCTTGCAATCACAAAAAAAAGAATTTGGGGGCAATTTTCGAAGTGGCCCCAGGGCCAGAGTATAAACATTTATAATCTTAATTTCATTTATTTGTCATAAACTGGATAAGAGCTTTCTTAAAACGAAGTATCAGCCAAATAAAAGTTGCAATCTTTTTCGAAAATTTTCAAAGGGTCTTAGTCGAATTTCGGAGGGAAATATTATGTTTGGATTTTGATAAATTTTATAAACTAATCGTTATCTTTGGATCATTTTGAATCAAAATATCCCACCAGTTGTTAAATCCATTGATATTTCGTCTTGCAATCACAAAAAGAAGAATTTGGGTGAAATTTACGAAGTGGCTCCAGGGCCAGAGTATAAACCTATATAATCTTAATTTAATTTATTTGTCATTAACTGGATCAGAGCTTTCATTTTACGAAGTTTCAGCCAAATCAAAGGGGCAAGCTATTTCTAAAATTTTCAAAGGTCTTAGTCGATTTTCAAAAGTCTTAGTCGATTTTCGGAGGAAAATATTATTTTTAGATTTTGTTAAATTTTATAATCTAATCGTTATCTTGAGATCCTTTTGAATCGAAATACAGCATCAATTCCTAAACTCATTGATATTTGGTCTTGCAATCACAAAAATAATAATTTGTGGGAAATTTTTGAAGTGGCCCCAGGGCCATAGTATGAACATTTATAATCTTAATTTCATTTATTTGTCATAAACATGAAGAGCTCTTTCATTTAACGAAGTTTCAGCCAAATCGAAGGGGCAAGCTTTTTCGAAAATTTTCAAAGTCATTTTCAAGTTTTATCTTAGTCGATTTTCGGAGGAAAATATTATTTTTAGATTTTGTTAAATTTTATAATCTAATCGCAATCTTGAGATCATTTTGATTGGAAATACAGCATCAGTTCCTAAATCCATTGATATTTGGTCTTGCAATCACAAAAAGAATAATTTGTGGGAAATTTTTGAAGTGGTCCCAGGGCCATAGTATGAACATTTATAATCTTAATTTCATTTATTTGTCATAAACATGAAGAGCTCTTTCATTTAACGAAGTTTCAGCGAAATCGAAGGGGCAAGCTTTTTCGAAAATTTTCAAAGGGAAGAGTCTTAGTCGAATTTCGAGGGAAATATTATGTTTGGATTTTGATAAATTTTATAAACTTATCGTTATCTTTGGATAATTTTGAATCAAAATATACCACCAGTTGCTAAATCCATTGATATTTCGTCTTGCAATCACAAAAAGAAGAATTTAGGAGGCAATTTTCGAAGTGGCCCCAGGGCTAGAGTATAAAAATTTATAATCTTAATTTCATTTCTTTGTCATTTACTGGATAAGAGCTTTCTTTTTACGAAGTTTCAGCCAAATCGAAGGCGCAAGCTTTTTCGAAAATTTTCAAAGGGTCGAATTTCGGAGGGAAATATTATGTTTGGATTTTGATAAATTAAATAATCTTATCGTAATCTTTAGGACTTTTTGAATCGAAATATACCATAAGTTCCTAAATTAATTGATATTTGGTCTTGCAATCACAAAAAGAAGAATTTGGGTGAAATTTACGAAGTATATTTAAATTAAAAGTATATTTAAATAAAAGTATATTGAAATTTACGAAGTATAAACATTTATAATCTTAATTTTATTCATTTGTCATTTACTGGATAAGAGCTTTCATTTAACGTAGTTTCTGTTAAATCAAAGGGGCAAGCTATTTCAAAAATTTTCAAAGGGTATATATAGTCTTAGTCGATTTTCGGAGGAAAATATTATTTTTGGATTTTGTTAAATTTTTTTATCTAATGGTAATCTTGATATCATTTTGAATCGAAATACAGCATCAGTTTTAAAATCCATTGATATTTGGTCTTGCAATCACAAAAAGAATAATTTGTGGGAAATTTTCGAAGTGGCCCCGAGCCATAGTATGAACATTTATAATCTTTATTTCATTTTTTTGTCATAAACATGATGAGCTCTTTCATTTAACGAAGTTTTAGCCAAATCGAAGGGGCAAGCTTTTTCGAAAATTTTCAAAGGGAGTCTTAGTCGATTTTCGGAGGAAAATATTATTTTTAGATTTTGGTAAATTTAATAATCTAATCGTAATCTTGAGATCATTTTGAATCGAAATACAGCATCAGTTCCTAAATCCATTGATATTTGGTCTTGCAATCACAAAAATAATAATTTGTGGGAAATTTTTGAAGTGGCCCCAGGGCCATAGTATGAACATAACTAATCTTAATTTCATTTATTTGTCATAAACATGATGAGCTCTTTCATTTAACGAAGTTTCAGCCAAATCGAAGGGGAAAGCTTTTTCGAAAATTTCAAAGGGTCGAATTTCGGAGGGAAATATTATGTTTGGATTTTGATAAATAATATAATCTTATCGTTATCTTTAGATCATTTTGAATCGAAATATACCATCAGTTCCTAAATTTATTGATATTTGGTCTTGCAATCACAAAAAGAATAATTTGTGGGAAATTTTCGAAGTGGCCCCAGGGCCATAGTATAAACATTTATAATCTTAATTTCATTTATTAGTCATAAACATGATGAGAGCTTTCGTTTAACGAAGTATCAGTCAAATCGATGGGGCAAGCTTTTTCAAAAAAATTCACAGGGTATAGTCTATGTCCAATTTCGGAGGGAAATATTATTTTTGGATTTTGATAAATTTTCTAATCTTATCGTAATCTTTGGATCATTTTGAATCGAAATATACCATCAGTTCCTAAATCCATTGATATTTGGTTTTGCAATCACAAAAAGGAGAATTTGGGGGCAATTTTTGAAGTGGCCCCAGGGCCAGAGTATAAACCTATATAATCTGAATTTCATTTATTTGTCATAAACTGGATCAGAGCTTTAATTTTAAGAAGTTTCAGCCAAATCAAAGGGGCAAGCTATTTCTAAAATTTTCAAAGGGTATAGTCTTAGTAGATTTTCGGAGGAAAATATTATTTTTGGATTTTGTTAAATTTTACAATCTAATCGTAATCTTGAGATCATTTTGAATCGAAATACAGCATCAGTTCCTAAATCCATTGATATTTGGTCTTGCAATCACAAAAAGAATAATTTGTGGGAAATTTTTGAAGTGGTCCCAGGGCCATAGTATGAACATTTATAATCTTAATTTCATTTATTTGTCATAAACATGATGAGCTCTTTCATTTAACGAAGTTTCAGCCAAATCGAAGGGGCAAGCTTTTTCGAAAATTTTCAAAGTCGAATTTCGGAGGGAAATCATATTTTTGGATTTCGATAAATTTTATACTCTTATCGTTATCTTTGGATCATTTTTAATCGAAATACACCATCAGTTCCTAAATCCATTAATATTTCGTCTTGCAATCACAAAAAGAAGAATTTGGGGGCAATTTTCGAAGTAGCCCCAGGGCCAGAGTATAAACATTTATAATCTTAATTCATTTATTTGTCATTTACTGGATAATAGCTTTCATTTAGCGAAGAATCAGCCAAATCGAAGGGGCAAGCTTTTTCGAAAATTTTCAAAGTCTTAGTCGAATTTCGGAGGGAAATATTACTTTTTGCATTTTAAAACATTTTATAATCTACTCGTAGTCTTTGGATCATTTTGAATCGAAATATACTATCAGTTCCTAAGTTCATTGATAGTACGTCATGATATCACAAAAATAAGAATTTGGGGGCAATTTTCGAGGTGGCCCCAGGGCCAGAGTAAAAACATTTATAATCTTAATTTCATTTTTTTGTCATTTACTGGATAAGAGCTTTCATTTAACTAAGATTCAGCCAAATCAAAGGGGCAAGCTTTTTCGAAAATTGTCAAAGGGTCGAATTTCGGAGGGAAATATTATGTTTGGATTTTGATAAATTTTTATAATCTCATCGTAATCTTTAGATCATTTTGAATCGAAATATACCATCAGTTTCTAAATTTATTGATATTTGGTCTTGCAATCACAAAAAGAAGAATTTGGGTGAAATGTACGATGTGGCCCCACTGCCAGAGTATAAACATTTTTAATCCTAATTTTATTTATTTGTCATTTACTGGATAAGAGCTTTTATTTAAGAAGTATCAGTCAAATCGATGGGGCAAGCTTTTTCAAAAAAATTCAAAGGGTATAGTCTTAGTCCAATTTCGGAGGGAAATCATATTTTTAGATTTCGATAAATTTTATACTCTTATCGTAATCTTTGGATCATTTTGAATCGAAATACACTATCAGTTCCTAAATTATATATATTTCGTCTTTTAATCACAAAAAGTAGAATTTAGGGGGCAATTTGCGAAGTGGCCCCAGGGCTAGAGTATAAACATTTATAATCCTAATTTCATTTCTTTGTCATTAACTGGATAAGGTCTTTCATTTAACGAAGTTTCAGCCAAATCGAAGGGGCATGCTTTTTTGAAAATTTTCAAAGGGTCGAATTTCGGAGGAAAATATTATGTTTGGATTTCGATAAATTTTATACTCTTATCGTAATCTTTGGATCATTTTTTATCGAAATACACCATAAGTTCCTAAATCCATAAATGTTTCGTTTTGCAATCACAAAAATAAGAATTTGGGGGCAATTTTCGAAGTAGCCCTAGGGCCAGAGTATAAACATTTATAATCTTAATTTCATTTCTTTGTCATTTACTGGATAAGAGCTTTCATTTAACGAAGTTTCAGCCTAATCGAAGGGGCAAGCTCTTTCGAAAATTTTCAAAGTGTTTAGTCTAGTCGAATTTCGGAGGGAAATATTATTTTTGGATTTGGATAAATTTTATAATCTAATCGTAATCTTGAGATCGTTTTGAATCGAAATACTGCATCAATTCCTATATCCATTGATATTTCGTCTTGCAATCACAAAAAAAAGAATTTGGGGGCAATTTTCGAAGTGGCCCCAGGGCCAGAGTATAAACATTTATAATCTTAATTTCATTTATTTGTCATAAACTGGATAAGAGCTTTCATTAAACGAAGTATCAGCCAAATAAAAGGGGCAATCTTTTTCGAAAATTTTCAAAGGGTCTTGTCGAATTTCGGAGGGAAATATTATGTTTGGATTTTGATAAATTTTATAAACTAATCGTTATCTTTGGATCATTTTGAATCAAAATATCCCACCAGTTCCTAAATCCATTGATATTTCGTCTTGCAATCACAAAAAGAAGAATTTGGGTGAAATTTACGAAGTGGCTCCAGGGCCAGAGTATAAACCTATATAATCTTAATTTAATTTATTTGTCATTAACTGGATCAGAGCTTTCATTTTACGAAGTTTCAGCCAAATCAAAGGGGCAAGCTATTTCTAAAATTTTCAAAGGTCTTAGTCGATTTTCAAAAGTCTTAGTCGATTTTCGGAGGAAAATATTATTTTTAGATTTTGTTAAATTTTATAGTCTAATCGTTATCTTGAGATCCTTTTGAATCGAAATACAGCATCAATTCCTAAATCCATTGATATTTGGTCTTGCAATCACAAAAATAATATTTTGTGGGAAATTTTTGAAGTGGCCCCAGGGCCATAGTATGAACATTTATAATCTTAATTTCATTTATTTGTCATAAACATGAAGAGCTCTTTCATTTAACGAAGTTTCAGCCAAATCGAAGGGGCAAGCTTTTTCGAAAATTTTCAAAGTCATTTTCAAGTTTTATCTTAGTCGATTTTCGGAGGAAAATATTATTTTTAGATTTTGTTAAATTTTATAATCTAATCGCAATCTTGAGATCATTTTGATTGGAAATACAGCATCAGTTCCTAAATCCATTGATATTTGGTCTTGCAATCACAAAAAGAATAATTTGTGGGAAATTTTTGAAGTGGTCCCAGGGCCATAGTATGAACATTTATCTTAATTTCATTTATTTGTCATAAACATGATGAGATCTTTCATTTTACGAAGTTTCAGCCAAATCGAAGGGGCAAGCTTTTTCGAAAATTTTCAAAGTCGAAATTCGGAGGGAAATCTTATTTTTGGATTTCGATAAATTTTATACTCTTATCGTAATCTTTGGATCATTTTAAATCGAAGGACACCATCAGTTCCTAAATCCATTAATATTTCGTCTTGCAATCACAAAAAGAAGAATTTGGGGGCAATTTTCGAAGTAGCCCCAGGGCCAGAGTACAAACATTTATAATCTTAATTTCATTTCTTTGTCTATTACTGGATCAGAGCTTTCATTTAACGAAGTTTCAGCCAAATCGAAGGGGCAAGCTTTTTTTATAGTCTTGGTCGAATTTCGGAATGGAAATATTATTTTTGGATTTTGATAAATTTTATAATCTTATCGTAATCTTTGGATCATTTTTAATCGAAATACACCATCAGTTCCTTAATTCATTGATATTTGGTCTTGCAATCACAAAAAGAATAATTTGGGGGCAATTTTCGAAGTGACCCCAGTGCCAGAGTATAATCATTTATAATCTCAATTTTATTTATTTGTCATTTACTGGATAAGAGCTTTCATTTAACGAAGTTTTAGCCAAATCGAAAAAGCAAGCTATTTCAAAAATTCTCAAAGAGTCTTAGTCGATTTTCGGAGGAAAATATTATTTTTAGATTTTGTTAAATTTTATAATCTAATCGTAATCTTGAGATCATTTTGAATCGAAATACAGCATCAATTCCTAAATCCATTGATATTTGGTCTTGCAATCACAAAAAGAATAATTTGTGGGAAATTTTCGAAGTGGCCCCAGGGCCAGAGTATAAACATTTATAATCTTAATTTCATTTTTTTTTCATTAACTGGATAAGAGCTTTCATTTAACGAAGTATCAGCCAAATCGAAGGGGCAAGCTTTTTCGAAAATTTTCAAAGGGTATAGTCTTAGTCGAATTTCGGAGGGAAATATTACTTTTTGCATTTTAAAACATTTTATAATCTACTCGTAGTCTTTGGATCATTTTGAATCGAAATACACTATCAGTTCCTAAATTCATTGATAGTACGTCATGATATCACAAAAAGAAGAATTTGGGGGCAATTTTCGAGGTGGCCCCAGGGCCAGAGTATAAACATTTATAATCTTAATTTCATTTATTTGTCATTTACTGGATAAGAGCTTTCATTTAACTAAGTTTCAGCCAAATCGAAGGGGCAAGCTTTTTCGAAAATTTTCAAAGTGTCGAATTTCGGAGGGAAATATTATGTTTGGATTTTGATAAATTTTTATAATCTTATCGTAATCTTTAGATCATTTTGAATCGAAATATACCATCAGTTCCTAAATTTATTGACATTTGGTCTTGCAATCACAAAAAGAAGAATTTGGGTGAAATTTACGAAGTGGCCCCACTGCCAGAGTATAAACATTTATAATCTTAATTTTATTTATTTGTCATTTACTGGATAAGAGCTTTCATTTAGCGATGAATCAGCCAAATCGGAGGGGCAAGCTTTTTCGAAAATTTTCAAAGGGTATAGTCTTAATCGAATTTCGGAGGGAAATATTATTTTTGGATTTTGATAAATTTTATAATCTCATCGTAATCTTTGGATCATTTTGAATCGAAATATACCATCAGTTCCTAAATCCATTGATATTTGGTCTTGCAATCACAAAAAGAAGAATTTGGGGGCAATTTTTGAAGTGGCCCCAGGGCCAGAGTATAAACCTATATAATCTTAATTTCATTTATTTGTCATTAACTGGATCAGAGCTTTCATTTTACGAAGTTTCAGCCAAATCAAAGGGGCAAGCTATTTCAAAAATTTTCAAAGGGTATGCCTATAGGCTAGTCTTAGTCGAATTTCGGAGGGAAATATTATGTTTGGATTTTGATAAATTTTATAAACTTATCGTTATCTTTGGATCATTTTGAATCAAAATATACCACCAGTTCCTAAATCCATTGATATTTCGTCCTGCAATCACAAAAAGAAGAATTTAGGGGGCAATTTTCGAAGTGGCCCCAGGGCTAGAGTATAAACATTTATAATCTTAATTTCATTTTTTTGGCATTTACTGGATAAGAGCTTTCATTTAACGAAGTTTCAGCCAAATCGAAGGCGCAAGCTTTTTTGAAAATTTTCAAAGGGTTAGTAGTCTTAGTCGAATTTCGGAGGGAAATATTATGTTTGGATTTTGATAAAATTTTTAATCTTAACGCATTAACGCAATCTTTTGATCATTTTGAATCGAAATATACCATCAGTTCCTAAATTTATTGATATTTGGTCTTGCAATCACAAAAAGAAGAATTTGGGTGAAATTTACGAAGTGGCCCCACTGCCAGAGTATAAACATTTATAATCTTAATTTTATTTATTTGTCATTTACTGGATAAGAGCTTTCATTTAGCGAAGAATCAGCTAAATCGAAGGGGCAAACTTTTTCGAAAATTTTCATAGGGTAAATAGTCTTAGTCGAATTTCGGAGGGAAATATTACTTTTTGGATTTTAAAACATTTTATAATCTACTCGTAGTCTTTGGATCATTTTGAATCGAAATACACAATCAGTTCCTAAATTCATTGAAAGTACGTCATGATATCACAAAAAGAAGAATTTGGGGCCAATTTTCGAGGTAGCCCCAGGGCCAGAGTATATACATTTTTAATCTTAATTTCATGTACTTGTCATTTACTGGATAAGAGCTTTTATTTAACTAAGTTTCAGCCAAATCGAAGGGGCAAGCTTTTTCGAAAATTTTCAAAGGGTCGAATTTCGGACGGAAATATTATGTTTGGATTTTGATAAATTTTATTAACTTATCGTTATCTTTGGATCATTTTCAATCGAAATATACCATCAGTTCCTAAATCCATTGATATATGGTCTTGCGATCACAAAAAGAAGAATTTGGGTGAAATTTACGAAGTGGCCCCACTGCCAGAGTTTAAACATTTATAACCTTAATTTTATTTATTTGTCATTTACTGGATAAGAGCTTTCATTTAACGAAGTATCAGTCAAATCGATGGGGCAAGCTTTTTCAAAAAATTTCAAAGGGTATAGTCTTAGTCCAATTTCGGAGGGAAATCATATTTTTAGATTTCGATAAATTTTATACTCTTATCGTAATCTTTGGATCATTTTGAATCGAAATACACTATCAGTTCCTAAATTATTGATATTTCGTCTTGCAATCACAAAAAGAAGAATTTAGGGGGCAATTTGCGAAGTGGCCCCAGGGCATGAGTATAAACATTTATAATCCTTATTTCATTTCTTTGTCATTTACTGGATAAGAGCTTTCATTTAACGAAGTTTCAGCCAAATCGAAGGGGCAAGCTTTTTCGAAAATTTTCAAAGGGTATAGTCTTAGTCGAATTTCGGAGGGAAATATTATGTTTGGATTTTAAAACATTTTATAATCTACTCGTAGTCTTTGGATCATTTTGAATCGAAATACACAATTAGTTCCTAAATTCATTGATCAACTCCCGGCAATGAAAGGGTTGTGACCTAGTTTGTGGACGTAGTTTTGCAGGTTTTGAAGTTTTGAAGGTCAACTAGAGGTTGCGACCTAGTTTATGTACTTGGTATTTTCTTTGAACGTCATCTAGACATTGTGACCTTGTTTATGCACTTAGTATTTTCTTTGAACGTCATCTAGAGCCTGTGACCTAGTTTTGAAGGTGATCTAGAGGTTGCGACCTAGTTTATGGTACGGTTTTGGACAGCATTCTACGAAAACAATTTCTTGAAAGTCATCTAGAGGTTGCGACCTAGTTTTGAAGGTGCTCTGGAGGTTGTGACCTAGTTATGGTACAGTTTTGGATGGGATTCTACGAAAAAAATTTCTTGAAAGTCATCTAGAGGTTGCGACCTAGTTTTGAAGGTGCTCTAGTGGTTGTGACCTAGTTTTGGTCTTGGAGATTTCTGGACTTTTTCAAGGCTATTCAAAAACAATTATTTACCAATATTAATTGTTTATTTAAAATAAATAATAAATATTCAACATACAACATTTCAACATCGATAGTCAATTGTAACAATGTAATATATTGAAAAGGAACATGACAATATGCAGATAATTATTCGATCTAGTTTTAGCGGCCAAAAAGCAACCCGGGAAGCCGCACACACCTTCTATCTTCTCCTCGAATCTTGAAAATCAGATGGTCTTGAAAATCTTGATCCGAGAAAATCGTTTAGTAAGTTGAGATCAAACTGAAACAAGAAAATTCAGGAAACTGAATGTAGATCCCCAGCTGACCAACAAACCAATCATCTAAAACAGATGAAAAACCACTAACAATAAAACAATATTAACTTAAACACGCTTGCAACCGAGACAACATTAAAAGTTTTGCATCCTAAACTGGCAAAGAATTCAAGGTTTACATCCTACGATTGGTACACTAAATTTCCCTGACTTATTTATGCTCTGGTGTATGACTCTAACAATGTCAAAATGAAAGAAAATGTTGCGTATTTGGTTAAATAGGAGTTATTAGTAGAGGAGCAAAAGGTATCTCGTGCGCCTTTCGTGGAAGAGTATTGCGGTAAACGGTATTCTGTTACAGCATACCATACGAGTATTTTGCACCTACCTGGCAGATCCTGGCACGCTGCAGAGGGCGCCAGGAGCGTCGTGACGTCATAGACACGTTTTAATTAATTACTTTTGAACGGTTTATGTCACAGAAAATATCAAGAGGACAATTTTATGATGTCATACTAGATGAGAATTTATAACCTATCTGCCACATTCTGGCGGGCTGCAGAGGGCGCCAGGAGCGTCGTGACGTCATATACACGTTTGAACTAATAACGTTTGAACGGTTCATGTCACAGAAAATATGTAGGGTACAATTCTTCTATAAAATACTATACGAGTATTTTGCACCTACCTGGCACATCCTGGCACGCTGAAAAGGGCGCCAGGAGCGTCATGACGTCATAAACACGTTTTAATTAATAACGTTTGAACGGTTCATGTCACAGAAAATGTCAAGGGAACAATTCTATTACGAAATACTATTTTAGTATTTTGCATCTACTTGGCACATCGTGGCACGCTGCAGAGGGCGCCAGGAGCGTCGTGACGTCATACACTTTTTCATTAATAACTTTTGAACGGTTCATATCACAGAAAATATCAAGTAGACAATATTATAGAAAATTTAAATACAAATCGATTGATATGTACCAATAGGGTAATCATGTAATATTAAAGGGAGAAATTGCTAACAAATAATAATAATTAGATGTGTATATGAAATGCAGGGCATCCCTCATCGTAATATCTATTTATTACTATTTCGGAGTTATAATTGTATCACTGTGAAGGACTTAATAATCGTAGTCATCCCAACATACCCATGGGTATCTGTTGTTTAACAATAATAATAATTATTATTATTGTATACTAGTTACTATTCATAGACTGATTAGTAAAACTCACGTTTGCTAGAAGTTCTCTTCATCTTCATCATCGTCGTCTTCATCCTCATCTCCCGTGTTGTCGGTATTCAAGCACTCTTGTTCCTCGTCTTCAGTAGAACAGTCACAAAGCTCGGTGTACCTCATGTTATTTGCTTTGCAGCTGCATCTTGACGCACACCTTGATTTTAAGCAGTTGCATTTAACTAGTTGAATGACGGCAGCCGGTGCAGGTTTGAGGGTTATCATGACTGCCACATACTCGTTGATCTCAAGTAGCCATCCGTAGTCTTCGGGTAATAAGTTGATAGGGTTGGCAGCCTGGTAATTATGCCACACCCAGCATTGATGGTGAGCACCTAGTATGGCTTGGAGATATGCGGCTTTGCTGGGTGGAATCTTTTGGTGGGTGCTTGGCAAGACTTTTTGTGAAACATGCGCCATCGAAGGTCAGACACTGATCTCAGTTTAGTGAATGGACAGTACAGTTTGCAAACAAACTTCTCTAGACCACTTATCACGGAGTCTTTTAGAGCAACAGTTTAACCTAGTTCTTTAAATGCTGAAAATATTTCATAGTCGGATTCTTCCACACACCAGCACTTGTGAGGATCTAGCCAAACTTCTTGTCATGCGCATTGACAACAGTTATAGTGAGTTTTCAGAGGTCCACGTGGTATTTGATAGATATGACATTCCTGTTTCATTAAAATCGGCTACTCGAAAGACTTGCAAGGAGGAAAAGCTGCTGTAGCTTATCGCATTACAGACAACACGCCAATCGGGCACTTGAGCATGTCACAACTACTTGGTCACACCAAAACCAAGTATGAGCGGACAGAATATTTTTCACAGAAGATAATTCGAGCCTCACAGGCCATGGAGCGACAACCAGTTGTCGCATGGAGTAACAAGACTATAAGTACAAAAACACTTCTATCACACTTAAATAGTGAACAGGAAGAAACCGATACTAAAATGTTGCTTCATGCATTAGATGCGACAAAACGAGGAGCTACTCAAATATCTATTTTTTCCCCAGATACAGATGTCCTTATCCTGGTACTGCTACGTTACACCGATCTCTGTAAAAATACTGTGTTCATTACAGGTAAAGGGGAAAATAATAGAAGGATAGCACTTGGGTCACTATACAACACACTTGGGCAAAATCAAGTTTCAGGACTAACTGGATTTCACGCTTTCAGTGGTTCCGACAACACTGGGGGATTTTCAGGAAAGGGGAAGCTTTCGTGCTGGAAAGCTTTCAGAGAATCCGACTATGAAATATTTTCAGCATTTAAAGAACTAGGTTAAACTGTTGCTCTAAAAGACTCCGTGATAAGTGGTCTAGAGAAGTTTGTTTGCAAACTGTACTGTCCATTCACTAAACTGAGATCAGTGTCTGACCTTCGATGGCGCATGTTTCACAAAAAGTCTTGCCAAGCACCCACCAAAAGATTCCACCCAGCAAAGCCGCATATCTCCAAGCCATACTAGGTGCTCACCATCAATGCTGGGTGTGGCATAATTACCAGGTTGCCAACCCTATCAACTTATTACCCGAAGACTACGGATGGCTACTTGAGAGCAACGAGTATGTGGCAGTCATGATAACCCTCAAACCTGCACCGGCTGCCGTCATTCAACTAGTTAAATGCAACTGCTTAAAATCAAGGTGTGCGTCAAGATGCAGCTGCAAAGCAAATAACATGAGGTGCACCGAGCTTTGTGGCTGTTCTACTGAAGACGAGGAACAAGAGTGCTTGAATACCGACAACACGGGAGATGAGGATGAAGACGACGATGATGAAGATGAAGAGAACTTCTAGCAAACGTGAGTTTTACTAATCAGTCTATGAAT
This sequence comes from Isoperla grammatica, assembly GCA_945910005.1. Taxonomy (NCBI): domain Eukaryota; kingdom Metazoa; phylum Arthropoda; class Insecta; order Plecoptera; family Perlodidae; genus Isoperla; species Isoperla grammatica. Next base: position 117,095,895 of record OX246737.1, read on the forward strand.
AGTAACTACAGTGGAGACACCTCGGACAACGAACCAGAATTTCTGGCGAAAACCGGTTCTGAGCGATGACCATATTTTGTACAACCCTTGGGAATGCATCGCATTCATGTCAATATTCAAAGCTAGAAGATCGTTAAATCAGATTGCGGACTGTTGTATTCTGTTAAATACCCCGTGCTCGTTTTATTATTTTTGCTTCTGGTTTTACATCATTTTCAATCATCACAATCGTTTTCTAAATACATTTATGCATATGGTCATCTTTTAATCGTCTTTGTAGTTTGTAGTAGGATTATGAAGAAACATATTATGTAATTCATGTATGCAGTATGCAAATCGTTTGATTCGCATTCATCTAATAATAACGCTACAAGAAAAAATAAAAAAGTTTCAAGCTCGTGGTGTTCTGATCTATATTAAGGAATAAGTTTCCGAAACGTTAATTCAAATAAAACATTAATTTATATTTGGAATTTAGCTTTTACTGTTGTTTGTGTAGCCAATTATGAAATTCTAGGAAATCAGTGAATGGAATGTAGCGCGAACGAGTCGGCCCAACTACCCCCCTAACGAGGGGTTTACAAACCAGGTAAATATAAGCTCGACGCGGTGGATCGACTGGTTCGTTGTCCGAGGTGTCTCCACTTTAGTATACAATAATAATAATTATTATTATTGTTAAACAATTGATACCCATGGGTATGCTGAAATGACTACGATTATTAAGTCCTTCACAGTGATACAATTATAACTCCGAAATAGTAATAAATAGATATTACGATGAGGGATGCCCTGCATTTCATATACACATCTAATTATTATTATTTGTTAGCAATTTCTCCCTTAAATATTACATGATTACCCTATTGGTACATATCAATCGATTTGTATTTAAATTCTCTATGATATTGTCTTCTTGATATTTTCTGTGATATGAACCGTTCAAAAGTTATTAATGAAAAAGTGTATGACGTCACGACGCTCCTGGCGCCCTCTGCAGCGTGCCACGATGTGCCAAGTAGATGCAAAATACTAAAATAGTATTTCGTAATAGAATTGTTCCCTTGACATTTTCTGTGACATGAACCGTTCAAACGTTATTAATTAAAACGTGTTTATGACGTCATGACGCTCCTGGCGCCCTTTTCAGCGTGCCAGGATGTGCCAGGTAGGTGCAAAATACTCGTATAGTATTTTATAGAAGAATTGTACCCTACATATTTTCTGTGACATGAACCGTTCAAACGTTATTAGTTCAAACGTGTATATGACGTCACGACGCTCCTGGCGCCCTCTGCAGCCCGCCAGAATGTGGCAGATAGGTTATAAATTCTCATCTAGTATGACATCATAAAATTGTCCTCGTGATATTTTCTGTGACATAAACCGTTCAAAAGTAATTAATTAAAACGTGTCTATGACGTCACGACGCTCCTGGCGCCCTCTGCAGCGTGCCAGGATCTGCCAGGTAGGTGCAAAATACTCGTATGGTATGCCGTAACAGAATACCGTTTACCGCAATACTCTTTCACGAAAGACGCACGAGAACTTAAATGTTACCTTTTGCTCCTCTACTATATTGTACAGATTTACAAAAAAGGCGATTAAAAGAAGTGTGGAAACTACAGAGGAATAACTTTACTATGCCATACATCAAAGATATATGGATGAATTATAGATAGAAGAATGAGAGTAGAGATAGAACATATGCTGAACGAGGAGCAATATGGGTTCAGATGGGGTTTGAAAACTATATAGACCCGATATTTGTGCTGAGACAAGCTATGGAAAGAAGTTGGGAGTTAGGTAAAAGAATGAGTATGGTGTTCCTGGACATCGAAAAGGCATATGACAGTGTTCCGAGGAAGATAGTGTGGGAAAACCTGAAAAGAAAAGGAGTGGACAAAGGACTGACAGACAAAGTTAGAAGCATGTACAGAGTATGCGAGAGCTGTGTAAAAACACAGTTTGGGAGGTCGGGGTGGTTCCAAATAACACAAGGGCTGAGGCAGGGAAGTGTGTTGTCACTTGTCACCATTGCTGCAAGTAAGTAAGTATTCATTAGTCCGGTAGATTCATACGGGGTACAAATATGGATAGTGATGGATGCCATACACAATAAGGTAAAGATGGAAGAAACTGAAGAGGTGGAGGTTATGCTGTTTGCAGACGACTTCTTTGTGGCATGGTCGGAGAATGAAGAGGCACTGCAGAGATACACGGACAGGTGGAAGAGGCATATTGAAGAGGCAGGCATGAAAATAAGCATAAGCAAGAGTAAGGTGGTAACAATGCCAGGAGAAGGAGACGTAGGGAACTACCATGCAGAGATACGGATTGGAGGTGAAACCCTGGAGGTGGTGGAGAGCTTTGCCTACCTAGGAAGTGAAATAATGTCAAATGGATGGGAAGATAAGAAAGGAAATCAACAACAGGATACAAAAGGCCAGTAACTTCTATCAATGTGTAAAAGGTCTGGTGTGGGACAGGGAAATACCAATACAGGTCAAGGCGACACTGTACAAGACCTATTTCATACCGATCCTCACATATGCGGCAGAAACCTGGAATATGGGGGATAGAGAAGAAAGTCAAATACAGGCGGCGGAGATGCGATTTCTGAGGAGCACGGTGGGAAAGACAAGAAGAGACAGAATTAGAAACACAAAATTAGAGAAATGCTTGGTGTGGAGAAGCTAGGGGACAGAATGGGAAGGACAAGGCTGAGATGGTTTGGACACATGAAACGGATGACGGAAGAGAGGATGCCCAGGAGAATATATGAAAAAAAGATCGAAGAAGAAGATGGGGAAGACCAAGGAAGAGATGGAAGGAAAAGATTGCTGAAGACCTACAGACGAGAGGAGAGAACTGGGAGCAAGTAGAGGAAGTACGATTGTGGGAAAATAGGAAGAGGTGGAAAAATTTGGTTGTGAAACCCAAGCTGACCCTGCCAGAAGCAGGAAATGGCGATGGATGATTATGATGAGTATTGTTCACCGACAGCAGCTCTCAATATAATGTACTTAGTACCACTGACATACACCACCACCACACCAACACATGTAGGCCCTACAACACAGCTTACACTAGGCTACATACCACAGTTCGTATATCAACTAAAAAGACTTAAAATACTAGAATTTGACTACAGATGGCTTTAAAAGAATAAATCAGTTTAAAACTCTGACGATGACTGTAACTCAGGACATTGTTTAAATTTACTTCCATTTTTCTTTTCATATGAATTATAAATTTATAATAGACCAGACCTTCCACATTATTAATTAGTATGTCAATAGCAATTCGGCCTATTGGATTCCTGAATGACAATTTTGATTCTGCAGGAAAAATAGTACATAGGCAGAGGCTAGTACCTAAATGACCTTAGGCCTTAATTAGTAAAAGATGTTATGTTCTTCATATTTTCAATAGATACTAATGGATTTGCACTCTAAGAGCAAAGATTATTTGCATTCATATTTTGACAAAAACTAGGAAGCTATGGGTTAAGTACGTGAAACCACTCAAAATAGCTTTAAGATGTGATGGCTACTTTTAACAGAAGAAGTATCAGTGCATTGGATATATCTTACACATCACAATTATTCTCGTATGAACTGTGGAGTAGACTAAGGGCCGGTCTTACAATCTCCTAATAAGAAAGCATTTGGAGGATTTCAAGGGTTTTGATTGGTGGTTGCCATGGAGAAAACAAGCTTTTCGACAAATAAGTAGTCATGGGACATTGTAAGACTGAACCTGAGTGTGCTAAGTATGCACTTGCCATTCACCAATGACAGATCCAACTTTGATACATATAATCAACACATTGAAAACATACATTTCATCTCAGATTACACCAGAGAACACTTTGGGTAAGAGGAAATAGGGATATGTTCCACTTCCACTAATAAATTCCTACACATGTTTTCAGTGTTGATAATTTCATAGTTTGAAGCGGCCAATTTAGTGCCCACTCCATTATCTTAACCAGCATGCAAAGCTTCCAAATGAGATGGAAATAATAATGGAATGAGCATTTTTGAAAGAGAGTAGGCCTACTACATTTTGTGCATCGACTTACACACGTGTTGAAATTACAATCGAAGCAGCGACACGAAAAAGCTGTCTCAACGTCGATGGATAATCTCGAGCCGGCCAATGATCTTGACACGATCCTGAAATGCGAACAGTTACATAAATACAAATATAGACAGACACAATGTACCAGTACACAATAAGTGTTGTGTTCAGAAATTAAGTTGGTTTTAATCCCTCGGTCCAGTCAGGTTGCTAGGACTTTGCCTATCAGTTTATCTAGTGATCAAGATGACTTCCTAGTTGGCTATAAGGTCTCAGTTCAATGATTCCCTTTTCATAAATATAACCCATTGTTTTTTATCACAACTTATCTTCTAGTTCAGTCAGCTGTTGTTCTTCTGTCATAAGTCATTACATTCACTCCCCATGGATCAAGTTTATTAGGACCATGTTCCTACTTTCTAGTTCCAATTGCCAATTAGTAAATTAATACTATACTGTTATAGGCCTAGATGTTGTGTAATGTAATGTATGTGTCATGCAAGGCCCCAGTGTTGTTTACACTCAGCAACCTGTGCAACAGCTGCTCTGTGATGTCATCACTGGGCCAGTGATGTCATTCTGTAATCTGTACTGTACTGACTGTGTCAGTCTTCTTCATGTGAGCTTCTAATAAACATAAACAACTTTTGTCACTTTTTGCTTTGATCCTGGACTCAACTATGTGCCCTAATCTAATCTAATGTAATCTAATCTAATGTCTAATGTGTATCTAATGTATCTTATCTCATTTTATTCTTAGTATCAACTGGTTTAACCTTCCTGTAATCATAGGCTACTCAAATGCTTACCTTTTAAAGGCTTATATTTAAATGCCTGCCTAGAATTAGAATTAGAATTAATATTTCGATATAAGCATCTTGACGAAACCAATATTTGTATCTTGTACAAGTCGAATGGTGAATAAATATTATTATTATTATTATTATTATTATACTTTGTCATATTAAATTATCGGGCACGTGCTTTCCCACCAGTAGGCTACCCACACTTCCTTGAACTAAAACAGAAATGAGAAAGGTTATGAAAGTAGGTGCCAATCGGCTGGAATGGTATATTAAGTGAGGAAAGGATCCAACAGCTTACCTTCGTGTAGTAAGATGACGGATTTGCGAGTTTGAAGTACACATGAAGACATAATACAAAATATAACGAGACGTTTCGACCGAGGTCTTGCTCACTCGAGAGGCCTATGTACAATATTTACAAGGCGCTGTTGGGGGGTGTGGCGGCAGGGAGGTGAGAGGGGGAGAGGGCTATCACTAACGGATGTTTAGGTTGGGAGCCAACCTAGATTTAGTGATCCACTGGTGGGCCAACTCCCACCGTCTTAGTTCGCCTGGGTTGCAGCTGGCTGGGAGGGATTTTATCACTCTGGTGTTGAAACATCCATTGAATGCCAGGTTATGGGATGCCGCATGTTGAGCCACCGGTTTGTCCATGGTCAGGTTTTTAGTGTCTTGCCTGTGCCCGTTCATCCGTGACCTAAGCGAGTTCTTAGTTAGGCCAACATATTCGGCAGGGCAGTGGTTGCAGTTCAGTTGGTAGACTACATTGGTGGTTTGGCAGGTGTTGTGTTGCCTTATTGGGTATGTCTTGCCGGTGGCCTGGGCACTGAACGTGGTGGAAGGTTGATGAATTGGGCACGTCAAGCAACCGTTACCTCCTTGGCAAGGGTAGGAACCTGCTGGTTCATTTTCAGGAGCATCCCTGATGCGGCAGTCTCTCCTGACCACTAGGTCCGCAATGTTCGGGGGGCGTCTGAAGGCTACTCTAGGCAAGGATTTTACCAGATCTTGGGTCTTAGTGGAGGATGTTAAAATGTGAAGGCCACTTTTCATTATACCATTGAGTGCCTGTAGTCCTGGGTGCCACTGTGTGACTAGAGGTATAACATCATTGGGCGGCGGGATGGCCTGCCTCGCCGGTCTATTGATGCGTTGTTGGACGGTGGTCTTGTCGTAGCCTCGAGCCACAAAGGCGTTGGTAATGCGTTCGCAATACTTGGCAAGATCATTACCATCTGAGCAGATACGTTGGCCTCTCACTGCTAGGGAGTAGGGTAGTGCTCGTTTGGTATATGTAGGGTGACAGCTGTCGTGATGAAGGTACAGCTGCTTGTTGGTGGGTTTGAAGTGAACATCAGTCCTCAGCCGGCCCGATTCTAAATAGACATCCACATCAAGGAATGCGACGTGCAATGATGACGATTCCCAAGTGAAGCGTAACACACTGGCATTGTTGAGGTCCGTGAGGAAGACGTCTAGTAGTGCTTGGCCGTGGGGCCATACCATAAAGATGTCATCAATAAAACGGAAGAAACACAAGGGCAGATGGTCACGGGTTGCTAGGAACTGCTTCTCTAGTTTGCCCATGAAGAGGTTGGCATACGAGGGGGCCATTCTGGTGCCCATGGCTGTGCCTTTCGTTTGCAGGTAGTGGCGCTCCATGAACCGAAAGTTGTTGAGGCGGAGGACCATGTGCGCAAGTTCTGTGAGAAACGGGGCGTCTGGTTTGGTGCCGGGTGGCCGGGTTCTAAGGAAGTGTTCTAGGGCGGCTAATCCCTGTGTGGTCGGGATATTAGTGTATAATGACGTGACATCAATGGTGACCAATAGCGAGCCTGGTGGTAGTGGCGTGTCGAGTTGGTGGAGTTTCTCGAGGAAGTCGTAAGTGTCCTTGATGTGCGAGTCAAGGTTGGCAACAAGCGGCTGGAGATGGTAGTCAACAAAAGCGGAAATCCTCTCAGTTGGTGAACTATAACTGGAGACTATGGGTCGGCCTGGATTCCCTTGTTTGTGGATCTTCGGAAGCAAGTAGAATACAGGTGTCCGTATGGTATCCGGTGTGAGGGCTTTGATTGTCTTGTCGTTAAGGCCTTGATGTGTTACGTGGGTGGTTAGGAAGTCGGAGACTTTCTTGAGGTGCAAGTTGGTAGGGTCCTCCTTGAGCAGTCGGTAGGTTGTAGTATCAGACAGTTGCCGGTCAGCCTCAGTGATATAAGCTGCGACATCCTGGACGACGATCGTGGAGCCTTTGTCCGCTGGAGTGATGATGATCTCCCTGTTGTTACGTAAGGAGTTGATGGCTTTGCGATGCGTAGGCGTGAGGCTAGTGCTGGTGGGTAGCCTATCTGCAAAGTCCGGGGAGGATACTTTGGCTAGAAGGTGATGAGTGAAAACTTCAAGCGGGTGATCAGGTGGTAGGGGGTCTGGCTCCCAGTCCGATTTAGGCCTAAATTTGGTTAAAGCAGGGTCTAGAGTTTGTTGTCTTTTGGCTGTGAAAGGGTTTTCCTTGAAATGGTGTTTTATTTTTAAATTCCGGGTGAAAGCTATGGTATCCTTTACCAAAGCAAAATGGTCAAACTTGGGGGTGGGGACAAAGGTTAGGCCTTTGGAAAGAACATCCTTTTCGTCGTTCGTGAGGTCGTGTTTGGACAAGTTGAGGATGGCATCATTGTTTGTATCCTCTTCAGGGCGAGGCTTGTCCACTTGGGGTAGGCTTAGTTTGGTTGGAAGTTTGGGTGGGCCAGGCTTAGGAATCCCAAGTTGTAAAATGTCCGCCAAACAAGGTGACACGCCTATGAGGGGCGGGGCTGGACTCTTGAGCGTGGCTAGTCCCGTCGGTAGTTGAAAGTCACAGGCGAGATAATATAACATGAGTTTTGAAAGTTTAGCGAGATGGTTCGACGCATTACGAGATAAAATAGTTCCAGCTCAGCTGCAACCCAGGCGAACTAAGACGGTGGGAGTTGGCCCACCAGTGGATCACTAAATCTAGGTTGGCTCCCAACCTAAACATCCGTTAGTGATAGCCCTCTCCCCCTCTCACCTCCCTGCCGCCACACCCCCCAACAGCGCCTTGTAAATATTGTACATATATATATATATTTTAGTCTAGTTTATTATAGTTGTTTAGTTGACTAGAGTAGTTGCAGTAGCCATTCTTCTCTCGAGTGAGCAAGACCTCGGTCGAAACGTCTCGTTATATTTTGTATTATGTCTTCATGTGTACTTCAAACTCGCAAATCCGTCATCTTACTACACGAAGGTAAGCTGTTGGATCCTTTCCTCACTTAATATACAGAAATGAGAAAATGTGTCCATTGATTTTATTTTTTTTTTACTCCAATTTGTAATTTGTTTTTGTATTTTTGTACCTACTTGACACGAGTATTGAGTCTAGTCGTAAGTGCCTTAAACTTATTCTGGGTTGTGCCCTACAGACAGAGCTTTATTAATTGAATTGATGTTAATTCATGAAAACCACCTTACCTATCATTTCCATGGGAAGAAACCGACCAATCCCGTGCCAGCCATGCGTGGCAGGCCAACAACTTAGGCTGTGAGGAAGAAATACAACGCACATGCACAGTACACATGTGTGGACACAAAGAGCAAAAAGAACTTCATGGAAGTATGATTCTCTTTTGGGTGGATCAGAGGGTTATTATCATTTATCAGTCCTTTTCTGCCTCAATTCTTGAGGTTAACGTACTTTTCGATACTTAACGGGGTCGTAGTAAATCACATTAGGGCTATACTTACGCAATATATATTAGAATATGAAACATTATTAAAGAATATTAGAACATTAAATTAGACCTGAAGGCTGAGAACAAAAGTTTCCTTGAATTTACTTTACTTTTCAATATTTTCAACAGCCAACAACAGCAAAAATTTTCAACAGCCTAGACCACAACACATTAGGAATACAGAATCTACCCCATCCTTTAAAAACAAACTCAAATCTTTCCTATTAGAAAAGTCCCTCTACTCCTTAGATGAGTTCCTCCAACCACCATGACATGTATTGTTAATATTATTGGAAATATCATTATGATAAATTTAATTTAAGACTTCTATATTGTTAAATGTATGTTGACCAGTTATTATTTGTATTATTAACCCTGTTAAAATGTATTATTATATTATAGAACTTAATTTTAGTAATGACGATGTCCATATATAATACATATCAACGGAATAATAAAATGAAATGAAATGAAATGAAATTGCTATGTAGGCAACACCTGACAAAATCCATATTTGAACCCTGTACGAATCTAAGGATGAATAAACAAGTACAGTATTACATCTGCATAAACAAGGGTATATTTTATTTGTCATGACATTCGTCACTATATGTATTATCCTATTATATTAATTAATTGAAACACTACATTATTTATTATTGCATATAAGGCTTATTTAGTGGTAGTACATTCATATTGTCACTCAAATTATGAGCAAAATGCTAATCTGACAAAATGTCGCCAAAATCTTCCAAATCCCAATCGTTTGACATTAAACCAGTTTTCACAACATTTTTCTGTCTAGGTACTGGTACCGGTACCTCTGTATCGGAAGCGAGGGCATTTCGGGATTGGTTGAAATCACTTTGGTTAGTCCGAGTAAGATATGTAGAAGCTTTAGAAACATCACTTTTTCCTGCACTTTGTTGAGTAGATAAAGTTTGAGGCAAAGATAAATCCGACGCGTACTGCTGACTGTTGCTAGACGTGTCATGAGGCATCGCTTCGACACCACCGGGCGGTTTTGTTCGCGTACGATTCAACTGCAATAAAATATTACAACATGATAAGTGATACTATTACAGTCATATGTAAGGATCACAACAAGTTATCGAGCGAGAAGAGAAGCATGGTACCTCAAGTTGCTGTTCAATATCGATTCCAAAAATGACGAATGAAGTTTTCCAACATAATTTAACAAACTTAAACATAGCCTAATAATAATAGTCAAAATATTAGAAATATACTTGGCCCGAGACAACCTTACACATGCTTTCATCATATAATCGGATTCGTGAACAACGGACGAGCTTCAGTTTTTGAATACCGATCACTAAGTAGCCACGAACCACTCGTCTATGACAAAGCCAGTTACAATCCGTCATCTGTGACAAAGCATTTGTAGGCCTACGATTGTCTCGGGGCAAGTATTATTATAATTATAATTAATGAGCATCATAATAATAAAATAGTAACAATGATCACATTAAACATTGATCCTAGTCTCACCTGGTGCTCAATGTCCCGAGATATCTGAGCTATTTTATCACTTTGCTTGGTGCTAAGGTTGATATGTTCATTGCTTTTTGACGGTTGATCAATTTCATATTCATCACTGAAACATTAAATTGATGCACACAGTTATAAATAATCCATAAGTGCAAACTCTGTTGATCCAAACTACGCCAATGATAAGTCTTGAACATACCTTGACGGTTCCCAATCACTATGCGATTCTTCGGAGGGCTTTGCTAAAACCGGTTGCGTAGCTTCGTCGGTGAACTGGACAGATTTACGAGCATTCTTCAGCGATGAATCCCATGTTTGTTCCTTGTCTGTATCCTGATCGGTGAAGAGAACTCGTTTCTTTGTCAAGCTTCCTGTAGACAAAGCACTTTTCAAGGCACTCTTTGACAATTCTCGGTGACTCAACGTTCGATGTAGAAAATCTTGACTCTTTGACATTTGACTTGATAACCTCGTACTTTCAGGACTGTCTTGGCGAATGGTTGTAACATCTGTATTGGCTTGCGAGATTTTAATTTGGGTATCAGGTGGTGTGTGTATTTCTGGCCATAATGTCTGTACTTTGTCATAGTTTTGACTTGGCAAATTATTGGCTGCTTCATCAGAATCTTTACTCTCATCTGTAGAAGACGGAGTTTTGTTTTTTAAACGTGTCTGTTCCAGTTTCAATGGAGTTGACGTGGTAATTGGGTTAAGATTTTCCTTTTCTCTGAAGTTGAGATGCATTCTACTATGCGTAAGTTGTTGTAAATTCTTTCTCCTTTGGCTCTTCTGTGCCACTCTTTTATTCGGGAATAATTTCGATGATGGTTGATCTGCTTTTCGGTCTTGCTTTGTTCGCTCGAATATACCAAACGCTTTACGTTTGACACTGCCAACCACCTTGTCAAAGCGTTTCATCTTTTGAGAAGGAGTGCTTTGGGTTAGACGTAAGTGTTTTTTATCCCCGGAACCACCACTCTCAAGGTGTACTGATGTTCCCAAACGCTTTTCCATATTATTCACTAACTGTTGTTTAACTTTAAAGAACGATGGATACTTCTGAAAGAAAGCAAGAATGTAAACATCAGCATGTCCTACATATAACTAACTACGTACTGTAGTTATTAAGCGAGCGAAGCGAGCGTTTCCACTTGACTCTTATGGCACTTCGTTCTGTTTTTTTTTTTTTTTTTTTTTTTATGTCCGTCGATAGCGGTCGAACGAAAAGTCCGATCAACTTGAAATTTGGACCATCCACAAGCCTCGATGTGGATTGAAGGTGTATAGTTTTGAGGCAAAATCGTTCGAAAAGTTACAAAGTTACACCATAGTTACTGCAAAATATTTTTCTGAAACAAAATGGCGGCAAAATGTGAGATAGCCAGATTTTTCTACAGATTTTTCCAGTCACGAATATGTTACTGTAATGGCGATTTGATAAGTATTGGCAAAGTTACACGAAAGTTACTCGAAAATATTTTTCTAAAACGCAGTAACGGCAAAATGTGAGGTGGCTATCTTATAGTAAAGTTTTGTCCAGTCACGAATATACTAATGTAAACGCGATCCGATACGTATTAGAGGCAGAAATTACATTTCTATTGCTGTCAATAACTGTTAGTAACGGTGGCGGACCGCGGCGAAAACAAGACACCGAAAATTCTTAGCAACGCACACTGCATGACGTCCAACAATGTCGGGAAGTATAATAGCTATGGTAATTAGAAAAATTTTTGCAATGCGCATCCTTGAATTGTTGTTAATTGTTGTTTTTATTATCTTTGAGATCTTTTCGCCAGAACGTTCGTAGATATGGACGCGCTCGCTTATCAACGCGTCAAACAGAGCGTTTTTCTAGTAAATAACAATTACCACTTACCAGTATATACACTGTCTTTGTGAAGCTACAGACTACCAGATTATGTACTATTTGATAATGCTCACTTTCTACCTTGTTGTTAATTTTGTAGCTCATAGGTTCTAACTATTTTATGAAACCTACTTTTTTTGCATACAAAAATAGTAAATGCACTTAGGGTCAAATGCATAGTCGTTCCTCACGTGCTCCTCAACTCAGTCTTTCCTCAGACTTGCCCCAATCACCAATCACAGAGCAGCATTGTCATGTGGACTTCTCTGTGATGATCGGTGATTGGGGCAAGTCTGAGGAAAGACTGAGTTGAGGAGCACGTGAGGAACAACTATGCATTTGACCCTCAAACCTATTCCAAATTTCTCGAAGTGCAGCAAAAAGTGTAGAAAAATTACATTGTATTGTACTACAATAAAGATGGTTGATTCAGTGATTGATTGATTGATTGGGAGCTAATCTCTTCTGACAAATTAATAATACAGTGTTATTGCGAGGGTTTGACAAAAGTCGGTGGTTCACTGAGGGGAGAACAGGGAGCTAGAATGTATGGAGAAAGAAATATAATGACAAGTAAGAAGCAGTGGAATAATTAAGCTATCATTCACTAGGTAGGTAGAGAAGAAAAAAACATTGATTGATAGATGATTGAAGACTAGTAGGTCTAAATGGATGAACATTTGACACATTATTTATTGATGTTATTGTTTATGTATGGGTACCCAGGTGACATGGGAGAGTTCTTAGGAACAAAGGACAAATCTCCAGCTGTTGGAGATAACATTTCTTTCATCATTAGAGAGGGTTCAAAAAGGAGTAATTATTAAATATTTAGTAAAATTTGGTCAATTACCTTTGCAGTGATAGTCTGGTGATGCTTAAGGGTTTCCATGTTGTGTTTGTAGGTTGCTTGTGGGATGCCCTTCCACTCTGGGTCAATCCCAAACTCGCGTAGTCTCTCATCAAATTGCTGTTTTATGTCAAGTTTGAACTCTTCTAGAACTTGTGGATTCTTAGCCAATGCTTTCTCTAAACTAAATAAAGAATAACACAACAATGATGGCTGTTTATAAAGGTAGAGCTAATCACACAGTATCACCATAGATATAAATGTTGTTACCAAGATATGTAACTGAATGGAGGTCCCAGGACCTATGCTTGTTCCTCGATGCCGGCCATATTGTATGATTGCCTGTTTGTTTACATTTAAACATGTGTGTTTTTCAATGTGTTATCTATCGCCTGGTGTATGTCATTGATATTGATGGCTATAAAAGAAAGTACGCGAGTATCTGTTTACCCATTGAACATAAAGTAGTCATTTCAGCATCGAAAATAGTAATTTCTAAATATACAATATGGCGACGTTCCGAGAATAATCCATTGTTGAAATCTCAAAGAGAATCAGTTTTGGTACGTCCAGATAGCAGTGAGTTACGTATCTTGGTAACAATATTTAGATCTATGGTATCACACTGCAAACATGAGTAGCAAGAATAGAGCATGTAACAAAGCTATCATTGACTTCATATTTGTATTATTTATTAATTAAACCTATGTATTGTAATTCTGATAGATTGTTTGGTTAATTGTATGAAGGAAGAGGCTTATGGACTATCACTAGTCTCATATAATTTCATACGTGTTTATAATAATGATAATTGTGTATGTTTTTAATGTATTGACAAGTCCCACAGTGGTAATTGTGTGATATTTCTTCTTGCAATGTACTGCTCAGATGAATGCAAAATAAATAAATAAAAAAAATCTAGTTTCCGATTCATGATTCTCAATTCCTAGCCATGCTAATACTGGATGTTTTATTTTATTATACATATCCACAGTAACTGAACTGTCTGTGTAAGAATACATAGACTAGGCCTAGAGTAGAACATTATGGTGAGCGACAACCAGAAATGAAAAACTCCAACCCCACTTGTCATTGAACCCAGATCTCCCACTTGTCACATGAGCACCTTGATGACCATTAAGACTAGCAAGTTGGAGACCTGGGTTCAATTCCCAGTGTAGTGTCTGGTTTTTACTTTTTTCTAGGCAAATAGTTTCACCGATTTTCAGAAAATTTCTCATTTCATAACTCCTAGTCCTTTCAAGTTTCAAATGAATTGTATACCTTGTCCTATACTAGGCCAAAGAGCCTACTTACCTTTTCACCGAGTGTAACGCCAGCTCATTAGAAGTTCGTCGAGTCAATGACTCATCTGTATCTGTTCGCTCCGATTCGTCCAGAGTATTTTCCTCCTCGTCTTCTTCAACCAAATTGTCATCAAAATCTTCTTTATCAAGATGTTTCGAGTTGTGTCTTTTACTTTGGTCCACATGCTGGACTTCTCTAGTTACCGCAACTTTATTCCAACCATCATAATTTGATGTTTTGGGAGGTTTTGCTGAACTTTGTACACGTCGAATTTCATCAAACTTTGGTTGCTGATTTGCAGAAGGAGAACTTGCCGATTTTTTGGGTGGACTTTGTGCTATTGATGAATCTGGATCATCATCTTCAGTACTTGCTACGAAATCATCTACGTAGTCGCTCTTCGACTGTTTGTTAGCGACATACTCTGGCTCATCATTTACAGTGTGGTTTTGCTGTTCAGCGGACTTTTTAACTGGAAAATAGTGAACATCTGTGTATTCAACATCTTCATTACTTTCAGTTGAGTCAGAACTACTTGCGGTGAGCACGTCCCTACGTTCTGGTGTCACTGAATTGTTAGTTGATGACTGAGTAATGCTGTCCTGTCGTATAACTCTTGGCTCCCTGGGCACTTGGTCAACGCCAACATTTGACGCTTGTGTTTGTGATGGCGTTCTAGATACAAAGGACTCAGGTAAAATAACTGTTTCTATTTCTGGTTGTTCAACAGCTGCAGATTTTATATCTACTGTTTCTGGTTTAGTCCCAATTTCAGGTGCTTGTTCTAGATCCAAATTATCTGGAGGCTGAGGTAACGTATTCTGTTGTTTTAAAGCACGATTGCGAAATGCTGCTCGTGAACTACTGTTATTACCAGCAAGTTTGTTACTCTTTAAATGAGGTGCTTCATTTTCAGTATTGAGTTTTGAATCCACATTAGCTGTTTTTGAATTAGTACATAATTGCTGAACCTGCTTTTCTTGAATCTTCAGCATCTCCTCTTGTTTTGCTGTCCTCATTATTAGCTCCTCGATCTTATTTTCATAGTCAACAGTAATTTTACTCTCTGAAAGAAAAGAATAATTTATGATTGGATGATTGTAGCAAGGTTATACTAGGGTCTATGAGTAAATCAAAAACATATAAATATTATCGAAAAAACATGAGATTCAGTAGGGCAGAAGGTCAAATACCTTTTGCCGGGAATGTGTGTTGACATCCTGTTTAAAGTAATGCAAGCATAGGCCTATAGGCACTGAGTTTGGCCACTGAGCGCGCTAGTGAAACCGAATGAAGTGCTCAAGTGGCAATGTCACGCAGAGGATTCATCAACGTTCAACAGATTATGTGTTAAGTTAACAATAAAGCACTAAATGGCATCTTTTTGTTGTGGATTATATCTTGAACTGAGATAGAGGGTAATTCTCTACGTGGGCTCAACTGTAAATACGTTGACTTGATTGATTTGTTAATTTTGGGCTAATGAAAGCCTGTACGTAAGCTTTATCATAATTTAGTACTAGTACACATCTCACAGACTAAGCAACACTGCAACAAGTATTAATCCTATTGAACAATTTAATAGTAATGAGGATTTACTTCCTGCATACATAGAGCAGTAGGCTAATGCATAAAACTGAAAATTGGCTACGAAGTACGAAATTGGAAAGTATGTTATGCTATGACTACGTAGGGTACTATGGTAATAACATGAGTAATACAAATTACTGTACAAACCATTTTTGTTCATTGAAGTCTTAATTTCTTCCATTTGTTTAGCATATTTATCTTCCAGAGCATTTAATCTTGATTTCCAGAAGTTTTCTTGAGCTTCCAACTGTCCGCTCAGTAGGCTTACATCTGTTGTGGGAGAGGACAGTACCATTGGCGCGACCTAATATAGAAAAGACAAACAATTGGAATGACGGAATGGTTGACATACACTGAGCAGCAAGATTCACTTTAAGAAAGAAGTTACCACGTAAACATAAATTACCTTCTGAGTGATTTGTTCTTGAAGCATCTTTATTTCAAGCTCTTGCTTCAGAATCTTGGCCATTAGCTCCTGGTGGATCTTTGTATCTGGTTTTGTATCCTTCAATTTCTATAAACACATCAAATGAAGAAGCAACACCTGAATATAGCCATGGGTGTAAATTGTACAAACTCAAAATACATGCAGTTAATTATATCTTAAATGAAATCTAAATTATAAGCCTCGGCAAATTCTTTATTCATTATTTAATTTAATTAAAGTAAAAACTGAGAAGTGCGCTAACTGTATTGTTTTTAAATGATGTCACCCTCAACTTAAAATATTTCCACCAGGTGTCTGCAGTGCTAATTTGCAGAGACCAATTTTTACCTAGTAGAAACCGGAACTTTTTCAAGAATAATGTTGCACGTATTGTCTCCAAGCTAACATTTATGACTGTCAATACAGTTGCCTTCCCAACTCATCCATGCATTTTCTTGGTTCATTGTAAAATGCTAAGGTTGGCACCACAGTAGGCCTATCAAGTGCTGCCATCTCCAACACAGACTAAGGGCCAAATGCATAGTCGTTCCTTACGTGCTCCTCAACTCAGCCTTTCCTCAGACTCGCCCAACCACCAATCACAAAGCAGCATTGCCATGTGGACTGCTCTGTGATTGGTGGTTGGGCGAGTCTGAGGAAAGGCTGAGTTGAGGAGCACGTGAGGAACGACTATGCATTTGACCCTAAGGCCACCAGGCTGAATTTGGCCCGAAACATTTTCTCCTTTGTACTATAGATAGGTTTATTCACACCGTATTTACCCGAATTGAAGACGACCTCGAATTTAAGACGACCCCCTATTTTCTAGAATTTTAAACTGCAAAAAATCATATTCATATGCATAATTTGTACACGCAAATTTAAGACGACCTCCGATATATTTAAGCGAGCGAAGCGAGCGTCTCCACAAGACTCTTATGGCACTTCGTTCTGTTTTTTTTTTTTATGTCCCTCGATAGCGGTCGAACGGAAAGTCTGATCAACTTGAAATTTGGACCATCTACAAGCCTCGATGTGGATTGAAGGTGTATAGTTTTGAGGCAAAATCGTTAGAAAAGTTACAAAGTTACACCATAGTTACTGCAAAATATTCTTCTGAAACAAAATAGCGGCAAAATGTGAGATAGCCATATTTTTTTAAAGCTTTTTTCGGTCCCGAATATGTTCATTTTATGGCTTTCTGATAAATATTGGCAAAGTTACACAAAAGTTACTCGAAAATATTTTTCTGAAACACAGTAACAGCAAAATGTGAGGTGGTTATCTTGTAGTAAATTTTCGTCCGGTCACGAATATACTAATTTAAACGCGATCGGATACGTATTAGAGGCAGAAATTACATTTCTATTGCTGTCAATAACTGTTAGTAATGGTGGTGGACCGCGGCGAAAACATGACAACGAAAATTCTTAGCAACGCACATTGCACTGCATTCAACAATATCAGGAATCATAATAGCTAAGGAAATTAGAAAAAAATTTGCAATGTGCATTCTTGAATTTTTGTTAATTGTTGTTTAGCTTTGAGATCTTTTCGCCAGAACGTTCGTAGATAAGGACGCACTCGCTTATCAACGCGTCAAACAGAGCGTTTTCCTAGTAACTAGACAAAATGGAAATATAGTCTTAGATTCAGGTAACTACGGTATTTCGGTTACTTACTTCAAACTGCAAACGCAGTTACTACCTAGATATGCTGTTGGGTTCTATAACATTCCTTACACAGTAGGCTACATACCAAGCTATTTGACATTTCCTATTATCTAATATTTACTAAGAATATATATAGTTACATAATTTACCTGTATTTCACTGTGAAAGGTATTTGTCATAGAAGTTATTTCCTCGACATATTTTTTATTTAACTTTTCCAACATTTCGTCAAATTTGGCATCCTTGCCAAACGCTTGCATATTTTTTAGTTTGTCATTTTGTAACAACCTATCTGTGTTATTCAATCTCTCTTTCAGCTGTATTATTTCTAGATGAAGTATTTCATTTTCGGCTTTATTTACTTCTGGCGGCTTGGTCACCATTGTTGTTGTTATTGATGCTACCGAATGTCGGCGTAATAGGTGTGACGACAGGTAGCTGCTATTAGAAAACGTTTTCGCACAGTGTGCACACTGGAAAGAAGTTCAATGTATAGCAGTGGTAAAATAATGTGCATACAATGTGGTGGAAGGTAGAAATGATTGAAACCTTTATTTAAATTAAATAATAGGCGAGAAAGTTGGAGTCCTCCTTAAAAAAAAAGTGTATACAAGTACACTGTAATAGTGACTTCTAAAACTTGAGATAAACATAGGCTTACTGTTATGAGGATTTAAGCATTAGGTACCCCTAGTTAAAAATAATAAATACACAGTAGGCCTACATCTGTTACATTATGATAATGAGTCATGCTCATACATATAAATTGCTTTTGCAACAAATGTGATTTTGTGTCCAATTGACAGCAGATTGTAAGTGCCCTCCTTTGCCTTGAAATCTGATTGAAGTTGATGAAATACTTTTAACAGTTAAACAAAAATCAGCATACCTAAACCCTAAACAGCAATAGGCCTAATAGATCAAGTAATACCAGACAAATTTAATTAGTTGCATTGTAATTTACTTCGGCCCCACTGCCCCACAATAGCACAAGCCTCAATTGAGGAGGTTGTGACATCACATGCGGACAAACAATGTGTTGCTAGGCAACTGCATCGTCGTATCTCTCTTTGATTGGTGCCTATTCAATGTTTGTCCGAAACAAAACACGGCTACACGGCTATTTTTAGAATTGAGTCTTGTGCTATTGTAACAAACAGTTATATATTAATAAATATATCTCAAACTTATTAAATCCATTTAAATTTAGTTATACTTATTTATCAATTTTTTCAATCTCAAGAAATAGTCCTCCCAACGAAACTATTCTCATGCTTTCATCACAGGCCATGTCCAGAATGGCAACTTAACTTGTCATTCCTCCGTGTGCTTGATGAAAGATTGTTTCGGATTGTTCTCAGTACATGAGTTGGCCAACTTGTCCGATGTTGATAAATGAATTCTCTCATTTGTGTAAGTTACTATTAACAATATTGTACAATGAATATTTTTAAATATTAAATAGGCCTACAAATAAAAGTTTGTCTTTGTAGTAAAAAAAACAATAAGTCATGTTCGAAGAGAAGTGATAGTTGAAAATAGATCCCGGGAACCCAGCCATTCACAGCTTTCGATACCAAGAAATGGCGGAAACGCCGGTGTTTAAACGACTTTATTTCATAAAACTAAAGTAGGACGGACTATACCTTTACAGTTTAGACCTACATCTAGAACACAGCGGAATATTAGAATAAATACTTGCTGCGAGTAGTTACTCTTTGGATCTACTCAGTAAAGTGTGAATTTTTATACACTTTGACAGGCTTTCAATAAAATGTTGCTCACAGCTTGCTGGATTTTGATAGTTCCTGTGAACTTCTTCGAATTCTCGAACTCTCATTGGCTACACAACAAGGTTTTTAGTGATCTCCGCTAGACGAAGATCAAGTAGACCTTGGCTACACAATAACGATTTCAACGTTAGCGATCAAAGTTACATGATTGCAGTGCAGGAGCTGCTAATTTCGTCGTGCGCCATCTTAGTATTCGGCATTTGTGCACGCATGAACACAGGCAGTAAACCGTCCACGGAAGTTTACTTTGAGGCCTCAGGGGTTATGACGAAAGCATCAGAATACATTCGTTGGGAGGACTATACTAAACTACTACTACTATAAACAAATCTTAATTTTGTGTTGATTTATATTAAGATTTTAAATTACCCTTGAACAGCCTTTCCTGTTAATAGGTAAACTTACTTTAAAGTACGGGGCTGTTTCATTAACAGGATTGTATGCCTCATGTGGTTTTTCTTTGATTTTTTTCTTGAGACATTTTATATCATCTTCTCGCTTCTTTATTACTTCCTTCAACTTTTCAATATCCTGAAGCACATTGAAAACACACAAAACATAAATAAATGAGACGTTTTGATGCAAGGTTCTTGATCACTCAGGAGAAGGTTACTGACTACACTTATCCAACATTACTAACATTCAAAGACATGTTAGTAAACATAATACGTAGAATAGTAATGATCAAACAGCACATGATACAATACAATACATTAATTACTGTGCAGTATTATAATACTGCACAGAATTTTTGGGCCCGGAGAGCTTATCCCGGGACACCGTGCCAAACGATCAAACGACGTTTATTATTGTTCTCTTGCAAGAGTTTGGTACGTTGTGGGTGAAGAAGTCGCACGTCCGGTCTACTACAACGACCTACAAGTCAGGACCACGTACCTCCCGGACTGGTGGCAGGAGGCCCCAGAGCGAAGACGACTATCACAAACGCCACTGGCTATCATCATGCTGCTTCAACATGTTCAGAATGACGCCCATAGAGGCAAACGAGATGCTACCGCTGTAGGCCAGGGAGGCAAACCTCATTCTTTGAGATGCAACCCTGTGCCCAGCAGCCGCCCTAAAATTCTTTACTGGAATGCTGGAGGCATATCCAAGACAAAATTTGCTGAGTTCCTTTTATCAATTGACAAAGAAAAGACTGACATCTACTGCATTTCAGAAGCAGGACAACATGCCCAGACAGGACATCAAGGCCTAAAAGACCTAAAGGCACCTGGCTATACGCTCCACGTGCTAGAAGCAAAACGCCCCAAGAAGAAAATTGCTTGCGGCCTGATTATTGGCGTTAAAAACAGCCTTGTGTCCAATTTTAAGGTGGTCCACACGATGGGGGAGCAGACCGATTTGATCGAGATTGCCTGCATCGAGGTTTGGATGGGAGGCAAGAAGACTACAATCTACATGATTTATAACCCGCCCAATAATATACCTGAGGCGCTCGAGACCCTGCTCATCACCCACAACACAATCATCCTCGGAGACTTCAATGCGCCAAACAAAGATTGGAACTACACCAGCACAACCAAAGTTGGACAACTGGTTGAGGAGTTCACGGCCGCCAACTCGCTACTATTGCTCGACCCTGAGGATGACCCGTGGACCAACCTGACTACCAATGGTATCAAGTCGCGTCCAGACTTGGCCTTCCTGCATCAGAATCTTGTACACCAGTACGCACAGGAAAACCTTGACTGCCCCTCCGGACTTGGCCATAAGATTCTTAAGCTATCTCCAACCAACCAGACACACCAGAGGCCTCTGCCTCTCCTCAAATGGAACTTTAAGAAGGCTAAATGGGACATTTTCACAAACGACCTGGAAATGCTCTCAGAGCAAACCAAAATGACTGGCAACACAAATAAGGATTTGAAACTGCTGGTCAATAATCTTCTAGAGGCAGCTAAGAAAAACATCCCAAGAGGCACGGTGAAAGACTTCAAAGTCTTCTGGAATGATGACCTGGAGGCATTGCGACAAACAAGAAACAGATGCCGAAAAGACTCTGAAACACAACAATCACACGAAACAAGAGAAAAGCTTAACGAGGCACAAAAGCAGCTCACAACAGCAATTGAAGAGGCCAAGCATAAAGAATACACAGAATATCTACAGAGCATTGACTACAGAGAGGATGCGATCAAAGCTCACCATTTCTTCTCTCGACTCTGTGGAAAGTGGTCTCAGACGGACGACCGGAATGCTCCACTTTTGCTGAATAACAAAGAAGCAACCTCGATTAAGCAAAAGGCTGAGTTTTTCTGCCGACATTTTCACTCTGTCAGCACCCGTGTTGGAAAAAAGAAGTTCCTGGTAGAGAAGCCCAGATACAAAGAGTTAGATGATCCCTACAACAGACTTTTCAGCGACGAAGAGCTACATCTAGCAATCTATATGCTGGACAAGAGAAAGGCCCCTGGAGAGGATGGAATACATGCTGAGTTTCTGCAGCACTCAGGCCCACTCTTCATAAGGTGACCATACGTCCCGGATTTCCCGGGACAGTCCCGTTTTTTTACACTCTGTCCCGGCGTCCCGAAGACTTTTTGAAAAGCACTTAAATGTCCCGGAATTGTGATACACGTTTCTAATGTCCCGGAAATTATCGACGCGGCAAGTATTACAACAAAATGCGTGATATATTGAGTTACTTGTGATGGCAGCTGTACACGTAGCTTACCGGTACCATATCAGCTGACCGGCCTACCCTACCCCTGGCCCTACCCCCTGGGACCGTCAGCCTACTGCCTAGGCTTTGACTCGCCGCCTCCCACAGGTTCTTATATTTGGCTTGTCATTAGTCGCCGTTGAACTTTGATACCTACTGTGTGTGTTTGTTTGTGCTGCGTCAATGCCGCCACCAAAAAGGAAGTGTAAATTTATTAACGTAACAGTGAGCTACAAGAAGACTTCCCATGTTTAAAGCAATTGCGGGCAAATTACGATCCCGACGTTCATTGCAGTCAGTGTCAATCCACATTTTCTGTCGCGCACGGGGGACGATCAGACATTAAAGAGCATCCTAAAAGTAAAAAACATAAAAAATCAACTCACTCTAAACTCATTCTAAAACGCTTAAAACCACATTAAAAACATACTTTTTTTAAAAATTGCCTGCGGCGCTGTCGTGGAGGGCGTCCCCCCACACCCCCATTGTTGTCGCCGAAAGTTGTGTTTGTCCCGGAATTTCGATTTGTAAATATGGTCACCTTAACTCTTCAGGAAACAGTTCCTTTCCCTCATAAACAAATCATGGATAGGCCAAGTGCCTCAGAACTGGAAGATGGGAGTCATCACACCCATCCTGAAAAAGGACAAGGACGCAAATCAAACGAGCAGTTATCGTCCAATCGCCCTCACGAGCGCACTTGCCAAAACAGCAGAACGTATGGTAAACCAACGACTGGAAACTTACCTGGAAGAAAACAACATCATCAGTGCAGATCAGGCTGGCTACAGGAAGAATAGATCGACAGTGGATCAGGTGGCATACATCGCGCAACATGCAAAGGAAGGCTTTACCAGACAAGAGACCACAGTGGCCGTGTCCATCGATTTGTCTGCAGCTTTCGACGTCACTGATCGAACCCACGCCATAAAAGAGATGCAGAAAAATAAAATACCGAACAACCTCATCAAGTGGCTGCACGACTTCATCAATCATAGAAGAATAAAAGTAGCCTACAAGGGTGTGAAAAGCGGCACAAGATACATTTCTGCCGGCGTGGCACAAGGCACTATCACCGCCCCTACCATATTTAAAATTGCAGTTAATGGAGGAATTAAGCTGGTCAAAATCCTGCCAGGAATCTACGTTAAGGCCTACGCTGACGATTTCTTCATCTATGTCACAGGCAGGAACATCGGCGGCCTGCAGATAATGCTTTCCTCCGCATTAAGTATGTTGGCTGGATGGCTTGAGTCCCGTGGCTTCAAGGTGAACCCCAACAAGTCATGTTACATGGTCTTTACTTTTAAACACGAAGACCCCACTCTCGAGCTGTACATAAGTGGACAGCAGCTGAAAAAAGAAGAACACGTTACCTACCTCGGAGCCATCCTTGACAAGAAGCTCACCGGCAAGGCCCATTTCGAGAAAGCTGCTGAGAAGGCCAAAAAGAGGCTGCGCTTGATGCAACGTGCAGCCGGAGTGTCTTGGGGAGCCAGGATTGACACACTGGTTCTTACCTACAAGACCTATGTGCGCCCGGTCCTTGAGTATGGAGCAGAAGTTTTTATCACCTCGGCGCAGAACCATCTTGATATACTTAGTAAAATCCAGAATCAGGCCCTTCGACTCGCCAGCGGTGCAGTAAAGACAACACCAGTGGCGGCAATGGAAGCATACTGCAAAGTAGAGCCCCTACTACAGAGATTAGAGCAGAAAGCCATCATACTGCATGAGAAACTGGCCAGGATTGATCCAACATGGCTTGCCTTCCCAATGGCAAGTGCAGCAGGACACATAAATTTTGCTCAAAAAACAACACTCCTGAAAATGGAGCACTGTCCGGACCTGCTACGCCATCCTCGACAAAAGCTTACCACCCTAGATGTCAACTGCCTGCCAAATTCTACCATCAAAATCGAATTCAATCTTCAAGTGGAAGGTGTGGGCAAAAGGGAAGAAAAAAGCCAGACTGAGCTGAAAGTGCTTACTGAGGCACACCTGAAGAAGCACTACCCTAAATCCGAATGGATTCATGTCTTTACAGACGGCTCCCAAGACAGCACGGGAAGGAATACTGGCTTCGGCTTCCACTGCATCTTCTTTGAAGAGGCCCACCCTATGGCACCAGGCTCGAGCATTTTTGATGCCGAAATAAGAGCCATTTCAAGAGCAGCAGAAAAAATCGCAGAAACGCCAGCATTTCCACTCAGGAAAACAAAATTTGTTATTATCTCAGACAGCAAGGCCGCCATCAAGAACATCTGTCACATTGAAAAATGTGAAGAAGCCTCCCTGTCACTTCAAAAAAGTCTAATCAGAAATGTGATGCATGGCAAAGTGCTAAAAATCCAGTGGGTGCCAAGCCACTGTAACATCCTGGGCAACGAAAAAGCCGACGCACTAGCCAAACTGGGCTCGAAGAAGTCGGCACCCGACACGGCGAGTATTTCCTTCAACTCTGCCAAAAACCTTGCTAAGGAGGGCCTCAAGACATCATATGATAGACTTCAAGAGTCCAAGACGAACCACAAACTGTGGCGAGACGAGGTGCTCAAAGGGCCGGACAAATCATGGTCAAGAAAAGTGGCAACAGCGCAGTTTCGGCTGGCCACAGGACACGATGTCCTGCAGCACCACTTGAGTCGATTTCAAATAACAAAGGAACCAGCAACTTGCAAATTATGTACATTAGGTTTTCAGGACAGAGCACATCTCCTCAGCTGTGCTGCACTTAAATCTGACATTGACGCCCTGCCAAATAACCTGAGCGGGCCAGAGAAGGAAGCACATATTTACTGGATAGCTAGGAAGAAAAATGATTGAAAAATCAAACTTTCGGCATAAGATAAAAAAAAAAAAAAAAAAAACAGAATGTGCAAACATTCTCAATGATTTCTGATTTGGGAATGTATGGGAACATTTAGACTGGTTTGATGGAATTGTATTTTGATCAAGACAGTACCACAGTATAAAGAGGATACAGTAGCGAAAGTGCCATGCCTGGCACAGCAGACGACTTGCGGCACGGAAGCGGGTGGCGTTCGTAGCGGTGGGTTAGACCAAACTCAACGAGACCATGGACGAGACCTGGGGGGGGGGAGAGGGATACCTCCTCGCCACCCCTCGCCGCTCTCCTCGCCTACAATATGAGCTAACTCGGATAACTCGCCGCCAGGGCGACCGTAGCTGCGCGCGCAGGAGTTTGCCGATGGAATCTCTCCCAAGTTTCGCTACTGTATCCTCTTTAGACTGTGACAATACTTTGAAAGTGACCTCGTGGTCCATCCTGACTTCCGATAAGCTTGGAAAACTGATGCATTATTTAATATGAAGATCATGTTTACTGTTGAGGTGTGAATTTATGAATACAAAATTAACATACGGTAGTCATTTTTATTTAATACATTGTACCGTTATGTTAAATATTTTGAAATGGGTCCTAATCACCTAGGCTATAGTGAATTCAAAATCTTAAGTACGAAAATAAGACAATAAAAGGGAATATTTCGGTGTTTATGGAATATTTGGGAATATTATATATTGTTTAGAGAATATGGGACTAGAAATCAGGTCTCAGGTACGAAGACCTAATCAGTTACTTGGGATCAAGGTAGATCATTATTTCAGGAGGGGATTAGGCTAGTGCTAATATTTACATTTTACATAGCACAGTTTAACCAATAGGCCTATAATAGATAATGAATAGCCACAAACCTCCACTGATTTAGCCAACTGCTCACGAAGCAACTCAACGCAATTGAATAAATGCTGCTCTGAATACAGGAGATAATCTACAGATAACTGGGCCAGTCTGAATAGCTTGACAAAATTCTGGTCTAAAATCTTCACATCATATTCACTGTCTAAATTGTAGTTGACTACATTTAACAGGTTTCCTTGCAATGTTGTTAAATCACGCTCTTGTACTATTCGATCAATGCTGATTCCGTCTGAAAAGAAAGCAGACAATTTTATTAAGAGGTAGACGGACCTACCTAATGGTACCGAAAAGATTTGTAATTTATCTTCAAGTGAAACCACAATAACATTAAACACTCGGGAAAAAAACATTATCACCCGATTGAATGATCTAAGTAGGCCCACTGTAACTTTGTTCCTTGACTTACTTGTTTTAACTTGTTTTACCATGGCTAAACACCAGTCAGAATCTTTAAAAGTTGATTATCCCAAGGATCCTATCATCATTGTTTTACCAAATTAAGAAAGACAAGAACAGTAGGGTTACGTCATAATATTGTTGATGATACCAGTACATAGTAATACTGTTTAATATGAGACCAAATTGCTCAATAATTGTTATCAAGAACTAATAATTAGTATTATAAGTAGCCCGTGGAAAAATATATACATACGTTTACACATTTTCCCACATAGTTAACCATGTCCTGTGACAAAATGACAGTGAACAAACACATAAACGATACGTTTATTCATTCACCTGCGTTATTTTGTTGCCAATTTATTTACTTAAAACTCAAATTTAATCTTGTTTAATCATTTAGTGAATTGGATCGGTGTTTGCCTATACATTTGAACGTTTCAACGCGAGAAATTTGGAAAAATAAACGTTTCCACAAAAATGTTTTCTCCCAGCCCTAAAGTAAGTAGGCCTTAGTATCATAATCTTTATTCATTGGACCGATATGTGTAACTATAACTCATCAGTTAGATAGAAAGAGAGAGAGAGAGAGAGAGAGCAATGAATAATCCTAAACTAAATCTAATTTTATCTAATATTAACGAATAGCCTACATATTATGATACAATTTGAACAGACAATTCAGTACAGTATAACGAATAACAGATAATAATATGTATTGATAATACAAATGTGAGAGACTTACTTTACTTTACTTTAAATACTTTAAGGCTGCAAATGGGCCATACTACCCGGTGGCAACCTGTCCCACCAACCTCCCTCCCACCCACCCTCATCACTTCATATCCCTCATTCTATTTCTAAATTCCCTTACTGATTCACACTCAACAACCTCCTTGGGTAGGCCTAACTTATTCCATTCCCTAACCGTCCTTTCAACAAATCCAAACCTACCCAGATCACTTCTTACCACCTGCCGCTGAAACTTCCATTTATGATCCCCCCTCGCTCTGTATACCCCTTCTTGCAATCTGCTATGGGTTTCTCCCGGCCCTCTTTTCCCCCTAGCTGCTTTGTATAGATTACACATCCTATCACTCCTTCTTCTCTCCTCTAACATCTCCCAACCCAGCTCCCCTATCATTGCTGTCTGTAACGCTAACCCTCATCGTGTTCCCTAACCCATCTTCCTCATATCTCCATCACCGAACTTGTCCCGTAACCTTCCTTGACGCCCTACGCCGCACCTTCTCTAGCTCCAAGACCTCCCCCTTCCCATATGGACCCCACACCGTTCCCCCATATTCCAAAATAGGCCAAACTACTGCTTTGTAGGCCCTATCCTTTACCTCCCTACTAGTTCCCTTCAGATTTCTCGTAACAAACCCTAGGGTTCTATATCCCTTCCTTACACTCTCTTGCACTTGCTCCCTCCAACCTAAGTCTTCTGCCAATACAATCCCCAAATACTTATACTTCCTTATAGGGGTGATATCGGGTAATAAAATTCGGAACCGGTTCCAGCTCTCATATTACCCGGGTACCCGGATCCTGAAAACGTATTTTTCGATGTGTAGGCTTGATTTGAAGGTCGTCGCAAGGCCTTGTGAAGTGCGCGGGGCGCGAAGACGAGGGACGAATGACGTGCATGCCGCCTGCTCGAATAGCCCCTTAGAATACGCCTGCAGTAATCCCGTCGAGTAAAAAACAAAAATTCGCAATACACAACTGAAGCACGTACATAAAACATGCTATTTCAAGTAAAAAAAATAGTAATAGAACAAGTGTTAACCAGAATGTTCACCAGAATGTTAAACAATGAACAAAGAGTAAAGAATGCAAGTCGGTTCGTGTCTGTTCTGTTCCCCGCCGGGTCACGTGTTGTGGAAGGGTAGGCTCGCGCTGTACCTGCTGGCTCCATTGAAATCAACCGCAGCAATACTGGCGCGTAAATATAGCCTAGAAACGGACAAAAAAATTACCCGGACCCGAAAAACGGCTCCGGGTAATACTTTGGAGCCGGGTACCCGATGTCATCCCTACTTCCTTACCTTCTCTAGAACTAACCTATCAAGAAAATACTTCCTCCCATCCCCTCTTAATTTACGGGTGAACCCAATCACTTTACATTTTCCCGCATTTAATCCCATCCTGTTTTCGGTAACCCACTCCTGTATTCTCCTCAAATCATCCTGCAACAATTGAGTACCCTCCTCCTCCTTAATCACCCTATACACGATTAGGGTTTAAATAGCGTTACAGCGAGAGACCAAATGGCCTGGTAATTTCTTGCAATCTGCATCCCCCCAATCCCAATCTGGTTTCCCCCCACCCTCTTTTCCCCCTAGCTGCTTTGTATAGATTACACATCCTATCACTCCTTCTCCTCTCCTCTAACGTCTCCCAACCAGCTCCCCTATCATCGCTGTAACTGTAACGCTATCATAAACCCTTATCGCGTTCCCTGGAAGACCAGGCCTTCGTCCGCCACGTCCTTCCGTTAGGCCACCCCCACGGCCCGTAGGGAATATAATAAGGCAAAGCCTATCGTCACGGTACGTGAGACTTTATTTGGTTTGGCCTAACCTAACAATGTACATACCAATTTTATACCAATCGACGCGTCCTCTGCGAAGACTGAAACTAAAACCCATGTCTTTGGCAACTCTTGGAAAGTCATTTGGGTTTAAGGGAGCTTCAATATTTCTATTGAAAAGCATCTTCACTGTGTTTTATAGACCTGGTTGAATGATTAAACACGGTAAAGTAGGCCTAGGCTAGCCTAGTGCCACCGACAGCCCTAACCAAACTTATTTAGCCTCACCATACGGGCAATTATGGTTTGATGTGTGAAACATACAACAAAATAAGCCCACACATTTACAAATATCCTAATGAACTGTCGTGGACCCTAGCACAACAGATATTTGTTTATTTTCTCTCTTTAAAAGATAAAACTACAACTTAAACACAAAATACAACGTCAAAACTGATTTGTTTACATCACAGCCTTCTAAATCGTGGACGCGAAGCGCGTTGGTTCCACGACTCTCCGCTAGGACCGACAGTTTGTGAAGTATAATTTTGGTGGCTGTGAGAAGCTACTGGCTAGACAGGAAAAACACGTGTGCAGGACGTGTAAGTACATAAATATTCAAGAAAATGGGTAAAGGAAAGAAAGGATTAAAGCGTAAAATTAAAGAAATAACTACAGATGAAAAGGAAGATGAGATTCTTCCTCCCACGACAAGATTCTCAGATGAACCTGTTCCTAAGAGAGTAAGTGGGCATGTAAACAACCTTACATCCAGTGGAATCCTAACCTACAAAACATTGAACGCTAATGTTTAATTTGATTCAATTGCAAATCTTATATATTGTCTAAACAAACATCACAAAAAACAGTGGTATTTACAAGACCTTATTTTTATTGCTAGGTAAGCCATTAGGCTAGGCTCAGGCTCAGCTTCGAACGCCAATATTTTTCGTAATGGGTCTCGCCATTTGTGGCTCATCTAAGTGTAGGCCTAGGCCTAGGCCTAGGCTAGGTCTAAAGCGGGGTGCACAATCGCCCGGCAACGGTAACGATAACGGTAACGGTAACGGCAACGGTAACGATAAAAGTTAGTCCCAATGCTAGCTTATGGTATGACGCACAATAGCCTTCCCGTTCCCGTCTGACCTTCTAGCCTGGTAACGATAACGGCAAAGTTCGCCAAGATTTAACTTAACGTTACCGTTCCCGTCTGTACGTTACCGGGACCAATCAGAATCAAGCGTCCACGGCCTGTTAAAAGTATTAGCAAATAGCCGAGCGTCTGCTTAACCCACTGCGCCAGACATACGGAACCGTTCCGTATCGCCGTAGACTGGCCCAAATTCTGACATACGGAACGGTTCCGTACGTATTTATAAATGCGCGCGGGTAAACGTAGTACAAACAATAGGGAAGTCTCATCAAAAATAAATATTCCTCAAAGTACCTAAAAATGAAAAATACGGGCGGTATAATTTTTATATCTGAGAAGCGTATATTTCCAATATGTGTTTTGTTACTAGCAGAAGACTGCTAAACCAAGAAACAACAACAACAACAACAATTCTATTAGCATTTTAAGTTTGAAATTTGGAACTTCTTGTTCCGTAATTGAAAAACGGCTCTTGACGTCATATGTCATGTAAACCAGTGGTTCCCAACCGGTGGTCCGCGGACCGGCACCGGTCCGCGGACTCATTGCTACCGGTCCGCAAAGTATCTCTGTTTGTTGTAATTATGATAATATTTTAGAAACGCGTGAAAATTAAAAAATTCATAAAGTTTAAAAAGTAGATTTTACACATTATTATTTTACGTGTACGTGTTCTTATGAATGCCAAACATATATTTTCTTAGGAGGGGACCCTTGCTTATAAATCAATCCATACCAACTACAAACACCCACTTGCACTGACACAGAAAGTTGAGAGCATTGATGGCAATGACAGGCGAAATGACAAGGGGTTTCTGCGAAGGCCCGCTAAGCCGGAAACAACCGCGTATTCATGGCACTTTGCTCGGACCTACCCTCTGCAAGGCGGCATAAACTGCAATTACATAAATGATTTTATGACAGTAGGTTTACAGATGCGACTTGGTTTTTAGTAGGGATGCACACGATAATCGATATTATCAATCGATATTCGATAATCAATATAATTTCGATAATCGATAAAGAAAATATCATCGAATTATTTATTCGATTTTTCGTTTTAAATAAATTTCAACTTAGTAGCAATAAGGACTATATCTACTCTGTTTTCAATTTATTAATTTGTTGTGAAACTGTTTATAGGTTGAAAATAAAATATGGTAGTTTTCGTGTAATGTTAATGATATCGTCGAGGAAAACTCAGAAACTGTAAAGAAAATGTTTTTAAAAAAATACCCTGAGCCATTTTTATTACATTATGACAAATTTTGATTCCAAAGTAAGACACGCTTGTTGCGCGGAACTACCCGAGACTAGAAACAACCACGGTTATAAACGCGCAATTCCAAATTAAATTATTAGTAAAAAAATACATCATTATAATAAACACAAAAATATATTCAATCGATAATTAAAAATTTTAATTTATGTTTATATTATTTTCCTGTGTTCACATTCTTCCAGTTGCCCCTCGCCTTCGTCTGCCTTCTTTGCTCAGATCGCTGTAGAGGCCGTTTTGGGGTATAATTACACCCAAAAAAATTTCGCCTCCGGCGGCTGGGGCTTTGCCCCAGACCCCTTGTAGCCGCGCCGGGCCTTGCGCTTGACTGAATTATTTTGCCGGTCCGTGAGGTGTAAAAGGTTGGGAACCACTGATGTAAACAACTGCCTCCTTGAAGTATTCTTAATAATATCAACGATATTGAGTTGGACATTTTACAATATCTAGGATGCAGTGACTTTACAACAATGTCATTTATACCACTGTTTTCTTCAGAAAATACATTTTGATACAGTATTTACCAAAACGTGTTTAAAATAATGCAATTATTTAACATATTGTTGTTAATTAATGTTGATAAGTGTTCATTTACTAACTATAAATAAATGTTGGTTCAGTTAGAGTCTTATGAGAGCAATAATCTACTAAAGGGTGGGATTTCAGTACTATTTGTATGATATAAAATTATTGTTTAAGGTACTGATATATGACGTCAGAACCTTGAAATCACGAGCAAGATGGCGCAGGTCCGTTTCTGAGCGTGTTTTGACAGCAATATCTTTGACTTGCTGTTAAAGCGATGTTAATGCACCTTTCGAGCCGAAACCAATTAGTTCCCGTTTATTTTAACTTGAGGTAACCAGTAAGCAAATAAAAAAAATGCGTGAGACTTCCCTATGTCACATCTAGGTAGCAGCACTATATTACAGCAGACTTCTTTGCCGATATATAATCATGATTTTTTTTTGAACAATTTCTCGAACACGGCCATTTCACAGACGAATACAGTTACAGTTAACGAATCAGTTTAGTTACTGAGTGGGTAGACTCTAAATGTGAATTTATTTATTTATTTATTTAGATGGCAGTGCATTGAGTAAAAATAGGCTTCTCAGCTGTTTGTTAGGTTTGTTTACACAACATGACTTCCAAGTTGTAAGAAATACATTGTATGCAAGTTATTATTATATATAGTGAGTCAGGAGGTGAAGTAAGTGATTTTAGTGATGCGGAACCTAAAAGTGTTTTATCAGAAAGTGATGAAAGTGTTTTAGGCCAAAGTGATGTTGATGACAGCTGTGAGAATGGATAGCAGTAGGCCTACACTGCAAGTTAACACTGTACAATAGCAGTATGCCTAGTTGTAAGCTTTACAAGACTCATGTGGCTGTAGTATACACTTTACATGACTAAAGAAATGCGATTGTGAAAGAAATGCTGAATTTCCAATTTTAACTGTAGCCTAGGGGCACAAAAACCAGAAAACTACTCATGGCTCAATGGGTTAACGGGCAATTGTGCATCGAATGCCTTCCCGTTACCGTTTTATCGTTATCGTTATAGTTACAGTTATCGTTACCGGGTAATTGTGCACCCCGCTTAAGGCAGTAGCTTACGCAGGAATTCACAAAATGGTAGGGGCCTGGGGTGAAGGCCCCAGCCGCCAGAGGCCGACAACTACAATTGTCGGCATTATGATTGTAATCTGAAAATCATGCCGGCAACTACAATTGTCGGCGTTATGATTGTAATCTGAAAATCATGAAAGAGTTAAGCCCTAGGCCTATAGGTCAATCTGGAAACCATGAAAGAGGTGACTTACTTCTTATATGGCGCTGTTCACAACTAAATCGTAATGTCGTACTCGTAATTAAGATTTAATCAGTGAACGTTGTTTGAATATTTGTATGACTGCAAAGACGATGATCCCAATTAATGAGGCAAGTCTCAAGAAAAGTGCAAATGAATGAAAATTAACTATGTAAATAAAAATTGAATTAAATTGAAATAGCGCTTGTGGCCTACAAGCAGCCTAGGTTAGTTGTTGTTGTTGTCTATTCACTCGCAGCTGGCCTCTTTGGGCTGGTGGCAAAGATTTTTCACTCCTTTTCTGTTTCTAGAAAGGTGGTTGTAGCATGGCTGAGTGAGAAGTGAACATGTAGCAGTTGAGATGTAACCAATAGGCCAAAATAAGTGTGATCCTACAGACAGGTTGAAATCTTTGCCATCTTAATCATCCCAAACAACAATATCCAACACAGGACAGAA
This sequence comes from Isoperla grammatica, assembly GCA_945910005.1. Classification (NCBI taxonomy): domain Eukaryota; kingdom Metazoa; phylum Arthropoda; class Insecta; order Plecoptera; family Perlodidae; genus Isoperla; species Isoperla grammatica. The sequence goes on from OX246737.1 coordinate 117,129,601, forward strand.
AAAAATTAATACAAATAAGGCCTAGGCCCTATCTACATTTGTAAAAATTGTAGGTAGGAGTTAATCTGTCCCTATACTCCCTACGAGCCAATTAGTATGCACATCATGCTCATACAGTGTGGCAACGACTAACAATAGGCCTACACTCAATTTCCTTTTTTCTCTCTTCCAAATTTTCCACTATTCATGTTTTTCTTTTGTGTGCACTGGATGTACCATGGTCAGGAAGAAGCATCTAAAATTAAAGACTTTATCATGGCGGAATCCTTCTCCCGAACCCACACAAAAGGAGGGGGGGTATGTATCTACCTGCGCGAAAATAAAAACCTTTGCTTCCAAGCAAGAAAAGACATCTCACTAGAAGCGGAAGAAAAGAAGTTCGAAATCTGCGCAGTGGAAATCACAGAACCCACACCAGCAATTGTATTGGCACTATATAGATCTCCAGAAGCTCAAAATCTGAAGACTTTCTTTGAAAAACTTGAGCGACTACTATCGAAGTTTAAACCAACAGATCCTCCAGTCCTACTGTTTGGCGACTTCAATATCGATATTCTCCAGAGGAACCACAACTCCAGAAAACTCGACGAAACAGCAAGGCTCTCGGGCTTCAGAACCCTAATCCACGAAGCAACAAGAATAGCAGGCGAATCAGCGACAGGTATTGACAACATTATGACCAACTCGGATCAACTTATCTTCGGTGGTAACGTCGATCCTGGAATCTCGGACCATATGGGTCAGCTAGCCGATCTTTATTACATAGACAAAACGGGCCCACAGTCCCAGGATGGCCCGACGAAACCGTGCAGAATTTTCTCAGAACGTGCCATCGAGGAGTTCACCCTCAAACTGGCAGGAATGAACTGGGACAGCACCTACCACCAGCTAACTGTTGATGGTAAATTCAACACTTTTCTACAAGACTTTCTGCCAGCCTTCTGGGAATGCTTCCCTAAACGGCAAGTCAGAGCTAGGCCAAGGAACATAAAGAGAAAGGGATGGCTCACCCAAGACATAGTTAATGCAAGCAAAAGGAAACGACATCTGCGCTACATCACGAAAAATAACCCGGGAACACAAGAGGCACAAGAGCTAAGAACACTGACATCTAAACTGAGAACCGGAGTTAGAGAAGCCAAGAGAAGCTACCACAGCAGGATCATACACAGGGCTTGTAACAAATCCAAAGCCACCTGGCAATTAGTGAACGACATCACTGGGAAAAACAAGAAAATAAAAGATAATATCTCCCTGGATATCGATGGAAAGGAGATAGCAAATCCCGAGGTTGTAGCCAACTATTTCAATAGATACTTCTCAAGCATTGCAGAAACCATAGTTGACACTCAAGTGGACAGCACGGAGGAGTGCTTACGCAAATTAAGCAAACTCAATAGACCTGTTCAACGCAGTGAGTTTCAGCTTGCTGCTGTAACACCTGAAGAGATTATAGCAGTAGTTAAAGACCTCAAGCCCAAGACATCATCGGGATGGGACGAGGTTCCCATGTGCGTACTAAAAAAATGTATGGTATTCATTGCAGCACCACTAGCCCACATCTTCACGCATTCGTTTACATCGGGCGAGTTTCCTGACAGAATGAAATACGCTATTGTTAAACCAATCTTCAAAAAAGGACCTAAATGCGAAGTGTCGAATTACCGACCAATATCCCTCCTGACTGGCTTCTCTAAGATACTAGAAAAGCTCTACCTAAGACAGCTGACCAAGTTTCTAGAGGATTCCAATACATTGAGTAAAGAGCAACATGGTTTCAGGAAGAACTACTCAACGGCAACAGCCATAAGAAGCCTGACTGAAGTAATAGAGACTGCTCTAGAAGACAGACTGGAGGTAGGTGCTGTGTTTTGCGACTACTCGAAGGCCTTCGACACAATAGACCACACTACCCTAGTGAAGAAGCTAGGAAGCTATGGTGTCACCGGCTCTGCTGGGAAATGGATCTCGTCATATCTAAGCAGAAGAAAGCAACGTGTCCTTATAGACGGAAATAAGGGAACATCAGACTGGGAAGCCGTCAAGCATGGTCTGCCGCAGGGGTCAGTATTAAGCCCCACTCTGTTCAGTCTTCAAGTAAACGACCTACCTGCAATAGGGACTACATCGAATAATCGGTAACCGGTTTGAAACCGGTTACGTAGGAAACAGGTTTCTATTTCGTAAACCGGTTTTCCGAAAATAAGAAAATCACGTTGTTTTTAATTCGATCGTAGACTTTATTACATCCCAGAACCACAGAACCAGTAGGGCGATTCTCTAAGATGCGCGTTAAATTTATCACCGGTTTCAGTCGTCACGGAAGGCAAATTGAAGGCGGTGATTGGTACACAGCCTTTTTGTAGCGACCGAAATCGGTGAAAAATTTAACGCATATTTAGAGAATCGTCCTGCAGGTCCCACTGGCCTACTCGATGCCGCGACGGTCACTCGACACTCACTCAACGTAGCGATAGCCCTTACCCTTCTCACTCATCATCTTGTTCGGCAGTTGCATCACCCGATCACCCCCCCCCCCCCCCCCCACCACGCCAACACGCCGGCCCTTTCTCTTGTACATCCCTCGCATTTCAACTTCCCGAATATAGCTCGGTCCTTATTATGTAGGTAGGTAGGTATGTCGAGCGAGAGAGCTGTATATAGTTTTTTTGGGGGGGAGGGGGGATATACAGATAACAAACGGCTGTAAATTGACACAAAATCTTAGGGAGCAAACACCGGTTTTAACCGGTTTCTTAAACGATTATCCGGTTCGTAAAAATGCTATTCGGTGTAGTCCCTAACCTGCAAACATCACAATAGCTAAAACCACGCAATTTGCAGATGACACAAGTGCGGTGGTGACAGGCAGGGCAGACAAAACACTTGGACTTGGGCTGAGCCATACGCTTAATGAAATTGAAGCGTATAGCAAACCCAATAAAATAGCGCTGAACCTCACCAAAACAGTTGCAATGACCTTCTGTGTAAAGGGAGATCAACCAACACCCAACATCCCCCTACAAATCTCTAAAGAAGCCAAATTTCTAGGAATTTGGCTTGACTACAGGCTGAGATGGAACGTCCAAATAGACCACATGTGCAAAACTCTAAGCTCAGCCTGCTACAGCCTGAAAGCCATTTCAAGAGAATGTGACTCCGCCACCCTACGCACAACATACTTTGCGCTTATCCAGTCCCGCCTCCAATACGGTGTGATGTTCTGGGGTGGAGCAACAGGGTGGTTGCGCGTGTTTATTCTCCAGAAACGAGCAATACGAACGGTGGCGGCACTCCGACCAAGAGACTCCTGCAGGGAATACTTCAAAACACTCAAGATTCATACGCTAGCCAACCTCCATATCATGGCAGTGGCCCTGTTCATCTGGGATAACCCGCAGTTGACGTCCGCAGCAGCTACAAGACATTCCCACAACACCAGAGGAGCGGAGAAGATCATCGTAGAGCGACATCGACTGCACCGATTCGACCACAGCCCTCTACACCTCGGGATCAAAGTTTCAAACAAACTCCCAAGTCATATCGTGCAAAGTGGAACTCGACAGCTGTTTAAAAGAAACTTGGAAGACTTCTTGCTTGGAAAGGCCTACTATTCACTTGACGAGCTGTTTTTAGACAATGACTTGTAAATCCCCCTTGCATCTGTGCAGGGGTGAATGCATATATATTTTTTGTACTTTTACTATTTTTATTTTCTACTCTATATTATATTATATTCCATTATATCCAATCTGACAAGCTTAAATATTCAGTTGCCTCGTGCACCTTCTTGGATGTAACCAAAAGCGCTATATTAAATAAATAAATAAACATGAAAGGACAATGGATTTATAAACTCAGCTTTCCTACAGCCCCCCCATAGCATTATTTAGATAGATAATTTTATTAACACTGCTTTGAATAATACAAATTGTAATTGGGTGGCTCAGTATGAAATACTTGAAGTCTAGATCTGCCACTGCTTGTAACCAAGTGCTATTAATTACATGTTAAGAGCTAGTTTACTATAGGCCTAAGTCATGTCTTTAATTTCTTTCAGGTTAAATGGATTAACAAACAGCGTGTACTTGTCTTTTCAACACGAAGCATCAGTTATCGCTATCGCCATCTAATGGATGATCTGAAGACTTTGATGCCTCACACACGAGCAGAGAACAAGATGGAGCGGCAGGCAAATCTCTTTGTCGTTAATGAGGTGTGTATTGGAACATCTAGACTTACAATAGGCCTATATAAATGTGTCAGTGTGTGACATTTACATGTGGTTAGGCATATGAATATTTAGGCTATAGGCCTACAGATTTTATAAACTTAATCCCCTGCCCCGTAATCTACTTTCCCGGGATGTGGGATTAGAAAATAAAATTACTTAGGCCTAGGCTAAATTTAATTTTTTTTTTCTTGTAAAATTTTTTACAAGATTTTGTTATCTGGCTTGATCTCAAATTTTGCTGAATTTCAAGCCGAGTTGCCAAATTTAGCTTGATCTCACTCAATCTCACTCAAAATCTTAGAATGCAAGCAGTTACCTGCTTGAAAGCCCTAGGAATTTGCCTTATAGCCAGCCTGCTACTTTACTAGGTAGGCCTACCGTACTTCCAACTAATGGTGGGTTTACAGCTACGCGTTGGGAGCGAAGCGAGGGCGCGAGCTCCAATCAGCGGCCGAGTTTCACGCGAGCTCGCGAGGAAAAAACCTTCGCGCCAGACATGGTTCAAGTTTATGTTTTCTCGCGTCGCGCCTCCCCACGGCCACGTCGATTATTTGCCGAACACGTATCAAGTGGCAGTGCCGAACTAGGCCTAGGGTTCTAGGAGGACTTGACAGCTGTTGTATGGTACCCCAAAGTAATTAATAAACATGCAATTTCAGAGATAACTTCTTCCCTGAACAATGTTATTATTTTTAATTACGCCGCAATACGAGACAGAGGTACATCGAAAGATTGAAACGACATCATGTAAAAACCATATGTCTACGGTAAAAAGTAACAAATTTGTTGTAGACTCCTAACCTCATTTCCTAGTCTAGTTTTCTGGATTTTCGTTAAATCAAACGCACGTCATTTCAAATACAGTGGACGTACATAGGCATAACACTCTGATTGGTCACCAAAATGTTTTATTTAGGTGAAACCATGTAATTATATTCCTAAGGCGAAGATTCAATGAATTTCGTACTCATGCTGCTGTTTTGCCATACTGCTATTAGGCCTATTTATTTCCCTCGCCTCGCGTCGCAGTAAACAGGCCAACGCAAACCTCGCGCCTTCGCTTCGCTCTCAACGCTTGCAACGCGTAGCTGTAAACGAACCATTAGTCAATAATAGGGCTGGGAGAAAACTGTTAATTTTGTAAACGTTTATTTTTCCGAATTTTTAGCGTTTAAACGTTTAAACGTAACACCCCTCCAGTTCACAAAATGATAGCATAAAGTGAGTTATAATGTTGCGAAAAAACATGTTCAACGAAATAATTTATTATAATATTCATTGTTGATTATATTCTCCACCGTTGTGTCCAACTGTCCACAGTCATTTTGACTCCACACACTAAGCTATGCCTCGTCGGCTCGTCGAAGAACTATTACATCGGAAAAATCTGTGAATTGGGTTTTGACACGGTTAAACGTGTATGAATGTTTGTACACGTATATTTTCTCGCGGGCGTTTAAACGTTTACACGACTCAGCCCTAGTCAATAAGTATTTTAGGCTATATCTATAGGCCTATTAATTATATTAATAACCATATTCTCTTCGTGCAATAACACTAGATGATAAATTTGTTGCAGATCTGTGGAATGAAAAACTGCAACAAGTGTATCTTATTCGATGGCCGACACCAAGGTGACTTGTACATGTGGATGTCTAGTGTTCCGCAAGGCCCTTCAGTAAAATTTTTGGTAGAAAATGGTAAGTAAGCAACACTGCTTTAAATTCATTTTATTGATTGTGGCATCACCTCTCATGTCTCTTGCCATCCATATAGGAGGACTACTTAAATTTAACCAAAAAGATTCTTTAGCAGATTTTTAAATGTCATCATCATCACCATTATCCATTGCCGTTTCCTGCTTCTGGCAGGGTCAGCTTGGGTTTCACAACCAAATTTTTCCACCTCTTCCTATCTTCCCACAATCGTACTTACTCTACTTGCTCCCAGTTCTCTCCTCTCTTCTATAGGTCTTCAGCAATCTTTTCCTTCCATCTCTTCCTTGGTCTTGAAAACCCCGTCTTCTTCTTCCTTCAATCCTTTGTCCATATATTCTCATGGGCATCCTCTCTTCCGTCATCCGTTTCATGTGTCCTAACCATCTAAGCCTTGTCCTTCCCATTCTGTCCCCCCAAATGTATTAATTGAAAATGTGTTTGTATGCTTAGGGCCTACATTGCTTTACACAGAGTTCCATTTAGAGGGTTATGAGTTTTTATTTTCCAGTGGTTTTAACTTCTAAGTTCATATTTCACATCATGCACATCATGCAGTTCATATTTCACTTTCACATCATGCTCATGTTCTTTGTCATTTAGCTTTGGTTAATTACTCCAGAATTCTAACTTCTCTCTCCACGTGGGCCGTGGCTCTAAAAAATAAAAGATCACATTTTGGGACCCTATGCTTTAGCTTTATCACCCTTTTACACCCACTAGTGCTGACCAATGTCTTCACATAAAAACAAAACAAATATGCTATTGCTAAAAATGGAAATGTGTTGTGACTTGTGAGTAATGCTACGTTTACAGCTACGCGTTGCGAGCGAAGCGAGGGCGCGAGTTCCAATCAGCGGCCGAGTTTCATGCAAAGAAGTTAATAGTTTCACACAAACTCGGCCACTGATTGGAGCTCGCGCCTTCGCTTCGCTCGCAAGGCGTAGCTGTAAATCGGCTATAAGTTGGTACACCAAAGTCCAAAATTTCTTGAAAGACCGGACAACACGGGTACGGGATAATTAACCCATTTTTCAACAAAGTAAAGTACATTTATCTTCGTTAGCAACCTCGTAACTGTGTTAAAAAAAAACACAAGGACTTTTTCTCGGTGTCTTGACTCTGGTATTTGAAGAGTTCAAGAGAATTGGGGTGATTGTTTTTTTGTTTTTTTTTGTGTGCAGAGACATGGGTTCCTCAGCCATTCCTCTTCCTCGCTATCCAGTATAGAATGGCTTCTTTTTCTGACCTGCCCATATCATTGGGCAGAGCGTCAATGTCGTCAATGATTGTAGTAGTGTACATCGAACCTAATACCTACTACGTGGAAATGGTGCTGCTGTCGTCACGGAATGATTGCGTAATATAATATATATGCATAAGGCTTATTACTGTACAGTCTTTGTCATCTAGGCCCATTGACATTGTCGTTACTTATTTAAATAGTATATTTTCTCTTTCTGTTTCATGAATAGTTTACACAATGAGTGAGTTGAAGTTGACTGGCAACTGTCTGAAAGGGTCCCGTCCACTGCTGTCTTTCGACACAAATTTCAGCACGACGCCACACTATCAGCTACTGAAGGAATTATTAACACAAGTGAGTAAGATCGTGTATTTTTTTTCGGTGTGTGTTCTGTGAGAGAATGAGTACGAAGACAGGCGAATACTCAGTCATGAGCAATATTCATAGTGGTCCACTTTGCTTACGGGTGTATGTTTAAAGCAATCTCAATCTGATAACAGTATTCTCTGTGTAAAACAAGTAAGTGTATCTTAATTTTGTCAGTGTTTAGATGGGCAGGAGTTGATGCTAGAAGCACTCATATCAAACATATTCCACTGCAAAGTGTTGTACAGCAACTCCCTCAGCACCAGGATAAATGGGCATCGGCGGGATAGGTAAATGTACAGTAATACACTTTATTTTTCATTTGATAATGAAAGAGGTATGGCAGAAAATAGCAAAGCTCCAAACATTTACAAAACTACCAACCAATACTTAGTAAAATTAAAAATAAACCTGGTTCAATAATACCGGTTTGCCTACAAACTAGGGATGACATCGGGTAATAAAATTCGGAACCGGTTCCAGCTCTCATATTACCCGGGTACCCGGATCCTGAAAACGTATTTTTCGATGTGTAGGCTTGATTTGAAGGTCGTCGCTAGGCCTTGTGAAGTGCGCGGGGCGGAAGAAGAGGGATGAATGACATGCTCGCCGCCTGCTCAAATAGCCCCTTGGAATACGCCTGCAGTAATCACGTCGAGTAAAAAAAAACATTTCGCAATACACAACTGAAGGCTGAAGCACGTATTAAAACATGCTATTTCAAGTAAAATAAATAGTAATAGAACAAGTGTTAGCCAGAATGTTCACCAGAATGTTAAACAATGAACAAACTGTACCGAATGCAAGTCGGTTCGCGGCTGTTCTGTTCCCTGTCGAGGCACTTGTTATGGATAGTGGGGGATGGGTCGGTGCCCGCCGTGCCTGCTGGCTCCATCGAAATCAACCGCAGCAATACTGGCACGTAAATATAGCCTAGAAACGGACTAAAAAATTACCCGGACCCGAAAAACGGCTCCGGGTTATACTTTGGAGCCGGGTACCCGATGTCATCCCTACTACATACTACAATATTTGATGACGAAAGAGCATGGAAAGCATTAGCCTGTATAAAGATACATACCGGTAACTAAAATCTAAAAACAATAACAATTAACAACAACCCTCGCCAAACCCACTCACACGCTCGCATTTTGCGAGTGACAATTAGGTATTTGCGAGTAGCTTTCCCAGCTGTACTTCGTCAAAATGTCAAAATATCGTGTTTGCGAGCGTTTGAATTGAGCGCGGTGCCACTATCAATCTCCGAATTCTATCTTCTCAAAAGATTTTCTCCATTCCGTACATTCACGGGGATGGGGTGGGGGGAGATTGGGCCAGCGCCTGCGCAGTTTGCTGAGCTCACGGGCATGCTTCAAATTGCATCGTAACAAGTTCACGCTTGTCGAGCAATGTGACTTAACGTTTTTAATTATCGATCGCGCGGCGTCGTTTAGTGATTCATAATACAATAGGCTACAAGGGTCTAACCTTAATTTACTAATTTTACTGTACTCTTACCATAAATTGCATTATTGTATATGTGTTAGCCAACAGAGTACCTGGCACTCTGTATCAGCCAGCTGTTTATATAATTGTAAATATCTGTAAAATAATCTGACGAAACCAATATTTGTACCATGTACAGGTCTGACGGTGAATAAAAAATCTTATCTTATAAGTGTCGTGTGCTGTGTTGAGTCAGACGTGTGTCGGGCAGGCACTCAGTGCTGAAAGCGAGCGGTGAACATAATTCTTACTGCAACCTTGTACTTTTGCGCTACACGGCGCTAGATCACAGGCCTACTTTCGCGCGTACCGAGGATCGAATCCCATATACATGTAAAGAGCTATTTCATCGTTATTTATGATGCAGTTATGCCTGAAAGTGAAATCGCTTTTTACGCCATAAAACTTAATGCAGGCCAGAAAAAAAATTTTACGCCTTCAGCGAATTTGTCTCTGGCGGCTGGGGCTTTGCCCCAGACCCCACCTGTTCTGCGCAACCTACTTGCGAGTGCAAATTTCCCCTAGCGAGTGGACAACACACACATTTGGCGAGGGTTGATTAACAAGTAGACAAGTGCTAAACAAAATATAGGCTATCCTACAATATAGTGCAAACCAAATGTACAGTAATATTAAAATATTATAAAAGGTAGTGAAGAAAATCAGTGTATGTACTGGCTTGCTTCACGTTCTTCTTAATTTAGACAAACTTATCTTTAGCAATTTCCAATTCATGTGTGTAGACCCTAGGCCCTACATACATTTACACATGCCCTTAAAAGAAAAAATAACCACTCACTTATCTTCTTGTAGGGGCATCTTTAAAACAAAACATTGAATGCCATCCAGGGTACAATCGAATACCACCCCCAAAATAACTAGAAACTATCTAAACCTATATGGTAGGCCTACCTATAGACATAGTGTATCCAGAAATGAATAGATGCATTTTACTCTCGTACTCTTTTTGAACCTATTTTATATGTATAACTACAAGTAAGTTATTTGATGTCCTTGAATTAAAATTAAATATTTTCCTAAACAGGTCTTTGGTACACCTCACCATCATCCAAAGAGCCAGCCATTCACGGACCACGTCATGACTTTCAGCATCTTGGACAATCGTATCTGGTTCCGTAATTTCCAGATCTTGAGTGAAGAAGGTGCCTTAGCTGAGATAGGTAATTAAATCATATAGATCTTACAGCAGACAATCATGATATGTACGTATATATATGAAATGTTTTATACTGTAATTTATTTTATTTATTTTACATTAGAAAATACATTTTTAATTATTATAATAGGTGAAAAATCTGAGCCCCAGTGAGTGGTAATTTCAAATCAAAAGTTTCCATTGAAGCCAACAGATAATTTTCTTAATGTTTAGTCCATACTTAACATTCTCTTATCTCCTTGTTTTCAGGGCCAAGATTTGTGTTAAATCCCGTCAAGATCTTTGGCAGTAGTTTTGGTGGAGAAACGCTTTGGGAGAATCCGTTTTATGTTACTCCTGCTACGGTAAGTTAATACAGTAACACAGTGAAGTGAAATCTAGGCCCTATTACACAGCACATATTTACCATACAACATAGGGCCTACTGATACTCGTTCGTTCCTTTCCGTGTCCGGAACACCGTTCTAGACAACTAATTTCCAAAAATCCGCCACTTTTATGGCTTTGTCATTTGCTAAGATTAGATCCTCTATTGTACAAGTCTGCTCTAGATTTGGGCAGACTAGCAGGTGCTGGGGATCCTGAATCTGTCCGCATTCACATGGTTCGTGATCCTCCAGAAATCCCCATTTCCTCATGTTTTCTTTGCATCTCGACACTCCTGTCCGCAATCTGTTGAGTGATTTCCAGGTGATGTATGGAAGTTTAAAACCAGCAGCGGGCTCCTCCGTCAGCGCCATTATTGGACTTGGTATTCGGTTGCTCCAGATCTCAACTCTACGGTTTCCCGGGCTTGTTTTTAAAGGTTCAGTTGTCTTCAGGAAACTCTTCCTGGATTTGAGTCTGGTGCGCTGCAACTCATGTCCAGACATAGGATGACGTATGTCCGTCAGCTGTTTCTTCCTCTCCAACTCTGCTGCTACCTCTCTTCTTACCGCAGGTGGTGCAATGCCAAGCAATGTGTATATCTTGTCAACAGGATGATGCGTCCTGTCTCATTTATTGCAATGTCGACTTGCTTGGCATGTGTAGAGTTTCTCCAAACTGGAGCTGCATATTCCGCTGCAGAGAAACAGAGTGCCAAAGCTGATGTACGCAGGACTTCTGGTAATGCACCCCAAGATGTGCCTGTCAGTTTTCGTATAATGTTATTCCTGGTCGCGATCTTCTGCTTAGTGTCTTGGCAGTGTTTTCTGAAGGAGAGTGTGCGGTCTAGTTTCACTCCAAGATATTTTGGCTCGGCGGTATTTTCCAGTTCTTCACCTCTCCACACAACTCTGAGCTTTCTTCTTGCCTCTCTATTTCTCAAATGGAAAGCGCACACCTGATTTTACTAGGGTTTGGCTTCAGGTGGTTACGATCGTAGTAGTTGGCTTGATCTTCAAGTGCTCTTGTAAGCTTGTCTTCAACTTCTTTAAAGGTTCTTCCTTGTGCAGCCACTGCCGTGTCGTCCGCATATATAAAACGCTTTGCCTCTGCACTAGTTGGTTGGTCATTAGTGTAAATGTTATACAGCATTGGTGAAAGAACACTACCCCGAGGCAGACCATTTTTTTGGTCTCTCCATCTACTGTTTTTCCCTTGAAGCGTTACATAGAAACGTCTATTCTGAAGCACACATTCGATGAACTTCGTTAGTTGGTAATCCTTGGTTATTTCATAAACCTTCCTCAACAATATCCGATGATTGACGGTGTCGTAAGCAGCAGTTAGGTCGATGAATACCACGCCTGTGACTTGTTTACGTCCGTACCCATCTTCAATAAATTGCGTTAAGTTTAAGATTCGTCCACAGCATGATTTCCCGGGTCTAAAACCTGCCTGTTCTTTTATTATCTTTTCATCAACTTTGCTAGCTATGCGGTTCAGTATCATTCGTTCCAGAGCTTTGTAAAGATGACACAGTAGTGAGACTGGCCTAAAGTGCTTTGGATCTGTAGGTTCTTTACCAGGCTTCAACAGAGCCACTACTTTAGCCTTCCTCCACATTTTTGGAATTGTCATTGTTGAGATACATGTGTTCATAAACGTCAGGATCCATTTGATCGTTTCCGGTCCAAATTGTTTTATCTGCTCTGTTCTCATATCGTCCAGGCCAGCTGCCTTATTCGTTTTCATGTTGTCTATAGCATCACGTAGTTCCAGCAGAGAGAATGGTTCACGCAGAGATTCATCTTCATTTTCTGGGTCACGCTGAATATACGTTTTCCCTTTCTGTCTTGCCGTTTTGCCATTTATTAGTAGCTGGTGGGCTATTTGGTTCGGTGTGACTTGCGTCATATCTGGCGAGGGTTTAGTTTTATCATTGCTGAGGTTTTTAATTAATTTCCAAGCACGTCGGCTGTTCTGTGCCATATCTAAGTTCTCCAAAACGTTCAAGCCGCATTCACATAAATGACTATTGATTACTGACTATTGACTATTGACTAGTGATTATTGACTACCCAAAGAAAGATATGAACACTACACAACTAAGTTCTTTGACACGTATGATCTGCCACCTAGAACAAATGAATCAAACTGATTGACAAACAACGAGCTGTCAAAATAATAAAATTGCAACATTATGAAGAAAACGAGGAATGGCGATAGTAACTGTTCACCAGTTAAAACGTTTAATGATGGGCTTAACCAAGTTGTGAAGGTTTTGTATGTTTCTTGTTTGTTTTGAAGATTTGTTTTCAAAATAAGAATATTTTATTGTATGACAGCTTCATAAAAATAATAAATAAATAATATTCGCCGGAAATAGTCAAAAACAAATATACACTTGACAGTAATTGAATAGTGGTATTGACTTCCGTTGCTCCACATTCATTGGCTGAACGCGAACGTTGTGATTGGTTGTAACTATGACTTCCAGATATCTTCAATTCGTTAGTCAATAGTCATACTCATAAGTCAAAAGTAAAGTTGTGTGAACGTCAGCACGTATCGCCTATGGTTCAATTCGCTTAGTCACTAATCAATAGTCAATAGTCAATAGTCACTAGTCATTTATGTGAACGCGGCTTTACACCATCTTTCTCGTCTGGAGATCGCCATAGCCTGCATTAGTTCTTCACCTACTTGAATAGTTTCCTCGGAGAAGGGATCGATTTCGTAGGCGGTTTGATATGTCTCGAGAAGCGTTTTTGATTCCCCGTTTAATCCAGCAATGAAGTTCGTCCTGCACCCTCTCGGAATGTGTCGGCGAGATACAGTTTTTATAAGATCTACAAAACTGTCGTATGAGGTGGGGTATGATACTGATACTGATATTAGCCTATATGTAGGCCTAACTCTATTTTGTAGTTGTAGTGGACTTGTCATTTGATAATACTATCAGATATCTCGATTCTCGACGTAATATTGTGAAACGAGGCATGTAAACATATCGATCAGGAAATGTGGATTAATGTCCCAAAACATGGAGAATCATGTAATTCGGTGCACGAAAATATGCACCCCAACATAATATAGCCTTCATCCTAATTTCCTGGACAACCCCTGTCCAGGGACTGCTGCCTTATCATGGTGAGCAGGTTGTAGGATTTGTTGATCCCGAGAGCTATGCCGGAGAAAATGTATGCTTCTGGCAGGGCCACCCTAGCCGGCTGGACAGGTCGAGGGAGAGAAGCCAGATGAAATGTAGTCCACGGACCCTCCCCTTTCCTCTTGTCAACTCACTTTTGATATTAGTCCTACTTTACCCTTTCCTCCAAACACCACCCGACGTCATATGATCATAATTGTCGAGTACGTCGTTAAATAACGAGTAATCTAATCTGAACATCATCGTTTATGTTCTAGCATCGTCGAATGGTGAAAAAGGCTGCTGGCGGACGATATATGAGCCGTGTAGACCAAAAAATGGCCCGTGAAGAGACAAAACCAGAGTACTCTTACAAATTCAACAAATTTGATGATATTTTTAATGAAGAATTACCTTTTGAAGACAAGCAAGCAAACACTCTGACACCTAAACCTATCTTAAAGAAGAGAAAGAAAAACTTTAAAAAGAAAAAAGGTGCACGTACTGGTGCAGCATTCTAGTGTGATAAATCCTGTACGCTGTACAACGTTAACTTAAAGTTGAGCTCAAACACTTTTTTAAATGTTGAAATTAATGTTGCAGACCTGCATGATCTAATGCAAACAAAAAACAAATACATATACCTACTACAAATTACCTTTAATTGAACACATTGCATTAGCAGTAGACATTCATTATACGTATGCTTATTTCAGTGTAATGTTATGACTTACAACTAAAGAGTATGTAAAGTAACAAATATTCCAGGATGTTAAGCTAAACATAAAGTTACATTTAGACTGCAGTTGTAAACAGGCAGGCATTTATTATTTATTATTGACGCATTGCCTAACGGCATGAAGAGAGAAGAAAAGGAGGCCTGTCTCTACTGGTTGACCAGATCTTACATGATGGCCTGATTAAGCCAAATGTGGGCATATGATAAAAAAAAAAAATGCATCAAATACAAAATGGCATGTTCAGTTGAATGGTCACATGGCTCATAATAGCATTCAATTTCAATTCAATTCCAATTTCTGCTAGAACATGATTTTAACTTCTAAATATGACATATCTTTGGCATATCTTTCAGTACCAATTACGTGAATGACGTTGACTCACAATTATTATGGTCTGTGTTGTAAATAATATCTGTTTGTAGGCTAATTGAGTGGCTCCAAGGTTGTCAATTCCCTAGCGGAGGTTCGTTAAACCTAAAAGTCAGGATGTTTTATGGGCACAAATGGGTACGTATTGGATTGCCAGTCTCATGCCCACTGCAAAATCTGCTTTTTTAATTTAATAATTAATATACAACTTTATAATGTAAAAATTTGATTTATAATATTACCGGTAGGCCTAATTAGGAAATTCGAAGAGAAGAGAGAATACAAGAATAATTTAAGTATAGAATTAAGAAGAATTGGGTTTGGCAGAGCTCAATTATGTAATTTGTTTTACTGATATATTCTCTCATTTGGAAAACGTCTTAGTTCTAGAATTGTGGAAATGTATGTGACAACCTGACTTGGGAGTTTATTTATTTACTCATTCACTTGACCATTACGAAACAACGATGGGAACTATGGACCTTGGCACAAAGTTAGCTTAATATCAGGATGTTAATGCAAACCATATCCATAATATTATAATCATCATTGTCTTTTGTATGCTTAACTAGTTCAATATATGTACCACATTATGTACTTCATTCCGTGATGACCCTTTAGTAAATTAAAATGTTATACGTACATTTTGTGAGTCTATGGATAGGCCTATGAAAATTCCTCCTCTATTTTATTTATTATTTATTTAATATAGCGCTTTTGGTTACATCCAAAAAGGTGCACGAGGCCACTGAATATTTAAGCTTGTCAGATTGGATATAATGGAATATATAATATAGAGTAGAAAATAAAAATAGTAAAAGTACAAAAAATATATATGCATTCACCCCTGCACAGATGCAAGGGGGATTTACAAGTCATTGTCTAAAAACAGCTCGTCAAGTGAATAGTAGGCCTTTCCAAGCAAGAAGTCTTCCAAGTTTCTTTTAAACAGCTGTCGAGTTCCACTTTGCATGATATGACTTGGGAGTTTGTTTGAAACTTTGATCCCGAGGTGTAGAGGGCTGTGGTCGAATCGGTGCAGTCGATGTCGCTCTACGATGATCTTCTCCGCTCCTCTGGTGTTGTGGGAGTGTCTTGTAGCTGCTGCGGACGTCAACTGCGGGTTATCCCAGATGAACAGGGCCACTGCCATGATATGGAGGTTGGCTAGCGTATGAATCTTGAGTGTTTTGAAGTATTCCCTGCAGGAGTCTCTTGGTCGGAGTGCCGCCACCGTTCGTATTGCTCGTTTCTGGAGAATAAACACGCGCAACCACCCTGTTGCTCCACCCCAGAACATCACACCGTATTGGAGGCGGGACTGTATAAGCGCAAAGTATGTTGTGCGTAGGGTGGCGGAGTCACATTCTCTTGAAATGGCTTTCAGGCTGTAGCAGGCTGAGCTTCCTTGACGTTTCTGAGATATTGGTGGCAAACCGTGTCGAAAGGGGTTTTAAAATGGATAAAATTAATGGTTTGACTGATTTTGTTATTAAAATCTAAATTTTAAAAACAAATTTAAAAAGTTCTAGTTTTACCTGAATGTGTTATATTGTCATGTATAAGTTGGTACTTTATAACTTTTACAGGTGTAATAATCTCCTTCTTGGTGATTTATGGATATCTTGATTGTGTTAGTTTGTCATTTGCCGGTTTCTTTCACAATTAAGGTATGCGCTGTGCTGGCTATTTCGTCAGCCCAGATCGTTGGTAATTTCAATATTAATTATTGCGGTATTGAGGGCATTGATTGCGGCACTTTGCTAACTGCTCGGTTTAGGAGGGCGCTGGTTCAGTGATGTCGTCAAGTAAAGCCTGGCCCCCCTCATTCGTGATTGTTACGGGAGGGGGTCGAACCGAGTAGTCTGATTGGTAATTTATGACTTAGTACAGCCAGCGTAGGGCAGAGAGGGGGTGACTGGGGTATGACGTAGGAAAGTCTAGGTGCGAGGGAGCATGTGTGAAATTAGGGGCATTCAATCATGGAACGGAAGAGGAGGTAGACCTGTGCCAAGGTGGAACGGTGGAATGAACGACGGAAGACCCAGAGGGAAGGACATGGAGGCCGATCGTGTATCTGGACGACGGAGCCAAACCACAACACGGGGTCGGAGTCAGCCACCGGAAAGCCAAGGTATAGGGTTTACTACAGCTACCCTCTGGATAGGAATTTTAAGTCCATCAGACCTGGAGTGCCCATAGACGGATTCGCCATAACTCAGCCACGTAGAATAAATGTGTATTCTAATAAATTGCGGTTCCTCTATTGTTTGAACCAAGACCTTGTCAATCTAAGACCTAAACTGCCTGAATTGGTATGTCCCGATCCCTAAGATGTGAGAACCACCCCTAGAGCTACGCCCCAGTACTTCTACGGGTCCGTCGACTGTGGAGTCCGTGGGTTCGAGGCCGAGCCGACGGAATTGGATGGATGTCACGGTAGGTTCTCGCTATCTAACAATATTCCATGTTTTAAGTGTTAATGTGTGACGATATTTGGGCTTTCCGCCATAATCGTCTCGTATTGACACTTTTTAAAGACTGACTAGAACACATTCCGGTCAATACATGGTAGACCTACCTATGTTAGTATGACATACAAAATATGCAAATGATCTTAGCTTTAAAAAAATGCCCAAGAATAATACAGTATACTGATTATGTAGGCTAATATAATTAGATCAATACATTTTGTGTATATTGGAGCTAGGCATAGTAAACATTTAAATGTGCCGCGTAGTAGATCTAGGCCTAGTCGTGCTTCTAGACTACGACAAGGGCCTAGCCTAGTTGAAATTTAAATGGGGGACAAAGTGGCATAAGTGTTACAATTATTAATCCTGATTTGATTTTATATGTGTGTCGGCCTCCGCCACTCTATCTTATTCAGTTATAAAAACTGATTTACAAAGGAGGACCCTAAAACTAGGCTATGTAAACATTTAATAATAATGAAATCAAATAACAATAACAACAACAAAAGCAAAACAAACTGGCCTAGTTTGTTTTGCTTTTGTTGTTATTATTATTTATGATTTCATTATTATTAAATTGTCTAAATGTACTGTCTATGAAAAAAATCAAGAACTAGAAAAAATAATGGTTAAATTAAATAAAATAAAATCAAGTGGAAATGCATTATATTAAATAATAAAAATAAAAGTATATAAACATGAAGGAGAAATCTCCATTATAACCTAAAAGCAAAAATTTAAAAATGCCTCTAGATTAACACCGCCTTTGAACGTTAGTTGACCTTCACGTAAAATATAACCTTGGTGATCTTTGTAAGTTCTTTGGAAACCTTGAGATACCAACAGCATAACCAACCAAAACTTAGTATTTACCCCAACGTATGTAGGGATATTCAAGCTTATGCAGTTTGCAATTCGGAAATGTTCTTTACAGCAGCGGAACGCCGCTGACGCCGTAGCGGGAACGCCATTTTGCTTTGTTGGAATAGCCCGAAAACCGGGATCCGAGATTGCTACTATACAGGTGGTCCGAGGGTTTGTAATTACGAGGTACTCTGTGAGTAAATAGTAAACTTTTTTTAACACTACTGCACCGATGATGTCCGAGCTGCAGCCCACTGCGGTTTCTCAGGAAGCCATAACCGTTGCCCAGTTGGAATTGCAGGGAAATGCGACTTCCTTGGCTATGCAAATGCCGTTCGATCCTGTGGCACACGAGTTGGACGCTACTTTCCGTCTGACTCGTTTTGCTGATTTGAAAGGATGAGGGTGTAAAGTCCCTCAAGAGGTTCTTACGAATCTCTTGGAGGGACTTCAGCAAGATGCCCAGGAGGAACATGCGCATTTTATGCATATGGCCATCCCGCGAATTGGGATAGGATTAGATTCCTCCGTAACTCCTCTGCGGCACGGTGGGCTTTCTTTGGTACAGACAACGGATTTTTTCTATCCATTGGTCGATGATCCGTATATGATGGGTAAAATCGCATGTGCTAATGTGCTCAGCGATCTGTACGCTATGGGCGTGACTGAGTGTGACAATATGTTAATGCTGATGGCTGTCTCCACCAAGATGACTGAAAAAGAACGAGATGTGGTGGTGCCACTCATAATGAGGGGCTTTCAAGATTCTGCAGCAGAGGCGGGTACTTCTGTCACCGGGGGCCAAACTGTTGTTAACCCCTGGTGCACTATTGGAGGAGTTGCATCGACTGTCTGCCAGCCCAATGAGTACATTGTTCCGGATAATGCTGTCGTTGGGGATGTACTTGTGTTGACGAAGCCACTAGGAACTCAGGTGGCTGTTAATGCTCACCAGTGGCTTGACCAACCAGAGCGCTGGAATCGTATCAAACTGGTCGTCACTGAGGACGATGTACGCAAGGCATATCACAGGTCTATGGATTCCATGGCTAGGCTCAATAGGATTGCTGCTCGTCTTATGCACAAGTACAATGCCCATGGTGCCACTGACATCACTGGTTTTGGACTTCTTGGGCATGCTCAGAACTTGGCTCGCCATCAGAAGAACGAGGTTTCTTTTGTTATCCACAACTTGCCCGTTATAGCCAAGATGGGAGCTGTGGCAAAGGCTTGTGGTAATATGTTCCAACTGCTGCAGGGTCACTCTGCAGAGACCTCGGGCGGGCTTTTGATTTGTTTGCCCCGTGAGCAGGCTGCTGCATACTGTAAGGACATCGAGAAACAAGAAGGATACCAGGCATGGATTATCGGTATTGTGGAGAAGGGAAATCGTACGGCACGTGTCATCGATAAACCTCGTGTTATTGAAGTGCCATCCAAGGAGAAGGACAATGAGCTGTGGTAAGAGTACACAAGGGAGGAGCCACTAGTTTTTAGGTTTTGTAAGTTACATGTAAGTGATCATAAACATCAAGATCTTTCAATTATAAACTTTTCATTGTGAAGTGAAACCCCTAGAAGACACTTTCCCTTCTAGTAACCTATTAAGTTGTTAAATGATATGTACTGTTTAACAAATGCTTGCTTCTTTTGAATTCAATTACCTAAAATATATTATTGTAGCAGCATACTAATATCTTTATTATTTACTAGCATAGTACTAGAATTTTAGTCTTAATAAGCAATGTATGCTTGTAACGAGTAGGACTTCATTATAAATTGAACTGAATATGTTTTATTACATTTATACCTATAGTTAAAATGTGTCATATATATCCTACTATAATATAATAGCAATACTATATAACTTGCACTGTACTTCTAGTAATTTTAAGCAAAAGTTGGTTAGCTGATTAACAAACATTAAGTACTTTCGGCCATATTAGTTGCGTAGAAGTGGATGGTTAGTGGCTACTAAGTTCGATTCCAATATTCTATGTGGTAGCTACGTAGGCTTAGGCCTAGACCAGAAGATACATGCCCTATGCCTAGGTTAAAATGATTAAAATAGACCTTACCTGTCAATAACCAACACATTAATGCATATTATCACTAAAAGTAAGCCTGTTGATAAATATTGATTAGTCCCTTCTTAGCAGGGATTTCAGATGTGGGTGTTGTCAGCATTGCACAGTTATAATGATTAGATCAGCATTCTCCATATTTTGTCAGTTGAGGATTGAAAATGTTCAATATTTCAGTCACATGTTCAAGTTACATAGATATAATAGTAGTTTCACCATCAATGACTAATAGAGAGATCTGAGTAGAGCAATGAAAAATGTAGATCCATATGTTATTTCATTTTCAAAACCGTACACATAGACTACTGTATTGTATAGGCAACCCAAGACTACCTTACGTATGCCTTCATCACAGGCGAGGTACTCGTAGCCAATCACCGATCGTTATTTGCGCGGGCTTGTCCGGGTGGTTCGCTGGTTGGCTAGGAGTGCCTCGCCTGCGACGAAAGCATATGCAAGGACTAAAGAGTCTGTCTGGGATGAAGGCATACGTGAGGTAGTCTTGGGTTACCTATGTGTTCACAGTAACAATTTGACATAAAGTACAAGAAGCTCAGTCTAGATATCTTGAGTGGGCCAGTAGTTGGGTTCCAAAATTCATTGCATTACTAATCTCACTCAGCCAAGAGTAATCCAAGTGTTCCAATATTCACACTGCATTGCTTCTTACATGTTCCAGAATCAATCTTTGGTAAATCTATAGATTGGGTCCTCACGCTAAAATGGCCTAAAAATGTACGATAATGAAATTTCTTCTCATTTACTGTAGTATGTAATTGTATTTGAAAGAGTGGACGAAGCATTTTTAACCTGTTCTAAAATAACCTGTTACGTCCGTAGCCCTTCACAATGTCGGGCGGTAAAGAAAGCCTTTTAGATCACGCAAACACTGTTTTAGACCGTCGAAAAATGTAACTCTGAATGTGAATGGTCTATCGGATACCAAATCTTGTTTGGGCTAATTCCAAAGATTAATCTCCTGAGTGTTAACGTAACTGTTTCAAGTACTTTACGGGACTGAAAATGTGTGCAAAGCATGAGGACCCAATCTATAGGATAAGGTAATACTGTAGTTCAATTTACTGGATATTCCCTCCATTTACGAAGCAATACAAACCTCGTTAGTGTTCCTTTTGTGTCCAGGCGGTACAGCTGGTAATCTGACATTCACAGTCTGACTTGTGAGATGAATTATGGAACTTTGCTATTATCTTCGTCTTACAAAAAACCTTGAATTTAAAAAGTTAAGTAGTTTGGGCCTACCCTATTGTGCTGTTAATATTAGTTCTGGCTATTGAGGAACAAGATTTTGTCTTTGTATTTTACAATGTAGGCCTATGTGACCATGAAAATAAAAATTATAAAATCACATTTTTTAATTTTTTGTTCAATTTTCTGGCTCCATGAATCTTGGATTCATCCACAAGTAAAATCATGGTTGAGAATAATGGTTGGTATGCCATAGCCCATACAACACTGAAAAATTCTCCACTGAAATCCACCTCTTGGTTCCAATGTAGGCCTATAGCCTAGATGCTAATGTTGAATAGGAAACTGGGAAACTTGGCTTACCCTGACTTGCAACCTTTTTGTACCCGACCTTTACAAACCTTCCATCAATCAAGGTTGTGTAATTGTCGCTAAACGAGCTCGTTAAGTTCTATGTCATATGCACCTGTTTTACAATATATTATCATCATGTTAACATCACATTTTATTCAAATGGGTTTGTGAACAAACTAATAATGGCAAATACATAATGTAGGTAAAACATATGCTAACGTCTTTCTTTAGTGGCTATTTGTCATAATTTAAGGTTCTAAGTTCTAAAATTAAATTAATAAAGAATATTTTTCTATCAAGTCCATGCTGAATTTAGAGTTCATCTGGTTTTGAGGTTTTCGAGTTTTATTCCTAGTGTGTGGGACAGCACAGTTCCTTAATGTGGAACATGGAAAGGGAAACACCTGTGAGAAATGTTCTTGAAAATGACGTAGGCCTAGGCAACAAGCCCTGATGTGTAACCATCTCTATGGTGTAACTAACTAATTATGGAAGTAGATAAGCATACACCAGTGTTTTTAAAATCGTGTTACCACCGATTTACGATATAGGAGCGATTACCATGTGAATACCTAGGATTTTTTTGTGTGTGTGATATGCCCCCACTAAGCCAGTTACAGTGTGTAGCAAGCATTTAGAACTTATAGCTGCTAACTTTTGTGTAAAATTACAAGGTGTTTGCCTACAGAACAAGGATATGAATTAAAAGTGTAGATTGTAGAGTAAAGTTTAAAAACATTGAACATTGTTTTTTTTTTTATTTGTTTTTTTAATGTTTAGTGACTTTCAAAATGATCTATGATGGCCCTTAGATGAGTTATTCACAGTCCTCCAAATTCTTAAAAGACAACAATGCACAACAATTAATAATTATTTTTCAAAAATTATGTCAAGGTTCATTGACAAATCATCTATTAACCTTGATTTTATATTTTTAACTGTTGTCATTGAAGATTTAGAGGACAATGATTAAAACATACCTAAAGGTCTTAGATCATTTTGAAAATGGTATATTTGTGTAGTAACTTCTACCATGGTCTCAACTGAGGCCATACTAAAATTCTAGATGTGTCACACTAAATGTGATAATTCCTGTACACTCAACTCGAGTAACCCTGAAATATAGGTGTCATTCAATAGGGAGTATGTGCACAAGCATTTTATTTTGTCGATTTACGATTTTTTCGAATAAATGTTATGACTGTATTGAATAATTATATTATGCACACATGATAAAGCAAAGTCTGTGTAACAACTGAAGATTTTCAGTCTGAAATTGTGAACTTGTTTTGTCTAGCTGAGGGTATTTATTTACATTGTTTTATACAACTGATAGTGTGTTTGGCCCCAAGCACAGTGGCGGCTCACACGTAAGGGCACACAGGCACGTGACATGCCCCCCCTCTCCTGCCAACAATCACTCACATTAAATTAGGAGTTGTGGACTTGTGGTGTATTTAGTATATTTACATGAAATCGAAATGTTTGTTTTTCCGATATGCACATTCAAATGAAAACGCGGTGAGCCTTCTGCTCGACTTCTCCAGGCGGTGCCCAAAGTCTGCGACAGAGTGAGTTGTAGGTGACTAACGCGCCTTGCATTTTGTCGGGCAAACAAAGAGTCTGAACTGACGACGCACTTTCATTTTTCTGGCGAACGAGTGAGTGAAGAACACATATGTTACGTTG
This sequence comes from Isoperla grammatica, assembly GCA_945910005.1. Taxonomy (NCBI): domain Eukaryota; kingdom Metazoa; phylum Arthropoda; class Insecta; order Plecoptera; family Perlodidae; genus Isoperla; species Isoperla grammatica. Next base: position 117,153,142 of record OX246737.1, read on the forward strand.
ACGTTCGGGCTCGGTTGTCCTATGCCCCTGTATGACACCACGAATAATTCATTCAAGCAAGTGATTATGCTGACAGGTGGTTGTCTTTTGTTACATTAGTGCAGTGCGTGGTGTGGATTTTGACTTGGAAGTGTATAGTAAGTAGTAACTGACAGTAGTGTAGCCTTATCACATAATTATGGACAGGGATAGTATTCCATGATTTTACCCCAAAACAAAATGAATGAGGTAAGATACTTGAAAAATGAAGATTTGAGTTACGAAGATTGACTGTTAGCGAAGACACTAGGTCCACCAATACCAGACTTGTGCATTAGTTGGCTATGCCAAGACAAAAATAGAACTTCTAATAGAACTTTTAACAAATCAACATACGAAAAATACGAATGGATTTGCAGGTATCCTGTAGTTAATGCATTCTTCTGTTTTCCATGCATGTGCTGTTCTTTATTATCTTCTGCATGAAGCTAAATGCCCTACCCATTTCAAACCCCATGAGCCGCCACTGCCCAAGCACATTTGTTTAGGATGGTGCTTGGAACTAATGCAATTCACAATACCGGTAATCAAATACTGTACTGGTCTGGTAGGTATGCCATTAGCTGTCAATTAAATTACAACTACTGTATAAGGAAACCTTAGTGGTTTTTAGTGTGTAAACCCAGTGTAGGCCTGCACTCCAAAACTTATTGAAAACACTCTGGTTGACCTTAAACTATGGTCATGCTTGGCATATAATTATGAAACTTCATTTTCAAGCATGCAGGCTGTGCCAGACCTTTGCCTTTCAATTGTGCTTTCGAGTCTTTGATAAATAATTACCTACATTTTTGTCCATGTCATTAGCTTACAACTAGTAAACTTTATGCGAGTTTTGGCCCATATTTTGGAGTTACGAACGTTATGTGTTATGTCGTTTGAGTTATCACAAATTGAGATTAATCAGAAATTACATTTGGGAATAGTAAATGCAAAATTACAAATAAATGTAGACTTCAGAGATGCACGACAATGTTCATATTGTGAAGTTAAGTTACCTGTTGCCGTTGGCTAATTTTCCCAATAATCAATTTCACTATATTATTTGCTGTTTTTGGGCCAAATAAGTGTAGTAATTTGTCATTTTCAATTGTTCTTCCATTTGAATAAAATATGATTTGTAACATTAAGGAAATGCATGGTAATGATGACAACTCTGGCTATATTAGCATAGATTTGATTACATTGGGTGTGGTGTGGCCGCGTAGTGCTCCCAAGTTCCATATATGCCACTAAACTGATTGAATGTGCATACTCTCTGTTGGGTGCACTAACTTCATTCATTCATATACTACTGTAGATAAAACATGCAAGAAAGAGCCACTACTAGAAGTAATAAGCATTTAACATATTATTATAAAGTTGGCCTAGTTCAATTGGCCTGCTACATATATTATAGTGACAAATTTTTTTGTTTTATTGGGAATTAAATATTGAATCTCTTGAACATTGTCATTCTTATTTTTAAAAGATTGTAATCATACATTTTGTTTTGTGTTTAGTTATTCCCTTGTTCATGAATATGTATATTTTGATCACAATACCTAACCTTGAACTTGAAGTAATTGATATTGCTGAAGAGTTGCTTGTGGCATTACATCAGTAACTAAACCAGATATATTTCATGTTTCACAATTGTGGGTTACATTGGGAGATGTGAATGCCCCCCGGTTTAACACTGACATATTTTTGAAGCAGATCCACACAGATTTTATTAGAAGTTACGGATTAAAATATTTGTGTATTATAATTAATGGTGCTTGAGATTTTGGTGTACTGCTTTAAAAACATCACCGTTTTTATTGTTAAGACATATGTGTAAGTTTACAATTATGCACCAAGCTGAAGTAACCCATGATAGTATGCATTGTAAATTAATATACCTACCTATAGTACCTAGGCATGTCTTAGTAATAAATATGTATATCCAGTGGAAATTAATCCGAATGACCAATAAGGACACACACTAGAAAAATTTTATCCAGGTTTATTACAATATCGGAAACTTCATTTAATTTGCATTGCTTGTTTTTTAAACTAAGTTGAGTGTGACCTTTTATTATTATACAACGTAATCAACAACTAGGTCATTAGGCCTATACTGAATAGAAAACTGTTACCCACTGGTATTACTTTGGTTGGAGTAGGTATTCATTGCACAACTGTAGAATGAATTGCCACTGATATAGGGTCAGCTTAGTTGGCCGCGCATGTAAGAATTCTTCGAAGAGTTATATATACTTTCTCAATTAACAGTGATGATATCCAATCATGCACATATCACTTTCATCTTTATTACCTAGTTCAATTCTCTAAGTGTAATTACTCAAATGCTATACTGTAATATCAAACTATGTATGCTATATCTCTTCTCAAGAATATAAGAATTATTGTACACTACATATTTTATCGCTTTAGGCGATTGTCCAGGCAGCTAACACTCATTTGAATGGCCAATTTTAGTTAACTCGAGGATCGAGACTCGTGAGGGCATTATACAATTTTGTATGCTTGTATTTTACAGACCTTGTATATTACTCCATTGTAAAATAGTAACGCTCCTTGAAAAAAAAATAACAGGTATTGGTACCTATAGACTGAATTTTGTACTAATCCTGTATAACATGCCTCATTCTAAGAACCTCATTGCACTAGTTGGAATATTGCCGGACACTGCTTGCGTAACTATTCAAGTGAGGAGTTTGGCATCAAAGGGACGTACTATTAACACCAATTAGACATTATCTTGCAGACAATTTGTTGTGGACCACCAAATTTCTGTATTATGTATGTAGGCCTATGTATAGTTTGGATTCATACTGCTTGTAGGTAACTTGCCTTACGTACTCTAATAATAGTCTGTATGGATCTGCTTGTATGGGTACTAAATAAGTTGGCATAAATTAGCCAACTATTTGAGAACTTTAAAGAACTTTGTGAACTTATATTTTAAGAACGTTCCATTTAAGCTTGATGTATGTAGATTGAAGTACCTATGCAAATACATTTATTTGATATATATATTTTTTTGTTGCAAAGCATCCCTGAAAAGTACCTGTAATAGCTTTCCCTAAAAGTCAATTTCCATTCATTAATGTTACCATAATGTATGAACTAGTGATGACATCGGGTACTCGGGTACCCAACTCCTCTTGTAGGTACCCGACTCCATTTTCTAGGAGTCGACTCCTTCAAAAGTCGGTTGCTGTGTGTAAGCACAGGTGTAAGTGTATTATGTATTGGCGGTCTGTTTCTCTTTCTGTTTCCCTTTCCCTCCAATATTCGCCGATTGCGCATCACTCGACTAGTGGTGGCCGGCCGGCCGTATTGTATTGGTTAAAATTAATCACTTTTACTTTATCTTTTTGTCGTTCGAGGAGTCGACTCCTACCCGACTCCTAAGGCTCAGGAGCCGACTCCAATATTTACTACCCTATGTCATCACTAGTATGAACATTATGTTACGCATTGTATGTTGGTTACCCCTATGATGTATTCCAAGTCTGTGCAAGAGACTGAAGATGCAAGCAGATAAAATTGATCAGAAAAAATATAGAGCTATTTTGTGTTTCTTTATTGATGAAGAACAATAAATAACTGCATATATTGCACAAGGAATGGGGAGCTTCACAGTTAATCATGAGTAGGAAAAATAGTCCCAAATCCTCTACCCTTTCCAAGTGCCTATAAGCAGTGTTGTAAACGCTACTTGTTCAAAGTAGTATGCTAACGCTACCGCTACTTCCACTTAAAAAGTAGCGCGCTACCGTTCACGCTACTTTTTTTTTAAAGTAGCGCGCTACTTTTTGCGCTACTTTTGGAGCTACTTTTCGAAAACAGCAAATATGACATATCACGCAAAACTACAAACAAAATAAACATCGTGGTTTCAAGTTTCTGGGAGTATCACACTATTCTAAAAATAATTGTATGCCACAAAGTTTATGCTCAAAATGCTCCTAAGCAGGCCATGGAAGCTTTAGATTCTCACTTTCGCACTCACTTTTTTCTGCTGATGAAGGGGTAGACGTCATTGTAGACCTACGAACTCGAGCTCCAAGCAACGAATGGTCATAGTATTTTTTTGAATTGCCGATCACATAATAAAAATCAGGGGTAAAAGTGACCAAAGGAAGTGTGACATTTCGATTTTGAGGGGTGGGTCTTGTAAACTTTTGTGCGAGAGAAAGTTTGGGGCAGGAAGCGGTCCGGGACCATCCGCCCGACCGTAGCCGGCCGTCCGGAGTACTCAATACTCATTAAATCAACCACTGACCCTCCAAGATATTTACGACCATGTCAAGTTGGGGTGGGTGTGTGTCATAAGTGTTAGTGGCGGTTAGTTACATATTGAAAAAAAATGAACCAAGGAAGGAAAATAAAGTAGCGGAAATTTCCGCTCACGCTTCTTAAAAAATGTAGCATGCTACTCGCTACGCTACCACGTTTTTTAAAGTAGCGCGCTACCATCCCGCTACTGAACAAAAGTAGCATGCTACCGGTAGCGCGCTACTTTCCAACACTGCATGTAAGGCGGTATAGATGGTCTAAGCTTGCTACCTGTGAGTAAGAGAGAGACACCCAATATCTCGGTAGCCGAATCTTATTGAGTATGATTCCCAATGTCTCAAGTTGCTGTAACATCCACATTCACATTGCCACAACCAGCAGACCTTATTTTTATTTAGGTGTGGTAAACTCGTTCCACAGCAACCTCGTGGATGCTGACGTCATTCTCAAACGATATTCTATTTTTTTTTTTTATCTTATGTCGAAAATTTGATTTTTCAATCATTTTTCTTCCTAGCTATCCAATAAATATGTGCTTCCTTCTCTGGCCCGCTCAGGTTATTTGGCAGGGCGTCAATGTCAGATTTAAGTGCAGCACAGCTGAGGAGATGTGCTCTGTCCTGAAAACTTAATGTACATAATTTGCAAGTTGCTGGTTCCTTTGTTATTTGAAATCGACTCAAGTGGTGCTGCAGGACATCGTGTCCTGTGGCCAGCCGAAACTGCGCTGTTGCCACTTTTCTTGACCATGATTTGTCCGGCCCTTTGAGCACCTCGTCTCGCCACAGTTTGTGGTTCGTCTTGGACTCTTGAAGTCTTTCATATGATGTCTTGAGGCCCTCCTTAGCAAGGTTTTTGGCAGAGTTGAAGGAGATACTCGCCGCGTCGGGTGCCGACTTCTTCAAGCCCAATTTGGCTAGTGCGTCGGCTTTTTCGTTGCCCAGGATGTTACAGTGGCTTGGCACCCACTGGATTTTTAGCACTTTGCCATGCATCACATTTCTGATTAGAATTTTTTTGAAGTGACAGGGAGGCTTCTTCACATTTTTCAATGTGACAGATGTTCTTGATGGGGGCCTTGCTGTCTGAGATAATAACAAATTTTGTTTTCCTGAGTGGAAATGTTGGCGTTTCTGCAATTTTTTCTGCTGCTCTTGAAATTGCTCTTATTTCGGCATCAAAAATGCTCGAGCCTGGTGCCATAGGGTGGGCCTCTTCAAAGAAGATGCAGTGGAAGCCGAAGCCAGCCACGATATTCTATAAAATATATTTTTCAGCTTTAAATTAATTTAGCAAATTTATAGCTGATAGGTTCCAACACTCATCTATGATGTCGGCATTCACAAGGTTGCTGTGGAGACACTTAAATCAAGAAAGCATTCAGTTTTAACAACTACCCATCTAGACTTGAATATTACTTAATTTGGTAGGGCTTGCCTCTAAATGAGGCTATGTACATAGCTTATTTTTGGTGGTACTATACTACCATTGAGTCATTTTTGGGCACTTATGTTTACCTGATATGAGTAGATCGATCAGTAACTTTCTCTCTTTCTCCGAAGGAAGAGAGAGCGAGAGTGATCTAGTTATGCTTGTTGCACTACATGGACAGCGCCGGAAGTAGATGATCCGAAGAAGTTGGAACCAACCAACTTCGGTCGCCCTGATTGGTCACTCTCAGAAAGGTGAGATGCAAGTACATGGTTCAATAAATAAATAATTTATGTAACACTCAAAACAGCAGTAACTTTATTTGCTTTTCTTGACTAATTTTGCCTTACATTGGAATTTGGGCATACATTTTACCAAGAAAAATAACAAACAACACTTGACAAATTTTATTAAAATACATAATTCAATCGCTGTCATCATCACGGCAACGATTCAGCGGGCGTCGACTTTCCTCGTCTGAACCATAGATGACGTCTTCATCGGAATCGTTGATCATCGAGAATGCTGGGTTGTCTTTTGTAATTGGTGAATCTGGGAAAATATTATACAATACAAAATCAAGTTTTATTCCAGTATAAATAGATACAAAGTTTTGTTATAAGATAACATAGCATTAATTCCTAGTTATAAAATATCAATAAGATGAGTAAATGCTGGAAATAATAATAAAAATGATGTAATTTTATTTTACTTTACTGGAAGACCTGTGTCTGGGCCACAATGAGTTTTTAGTTTAAACATGTTTAGTGACAAACTCAACACGTCGGAAAATATAGGAGTAACTAATGCAAAAATAAACATATAGTAAATGTGAGTAAGAAAAATCAGTTCTCAATGCGTATTCAAGTATATGTGGGTTAGAAATGAAGTTGATCAGGTAATTGCAGTTTGGACAGGATTGTTTCTGCAGCAGTTATGGTTGGCTCTCTTGAAGGTAGTTTTAGAACTAGTAAATTTTTTTTTTTTTATGAAAAATGAAGTCGATGTGCAAATGCAATACTAATCATTCTATTTATACCAGGCAATAACATGACATTGTGTTGACAAATGCCAATCGGCTACAGTACGTGGTTTTGCTGCACAACACTTAAGTCGATAGTTGTGGTGGGATATACAGTACCGGGAAAGCTACGTCATTGAGCTATTCCATTTATCTACCTAGACTGGTAAAACTGGTGTGACCTACGTTAATGGCTCAGGTCGTTTGCATGCAAACCAGTTTTTCGATTTTAGACATCTAAAAACGGGTGCGATCTTCATTCGAGTAATAACTGTATCAAGAATAACAAATAACTACTAAACAAGCAACTGGTTTTAAAATATAACTAGTGTTGAAAAAGAAATACATCAATCGGAAATCGGTTGGTCACCGTCATCCCAATTTGATATCCTCCATCTCAATTGTACCAACATTCCAGGTAACCATTGGACTTCATATTATACCAATCAAGTATGTTTATTTATACTTACTAAAGGCCGGTCCTCCAGCAGGAGAGTAGACATACGTCATGGTGTAAAGGTAGAAGTTGAGAAGGCCATAGAATGCCATGAACTGAGCTGAACTTTTGTATGTAGTTGACAGTTCTGCTACAAAATTATCTTCTAATACACTGGCACCAAAATGAAGAACAGTGACTGATAAGGTGACACCCAAAACTGCAACCATCAAGAGTGTAACAAACTTGAGCCGCAAATCTAAAAGAGAGAAAATTGATACAGCATGTGTCAAACTAGTCACTAATTGAATGGAACAATGGTGGATATAAGTAATGTTAGTACATACTATTGAAATGTACGTAAACTGGCAGAATTATGCTCATGCTACTTTGGTAGTACGTACTACCAAAGTAGCATAATATAGTAGTACTACTATATTATGCTACCTGTTGTTGCACATATATGTCTAGTATTTCTTTTCAAACAAACTGTTGCATTACACATAAACAGGAAAAAATACCTAGTACTGTACATTTTGTTACACATGAGTGTATGAAATAAGTGGCTAATAAATACCAACGTAAAATCAATATATGTATGTATACATGCTTACCAAAGTAAGGCATGGATCGCAATTCACTGTAAGCACGGAGCATCAGCAGTATAAGGTACAGAAGATAGCACCCACACACAACAAAGAAGAAAACTTTAAAACTCTGCAAAAGACATAAAGGCAAATATTAAAACAAACATTCTCTAAAGTCTAAACCATACGACCACTTTCTATTCTACAGCATAACAATTCCCATCCTAGTAACTTTAGCATAAATTACTATAGCTGGGGGTTGGGACCAGGGGGTATATCTACTAACTCTTGCGACAACAAGTAATTCGACTTTTATTCACGCGAATGCATCAAGTGTGATTAACTAGCTGTACTGTTATGAGATGACTGAAGTGTTGCAATGTTTACGTTACACTAGTCAGCATGTGTGCATGCATGGTACCTACTTCTATTGTTTTCTGTATCATGCTATTTGAGACGATGGGGGTGATATGAAGATGAAGGACAGTTACAAAAAACCCATGAGGGGGGGGGGGGGGGGGATTCGAACCCACATGACTAGGCACTGCACGCTTAGGACCAGTGTCCCAACTGCATGAGCCAGTAAAGACTATACTTTAGAATTAAAATATAAACAGTATAATACTAAAAAAGTACTCACATAAAAATTATCTGTGTCTATTTTGTAATCATATGTGGGATCCTGGAGCTGGTTGTATTTCTGCCAAGTTGCTAGGACAATGGCCGCCAGCCAGATGGAGCCAACGATAAGTAGCTTCGGCAAGTAAAACGGGAGGAAGTTTCGCTCGTTCTGTCGCAGTCCGTGGTAGATACAGAGCCAAAAGAAAAGCAACGCACAGAGGAACGTAGCTTGGAACAGAGCGTCCAACATGCCCGGGAACCAAGAATCAACAAGGAACGTCATCGGGAAGATCGGGTCTAGAAATAAAGTAAAACATACAATATGCCGGTTACTATAGTTGAATAAACCCATTACATTACAGTATTACCTTTTAATTCAAATTTCCAGGGACCCTCAATACCTTAATTTGAATTAAGAAAGTGCATAACATTTAACACCGAGCCTTATGCCCAAGCTTTTTCTGCAAGGACTTCTACACTGGTGTAAATTATACGTATATTATTTCCATTAACATTTGTTTGAATTAACGAGGATTACATTGACTTACAATGATGAGTATTTTGTACTACCATACATGGAATAGTGAGTTACAACAGTTGGCAAATTAGAATTTATGGACTGTTAATTAAAGAAAGAAACATGATAGACAGAAAAACACAATGTAAAATGCATTGATTAATTGGTAGAGTAGCGATTGCTGAACTTACGAGCCATATACATTCAGAGAAAGACGACCATGTCGTTACTATTAGTCGAAACTTTGAAAAGATTAAGTTGTCCCAAGACTACATTACACATGCTTTCGTCACAGGCTACGGGTTCTTTCTTAGCCAATCAGCGAAAACCGATCGGTATTTGCGCGGGTGTGTCTCAGGCAGCTCGCTGGTTTGCTAGGAGTGCCTCGCCTGTGACGAAAGCATATGTAAGGTAGTCTTGGGCAAAGTATAGCATTATATAGTACCAGTGGCGTAACTAGGAATTATTTCGGGGGGGGGGGGGGGTTAAGGGAAAAGTAAGATGAAGGGACTGAAAGGGGTCTGGGGCGAAGCCCCAGCCGCCGGAGGCCATTTCGCCGGAGGCGAAATTTTTTTTCACTTCTATAATTATTTCGGGCCTTTTAGACTCAAAGAATACTACTCGAACCACTACTCGTTTGTTTGTATTATATTGAAGTTACAGTGTTACAGTAGGTAATAATAATAATAATAATATTTATTCACCATTCGACTTGTACAAGATACAAATATTGGTTTCGTCAAGATGCTTATATCGAAGTATTAATTCTAATTCTAATTCTAGGCAGGCATTTAAATATAAGCCTTTAAAAGGTAAGCATTTGAGTAGCCTATGATTACAGGAAGGTTAAACCAGTTGATACTAAGAATAAAATGAGATAAGATACATTAGATACACATTAGACATTAGATTAGATTACATTAGATTAGATTAGATTAGGGCACATAGTTGAGTCCAGGATCAAAGCAAAAAGTGACAAAAGGTGACAAGATCGATTTACAATATGGTACAATGTGGATGCCGAAATAACGATACATTTATATTTTAATTACTTAGATATAAGTTGTTAACAAGCAGGCTCACTCACAGAGGTAGTCTTTTAAAGAGTAAAAGCTGTTGGATAAAAGAAATGTTTTCAGGTTGTGTTTGAAGGAGGGCAGGGTGGGAGATGTTTTAATGAGATTGGGGAGCTTATTGTAGAGGGTGGATGCAAGGTATTCAGGACCTTGAGAAAAAAGAGTCAGGTTGTGGGAAGGTCTGTGGACCTGGAGACTGGCTCTGGTGTTATGGGAGTGTATTGATGTGTTAAGAGGGAAGAGATTTGGGTTGGTGCGGACAAATATTGCAGCGGATTGGATTGGTATTAATTATAGTTCTAAATACGAATTGCATAGAAAGTGTGTTTTTAATGTTTAGGGGTGTTCAATATAATTTTAACATTAAGTGAAACATTGTGGTCACGTCACATACATTTAAATTTTAATCCACAGAACGTCATATTGTAATATTAGATTAATGCATTTTTATTTATAGGTACCCTCACTTTTAGTGGTTCGAGCGAAAGGTATATTGTAGATGAACACATAAATATAATTGATTATTGAAAGAAATTTTTTATCTTATCTAAGTGAAGTGTATAAACATAATGCAAATGTTATTAGTTGCGATTGTTATACACTGAAGTGGTTCAAGGATCTTACAATATAGTATTAAGTAAATGTAGTATTAGGTACTATCATTCTCGATGTAGTTTCGGGGGGGGGGTTTAAACCCCCTAAACCCCCCCTTAGTTACGCCACTGTATAGGGAGCTTGCAATAACGTCATTTCCGGTATCGCACGGTAGCCATACTGAGGTACTCTGTAAACATTTGTTTACGTTCTTCCGACACTGCATTGTTGCAATATTGCAGATGTCCTTTGACTGACACATCAACTGTTTTCAAAAACAAAGGTTCCGTATTATGACTGAAAACAAAATAAGAACGCGTAAACTCTGTTTTAAGACAATCATTTGCATGTTTGATCATTTTCTTGAACTTTTAGCTGCACACATCAATCTATAGGGCTTGAAACTATGATATTTCCTGGATAACCTATGTGTCTTCTACTGACAGAACAAATGTTAACAAGTAATGTGTACCTCATAATGGCCGCCACGTGACGTCTATTGAAAGCTACCTATAGTACAGTAGCAGGAGAGGAAGAAAAATGAACATCCATTTCTGTTCAATAGATTAATCGTAAATCATTCAAAGAATGAAGATGACCATGTCCCTATTATTTGTTGAAAATTTAAAAAGCTTACCATTATATAGTAACAGGAGAGGAAGAAGAATGGACATCCACTTCTGTTCAATAGACCAATCGTAAATCCCAAATTTACGAAGCGAGTGTATATACCAGCACTGAAACAAAGCAATAAACAAAAATGTGGTATTATAAATACTGTATCTAAGTTATTTATAGTTGTTTTGTTTGTAGTGTACTAGTGAATGCATGTTCAACTTAATGTGTATTTCTGCAGGGTTGGTTAAGTAACTTTAAATTAAAGTCCCCCACTGAAAATCAGTCTTGTTAGTGAGTGGGTACACTTGAAATGTGAATTTATTTTATTTATTTAATATTAGTGAAATTTGGAGCAAATGAACATAACTTAGGCTTGCTTATATAACTATACTTAACTTAACTTAACTATGTACATACCTTTACTTACCTATAACTTACTCACCAGAAGTACGTACAGGCCGTACGTACTTCTAAATTGACATGGTCAATACGATTTACGAATCATGTATGTTTTGTAAAGAGTCAAACGACCGAAAATAAATAAATAAATAAATAAAATAAACTTTGTGGGAGATTGACCCACTCATTCCTACCCTGGTAAAAAGGTGACAGAAGTTAATATATAGGTTATTTTCTGTGATTTAGTGCATGATCTGGAATATTTATATAATTAATAATAATAATTAATAATAATTAATTAATAAAAATTGTATTAATTACATACAACTATTGCAGCTGACGGTGGTACCAAATATCGCAGAAGTATGATGGGTTTACTTGGATAATAATACTATACTTGTATGTCTAGCCTACTTATATTATGTGGTAACTACAGATTTTGTAATAATTATTTAGAGTTGTTTAGGATTTTCGAACCTTTCAAATATTGTATTGAATTCAAACTCTAACTGCCTACTACACTACATAATTTCACGTTAGTTATCTAGTTAACATATCTTAGTTATGTACCTATATTTTACACTGAATTCTAGAGCATAACTCATTGTTTAGAGAGAAAAAATATAGTCCATTATTGGCACATAAATCCAACTTACCGTAACAAAGAACGTAGTCAGTAGAAAAATGAACCGGAACCAGATCTCAATTTGAGTGAAGGCAGGATTGTAACTCTTAAACTGAAAAAAAAACAGGATGATTAAAATGTTTTGCCTGAAGAAGCAGATACATGTCCTGAAACAACTTGTTAGATCCTATCATCATAGACGAGTGTTCGATGGCCCACAGTGAGCCCCAATTTTCAAATACCGATATGATATTGGTCATGAGTCCCTCATCTATGATGGAAGCATCTGTAAGGTTGTTTTGGGACACGTTTAATAAGTAATCTGCATAATAAACCAATCAGATACTGGTGTATCTTACTAATTTACTATTTGAACAGATCTATCTACAGTAATCCAAGTCTGGGCATTTGAGAAGACTACAAGAAAATAAAATCTCATTCTTAACCCATCAAGGATAAACTTACATAGAAAGTGATATCGTGGATGCTGTATCTTTGATGGAACGCCTCAAGTCCATGAAATCTGACAGTAAGCACATAGTGTGTGTAGTCTAGGAAGCCAAGATGCAGAACCATGAACTCGTCACATGTCTTACGAACACAACGCAAGTGACGACTTCGGTTGTGTGCTCGATCTGGGTGAACAATCTGCACTGGTTTGTGATCTAAAGTTATTCCGTCTAGAGCAACGCTCACGTGAAAACTTTTGTCGTAAGTTTCGTCTGGAAATCAAGGGTAAAACACATTAATTAATCCAATATCTAGGTAGAGGTCTGAGAAAAGAGTATTCATGCATGCAAAACAGGTACAATATATTTTGTGAACTGTGACATGAACACCCCCCCCCCCCCCCACCAATTAAAAATATACCAATAAGTACTCGTTGTGAAAAGAAAACGGTGGTGGTACGGTGAGAAGTAGTGACATAAAAATATTATGCATACACATGTCAATGTCAATACATATGCCACTCAAGCATGTACATACTGTACAACATACATATTTGGACAAACCATTTCAAAAAGTTATAATTCTGTTTGTTATCAATAGGAATCTTACCGTCTGTGTTGTCAGTGGACACTTTAGCTATAACCCATAGTTGTTGACTATACGTCGTCATCTTAGGACTTTCCATAGAGAACGGTCCTGTTGACATCTCGCTGACATTCAGTTTAGGAACTAAGCTTGATGCCTTTTGTTCACTTGTTAGGGTGATTGGAGGGCCTGAAATATAAATTACCAAGATGAATAACAATACATATTTGCTTTGCACCTTACACAATCAGATCAAACAAAACTTTTCTTTTCCAAACCACTGACTAGGTCAATTTTTTCCAAATGTTTGGCATGATTAGTTGATTACTACATGAGCAATTATTAGACAATAAGTAGAATTAATGAGGTTCAAGCACTAACACTCATAAGGTACATGAGAGTATTGAAATCGAAACTTAACTTTAACATGTCAACAGGTAGGATGAGTTGACGCAATAAAATGCGAAAGCCTAAACTTGATCATTTTAAGCTCACGCGCGCTAGGCGCACGAAAACAAAAAAAATTAAAAACAAACGGGTTGACAACATTTCACTGTCATAGTCACAGTAGCACGTAGTGGTATAAATGGGTTTAATTCTTGTTATTGACTAGGTAGTAACACTCAATGCAGCATTGACGGACAACCAACATAAAATAAGTGGCTTGTTGGTCCAGTTGTTAGCATCCCTGCTTTCAATGCAGAAGGTCCCGAGTTCAAATCCCGGTTCAGGCAGAAGTTTTTTAACTTCAATTAAGGATTCAGTTCCATTACTTCTTGTCTTAGGAATGTAAACGGTGACTTTGGAGCCATCCTAGCAACGAAACACTCAATAAATTCAAAGTTGTTCTGAATCGGCCTTGTTGATTCTGACATTTGTCCACAGGTGTTCGCACTGTCCAATCACTGATTCATATGTTTCGTATTTGAAATATCGATCTTTGATTGGTCACCGCTCACTCGTCAATGGTGTTCGGAACCTACAGGGTTGGTTTAGTCGCTTTAAATTAAAGTCCCCCACTGAAAATCAGTTTCATTACTGAGTGGGTAGACTCTAAATGTGAATTTATTTATTCAAATATTGACTCTGGCCCCCAAACTCTATGAGAAGTTTTGGGCCATCTGTCAGAGGTTTATTAAATTGCTCAACTCTGACAGAAAGTACATACCAACAATCCTTAATCACATGGCACATTCATAAGTGTACTGATGTTAGCCACACAAACTAATTTGAAATTACTTACCTGCTAAACCAATAAAAACTCCAAGACCAAAAAGAGCAAAGAAGGCCACAAAAACCATGACGAATTCTCGCTTGTGCATCGAATAGAGACGCATTTGCACCGACCTATGAAGAAATAAAAAAATAATCATAGCCAAAGAAATCAAGCCTAGCTCTAGGCTAGGGGTGACGAAACCTGTCTCTTTTACAAACCAGTTGAAAACGTTTAACTTTGTAAACGTTTATTTTTCAAAATTGTTTGCATTCAAACGTTTAAACGTAACCCCTCCTGTTCACAAAATGATAAAAAATGAGTTGTAATGTTCGCGAAATATGGTGTTCAACGCGATAACACGGGTGATTTATATTATATTAATTGTTGATTATATTCTCCCCCTTTATGTCTAACTGCCCACTGTCATTTTGACTCCACACACTATAAGCTAAGCCTCGTTGGCTCGTCAAAGAGCTGTGACCGGAATAATCTGCATGTTTGGGTTGGGGTGGCGGGGGAGAGGGATTGGTCAGGCGGGGTATAAGACACAGTTAAACGTGTGTGAATATTTGTACACGTATATTTTACACCGTATTTCTTCATGTCTAATAGATGCTCGATCTCTCATCTACCTGCAGCTGCATTTTAACTAATTTAAACGTAACCCCTCCTGTTCATAAAATGATAAAATGTCTAGTGAAATTACTCAACCAACAAGACCCCAGCCCATAGGAAATACAACGTTGCTACCTACTTGCATGTTATTTGCCACACAAAATTCTAAGCTTAGCTTAATATGTGAATTGTATACCACGGGTCGACTAATGCTGCTAGACAAATGTGTCTTCAATATTACCTACTTCCTAAATGAATTAGTATATAGAGCCATGTTTAAGTCATATGCTCTACCTATAGCTGACAGACAGCTACAGCTGCTATTTATTTGGTCCATGCCACTCTCTCTCTCTAGGCCTATTCCTATGTATGCACACTTGCCTTGTTACAACATTTTCATTCATGGTTAGGTTTTAAAATACTGTTGGATATTAGATGGTGTTCCATGTGTAGCTGTTTTTGTTATTTCTTTTCACTTTAACGATGTTTAATGGAACAAAATTAAGCATTTAATATTTTGAAATTACTTAGATAAAATGAACATTGGCCTACATACTGACAACTAAAATACATCCAGCAGAACCTTGAAGGTACATCTTAGCTCTTACGGGAAAATAAAATATCAATTATCAATACAAATTAAATAAATTGATAAAACTAGTTTTTATTTGTCAACAAATTCACAACCTACCTTTCACAGCGATCATGGTGATAGGCAGGGGCAATGTAACGATTAAACTCTGAGAATAAGTCGCTGAACTGCGACAGAGTGTTGCGTATCTTCAGACATAGCCCACCAGTTGGCAAGTGGTAGGCATACCCAAGGCTAGCTCCATCAACTTTTGACATGTTTACTGTTAAACATTCGTTTCTAGCCAACTGAACATATTACTTACATAGTTGCCATAGTTAATATGGAATAAGCCTACAACTAGCACGACACTAAGTAGCTTGAAAGTATTTAGCACAAATTCACATAAAAATAACAATTTAATTCAGATGTGATACATTACAGTCATTTATACATTAGTTGTACTGTTTTCTAGTACATATCATTAAACAACATACAAAATACAGAATTAGTATAAACTGTTAAAATTTACAAGATGCTTTACAGTACTTGCAAAACACAAAAGAAAAGTAAATAGAGTACAGTAGTAGCCGTACTGGGGGGGTTGGACTCAGATAGCAAGTTACCATAGAAACAACAGTATTGATCCATGGGGGAGTCCATTTAGTAATCCATAAAGGGGTGTGGCTTAGTCCCAGTACTTGACAAGTCCATCCCAGCCTGCAGTAGCAAGCTTGCTAGGTTCATGAGGATGCCATAAAGTTGCAATACACACGCTGTCATGAGCTTTCCACTTTTTGTAGAGCTTTGTAGTTTTCCAATCCCATACGTAACACTTTCCATCTGCATCACCTGAAGTTAAATAGCTGAAAACATAAAACATGCATAAATTATTATCCTTGTTATGAACACATTGTGCTTTTCAGAAAGGCCTGGCACCAAAGACACGTAGGTAAAGTACTAGGTGTATTAATTTATAACTTAAACTACAAACTAACATAGTTGAGAGTTAGGGAAGGATCCAATAGCTTTCAACTTACTTGAATGTAAGCCAATGGATCTTTTTACAATAGGCCTACATGGTCAACTACTCCAGCCAATTGGCCTAATGTTTGTTAGACATTGCATTGTATATTGAAACTACAAATATCAGGTGCACCCTGCACCTAATATTTGTAGAGAGAGCTGAGCTGTACAGTAGAGCAGCGTTTCCCAAACTTAAAAGCTCACGGACCCGGGCGGGCATTGAATTTAATTAACGACACAGGTTAAGCAATCATGTATGTTTTTTTTTTATGTGTTGCATTAAGGGTATCTATCTACTAGGCCTATCTATAGTTCCAATACATTTTTAATGTTTCTAACTTATTTCAGCTGTAGATCTGTCGATTGACTAGGGTAAAAGCTTTGCTTTATACAGAGTTTTGGATTAAAATTCTGTTTGAGAGGAAATGCCTGGAAAATCATTCCCACATGTAGAAGTTGAGTAATCAAGTGTTTAAAAGTTTCGATAGGCAATACGATAACCAAAGCCAAACAAACAGTAGGAATATTCAATGACGCCAATGGTCGTCAATGCTATCTGAGTTCAGTTCACACAACTAAAAACCCCCAAACTACCCCAAAGTTTATACCGACTGAGTTGATACAGAAAGTTTCTCTACTACCGTAGATTTATGTCAAAGAGTGTAGCGGTACCTTATGCTGATAAGTGATAATACTTATGTAGTTGGGGTTACACTTTATACAAAGCATAATATATTGTTGACAGAAGTGCACAATATCAAATCAACAAAAAATGTGATAGCCTAGCTTCATTATTCAATATTGGAACTAAACCTTACCTCATATCGGGAGAGAAGTCTAGCGTACAAGCGTAGCCGGCAACCATATGGCCGGTAAACGTCTTCTTGCGGTTCATCTTGAAGCGATTGAGCGCCGAGAAGATGACTATCTTGTTGTCCATGCTCTGACACGCCAGCCACTTGTGATTGGGCGACGGGGTAACCGCGGGCATGGAGTGCATCGTCGGATCCGCTATGTACTTCATGTCGACGGGAATGTCCCACTCCCAGACGCGGAGACTCTTGTCGTCGGAAGTCGTGACGAAACGACGGTTCTCGTCGACAAACGTGATCGTGTTAACGGCGCCAAGATGGCGGTCGTATTCTTGTACTATCTCCCCCGACCGAGTGTCCCACTGTGGATATAGACACAGCGTTACAGTTACACCCTTAAACGATAAACAGAAGTGCATGATTGTGTTGTGTTTTGTGCACCACTTGAGAAGATGGCTAAGCACAATTGTATTAATTACATACCTTGTAATTAGACTAGGCCTACATGGGAACTAGAGGAGGGTATATTAGGCATTCAAGGAAATTATGTTAGCTTTACCAAGGTCTACTTGATCTCTGCCTAGTGGGGGTTCAACTACTAACTCCCCAATTAGGTTATTACAATGAGGAATTACAAGCCATTTCGAATTCCGATTTACATTTTAAGGACAGGTTAGGACAGGTCATTAAAAGAGTGGTTGTTTTTTGGAAACTCAGTTTTACACATAGGCCTAGTAGGCCTAAAGCATTGCAGGAAGGATGTGCAGCGAACGTTGGTTTTAGATGTTCTAGACATATTTCTAGCATGTTTTGTTTACATTTCATCCTGCGAGGAGAGCGTATTGGCTGCAAAATTCCTGGAGAGCCGAGTAGACACCAAGTCGTCATCATACAGCCATAAAAACAAGGATAGGGCTAGATCGATCTACTACGGAACACAACACTTTTAAAATGTGTCCAGAAAATTGTCGAACTAGTCTTCTTCTCGAATCAAAACTAGGGGTGCATGCCAATAGTATGAATGCAATCTACACTTGACGCTGTGTTAAAGGGGAGGAGTCACGCCAGCACTCAAGAAGGCCCCGAAATAGCCAATGACTAGAATATCGTGACGTAAGAAAAGAATTAAAATTTAAAATACAAATAAGTGTTGTGTGTTGTGTATAAATGTTTAAGTTCTACGTCACTAGTTAAATACTTACACATATGATCTTCTTGTCCGAAGTACCAGCAACAAATAAATGTTGCTTGTCTTCGTCTGGATTGAACTTGCAACAGTATGGGATTTTGCGACTCGTGAAACGTGATATGCAATCCCCCGTCTCCGTGTCCCACAATTTGATATATCGATCGTATGATGCGGACAGGAATTGTAAGCCGGTGTTATTGAAGCTGACATCACGGACAGCTTGTCTGTGACCGTAGTATGTTCTGACACAACGACGATCCTTGTAAACCTCCCAAATCTGCAACATTACAACAGTAACAACTCATGACATCAAGACAGGTTCCAAAATGTGTACCACACTGGAGCTCATAGCTATTTTTGAGAGGGGAATGTTGAGGTGTTTAAATAACCCATAGCCATAGGCCTACATCTGGATTGTCTGTGCATTTCTGAATGGCATAATATCTTCTTTTAAGATATCATCTTTCTTTATCTTCTTCTTTCTTTTCTTTTGTCTTTTATTAATAACTTTGAACCACTTTCCACAAAACTTTAAAACATGTTTTTCGGTACCGGTACCGGTAACAAAATTTCATAAGCTAGGCCTACCTAGTATGAAAAATAAAACTGAATTGATGAATGGCCTACTGTGTATGTCACCTAGATGTCACCTCTCTGCACTCGTCGAGTGATCAAGGACGTGTTTCGACGTTTTATTTGTGTTTTGTAACTTTTTTATGTATCCCTAGGCTTAATCATCTACGAGACCCCTGCAGTCACTAATCAGGTAAGCTGTTGGGTTCCCTATCCAGTTTACCTCTACCTAGCATATAATGATTCAATCATTATATGATTCAATGAATACATAACAATATTCAACCAATGAGCCTGGAATTTTGCTTCACTTTCTTTGAATTTAAAAATTAAAACAAGCTTTGTTTAAAAGTCTCTGAACTAGGCCTACACTTGTAGCAAATTAGACATTTAATCAAATGCAACTTCTTCAATTCAAGCTTTTCTTTATCTTTTTTCACCTTGTAACAACTGGCCGAAAATGATTGAAAAATCAAACTTTCGGCATAGAAAACAAAAAACAACTGGCCGATTGTTAGCACTTAGCACGAAGATCTATTGATATAGCGTATGCTATACGTATTCCATAACTTAAAGAGTTCACATTGTAAAGCTATTATAATTTGTCCAGAGAACACACACCTTGACCCTGCAGTCCATGCTGCACGTGAGTAGGAGATGCGCGGTGTTGGGGAACCAGCGCATCGAGGAGATTCCCTTCGTGTGGCCCTGCCACGTGTGGATGTGCGCCTTGGGCAGGAAGCAGCGTTCTGGCGGGGTGTCTGAACGCAGGTTCACGCCCACATCCTGAGGCGGGTGCAGGAACGAACGTCCCTGGTAGTCCATGGAATCTTTGACTGGAAACGAATTGTACACATTCAGATTTAATTTAGGTTCTACTACGTACTAGGGCCTATATTTTATTTAAGGCTACTTGTGGAATTACATTAAAAATGTTTTAGCTTCAAGTAGGACATGTGCATTGTGCATACATCTAAGTAGACTATAAGCAGACCTCATCTACAGTTGGTTTATGATGCATTCTCACGACATATTTAATAGTGCAACATATTTATAACATATGTGCATTGCACTATAAAACCTTAACATAGTAGTCTACTGGATCCAGGCCTATAACATATATTCCCTAGAAGCACCGAAATATGCACATAAATATGCTTGATTATTATTATTATTATCCCCTCAACCTGACTGTAAAGTTGGATAAGAGGCCAAGATATATACATATTATATATACCTATATATATTATTTTACAAACCTCGAAATATTACTTTTTATTCCTTGGTAGGCTATGTTTCTATTTGCCCACTCAAGACGGATAAATGACAAATAGGATGTAGGCTACCTAGGCCTACCTGTGCTTTTGAAAAATAATGAGATACTGATAGGGAAATACGTACTGTGCAATACTGTTTTTTCCTCAATAGCTTTCTCCTCGGTCTGTTTGCCACGTTTTTGACGCTTGGCTAGGATCTCTTCTAACTCAGCAGCTTCCTCTTCGTTAGGCTTCATAACTCGCTGTTCGTCAACAAAACCCCCCCATGGACCTAAGAAACCACCAATATCGGACGGGTTATCATTCTTCGTACGCTTCCTCTTGTCTAGAGGACGTTCCTTACTCGACTCAAACACCGTTTTGCATTCTGTGTCCTTTGCACTTTCCAGTGCACCTACGACACGTGTATGCACATCAAAGTTGTCCACTGTTGGGTCCAAGGCATATCCTGGAATCATAAAAAGAAATGGTTATTGATATGTAGGCCTAGTGTATATTTTTTTTTTACCAAGGTGCAGAGTTGGTCTCTTCAGCCATTCTACTTATGCCTATGTACAGCATGGCATCTCAGGCACGGTATTGTTTGAACAATGATTACATTTTGAATAGGTTAGATCGTGATTCGTGCATGGTACAAAATTATATCTAGGCCTAGTTAGAGTTGTACACAAATCATACTTGTAGGGAGAATTTAACTTTTAGAGACACAGCGACTAAAGTCGAACAAACATTGCCTGTAGCATCATACTTTTTTAAGAGTGATCGACGAAAATCGAATTTCGCATCCAAAATGTGTAGGCCTATTCGCGTACTTCGACTCAAGTCGCTCTGCGCAGCAAAAGGGTTAATGTTTACACTAGAAAATTGCTTTTGACCCCTCCAGAAGGCAATATGAGACTTGATTGGTTCAGAGTAAAAGGAACAATCAGTCATGGGTATTTTAGGAAAACCATTTATGCGGGCAACTAAACACAGTAGGCCCTAGCACTACCAACCATAACTGCTGAATGTACGTCTCTGATTTTCAAATTGAAAATCACTCATGTGTGCTTGTTCCACAAAACCAGATAACATGTTTCTCGGCGCCTTTTGTTGTCGGGTTTGGAATGGATTCTGAGGACCCACCTCAGGAGCAAAGAGATCCTCATACTTCAGGTTATGCATGATCTCTTTTGTTGTAGATTCAATAGGATGTAGTGAGTTTGTATCACCCTGCAATTTAAAAAGAAGGGGTTGTTACATTAGGCAGAAGTTGCAGAACTATTTTATAACAAAGCCGATTTCAAATAAACTAGCGTTGAATACGTCGTAAAACAACGAATATTAATAATAATAGACCTACAGAAGGCTATAGGTAATAGGTAGACAGTAGGCTATTTAAACAGTTATAGCATATCAGTAACAGTAGGTATGCTGGGCCTAGCACAGTGATGTGGATTATATCAAAATTAAAGCCTCAGGCCCCTACCTAGTAAATTAAGAACTAGCTACACAATACACATACATATCAATCGCTAATCTAAACAATAAGGCATAGGCCCTAGGCGTAGGCACAGTATAAGGAGCATACAGTACCGAAACTTGGGCGATATTCCATCGGCAAACTCCTGCGCGCGCAGCTACGGTCGCCCTGGCGGCGAGTTATCCGAGTTAGCTCATATTGTAGGCGAGGAGCGCGGCGAGGGGTAGCGAGGAGGTATCCCTCTCCCCCTCCCCCTAGGTCTCGTCCATGGTCTCGTTGAGTTTGGTCTAACCCACCGCTACGAACGCCACCCGCTTCCGTGCCGCAAGTCGTCTGCTGTGCCAGGCATGACACTTTCGTTACTGTATGCTCCTTATACTGTGGCGTAGGCCTATCACTGTAAACAGCTACACCCTTTAAGTCTTAAAGTACCAAAAACCAGTGTTGGAAAGTAGCGCGCTACCGGTAGCATGCTACTTTTCTTCAGTAGCGGGATAGTAGCGCGCTACTTTAAAAAACGTGGTAGCGTAGCGAGTAGCATGCTAAATTTTTTAAGTAGCGTCAGCGGAAATTGCCGCTACTTTACTTTCCTTCCTGGCTCAAGTTTTTCAATACATGACTAACCGCCACTTAACACTAAACACAACACACCCACCCTAACTTGACAAGGTAATTTAAATATCTTCGACGGTCAGTGGTTAATGAGTATTGAGTACCCCGAACGGCTGGCTACGGTCGGGCGGATGGTCCCGAGTTTGAAAGTTTTCTATTTATTTTACAATGTCTGTTTACCTTCTAGATTAATTAATTAATATTTACAGATATATAACTATTATAACGCACTGCTTTTGTATACTAGGTTAATCTATCTACACAATCACCATTATAAATTACTAGGCCTATAATGAGCATAAACTTTGTTGCGCACAATTATTTTTAGAATAGTGGGATAGGCCTACTCCCAGAAACTTGAAACCACGGTGTTTATTTTGTTTGTAGTTTTGCGTGATGTCATACGTGTTGTTTTCGAAAATTAGCGCCAAAGTAGCGCGAAAAGTAGCGCGCTACTTTTTAAAAATAGTAGCGTGAACGGTAGCGCGCTACTTTTTAAGCGGAAGTAGGCCTAGCGGTAGCGTTACCATGCTACTTTAAACCAGTAGCGTTTACAACACTGCAAAAAACCTTAAACTCACAACGACCAGCAACTGAGGAAACAACCTAGGCCTAGGCCTAGGCCTACCTTCTATGAAGAAATACTAAATAGCCTAGGCCCTAGGCCTACTAGGCTAGCAGAAACGTGTGCCCATACGGCAAACTGCAAAGCTTATTATGGGTAGGCCTAGGCCTAAATTGACAAGACTAAAATAAAACAGGCCTACATTTTGCTATTTCTGACCTGGCTTAGACTAAGTTAGGCAAACCCAATGGTTAAGCAGCCCTAGGCCTACTTTTGCTGTTGTTGATGTTGAGTAGGCCTAGGCCTATGCATGCAATGGCTAGGCTAGGCCTAGGCCTAGTCTAGTAGCCTACGTTAGATCTACTGTACTTACTATGGGAGTAACGATTGGAGCCGAACAGACTTGCATAGTATTCTGAAGCGTAGAAATTGTTTTACCAGAACTCAATGGTTTTAAATGTGAGGTTATGTCTTCTATTGTACTTTCTTTTAAGTTTGAAACATCCGTTTCCTCATCACTACTGCCATATTGTTGTAAACTAAGCATTTTAAAAAATTAGAGACAACGTAGGAATTGGTTAATTATTTCACGCTTATTATATTTTTTAAACTTTTCACCAACGAATATTAGCCTATTCATTCAATGCAAAACAAGCGACACCATACTTGTTTTCGTCCAGCTGGCAAGTGCTACCAACGCAACGCAATGCAATGCACAGCCTTCTCTTCTCGTTATTTTCTATTTTTGTTGTGCGCCGACAATACGGACGCTGTGATTGGTTCTTTCGTGTGTGACTTTTGATGCCAACCGTTAAATATTTATCTGTCAGCACACAGCTGGGTTGTCACTTTTGTTTGCACCCACTTTTAGGTTATATTCTGCCTCTGGTTATATTGGTCCATACTCCGCTGAATTGTGTGGTGAAAAGTTGAAGCAGCAACTTCTCTCATCGCAGGAGAAGATAATATTTGGGCCTTAGGTAATTATCAACCATAATCTTAAATCCACGCAATGGATTCAGACACAGAAACACAGATAACTGACCTCAACCACTCTCAAGATCACGAGTGTAAGGTCATTGAAATTGAAATGTCAAGATCTTCAAGTTCGAGCTGTTCTGTCATAGAAGACTCTCAAAATGAAATCGTCGATACTAGCAATTTGGAAGAAACAAAAGAGGAAAAAGTAGTAATATCGCGAAACTTGCCAAACATTAATGTTCGGGAGAAAATCGTGTTGTGTATTGACACGTATGAGGATCCCAATGACACCCCATTTAAACTTGGAGATGGCACCAAATATCGTCCTTTGTATATGATAAAGAGAGTTACCGAAATATTCATGCATCTTAAGAACACTATCAACAAGGAGCACGAATTTGCACTCGTTGTATTGCACGGGAAGGAAGCAAGGTGGGTACGTGACTTCACAAATGATCCTCGCATGATTATCAATGAACTAGAAAAGCTAACTCCTACAGCACAAGAGGAAACATTTGACTTGTCTTCGCTCTTTGATGTGTTACGATTAAACATTCCTTTGCCACCAAAGGTAGCTGATCCGGTTGTCAGTGCCCCTGCTTTTGTCCCCAGAGTGATCCTACTTTACAATCGCTCTAAATGCATGCCTAGTTTCTTATATGGGCGTGATTCATTTCACGATCTTATTCGTTGCATATATTTCACCTTGGATGTAATCTACATCCATGAAGATGTCTCGGAGGATAACAAGTGTGAAGAGATCTTCCGAGTCTTGAATGAGCTGGACCATGAAGGATTTTCATATATGTTTGATGTGCTAAGAAATGCAACAAAATTGCATGATCATATGGCAAAGCTTCTAGCTCATCCCCTACAACGACCGTTACAGAAGCAAGCTGCATACAAATTGGAATGTGTGTAAATTTCTTCATCCAAATGGATGGTTCACATTTAAATCAAATGAAAGCCTACTGGCTCAGAGCGTACCTACCAGTTTTGGGTCTAGACTACAGACTATAGTTGTGTTGAATGCAAGTTTTGTAACATTGTGTGATATAAGTATGGTTTTTCACTTCAATGTTATAAATTGTTTTGCTGTAGTCCCTACTTTTCTTTTTGGTGGTAGTCCTAAATCAAGGCATATGTCTACTATCTATGTAAAGTTGTGTCATTTATATAAATACATTGACCTTGAAACGACACTGAAAACTGTAATTGAAACCAAGATAAAACTGATAGTACTAGAATTTCTCTTTTATATTGTAGGCATTCCGCATTAGACATAATGTTTAACATTAGGTCTGTAAGCTATATAAGACAACATTTAAATAAATAATTTTTCAACGATTGAAAATATAAATGTGTAGTTTATTCAAATACCCATTCTTTTAAGGTTTATACCAACTCAAGAGCCAACCTACAACAAATGAATGTTGCTTCTTGTGCTTGTTTTCTACCTACCTGTCAATCTTCAAGTGGCTCTTTCTATCCAATTAACACAAACTAGCAATATGCTGTAGAAGGGCACAGTTGTATGTTAAGTCGTCTTGGACCGTACATTAATGCTACCTAACTTCAGACTAGGAATGACTTCGGATCTAATAATTCGGAACCGGATCCTCCCGCGCCGGATTCGGTTCAGAACCGGTTCTTGAACATTTTAATTTTGTTTAGATCACATAATATTTATGTGACACTAAGCATAGTGGATTTCCTTTCGTTTAACATAGGCCCTACTTGAAGCACTCATTATCAAGTGTCAACTAATCACTCACGTTGTTTGCGGCACGAAAGACAAAGAGCTACTGGCGTGCAGTGGGGTGGGTCAACCGGTCAGCCTATATTAGCAGACGACACCGGCGGCGACGATTGTGGTGGCTTGCTGCGCGCTTTTACCTGTGTCGTACCGACAGCATTCGAAAAAAATAGAACCGGTTCCAAAAAATGGAACCGGATTGCAATCGGGAACCGGTTCCGAACCGGTTTCCGGATATCCGAAGTCATCTCTACTTCAGACATACCCTAAAGTGTTCAAGTTTTTATTTTGACAAACCCATCAAGGAACAAGGCAGTTTAACTTCTAAGATTTTATTTATGGATGAGGTTGGGTCTAGAATTGGTATTGATTAGCCTCAAATGTATATTTCATTGCTGTACATATCTGTATAGGCTAGTTCAGCTTCAAAACCCGTCCTTATCCTTGTAATTTGATCTTAGAAGGGATTTAGGGAATGGACAAGATCTTAACTAAACTTCTATGATCAGTGTTTCTGATGTGAAAAAATTCAATAAGGGTACATTTTTCACATTTATATTGTTTTTGAATTCAGTGAAATTAATACAAGATATAATAGGCTACATGAACACTCTTGTGAATGGATTTGTTGTGAAATCCAGAAATAAAAGACCAACCCTGACTGGGAATCGAACCACATAATGAGTAATGTCCAGACAAACTGCCAGTCCCGGTAGTCTAGGGATCAATGTGTCCACCCGGTAAGTGGGAGACCGAGGTTCGATTCCCAGTTGTATTTGGTTTTTTAAATTTTTTGATTTCACAATAGATTCCTCTTGTAATCATAAGCTTTGTTCGTTTGTCCTGTAATCACTACTCCAGGAGTACGGTATTACGAAAACCCTGTTTTTCTGTCCTGAAGTAAGTGTGATGGGAGTAGCTGCGACAAGTTCTTTTGTCCAGTGGTAACTTACTACAACTGTGATGGGAGTAAGGTTTTTACACCTGCTTCCCGAGTAGGAGTAGGAGGAACAACTGAAACGATCTCAACTGTGACAACTCTTTTTTTTTTATCCAAGTGGGAGTAACTGTGATTTCTACTCCCATATCCGTTATAATGACATATTTCCGGATTACTCCTAGCGTAAAATACTCCTGTTGAGGCAGGACAAACGAACAAACCTATTATCTTGGTTCAAAAATATTTGGGGAGCATTAAATCATAACATGTTTTCTGGATATTGGGGTGTGTACCGAAAGGACCAATGACAATGGTTAACAATGAAAAATAACAATCAAACGTCCAGTTTGGTCGCCCCGGTCATAATTATGGTACGGTGTGTACCGTTTGATATGATGTGGTTGGAACAAAAATGGGAATGATGAAGCATAATAAACAAAATGAAGCAATATATAACTCAATTACAATTACTTATTAATTTTGCGATAATATTATAAAAAAACAGAATATTTATTATTTATTTTATAAATATAATTTATATGCCATCGCTTTTCAGCAATTCAGTTCAAAACGTATCCTACTGCCAGTTTTACGACCCATATAATTAATATTGTGCTGTCACAATGAACTGTTAGCTGATATTGTGGGTTTATTCCTGCTGAAGGTTCAGGGTTGATTAATGGTTCAGCTGGGGATTTTTAACTTAGGAAACTGAGTGAAATGGAAGCTATTTACATGTAAACGGTGACTGGAACCGTCATACCAACGAAGCACAAATACAATGGTATAATGACCCTCACTGCAGAAAGTCGCTTGGTTCTTGTGACATACCGTATACGTAAAAAAATATTAAAAAATTAAAATATTAATAAATTATTTATTTACGATATAAAACATTAAAACATAGTGTAATTATATATTAAGTAAATCCCAAGAAGACATATAAAAATAGAAATATCACAGAAACTGTAAATGGCATTATCAATAATTTAAAAGTAATTCAGGCCTATCAAAGATTGATTTAATCAATAATGCGATTGCCAGGGCTAGAACATTTAACATCATTATTACTAGGAATACATCTGATTATCGTTAATCTATTTGAATTGAAAATCGCAATAATCGTACCGTTGGTCCGATTTATTTTTATTCATGAAATGGCGATTTTTCTGTCAACCCAATTTTAAATTTGGTGCCAAATCAGCTATTACGGGCCGGGGCATAAAGCGACCGGTCAACCTAAACTTATGACGACTACCCCCGTCCGACCAAATTATGGCATATGCTTTATTTCGACACGCAAATTAGAGAACAAACTATGCATTTCATGAGTTTGCAAAAAAAAAAAAAATGCGGGTTTTATGGGCTGTATGGAAAGTGAGCGAATCATTTTCGTTTAGTGTCCATTCGCGCAGTTTACGTTTCGCTCACTTTGCTATTCGCTTACTTTACTTTTTGCGCACTTTACTTTTCGTTCAGTGACCTTACGTCCAGTTTACGTTTTGTTCTTATTACTATATTAGCTCACTTTACTATTCGCTCACTTTACTTTTCGCTTAGCTACCTTACTTTTCGGACATGTTACGTTTCGCTCATTTTCCATGTTCCCGTTTTATGGTGATTTTTCATAAAATGGCTTATCGTGATGATTTAATAGGATTAGTAGGACGATTCAATCGCGATCAATTTAATTTTTAAATTGTACCGCATTCCTTTGCCAAGAGGAAAGTAAGATCTACTATCCATAAAAGATTTGACAACATTTTGGGAGGCGAAAGAAGCGGTTTACTCTGCAGGGGCTGTAAGGTGCAGGCTCATTCCTATATACGGGATCTTCGAGTGTTCTTCACTGCTCGAGTTTCCATTCTGATGGGTAGAGATCTTTACCTGGCATTTTTCGTGCGGAAAGTATGGCCACTTTAGAGACAAGGTTTGACTTAAACCCACAAATGACGAAGAGTTGTGAGTTGGCGGAGGCGGAGGCGGAGGCGGAGGGAAAGAAACCTTGCTTTCAGATCTTTCCTCACATGTCACTGGGATCTCTGGCAAAGATTGGGTAGGCGGTGGTTGGACATTGACGGTTATTACTTTCTTCAAAGAATTCCTCAACATTCTAGCAGCACGTCCTTTAATCTTCCTCTTGGGCTCCTCATGTGGTAGAATTGAGACTGTGCGCTTTATTAAATCGCAAATTTCCGTCTGTTTCTCAAGACTATCAATGTGTTTTAAAAGCGCCCTCACGCTCACACTCGATTTGGTAGAATGCCAAATAACATTGCGGGATTTCACCTTGTTGTATAATTTAATATAGCTTTTCATGATAGG
Organism: Isoperla grammatica; assembly: GCA_945910005.1. Classification (NCBI taxonomy): domain Eukaryota; kingdom Metazoa; phylum Arthropoda; class Insecta; order Plecoptera; family Perlodidae; genus Isoperla; species Isoperla grammatica. The sequence continues at coordinate 117,182,351 of OX246737.1, forward strand.
CTTAATCACAGCATAGCTACCTCTTGTCAGCTCCATATGAGCTTCAGCTGAGTTTATATAGATCGCAAGGTCCACCCCGTCGGGCACAAATTCCTTCAAAGCCCATTTTGCGCTTTCGATTGCTGATAATAATTCGTTTGTGATTTCATCCGTTGTCGATGTGATATGAGACATGTTCTTATCAATTTGAACATCAAATTCAGGTGCACAAGCGACAACCCTATCCTTGAGAACATCAGCGTAGACAAAGATCTTACGTCTCGCACGTTTAATCTGTCTTGGCGCGTATATATCTAAGTCCACCAAGGCAACTGTTATCATGTCCGCTTTACCGGTGAGGATGTCATCTTCAATGAGTCTAGGAAGGCGCAGGTGGTACGCTACCCACCACCAGAGACAAGCGACATTGTCTCTCTCTCTGACGTCATACCGGCCAACGTGTTTCATGCACTCAATCAGTACATCCCGCGTATTGTCGCTTATCCGGACGGTCTGTTGGGCGCTACTGACTCTCAGGCCAAAGAACTCGAGGTCTGTAGTCGGTTCCAGGACGCTCTTCTTCCTGTCTATGTGCACGCCCAATGTTTGCTCCACGAAGTTGACAACCTCCTGCGCGTTTAGATCGACCGCGTGAACGAGCCACTCGTCCTGATACATCACCGTGTACACGCCGAACATGCGCTCAATGACCTCGCCGACGACCTCCACCCAGCGTTGAGCAATGTGCGCGGAGCGGGGATGACGTGGCGGAAGTCGCGTCATCGAGAAGTAACACCCCCTATAAACAACCCCGCAGTACTTCTGCATTTCTTGCACAACACTCAACTGGGCGAGCATATTTGTCAACTTTATTTTTATCATTTTATCGTAAGGAGAAATCCGTTGAATACTGTGCGCTGACATGATAAGTTTCACGTAGTTTCTTCTGGGATAGAGTTTCTCCCAAATTTGGAAGTCTTGTACGGCGTCGTAGGTGCCGTCGGGTCTGTGCGTGACGATCAATTGGAAGGCCGCACGGATGTCGTTGTTGACGACGAGGACGTTGTGAGTCAGCATCTCTCGTATGGCGACGTCGAGCTGCGGGGAGGGGGGAGTAGGGACGAAAGGCATCTTCTCAGCGCTGGGCGGGGGTTCGATGTTGGCACCGACTTTAGACAGAAGAGTGGCCCAGAAGTAGCTCGGACCTTTAAATAAATAAATAAATACAAATAAATTCATATCTAGAGTCTAGTCACATAACTGTTTTTCAGTGGAGGGAGCCAAGGCTCCGAACATCAACGGCGAGTGAGCGATAACCAACTAAAGATCGATATTTAAAATATGAAATAATTATGTGAATCAGTGGTTGGGCAGTGCGAACACCTGCGGACAAATGACAGAAGCAATAAGGCTGATTCAGAACATCTTCGACTTTATTGAGTGCTTCCTTTTTTTTTACCTTTGCCTTCCAGCTCGTTTCCCTGGTCGCACTTGTAAGTGAAGTCAGTGATGGGGAGGACGGTGATGGTGTTGAAACGGGTGTCGATGTTGCTGTGGTCGGTCAGCGCCTTGGGTAAGATAGACTGTCCTGGTTGAGGGGTTGCTGGCGTGGAGCAACGCATCGCGCATGCGTAGTCGGTCCAACGCGCCTGCAGAAGTCACCACAGTTCACAAATCATAATGTAATACTATAGTATACTAGACTCTAATTACGATTAATTAATTTCACAATTATTGTACAATAATATAATATAATAAAATCGTTAAATTGTACGACATATTATGTCCGTGTTGGCTCATGCCATTGGGACGTAGGTCCTAAACGTGTGTCATCTAGGATCTAGAGACGTGGGTTGGAATAAGGCATGGGTTTTTACTTTTTTTGTGATAGTCTTTCATCTTCATCTATCACCTATCATAGTCTCGAATAACATGATTTGCAATAATAGATAAATAAAGCAATAAGAATCATTTTCAATTCATCCAATTTCAATTTTTCTATCTCCTGCAATTTTCGTAATTCAAATATTACATTCTACATTACTTGAGTTCATGTAGTAAACCAAAACATCCTTCTAACATTGACATGGTAGTTGTGTTACCAAAAATTACAAACCCTAGTTTGTAATATTTGGTGTTACTACATACTACTACATACTACCTACTGTACCGTGTTTTTGGTAAACAGGTGTTGTTTTTTTCAATCTTACAATGGAGAAGATAGGGGAATTGCGTAATCTCCCAAACGAGTTCGATTACATCTACTTTTTAAAGCTCTGTTTTTAAATGCAATGTAAAACCTACTTTAATCATGTTTAATTTCATCTTGGTCAACTGTACGGCCTAATACTGATATTATACGTGATGTTACCATGGCATGCATACCAGTTCCTCACCTTCCACACTAAAACAATCAACCTCACTAATCCCGTGTATGAAAGATACGTGCCTGAATATTCATTCCACTACAGTGAAGCGACAACTAAGCATGGACGCCGGGAAGGGGGCATTTGCCCCCCCCCCCCCCCCTCCTCACCGCTCCCGCTCTGACATACCCTCTGAAATTACACCCGGGATACAAAAGTTTTTTTTTTGTTTTTATTCCAGAATTACTTACGTGATTACTCTATATCTTAAATGGACTTGAATTTAAAACAAACGACACCTGCATTTTCACCAATTCGAAATAATTAAAAAAATTGGGTAAATTTGTTGAACTATTTTACGGTCGACCACGGAAATGGATTCAGGCGGAAACGGGCACCAAAAAAGTTATAAAATCGCAATTATCCGATCAACGTCGAATTCAGGCAGAAACCATCAGGACCCGGACCCGACAGGGTATATCTTACTATCTTTGATCAGGACCTACGAAAAAAAGTTACAGAATAGGGGTCTAGTGCGCCTTCAGTTATTTACCTTCTAAAGTAATTATATTTTATATTTTAAACATTTTGAAGACACCTTCTGTCAGGATTGCCGATGGTCGTTATTGAACAGGTGAACTTCCGAATGGCAGTCTAGCGTTTATCACTTGGCTACTTCTTTTGAATTGGTACTCCCGTGTACCCCCCCCCCTTTCACACCCCTTTTTTCATATTTCACTTGACTGTCATCAGGATTCAGGACAATGCTTTCCTACCAACTGTGTTATATCTCCAACACGGGGTTTAACGCTGAACATGACTACGATAAGATAGTTACATGAACTACATAAAAAATAAAAAAGAGTAGAATTGCAAGTTCACTTATCTCGTGAGGCAGGAAAATAACATTTGAAATCTAATAGCCGTCTCTTGTGATTAGATTCACGCAAGTAATGCAGGTAGTGTGAAGGGTGAAGTTGCCAAGAGTATAATATAAACAAAGTTCAACCGTCTGTTGTGCTGTTTCGACTTTCTCAGTAATCATACCTATCTATCGTATGTTCGTGTAAGAAGTCTTCTCGATAAAAGTCACTGTCGTACGCTTCTAGTGCTCGGTAAGTCGTTTAGTTTGATATAATATCTGACACGAATTTATTAATTTATTTTACTTCCTTGTGTTTTACGACTTTGGAGAAAATTTGAAAATGAAATCTTGGCGTTCTATTTACAACAGGTAATTTATACTAACTCATACTGTGAGTGTGAGAAACAATACAATTTATTTTATATAATATTATTTTAAACATATTATTTTATAAAGTATATAATAATGTACACCAAAATGCGTTATCATAGTTTAAGAATATTCCATCAATTTAGAGAAGAAGTACCCGTATTATAATTTGTCATATCTTTCAAAACGCAATTTTGTTTAGCATCCTTGTAAGAACTAATACGAAAACAAACAGCCTCACATTAGATCAAAAATCATAGTTTTCACGTTTTCTCTCCATGTTCCCACAACGTCGTTAGCTCCATTATGACTGAGTGAACTCTTCCATACATCCAGGGTTTTGTCTAGGATTGTTTACAGACATTCATGCTTCTATCAGCTGACGGAATGAAGTTGCTACTGCTCGCTCTGGAGATGGCTGATGTGTGGGAACAGAAAGGTGTGAGTATTTACGTTCACACGCATTTTATTTATTTATTTTATTGTGATTAAGGCCAGTGTAGGGCACACTACCCTCTTTAGCCTGATTAGTGATGATTGATGAATGATAATGAGGAAGGGAGGAGGGGAAGCCTGGTACCGGCACGTTGCCTACTCCTGTCGAAAAGTACCAAGGGTACTTACTATCGGGTAAGTACCATCGGCTTGACGTCCCATCCGAAAGGACGGCGTAACTTTGACCAGGTTCCTCAACTAACCTAGACTGCCGAGCAGTAGATGAGAAGAACGAAGCTTTCGAACCCTTCAATTTGCTCTAACCAACGGTAACCTGTGTTTCAGACGCATTGACTATCAGTAAGGCTACTACTTGACTATCACAGGTGACTTTTTCTTGCGTTCACAACGGTGCAGTAATAAAAATCCATACTCGAAACCACAGGAGCAAAATGAAACACCCAATACATTTGTGGTATAACCCAATTATTTATGTTTGTATAATTGAAATCAATTAATGTAAAATATCAAATATGTGACTTTTTCTTGCGTTCACAACGGTGCAGTAATAAAAATCCATACTCAAAACCACAGGAGCAAAATGAAATACCCACTACATTTGTGGTATAACCTAATTATTTATGTTTGTATAATTGAAATCAATTAATGTTTAATATGATCGATTGGTACCCATTTGTTTATGTTGATAACTCCCCAGTTAGTTAGCTTAGAATGACATGGACATCTCATCGTTGATCAGTTAGCCCATTAGGCCTAAATTGAAAAATATATACTGTCATTGAAAAGGAAACCAAAATCCAGTAGAGGTTATTTTGTTGGTTGTTACGTAGTTGTATCGACCTGTAGAATGTAAAACAAAAATGGTAATTTTCTAGAAATAAAAATGAACATAACATAAGTTTTGAATATATATTCGCAAATATTAATTTAACTCGTATTTTGAGATCATAATACATTATTACCAAAATAAAAGTACCGAATTCCAAGCATATTTTTGTGAATATTTTTCACTAAAACAATATATGAATTCACGTTGGTTTGTAAACGGTACCCGAGAGTGTTTAGTGCAATTACTCTGAATAAGAACACTTCTATACAAACCTGAAACTACAGTAATGTATCTTTTATTGGCACACTTCTCCAAATAAATAATTACGAGCCTGCGCCCAAAGTCAGTGGCAAAAACCATTGAATTGTAGAAAACTAAGTATATATCATTCATAATGCAATGGCAATTTACATAGACAATAATTACGAAAGAAAATATTCATAATTTTGTATTTAGAATATTAAATCATCAATAAATACCTGAGAAATAAAGATTGTTTTGAAGATTTGCTTTTTGGCACGAAGAAGGGCAAACTGGCGCCGAAAGTCGTCGACCACTGCATTCGCCAACGTCAAGCCTGAGACTGGAACGCGCCGATAACAGGTGTTAAGAACGCGTCTTCCAGCTACCGTAGCCACTGCGAGTACCTTCTACGTCATCATAGTGTACACCAGAGCCTATGGGGTAGCGTCAGCTCGCAGCGCTGCCAGCGGTCAAGCTATGACACTACCCTGCCCTCTTCCACCAGGTAGTGAACAATTATCAACCCCAAAAGGGGATATAATTAGTTTCCACATACAATGTTTTATAAAATCCATGGCCAGATTTGATGATTTGGTACTGCGTGTACACAAATCTTACTTTTAAAAGTGGGTTTAATAGATTATCCATGTTCGAGGATATAAAGGGGGGATACTGGGAAAGCGTCTCACAAGGAACAATACAAAATATTTCTCATGGTTCAGCAATTCCCGAATACAAAACCAAGGACCACTGAAAACATAACAAAAGTAATTTCAGAACAACCTGGATACGCAAGGCTATTTTTTTTTTTGTTTGGCACAAACCTAATCTTATTCCGAGCTTGCTTCACTCTTTGTCTGGCTGTGCTTGAATTCCAAAATTATAAAAAAAACGCGCCAAACCAAGGCGGGGGGACTGATTCCAAGATTGCATAAATCTGAAATATAGGTATTACATTTTCCAGCCACACACAGGAACTAATTTCTCTTGTTTGAATGATGATAATAGCTAGGCCACAGATAACAATTAATACACTGTGTGTTGTCTGTTCTTTGTTATCTGTGCTTGGGCCTGTATGTGAATATTTTTGCAACACTTCATTCCCGTATGCATTTGCTTGCTCCGTGTAGGTATGAGTTAGTCGTGGCGTGTGCGTGTGCGTATAGGGCTAAATAATTGTAGCTCGTGGCTTGTTTCCTGTAAACCGCAGTGCAGTCTACAATCTACATCCACAAAATATTAACACGAAATCGGCATTCACAAGTTTAGTTTACTTTCAATTTTCAAGTGTTGCAGAGTGATACATGATAATTATGTTTTTGCTACTGCAAAAAGGTAACTTATTTTAGGACTGTTGTTGTTGGTGTTTATTATGTATTGTTGACGCCGACAGGTTCCACTAGACAATATGGTAATCTCTTGAAAAAAACTGGCACTAAATGATGAGTATGACGCTTATTGGTTACAAACCTGTCCAAATATGCATCTGTCTATAACTTAGACTACATGATATCTCAGTGACGTTGTAGAATATGCAACTGCTGACTGCAAAACATAATATGACTATAAAATTATATAACACGGAAGCAGCCCCAATATTTCCAACTGCTTTGAAGATTCCATAAAACGTCCACATCCTAGAACGTACAACATATAGCTTTGAGAACTTTTCGCCAGAAAGTTCGTGGACACGGACTCGTTCGCTTATCAACGCGTTACACAGAGCGTTTTCAACGTTATTAAAATACTCATCACCAATATTACTCACTCATCAATTGGATTTAAAATGTGAACATATAAGTATAATAAGTGCAATTTTAATAAGTGGTTTATATAGTTGTCCCAAGACTACCTTAAACATACTTTTGTCACAGGCGACGGATTCGTAGCCAATCAGCGATCGGTATTTGCGCGTGTGTGTCTCGGGCGGCTCGCTGGTTGGCTATGAGTGCCTCGCCTGTGACGAAAGCATATGTAAGGTAATCTTGGGCCAAGTATACAATACTATCGTCTATTTTCCTTCGGACTATTCCACGATGCACTGATGCATTCAGGTCCGCCACTGGTCAAGATGTCCCATTACCAATTGTCCCAAGGCTGAGGGGCCACTTATCGTGTTAGCGGGTTGTTACCGCGGCTTCCTCCTGTCTTTCAGTCGGCTGTGACACGTGACAAACTAGGATAGTCTCAGGAACCGGGTGAGTAGTCGTTCGTATGACTTGCTTGCTTCTTCTGTGTGCAATATTTAGATCGGGAAATGTATTTGATGTATCTTGTGATACAGTGAGGTATGGAAGTATAGAAAGGGGTGGGGGGTGAAAATATTAAATATTATATAGCGTATAGTACTGATGTTAGGAAGAGATGGAAGGAAAAGATTGCTGAAGACTTACAGAAGAGAGGAGAGAACTAGGAGCAAGTAGAGGAAGTACGATTGTGGGAAGATAGGAAGAGGAGGAAAAATTTGGTTATGAAACCCAAGCTGACCCTGCCAGAAGCAGGAAACGTCGATGGATAATGATGATGATGATACTGACGCATTAAGTTGGATATATAATGTGTTTGTGAAATCAGTAATCGTATTTCATTTGCTTGCAGTACAGTGCTATAAAACCAAATACCAATGCTAATCGCAAAGCATCCCCGCAATCCCCATTACATCGAGTGTTGAGCCGGTTTCTTGATTAATCTACTGATGACCACCAGTACCCCCAGAAATACATTCTAGATTCTTGGCTACACCATTGGTGCAAATAATAATGAGTCGTTTATTAAAAAAAATTAGATTGTAAACGCATACCTCATGATTTCCAGTGGAATGCAAGCCAAATCTTTTATTGACGTTTATTATAATGGAAAACGTTTATGTATTTTTATTTAGTTTTTAGTTTTCTCTCTCACGCACTATTCTTGCTTTATACAGTTAGATGAAGCTTTATGACTACATTGTATGTTATTGTGAAAGTAGGCCTCTGCGATAATAAAAATAAAATAGATGGTGAGATATTATTTAGGTATTACTTATCTTATCGGATTTGGACAATTTATGCTAATTTACACGGTAAGTGAATAAATATGAATGCCCAAGCTAGCTCGAGTCCGAACTCCAAACCTGGAAACGCATCTTCGACTACGGCTATTACGGCATGATATTATGTAAATTGTATGTATGGTATTCAGTATAGAAAAGTTTTTTTTCATACAAGCCCAAAGATCTCTATAATAGTAATAATGATATCTCATAGAATACTTTATCTGTGATCTCATTTTGAAGCGGTTGAAATCCTTATTTCTTGCGATTACATAATTTGAAATCTGGCGCCTACGATAGAAAGTTCAATGGATGGCCGACAGGTGGCACTGGCAACTTTATTTTTTACTCAGACCGGTGACTGCGTGAAGTACAGTACAAGCATTGGTACAAGTTTTATTAGCCTGTTGATTCATGATTGGTGCATATAAACGCACAAGATTTCTAAGCGTAGTAGATGATTTAAATGGATACGGTCACTGATATCACTGTGCCACACAACAAATATCACAGTCACCGATGAAAAAAAAATTATTCCATGAATTTTCAATTTATTTAAATTTTTAACAATAGCATTACATTAAATTACAAACCATTTTATTACATAGGTAGTTTACCATTCATTCATAAAATAAGGGTTTGTATTTCATTTCCACTTAATAAATCAAATTAAAGCAAACAATACAAATAATGATAGCACGTTTTGCAACATACATTCAAATTAAATTATTAGAAAGCGCATTTGATAGGATGCTTGTATTTTTGTAAACTCATTGACTACTTGACAAGGTTTTATGAAATTAATTTTATATTTCATGGTAATAAAAGGAAGAGTTGAACTATTTCTTCATTCTACTTATAAAATAAACATAACACAGTCAAACGAAAAACTACTGCTTAATTCATAACACACAAATCAAAACACAAATTCATTTATACGATCGTGAATACACGCAATTTTGGACGAAACCTATCACGCTTATATCAATTGTATTCCTAGCTTTAAAGTCAATATCATCCAAGCAAGGAAAATATAGGCAACATAATGTCAATGCTCACAACACATTTATAATTCAAATTCATGCCGGCGTATTTGGCTGCGATATTAAAGTACGGTCCGTGCGTTCCAGGTTCGAGTCCCGGCTTGGACATGAGTGTAATGTGGCGTGTTTCACTCATTCATTGTCTCAATAACCTTCATACTAACTTGTGTTACAAGTAGCTAAACACGTTACTTACCCGTTGCTAGCATGATACGAGTGCGCCACTTCGATAAGGTATGCGGTACGATCGATAAACAGATCTGTAGCACGTTGAACTGTGTTCATACACACGACACTAGTGTACACGACAAAACACGTGGTATGATTCATTCAGTGGCGAGCGCGGATTCCACCGGAAACGGTGTTCTACTTCTACCCTTTCATTGGTAAAAACAGTTCGATAGTCAGCGTTTAAATAATTAAGCCATGGTTTATACTACTTCATTGACACAAGCGTTTAAACCGCGATTCAACGCAACATCCGTGTTTCATTCAGTGTCAATCATGGATCCTGCCGGTTACAATGTCCACGCTCTACGGTACGGTTAGGTTCTATTCTATTCCTTTTCATTCATACAATTCGGCCGATAGTCGGCGTTTAAATAATTGAGCCATGGTTTATCCTTCTTTATACACACCACAAAAACCGCGATTTAACGTAACTTCCGTGATCTCTTCAGTGTCAATCGCGAACCGAAAATCCAACCAAGTTACATGAACGCAGTGCAGGTACGTTTACTACTTTTCATTGATGAAATCGGGTCAATAGTCGGCGTCTAAATATTTAACCCATGGTTTTGTCCTAGGTATACACACCACAAAACCACGATTTAATGTAACAACCGTGGTTCATTCAGTGTCAATAGCAGATTCTACCGATAACGGTGCATACAGATAAGTTACTCCTTCCATTGTAGAAATCAGTCGATAGCGGCGTTAAACTATTTATTGTTTTTGTTGGTTAGTTGGTATTGTTATTGTTGGTTTATCCTTCTTCACATACGATTTAGCCTTTAGCAATTAGCAATCGTGTATGTGAGTATGGGTGAGAATCGTTTGGTTCCAAAAGGAAACGAGTCTGCTGAAAAAGTAATTTAAATAATTCCTACACATGTGGATCTTATCGTTTCTAAAGGTCGTACGTCAAAGGAGTTTCCCATGGAACCGAGTGGGTAACTTCAGTGAGTCGAGATGGCTGCGAATGAGGATGTGTCGTCGCTAAGGGTGTTGGAGCGCCTCAAGAGGGGCAGTGTCCAGCTAGAGCTGGCTGCGTTCAAGGCCAGTGGCGGACTGGGCGCGCGCTACGTCATGACGGGTAAGTATATTACTGTCTGTCTGTCTGTCTGTCTGTCTGTCTGTCTGTCTGTCTATCTGTGCTCCGTACTGGAGCGCCTCAAGAGGGGCAGTGTCCAACTGGAGCTGGCTGCGTTCAAGGCCAGTGGCGGACTGGGTGCACGCTACGTCATGACGGGTAGGTTATCACTGTCTCTGTCTGTCTGTCTGTCTCTGTCTGTCTGTGTCTGTCTGTCTGTCTGTCTGTCTGTCTGTCTGTCTGTCTGTCTGTCTGTCTGTCTGTCTGTCTGTCTGTCTGTCTGTCTGTCTGTCTGTCTGTCTGTCGGTCTGTCTGTTTTGCTTCTTGTGTACTCGCAGAACCCTTTATTGTAATTAAGGCCAGTGTAGGGTACAATGCCCTCTTTAGCCTGATGAGTGATGATTGATGAATGATAATGAGGAAGGGAGGAGGGGAAGCCTGGTACCGGCACGTAGCCTACTCCTGTCGAAAAGTACCAAGGGGACCATCGGCTTTACGTCCCATCCGAAAGGACGGTGTAACTTTGACCAGTCATATAGGTTCCTCCACTAACCTGGACTGCCGAGCAGTTGACGAGAAGAACGAAGCTGTTACACAAGCTTTCGAACCCTCCAATCTGCTCTAACCAACGGTAACTAGTGTTTCAGAGGTGAGTGGTCACCCATCCACCTCCTGACCTAGCCCGAGGTTGCTTAACTTCGGTGTTCGTATGGGAACCGGCTAAGCGACAGAGCAATCATTGCGTTATTGTCACTTGAGGACTACACAGGTATACTAATCACAACATAGCTATAGGGATAGTCTCATACTGACCTTCTTAGCTATTCCGCCTTTCACGCACGATGTTTCCACGAAAATCAACAGGTTCTGGCGTTGTTTTACAAATTTGTAAATGCTGTCTTCCACTTAGTCGAGTGCTTAAGCCTTATTAGTCACGCCAGCTGTGTGAGTACTAATTTCCTGGTAACCAACCTATAAGGATGCAAAATTTTAGGAATTAAATAAGTTAATAATAGTGTCTTTATTGTTCCTTTTTTTAAATGTGCAATCACACAGTTCAAACACACAAACACACAAGTTTAAACACACAGATCAAACATACAAAAAAAATGTAATAAGAAAATTGTTAAACAAAAGTTGTATTGTATACGGCTATTTTCGTAAGCATGAACATAGGCCTACGTTGGGTCAATTTTATAAAGATTTCTATACACTTTCGAGTTCTCTTCTTTTTTGTTCAGCAAATAATACTTTATTAATAGTTTTTTTTAAATGAAAAAAAAAATGAAGTGACCTACAAGTTTGAAAATAAATACATGGGAAAAATATACAGAGCTAACTTTCAAGTCTAAAATAGAAAAGGAATCAAATAATATTAACATGTTTGTTGTTGATGCTGAATGTTACTAGAGGGAAAACGTTAGTTAAAAAACCCTGCTGCACACAAATTGACTCTTATTGCACAAATAGAATGCTCCGTTTACTCGTGTCTGGTACGCAGGCATGGTGATCTGCGGCCTAGTGTTGTCTGGCCTCATCGAGAGCAGCGCCACCGTCGCTCTGATGGCGCTGAGTGACCCGCTGACGTCCGCTGAGTTCGCTGAGTACGTGGCCAACACGAGCTATGTGACGCGCTACTGTGAGCCCATCAACGAGACAGCGCCCGACCCGAGACCTGAGCCGCCACTGGTAAGATGTGACGTCATCAACCCTTATGGGCCGCCACTTCTAGACACCACTTTAACATTCAATTGAATTGAATTGAATTCAATTCAATTCAATTCAATTCAATTCAATTCAATTCAATTCAATTCAATTCAATTCAATTCAAATCAATTCAATTCAAATCAAATCAAATCAAATCAATTCAATTCAATTCAAGACAGTCTCCATTATATTATTCTCACTTACACATACACATTAACCCTTTGGTGGTTGTTTTAGAAAGCCCGACGAAGATCATTTTGAAAATGGTATTTTCAATCCAAGAAGGCGTTGTATTACCGAGACAAAATGTCATCTCCTGGATAATTAAGTGCTCTTTTATGAATGATTATTTTGTTCTAACATATATATATATATTATATTCGTTATTCAAATGGTCTCAATTTTGTATTATTACAAAACACATTTCTAACTAATAAGAACATTTTAAAAAGCGGAAATATGAATTGGATAAAAGATACATTCATAAGAAAGAGCACTACAGTCTCTATGAGACGGTATATTTTATTTCACTTTGTGACAAAATGTAAACCATTTTTAAAAACTTTTTAACAGATACCATCGTACAGTAAACCAAGATGAAATCAAACATGAATAAATACATTGTAGATAAATAAACGCTGATTATAACAGCGCTTTAAAAAGAACATGTAATCGAACTCGTTTGTTTGGGAGTACGCAATTCCCCTATCTTCCCTATTGTAAGATTGCAAAACCTACACCTGTTTACCAAAACACGGTACAGTAGATCAACATGAAATTATTCATGATTAATTTATGTTTTGCAATGCAGATAATTAAACGCTGATAAAAAAGCTTTAAAAAGTAGTTGTAATCGAACTCGTTTTGGTGATTATACGCAATTCCTCTATATTCCACATTGTAAGAGTGAAAAACCTATACACCTGTTTACCAAAAACACGGTACGGTAGACCAACATGTAACTACACATTATTCAATTATATATCACGTTGTAGATAAGTAACTAGTAATTAAACAAAGCTTTAAAAAGTAGATGTAATCAAACTCGTTTTGGTGATTATACGCAATTCCCCTATATTCCACATTGTAAGATTGCAAAAACCTACACCTGTTTACCAAAACACGGTACAGTAGATCAACATGAAATTATTCATGATTAATTTATGTTTTACATTGCAGATAATTAAACGCTGATAAAAAACCTTTAAAAAGTAGTTGTAATCGAACTCATTTTGGTGATTATACGCAATTCCTCTATATTCCACATTGTAAGAGTGAAAACCTATACACCTGTTTACCAAAAACACAGTACAGAAGACCAACATGTAACTACACATGATTCAATTATATATCACGTTGTAGATAAGTAACTAGTAATTAAACAAAGCTTTAAAAAGTAGATGTAATCAAACTCGTTTTGGTGATTATACGCAATTCCCCTATATTCCACATTGTAAGATTGCAAAAACCTACACCTGTTTAGCAAAACACGGTACAAAAGATCAACATGAAATTAAACATGATTAATTTATGTTTTACATTGCAGATAATTAAACGCTGATAAAAAAGCTTTAAAAAGTAGTTGTGACTAAACTCGTTTTGGTGATTACGCAATTCCCCTATCTCTCACATTGTAAGAGGGAAAAAAAAAACATCTGTTTACCAAAAACACGGTACAGCAGACCAACGTGACTACACATGATTAGATTATATATCACATTATAGATAATTAAACGCTGATGAAAACAAAGCTTTAAAAAGGAGATGTAATTTAGCTCGTTTTGGAGATAACGAAATTCCCCTTTCTTCCCCATTGTAAGATTGAAAAAACCACACCTGTTTACCAAAACACGGTACTAGCAAACTGTGTGTGCCGTAAAGTACGTGGTTTGCCGGTAATGTGATCACACCGTCCAACCCCCTTACGACCTCTATCGTGCAGGTGTTCGACTACGACGACGAGACGATAGAGAACGCCACCTACCCCGGCCGAGGTCACGGCCGCAACATCATCGCCTTCCCCAAGCTGAAGGTCCCCCTGTCTGAGTAGAACCGTCCACCCCCCTAACGACCTCTATCGTGCAGGTGTTTGACTACGACTACGAGACGATGGAGAACGCGACTTACCCCGGCCGAGGTCACGGCCGCAACATCATCGCCTTCCCCAAGCTGAAGGTCACTCTGTCTGAGTAGAACCGTCCACCCCCCTAACGACCTCTATCGTGCAGGTGTTTGACTACGACTACGAGACGATGGAGAACGCGACTTACCCCGGCCGAGGTCACGGCCGCAACATCATCGCCTTCCCCAAGCTGAAGGTCACTCTGTCTGAGTAGAACCTTCCACCCCTCTAACGACCTCTATCATGCAGGTGTACGACTACGACGACGAGATGCTAGAGAACGCGACTTACCCCGGTCGAGGTCACGGCCGCAACATCATCGCCTTCCCCAAGCTGAAGGTCCCCCTGTCCGAGGAGGACAACATTGACTCTCTCCTACGGGAGGCGTTCCTGTGGGGCGCCGTCCCCGTCCCCCTCGCCGCCAGCCGCGTCGCCTCCATCATCGGGCCCAAGCGCGTCATCGGGATCGGCGTCCTCTCGGCGGGGTTGCTGACGTTGCTGGTTCCTCTAGCCTGGTTCTCACCGTATCATATGATCATACGCATGCTGCAGGGAGGACTGCTGGTAAGAATTTCAACAAAAAGAGTCAAGTAATAAGATTAAAAAACGGTCCCTCGCCTCAATGCAAATTTAAAGAGTATTCATGCAAACAACATCTAAGAGGGCAAGCAAAACACTTAAATCATTCCTGGCGTTCTTAAACACATTCGTAAAGACAGTCTTCTGCTTAGTAGAGTGAACAAACATCATCAGGCACGCCTGTTGTATTGGGAATTTCCGTGTAACCGACCAAAGGTAATACATTTTCCATGATGGATCTGTTTCAGTAAGATGGTAGGAACTAGGAAGTAGAAAAACAAGTTTTTACTATTGGACTCGCTTATATCTCAAGTATGAGAATACTTTCGTTCGGCCATCTTTAAACTAGTAGAACAATCATTTGTTGTTACATAAAAAATATGTCCTTAAATCGGTCTCAATTTAAATAAAACAACAAATTTATAAAAGTAAGACTCGTGTGGATAGCCGACAAACCAAAACGTTTATAACTTTATCACAATTGCTATATTCATTCATTCCTGTCTTCGTTCATTGCACCATACATAATGGTTTGTGTTTTGATCAAATGTATTAAATTACAGAAGATAATGAAGTGTACAAGTGAAAAAGAAGTAAAATTTAAAAAATGTACACATACGGAATACGTAACGTAATGTAATTAATCCACAATAACAACGGTACTCATTAAACCACACATTCTTTCAGGGAGCAGCGTGGCCGGCTCTTCATATGCTTGCGGTCCAGTGGTTTCCAACGCTTCAACGGACAACCTTCGTTTCCTGCTACTCTTGTAAGTAACATCAACATAGCACGAAGCATTACAACAACAACTACAACAACAACGAATAAAATAAATTGTATTTGGTGTCCATTTGGAATACGTACTTTTTGTATCTGTAAAACATAAATATTTACTAATTTGTTTATTTCACATTTATAATGAGCTCCTCTTAAAGATAGGAACACTCAATGCCTATGTTCTATACTAGGTATATTATAGAGTACTAGTAATAATATAAAATAATAAGCAAGCCAGATCAAATACAAGCGTTTATTTGAGCAAATTAATATTTTGTAATATCTAATGTTATATTCTTGTAATATATACCACCCCCTGACCATATTATTTTGGAAACAGGTGTTGTTTGAGCCGGGATGCTCACTCCGAGGAGTTTTTTAGTGGACTGTATATTTTGATGTAGAAACTTACCCCGATGTTTGAAAGGTGACGAAACGTAGATGACAGCGACGGGCGGAAAGTGGCCGTCGTGAGAAAGAGATAGAAGAAAGAAACTCGAGTTTAGAAGAGAAAAGAAGGAAAGATGAAAATGCCTGGAAGGCGATCGAACCCAGGACAGCAGCGTAGAAGTCGTCGTTGTGGTCCGGGAACGCACGAGAGTAAACCGAGAGAGAAAACTGAACGTGACCGACGAGGTCGGAGACTGGAACACTAGAAAAATTGAACTTCACGAGATCGAAGCTCGAGCAATACTGACGAGATAAGAGATAAGCAAACGGGCTCTAAACGGGAAGACTGTAAGAGATTACGTGATTGGCCCAAAATCGAAACATATGAATCTAACATACAGATATACCAATACCGAGAAAATACATATTACCAGCGACGAATAAACGGCGCGAACATACCGCCCACCTAAAATAGACCAATTTTAGAAAGGACAATGAGAAATAACAACCTAAGAACTACAAAACTAAATCTAACAACACTCCGAAACGAACGACTAAAGAGAGGGGAGGGTAACTAACTTGTTCACCGGTCGGGTGAACACTCCTTTAGACGTGCGTCTTCGGGAAGTGAAGAGTAGTGAAGTCTGCCGCCCACCCTGAGAAACCCACGGGAGTCAATGAAGGGTTTGAAGGGGGCGTAGCGGTGAGACACGGGCGAGTGTTTCGCCAATTGCTTGAACTCATTGGCGAAATAATGTCGTTGAGTGATGCGTACGAACAAACGCATCGCGTCCTCAAGTTCGGACGGGAGCAGGGGACCAGTGGGGGAAGCAAGCTGACTTCGGCGAGCAAGCAAAATGCGGGAAAAGCGTACCACGTGACCAAACACGCGCTTGGCTTTGACGAGCGAGGAGAAGCTTTGCAGCTTAACTAGTAGAGGGTCAACAACGGGGTCAAGACTGATCAGAACTGTGGGAGACGCCTTCAGCTCAGGCACCTCGTGGCTAGGTTCACGCGAGGGGACCGAGCGAGGCCACGTAAAGGGGGGCGAACGCATGAACGGGGGACCAGAGAACCATATGGGATGGTTCAACAAGTCCTGGGGGAGAAGTCCCCGAGAGGCACAGTCGGCAGGGTTCTCTTCGGAACGAACGTGAGACCAGTTCAGAGGAGAAGTGGTCTCGAGAATTTCAACCACTCGATTGGCGACGAAAGTCTTAAGCTGGTGAGGGGGGGTAGAGAGCCAGGCAAGTACGATCGTGGAATCGGTATAGAGCAACACTGTTTCTATGTGCAAGGACTCGAGAGCGGGCAGGGCATCTTTCAACACCCGAGACAATAACAATGCGCCACTGAGCTCCAGTTTAGGGACAGTGAGAAGCTTGACGGGCGCGACCTTGCTCCTGCCTCTCAACAGTCTGACATGAGATTGCGAGCACGTCTCAACGTGCAAATAGAGAGTAGCAGCATAGGCCTTCTCGGAGGCGTCACAAAACCCCACAAGCCGGTAGGTGGCGTCACTCAAAACAAGGAGGCGCGGAACACTGACATCACTCAACTTGGACACGCTTTCGATGGCAGTGATCCAAGTCTGAGAAAGCGACTTCGGAAGTGATTCGTCCCACTCCACGCGCAAGAGCCAGAGATTCTGCATGAACACCTTCATCCAGGAGAGGAAAGGGGTGAGAAACCCGAGAGGGTCGAATATGCGCGCAATGTAGGAGAGTATGGAACGTTTGGTGACACAACCTTTGAAAGGTAGAGTGTGAAAACTGAAGCAATCAGAGCGAGGGTCCCATAACAATCCAAGAATTTTCAGAGTCTGCTCATCGTTAGAGAATACCAGGGGAGTCTCTAGGTGGTCCTGGGGAAGAGCGCTAAGAGCGTCGGGAGAGTTGCTAGCCCATTTGCGAAGTTCGACCCCGGCGCACTGAGTGATTGATTGCAACTCAGCGCGAAGCGCGAGAGCTTCGTCAAGGTCACTGGCACCGGATACTATGTCATCGATGTAGATGTTTGAAGTGAGGGCGCGTGAAGCGAGAGGAAACTGCGCGCCCTCGTCCTTGACAAGTTGCTGCAACACTCTTTGGGCCTGGAAAGCAGAGGGCGTGAGACCGTAAGTCACTGTATTGAGCTCGTACTCAATAACAGGGGAGAAAGGCTCAGGGCGCCAAAATATGTGCTGATAGACACGGTCGTCTTGGTGTACAAGGATTTGACGGTACATCTGTCTCACGTCCGCGCACAGGGCTACGGGATAGACACGAAATGTAGTGAGAACCCGGGGAAGGTCACTCTGAAGTTTGGGACCACTGAGCAAGACGTGGTTGAGAGCAACTCCACGTTCATCAGGGGAGGAGGCGTTGAATACCACTCGCAATTTAGTGGTAGAGCATGTGACCTTGTGTACACAATGGTGCGGGATAATGTACTTTGAAAGTTGAGGAGCAGGCTGCATATGCAGTGAACGAGCGTATTCACTCATGAACTCGTGATGGGTGTCATGAAGTGGAGGATCACGCTTTAGACGACGTTTCAAACTGACAAAGTTCTTGAGCGCGACGTCACGATTATAGCCTGGCATGATACAGTCAGGCTTGAAAGGTAGAGCGACCGAGTAGCGACCGCATGGGTCGCGAGAGTGGGTTTTAATGAAATGCTCTTCAGCGAGCGAATCCATTGGGTCTAGAGAGGGGGGTCGACTAACTTCTTCTGTTTCCCAGAAGAGACGAAGAGTGTGTTCCAAAGGAGTATTGGCCACGGCGAGAAATGAGTAGGATGACTCAGGTGCAGGTTCAGAAGAGTTGACTGGACCCAAAATCACCCAACCGAAAACCGTGTTGAGTGCAGCAGGTTTGCTGCCTACGATTGTGTTTCCAGTTTTACAGAGAATGTCAGAGTAGAGATCGGCACCAATGAGAAAATCAATGGGTCCGGGAACATTGAAGTGATCGTCAGCGAGGTCAAGGTCATGATAGCGCTTTATGACCTCAGTGGACACGGAGGAAGTAGGCAAATTGCCGGCGATAGTTGAGAGAACGTGGGCGTGGACATGCATAGCCGGTTGCTTAGAACGTCGAGAAGCTATACTGCATTGAACGATACCATGCACACGAGCATGAATCTGACCAACACCTGACAGTTGGGCGGTGGCTGGTTTGACCTTTAAGCCCAAACGTTGCACTAACGAATTAGTGATGGCAGAGATTTGCGACCCGGAGTCAATAACCGCACGAAATGGGTGCAATATCCCGTGGGCATCACTTATGAGTGCGCGAACGGTGCCCAATATGACGGTTTGATGAGTGGGGTTCGAACCCCGGACTTGACACGACAGAGTCTGTGGCACCTGACGGCCTTGATCGGAGACAGGAGTATCGTCCGCAGAAGACTGAGTGGAGTCTACATGCAACATAGAGTGATGTCTGGTACTATGACACACGGAACAAGACTTTGTCGAACTACATTGGGTTCGTAGATGTGCACCCATACAATTAAAACAGCGTTTTAACTGTCGCAGAGTGTCGTAACGTTGGTCTACGGTTAAACCACGGAAAGCATTACATTGATAGAATGAATGCGAAGCCTTACATAACGGACAAGTGGACACGTTAGTATGAGCGTGATTGCGAGATGAGTCATTGTGAGATGGTTTTGAACTCAAGTTCGAAACATCAGATGACACCATCAACGTATTTACTTTCTTCACAGGGGGAGAACTTTTGACAGAAGTGACTGAGTTTTTACCGACAGCACATAACTCCATTACTTTCGATTGGTCTTCGACAAAATCAATAAGCGATTTATATTCGGGAGTCGAATTAGACGATTGTTTAGTTTCAAAAGCCTTGCGAGATGACGTATCGAGGTTAGCTAATGCCAAACACAGTAGAAGGAAATCGCCCAGGTCAGGAATATTCAGGGCTTTCAAAGAGTCGACAGAATTGCGATGTACTTTGAGAAATGCTTGAAGACCGTCATAAGATGACGTTTTCAGAGGAACAAAATCTAAAATCTTGTGAACATACAAGCTCCCTAATAATCGCTTGTTTTGATAACGAGAGACGAGCGTTTGCAAAGCGAGGGGATAATTTTCCTCAATTATTTGAAACTCTGAGATGAGTGACAACGGTATTTCAGACAACGAAGTTTTTAAATAGTGTAATTTTTGAACATTACTTAATGACTTGTTATCATCAATAAGAGACTTGAATAGAGCATAGAACTCGGGCCATTTACAAATGTCACCTTTGAACTTGGGAAGATCTATGACAGGCAATGCAATGGATGGTTTGACTGAAGCGGGTAGAGACCCAGGTTGAGTCACAGCAGGACGCTGATTTAATTTATCAGCCGTGAGAAACCGAGATTTGGCAGCGTAAAACAACGTTTCAAAACTGTCCTGAACTTTGTCTATTTCGATCGGCTTGGCAGGAAGAACTACTTGAGTGTTGAGATCGGCAATGGACATTTGAATTTCTTGAAAATCCGATTTCAAAACAGATAATTCATCGAACCGAGGCCTATGTGACTCAACTTGTTCAGGTTTTATTTTTTCGAACGCAGTGTACGTTCGTTGGGCGGACGCGAATATGAACTCGCGTCGAGCAACTAACTTGTTTAGTTCTGCCGTAATATCGACCATTATGATCGAAAATGCAAAAGACAATGTTAGAAATACAAGGGATGTACGACGTACGTAAGAGACACACACTGAACAGCACAATCAATTGAATACGAGAGCGGAAATACACAACACTCAATGACGTGTATATTGTGCGACCAACTGAGGACTGACCTTGATTGAGAAAATCTTCGAGAAAAATGCGGAAAATTACCGGACAATTCGGCACCGCGAGGACCATATGTTTGAGCCGGGATGCTCACTCCGAGGAGTTTTTTAGTGGACTGTATATTTTGATGTAGAAACTTACCCCGATGTTTGAAAGGTGACGAAACGTAGATGACAGCGACGGGCGGAAAGTGGCCGTCGTGAGAAAGAGATAGAAGAAAGAAACTCGAGTTTAGAAGAGAAAAGAAGGAAAGATGAAAATGCCTGGAAGGCGATCGAACCCAGGACAGCAGCGTAGAAGTCGTCGTTGTGGTCCGGGAACGCACGAGAGTAAACCGAGAGAGAAAACTGAACGTGACCGACGAGGTCGGAGACTGGAACACTAGAAAAATTGAACTTCACGAGATCGAAGCTCGAGCAATACTGACGAGATAAGAGATAAGCAAACGGGCTCTAAACGGGAAGACTGTAAGAGATTAGGTGATTGGCCCAAAATCGAAACATATGAATCTAACATACAGATATACCAATACCGAGAAAATACATATTACCAGCGACGAATAAACGGCGCGAACAGGTGTATAAGACTCATTAATCCGTATGTTCTTAAAATGTTACATAATATGAAATGTCAGACAGAGAGACAAGAAACTGAAGTTGTATTTTGTTACAGCGCTGTCGATGGGGTTTGCGTCTGCCGGTCTAATCGGGACCCCCATCGTACACATGCTTGGACGGGACGCTCTATGTTACATCCTAGGACTACTGTCTGTCGTGTGGCTGCTAGCTTGGTGGCGCTTAGTTCACGACTCTCCCGCTACCCACCCCCGCCTCACCCCCTCGCAGCGTGTCAAGCTAGAGGCAAGTAGGTCCCACTACTAACGACTATGATCACAATGTCATCATAATGAAATTAAATTAAAAAAAATACGAATGTAAAGATGTGAGATGATTTCAACACTTTGTCATATTTGTGTACCTATTTTATAATAAAACGTACTATAAAAGTGAAATCAACGCCATAGTGCCCAGTAACATAAATATACACTTTATATAGTTATTCTATAAAATTTTATTGTTTGAATAATCGACTTTTTTGCCTGAAAACAATTCGGGGAATCTACAACATGCACACAAAATGGATGAACTTTGTAATAGACTCCCTGTATCGTAATTCAATGGGTTCTTTTACCGGGTAAGAGATGTGTCTTTTGGTATGTGGGTGTTTTGTGCGTATATCTTTATGAGCTATGTAAAATTTTAAATATATATGTTGACATACGACGACGCCAAACAAACAAACACAAAACAAACTGATCTGATTTGTTCCCCACAGTTGAGCGTCGGAAAAGGCCGAATGCTGCCGAAAGGAACGAAGCCGCCCTGGCGTCAGCTGCTCACATCTGCTCCGGTCTGGGCATGCGCAATAGCCACGCTGGGCAGCGAGTGGGGGCAGGCGACGCTGCATCTAGCTGCTACTAAGTACTTGAAGCTCGTGTACGGATACGCGCTGACGTATGTGAGTACAACGGATGCTTGGCACATTTGAAAGTGATATGTTATTTTCACAATCATTTATATGCATTCCTTTCTTGTATGTTTGATTAAAATAAAATAAAAATAATATAATTTATGATCAGTCCATTACTAAACGTTGTTTGATTAATGGTGGGGTTGCCGGTCCTTAACCTAAAATAATTAATAATTTAGAAACGTGGGATTAACGTTGTTCATATTAATGGTTGGGGTGTGGTTCTTAATCTAAGTTAATTAATAATTTAGGATCAGGCGATGACTGTGTTGTATATATTAATGGTGGGGGTGCCGGTTCTTAATCTAGCTAATTAATAATTTAGGAGCGTGGGATTACTGTGTTGTTTGTATAAATTGCGGGGGTGCCGGTCCTGAAACTAACTCAATTAATAATTTAGTAGCGTGAGATTACTGTGTTGTTTTTATTAATGGTGGGGTTCCGGTCCTTAACCTAATTTAAGAGTGTAAGATTACAGTATTGTTTTTATTAATGGTGGGGTTCCGGTCCTTAACCTAATTTTGGAGTGTAAGATTACAGTGTTGTTTATATTAATGGTAAGGGTGCCGGTCCTTAACCTTATTTAGCAGTGTAAGATACTGTGTTGTTTTATTAATGGTGCGGGTGCCGGTTCTTAACCTAATTTAGAAGAGTAAGATTACTGTGTTGTTTATATTAATGGTGGGGGTGCCGGTCTCTAACTGAAGCCAATAATTTAGCATCAGGCGATTACTAATATTATTAATTATTTTTATTAACCTCACAGGACCGAGTGTTGTCTGTTCTTCCGTTCTTCGGCCACTTCCTCGCGGCCCTTCTGTTCGGCCAGGTGGCGGATCATGTCAGAAGGGAGGGCCTGGCCTCCACCACCACCACCAGGAAGGTGCTCGTGTATGTGGGTAAGTGTTGCAGCACACTTACAAGTGTTCATACTGCCTCGCGGCGCTTCTGTTCGGCCAGGTGGCGGATCATGTCAGAAGGGAGGGCCTGGCCTCCACCACCACCACCAGGAAGGTGCTCGTGTATGTGGGTAAGTATTGCAGCACACTTACAAGTGTTCATACTGCCTCGCGGCGCTTCTGTTCGGCCAGGTGGCGGATCATGTCAGAAGGGAGGGCCTGGCCTCCACCACCACCACCAGGAAGGTGCTCGTGTATGTGGGTAAGTGTTGCAGCACACTTACAAGTATTCATACTTCCTCGCGGCTATTCTGTTCGGCCAGGTGGCGGATCACGTCAGAAGGGAGGGCCTCGCCTCCACCACCACCACAAGGAAAGTGCTCGTGTATGTGGGTAGGTATTGCAGCACACTTACAAGTATTCATACTTCCTCGCGGCTCTTCTGTTCGGCCAGGTGGCGGATCATGTCAGAAGGGAGGGCCTCGCCTCCACCACCACCACAAGGAAGGGGCTCGTGTATGTGGGTAAGTATTGCAGCACACTTACAAGTATTCATACTTCCTCGCGGCTCTTCTGTTCGGGCAGGTGGCGGATCATGTCAGAAGGGAGGGCCTAGCCTCCACCACCACCACAAGGAAAGTGCTCGTGTATGTGGGTAAGTGTTGCAGCACACTTACAAGTATTCATACTTCCTCGCGGCTCTTCTGTTCGGCCAGGTGGCGGATCATGTCAGAATGAAGGGCCTGGCCTCCACCACCACCACCACCAGGAAGGGGCTCGTGTATGTGGGTAAGTGTTGCAGCACACTTACAAGTGTTCATACTGCCTCGCGGCGCTTCTGTTCGGCCAGGTGGCGGATCATGTCAGAAGGGAGGGCCTAGCCTCCACCACCACCACCAGGAAGGTGCTCGTGTTTGTGGGTAAGTATTGTAGCACACTTACAAGTATTTATAGTCTCTCGTGACGATTGATGAGAAGATGAACCAACACTAGCTACACCTAGCTTACCGGTGCGTGTGTATATATCTATGTCAATTTAAAATACATATTATTATTTTGTATTTTTTGTATTATTTATATTATTGTTATTAATTGTTTATTCTACTAAGTGCATGTCTGTTCCCCCCTGCGCAGCGCACTTCTTGCCCGCCACCATCTTGTTCGTGCTGGGCTACACCGGCTGCGACCCGGCGGCTCCAGCGGCGATGTTCGCAATGGCCGTCGTTACGAGCGGCGCCACCAGCGCGGGCGCCTACTCCAGCGCCATTGATATCGCGCCCAACTTCGCGGGGACGGTGTTCGGGCTGAGTCAGACGGTGGGGGGTGCTGGGAGTCTCATCGCTGCCTACGTTGTGAGGGAGGGGCTGCACGGCTCGGTAGGGGGTGCATTATATCCGGGGGGGGGGGGGGGCATGTAGGGGGGGGAGTCTGATCTCTGCCTACGTTGTCACAGAGGGGCTGCACGGCTCGGTATGGGACTCATTATATCCTGGGGGGTATGTTGGGGGGCGTCGGCCCCCTATGTTCAGAGTGGGACTGCACGATTTGGTAGGGAGGCTTATTTTTTTCTGGAGGGCAATAATTTTGATTTTGTATAAGGCTTTGTATCAACCTACCATGCGGAGCCCCGGATATCTATCTGTTAAAATTGATTAAAATTGTTACTAAGTAGAGCAAAATAATTATATCAGCCCCATAAAATGTTGTATTCTTTTCTTCTGAATGTTTCTTTGTTCCGTCCATGAAATATTTCCGTTATTCAAGCTTGTTTAGTTATCAAAGGTGTTTTGCAAGGACGCATTACAAAACTAAATAGGAACATTTGAAAAATGGAAATATCTATTAGAACGAAGACACGTTCATAAGAAAGGTCACTAAATTTTCTAGGGGAAGACATATTTTAATTTACTTTGTGACCTTTTTTTTGCAATTTTTTCAGGGGAATTTAGAGGTGTCGCAGGGTAGGTGGATATAAAGCCTTTAATAAAATTAGTACATCTCTCTAGGTAAATTTTGTCATTTTTGTTTCATTGGATCGATACCTGGTATAGGTGTTACTATAACCCATGTGCAGAGAAAGAGAAAAAGATCAATGAATAATCCTAAAAGTAAATCTAGTTTTAACTAATAGTAACGAATACATATGATACAATGTACAGACGCTAGAGTATAATGTACATAGGACGTAGGTATAATATTGTCGCCCTGCGCCAGGAGTTCACACTGCCTTGATGGGTATGGGATCGGGGAACTGCCAACCGCAAACCTTATAAAGTTATCTTTACTACAATTAGGTACGGAACGTGCTTCCCTACATTTACGTACACTTACTTGTAGCTGGAATAAACACAAAGTTATCATAAACAATGTTTATTTGTCGATATACGCACATGAAACAATACATTCATGTAAAGTACGCTTTCCCAATAATTACACCACAATATACGTTACATAAAAATAAAACCCAAAAATAATGTCCTCAGCCAGGTAGATCAGCTGTTGCCGGCTTACGTCGTCACTGGGTCAACAACTTAACAAATCAAAACAAAAGTCATATGATCGCAATACCGCGTGCTGTTATCAACGTCCGATGACTCACCGACTCGGCAGGTCGCGAGAGCGAGTGACGCGTATTCCACCGATCAATAAAGTTCTTATTAAACAACAAGATTACTTAATAAATTGAGGTAGATAGTTCTGTTAGCGTTCTTTAGTCTGAATCAATAGTCAATAGTGCAACGAATAAATAAAACGATGATTGTCTGTACTCATCCTCATCCTCCGGGTTCCTCAGCACGTCGTCAATGATGTTTCCAGTGGGCTGGGTGGCGATGGATGATGGCGATGTGGGCGATCTCGAAGCGATGTCTTGGAGAATCGTTGGGGGGGGGGGGGAGGTGATGAAGATATGGGACGATGATTAGCGGTGGTTGTCACTGAAGCTAAGCGATAGTACTTATATTTCATTATCTCACTCGGTACTTGTACTGACGTACAGTGGAGCGCTATGAATATTAGATTACCAATGGTATACTTTTATCAGTTCCCAACTGTCACAAATAACAACATACCAAATTTAAACAATATAAATACACGCACTTGGCAATCCTATTAGAGTACATGCAATTAAGTGCCGCGAGAAGTGATTCTATACACTTAGTCCACGCACTTACTATGCTGTACGCAATGTAGCCAAGCGTGCTTTTAATCCGACTCAGTCGTCGCGATGTTTTCGGCTCGAACTCTGACCTCGTGTCTCGCTATCTTTCACTATCTCCTCGCTTATCGTGGCAGTAGGGGTAGGTAAGGGGTACATGTAATGGAATGGGTGATCGGTACTGCTGGGTTCGAAAGACTGTTACAATATAACTAGCAATAATAAAAATAATCACTAGGTACTAATAATAGGTAGATGTACCAATAAGATAGTTATTAGGTGGAGGGGTTTTATTATACAATTATATTTGGTTATAGCATGTTATTCATAATACCACGAAACAAAAGTACGCATCAGCGTAAGGAAACAGAAAATAACACACATTTGGCAGTGTGACTTGCAATATTTAAGCAGTGAAACTTAAACTGAGGATTTGAAGGACACCAAGGCCTGGCTTAGAGATGTAAGAAGTCGTTTAATAAATACAACTAGAACATTCCAAACCTATGTGTTGCATGATATGCAAATTCATTGTATCACTTGCAAGATGATTTAATTAATATTATATCTGGAAGCAACCCCCTCTTCAATGCTTAGACTTAAACGCTCCAGTGCAATTAATCATTAATATGAATTTTGTTAATACACAATTCATCATAGATTTATATCGTTTTAGGTTTATTTATTTTTTTGGTTTATTTATTTATTTATTCAGGATTTAAATACAGCTATACAGCAGTTTATATTATGTTATATACATATTATATCATAATTTTAGGAGGTAAGCCACATTATGATCCACAAGCTTTTAAAATGGTACATTTGTATCTACGAACCCTGTCTTACTGCCTATTTAGGAGAAATACAGAGAATCTCCCACATATAAATATTCTGGATCATAACGACTTATTTTAAATCCATTAAATACAACACTCAAAGCGTGTGTTGCCTATTGTTTCGTAAATTATAATGCGCCACAAAATAATATAGTGAGTGCAGCAGAGAGGTTAGACTCTTGAGGCTGGAGTATAAGTTAGGTGCCAACGTGGACCCACCATTAGTTATCTGTTATTAAAACTGTAACAATACTAATGAACGTTGTGAAATCCAGAAATTAAAAAATAAACTCAACTGTGAATCGAACCCACATTTCTCACTTCCCAGTCGGTTTTTTTTTTTTTTTTTTACAACGAATCCACTTATGAGAGTTTTTCACGAATACATACCCATTTGTACTAATGATTGTTGTTGTTGTCTCTGCCAGCTGCCCATGTCCTGGCGAGTTGTGTTCGGCGTCGCGGCGACTGTGTTGCTGGGAACGGCGTCATTCTTCATGGCGGTCGGTAGCGGCTCGCCGCAACCTTGGAACGAGGTCGCCGTCGCTGGAGGTGCCGAGGAGGCTGAAGTGTTCCCTGTGGAGGACGTGAACATCGTTATCGTCGTGGAGGACACGAGTAGAGAGGAGGTGGAGATAAAGGAGGGCGAGGAAGTGACGGAGAAGACGGGGGATGAGACGGAACGCGAGGATACGGGAGAGAAGCAAGAGCAAAGCACAATACTAGTTTGATATGGGCGAGGAAGTTGCAGCGGACAAACGAAGAATCAATAAGAATATAGGAGAACAGGATGTAGCATGAAGATTCGGGAGAGAAACAAGAGCAAAGCAGAACACAAGGCGTATATGGACGAAGAAGTAAAGGCGAAGACTAAAGAAGTAGAAGAAAGAAGAATAGAAGAACAAGACGTAACCCGAAGGTATGGGAGAGAAACCAGAGCAAAGCACATCCAGGCAATGGCGAGCACGACACAAACCAAAGAGAAACGAGGGAACAGATGATATAATATAGAAACAAGAGGAAAACTTTCGATAGTTTGATATAGCCGGGACTTTGACATTGCGTTTGGTGTTTCTATTTGAGAGCAGTTGGGTATGTTTCTCTATTGAAACTCTGTTGTCGTGTACTACCAAATTTTAAGACTAAAATATTGTATTTTTACTTGCAAGAAATTGATGTGCAATGATGGTTCTCATGTGATAAACCCTGTTATTTCAAGGTTATATTATATTGGCATGGAATCTTCAAAGACCGTCCTGTTACATTACTAGAAACACTGAAGTTCATATCGTGGTCATGTTATAATCAAACATATTCTATTTTATCATGTGCAGCCATATAGTGTTTATATTACAGAACTCTCCTACGAAGAGTTCTCTTTGTTATAAAAATGTAATAAAACAACCTGATACAAATCACTCAAGTTCTGTATTATATTACTTAAGTTTTGCTTGGACTCAGGTTTTCGTCTATGTTCTGTTCTGACAATGGCAACCATTAGTGTAAGAGTCGCTAATTCGTCAGATGTAGGTTCCGTTTTACTGAAAGAAAACTTCACAGAACATGTCTTCAGTTGTAAGACGCATTTAGGTTTGAGTCAGTCCTGGTAATGCGTTTGTAAATTTATATACCAACCATCCAATTTCAGTCACGAGAACAGCTAGTCAACATAATATATAACATAAGTTTAATCAGTGTCATACCTAAGATTCGTTGAAGAACGTGATTAAACTCTAGTGATCCGTATAATTAATGTGATTAAACAAGTTTCACTGGTCGGCTACTATTAATTATCTAAAATAATACACTTAAGTAATCATTGCCCGACTGAAACAGAAAACTACTTTTTATAAATGGGCATATTATACAATAGCACACACGAGTTCTTATGAGAAAGATAAAATACTATCCATTACCTTTTGTCACACAAAGTTTGCAGTGTAGGAATGTGAAAATAATAAGGAGCGACAACTATAGGAGTGCTTTATATCATAATATGCTCATTAACTATGGCTATGACTTAATCAGGAAATCGGACAACGAATGCTTAAGGGTAAATTTCACTCAGAAGCGTTTTTGTCATTCCTCAATATGGCTCTTTATATTAAATTATTCCCAAACTACTATTTAGTATGAGAAGCAAAGCAGGACGTATATTATTGTAGATGTTTATAGGTTCATTAAGCTTAACTTATTTGTTGCGATGGTTGAATTGTGCCAAGGCATTAAACTTCTGGTCCACATACATAATCTCAGCATACCAAATCATATTTATTGGCTTTTATTTTTATAATTAAAGTGAATTTGTGTTATTATTTATTAATTAGTTTCAATTTTTTAAATGTTCACAAGCAGTTAAGTGGATGATATATTATTTCAACGAAACGCCTTCTTCAGTGGCTTTCACTTTACACTCACACAGCAAAAAGTGTGACAATGGGGTATACTGACATATACCTGTCCCTACCCCTACACAATCATATCACATGGTAAATATATTCAAATAAAATGTAGGTTTTTACAAAATATGCACAACAATACGATATAACATATTTTGTTTCTTTATATGCAAATAATTTTGGCCTTGAATGTTTTTAGTTTGAAGAACTCACATCCATGTTAACGTTTCATGTAATATTATCGTAGAAGAAAACGAGTACCAACACAATAGATCTAAAGGAAGTCATTACTCAAATATTATCGTCAATAATCCAAATTTAATCGAACCTTTAAAGAGTTTCTAGTAGCTCAGTGGTAAATGTATTACCATACCAGGGATATTTATGACCTGAATCATTTAAAAAGTGAAATAGTTATAGCCCTGATCCAAACAGTTGAGTAATCTACGCTCTCTATCAGACTTGAGGCGGATCCAGAACTTGATCACGGTAATGATTTTAAAACGTGTGCAAATCCCGAAACCTGTAATCTGAGGCTAAGCACAAGCAGAGTGCGCGCGTACTAACAAACCCGCATTGCACTTCTGCTATACTCGGGAAATTAACTTATTTGCTATTTCACCTGCTGGAAGTTAATCATAGTGATTTATAGCACGCTAGCATTTAATAATAGGGTCACTACTTTTCAGTCAGCAACTATGTTGGAAGATTAATGTTTTATTTTGGAAAAAATATGGACATGTACATAAACTTTGAAACTAATGTTTTACTCTCTTCAAATTTCCGGTTCACATAAGAACACCAATCGTAAGCAACATTTGAGTAGGTCAAAAAGTGGGTGGGTGACCAAACTTTTGAAACAACTGCCGTGCGGATGACTGGAGATCTGCATGGAACGTCCTGCAATAACCTTACCTTTCAACTTCTGTAACAACTCCTAAACAAACAAAAAGAGTTTAGTTTTTCAGATAGGTCAAAGAGGGACAATTAATTAAAGAATATTTTTTAAAAAAGTATGCCTAGACACGTAGGCCAACTACCTGGCAGGGTAGTACTTCCTACCTTATGATGAATTTACATTCATTAATTAAACACAAAGTTATTCATTCATGAAATAAAAAGTAACACGTTTTTACATTCACACATTGCATTTATCTTTCGATAAAGAGTAAACACATTATTGTAGATGTTACAGTTTTGAACTACAATTAACTTTGTTTTTCTTTAATGCTAAAACATGTTAAAGAGGACATTTGCATTTGATATTTTAGCGTGCGAATCATTGATTAAATCGTATTGTCTTGAATAGATACACCATGCTATCAGAATGTGTAATGCATGTTATTAGTTGTTGTCCTCGGGAGGATCATTTAATCTATTCCCCTTTATTCCTTTACAGCAGTTCACTAACTATATTCGAAGTTGGCCGCAGAGTAAAGTGAAACTACGTTTATAATTATTTTCAAATTATCTATGTATATAGTAAATTAGTTCACAATACGCCACAGAAATAAAATGCACCATCAATACAGCTTACTTGAGAACTTGAACACATAAATTAGATGATATAAATATGATTGAAGTCAAGCACATCAATTCAATATTTTCTGATGCCTAAATTGATAAGCTTCTAGATTTTTCTAGTTAGCTTTGTTGTTTTTTGAAGAGCAGAAGAAACGGAAGGAGACAGCGTAAATTGCCCGAGGCTACAGCGGTATACGTGTCTGTCTGTAAGATTATTATCAGCAGGCAGATGTAAACATTACTCAAAACAAGCCTTGTCTCGTCTAAATATACTGATAAAACAATTGGGTCAGCGATTTTCATGCAACATTTTTGAAGCGCACGTAAAGAATTTAATACAAACGATGTTAATTATTGGCATTCGTTTGATACAAATTTGTAATTCTTCTTAAAGTATTTTACTTGGTTTATAATAACACCCACTAGTAAACTATATTGTTTTACGACTGTATTTAACCGCTAGGTCATATGGCGTCGGCCTTTGTCGCCTCGTACGACATGCAGAGCTAGCGTGAACCAATTCTATCCCTGATACAGACAAGGTTGTGATTAATAATGTGTACACATTCAACACAACAAAATATTTTACTGGGATTAAGGGTTTTTGGATTATGAAGACTCATTTGAGAATTATTCCCGTACACACGAAGCAGACTTACTTCTTTAAAAGCAAATGTTCAAACAATAACATATTTAACCAAAAACACTAAAATTCACTATAAAATGTTTTGTTTGTTTTGTAACAAAAAATAAAGATTGAGAACAAGTAGATTTTTTGTATTGTTATCTTCTATTTTCCTTTGTCTTATATGAAAAAAGCATGTTCTCTCTCTCTCTCTTCGCCAAAATTAAATAGTCGTACCGGTATAGTCGCTGTTAATGCTGAACGCACGTCACGAAACATGTCGAGTCATGCCCGAACACGCATGTGAGGCCCACTGTTATGTCGTCATGATACCATTCCTCGGCTCCGCAAGCGAAACGAGATGGACATGTTGTGTTAAGGTTTCAGAAGAGAAAATAGTTCCGACAACGACGTCTTGCTCCAGTTTCGGACAACTTCCGCGTTACTTCCTGATTATAATGAATTTGTTAAGTCTAGGTTGACAATATTGTCATGCTTTGCGATGAAGAAATGAACGCTTTCGGTCAAAAGGAATTTCTTTTGTATACGTATATAAAAACAAGACGTTGGAATGTGAATGTATACACAGTTATACACTACACTCAGATCTATAACGTGTCCAGATGACATTGACCTTGCTTTTACCTAAACAAAACATTTGTATTGATTTTGGGGGAAAGTGTAAACAAATATAAGGTATTTTACGTGACTACATATGGCTGGGCTCTAAATATATTCAAAATTTAAGGAAGAGTATGAAAGTATAATTACACGTACAATTATGTTATGGCATCTATAAGAAGAACAAATCTGAAAAATCTTTGAATTTTGAAAATCAATAATCGAAAAATATACAAAACATGTGAGAATAATTTCAAACATAACTATAAGAACAATTCCCTTTGATGCTGCAAAATTAAACAAAATAATTTCCCAATAAAGTGATAAATACTTTTTGTTAAATATACTGTATGTTAAACTTAATGAGCTTTGTAAAAACAACCTAATAAAGCGAAAATAAATTAAGTGACCAACAATGAAAGAATTTCATGATATTCAATACCTTTTGTCACGTGGTCAGCTACTCAGCAATTATCTTCTTCACTTTAAGTTCTGAAAAGTCACCACTTAAAACTCTACATATGTGGTATTAGCGTACATATTTAAACACAACATGATTCCATTTTATAAACTCAATACGTTTATAAAGGGCATTGCATTTTGTATTAAATGAATCGTTTTACGGAGAAATCCATCATTCACGCCATACGTCTGAATAATTCTGAAACAACAAATCGCCTATATTATTCTCAACAGATGTTGAAGGAGAGTGGAAATAACAAACAACATAAACTAACTATCCGCACCAATAATGCTTATAATTAAAATGGTATAAAAATGGCCGTTTGACTTACATTAAATATCAAACAGCTAGGATCACAATAGATAAAAATAAATAATACATTCTTTGCAGCCACTTAAACGTTATTCACTGCATATCATATCTATTTATAGTTACACTTTACAGTCTATGAAAGGCTTTCATAACATTATGCATAATAAACAATTGTGGACTTAAAAATGTATGTACCTCTTCTATGTATAATAATGCGTGGGTTACAAGTGATATTTATAAAGGTCCGTATTTATAGTCGACCCACATCCCACTGGAAATCCTAGGTTGCTAATTGTAATCCATATTATTTTCCATAGAAAAAATAAAATTCCAGCCACAAGTTTGCTGGTATACAAAGGGTTGACTAAGAGAGTGGACCTTAATAAACCAAGACCTAAAACCAAGAATCACAACAAAAGATAATAGGTATATCGTAATACATAATTTAAATTGTTGTGATTTGGTTTGTTTCATCTTGCTTTGTTACCATTTAAAAAACTTATGTTTAAAGTAGAAAAATTACAAGCGATATGTTCTTACTAAAAATACGTCAATTTTATAATTACGGCAAGAAACTTTAATTTCAGAAACCTCAGTTTTCACCAAAATAGCGATTTTGCACAAAGCACCTGTAATGTGTATTCACATATAATCTGTGACTAAAAAATATGAACTATAGAAATGGCGAAAATATTAAAGGAAAATTGAAATAACTGTTGTTATGGGACCAAAAAATAAAATATGCAATTATCAAACTATTTTTCCCCATGTGGCGCATACTATTGCAGGTGTATGGTTAAGCAGCCCGAATATAACTTAGGTATAAATATATAAGATTATAAAACAATCATTTCAAATATTCTCATTTTTTTAAAACAACTTTACATTTACTTTCTTCTTTTTATTTAAACTCTCTTTAAAATGGAAATTCCTCAAATGTTTTCCCGTAAACTCTATAACTTAGTATTTTTAGGTACCGAAATGGTCAAATTTACTTCTACTGTACTGCTCGCTTGTTACTAACCGTTAACAAGTATGATACTATATTTTTGTATACTTCATAAAACTTTTAATTGATGATCGAAAATACAAGACTAACATTCGCATTAAAAAAACACACTCACTGTGAGTTAAGTATTTTCTTTTAAATTTATTTTTGGTGTTCTAGCAATGACATAAACAGCTACGCCTTCCGTTTTTACGCTACAATTGTTGATGATGATGATGATAATGGCGATGATGGTGATGATAATGATAATGATGATGATGATGATGATGATGATGTTGATGATGATGATGTTGATGACATGATGGCGATGATAATGATGATGATGATGTCGATGACATGATGGCGATGATGATGATGATGATGATGATGATGATGATGATGATGATGATGATGATGATGATGATGATGATGATGATGATGATGATGATGATGATGATGATGATGATGATGATGATGATGATGATGATGATGATGATGATGATGATGATGATGATGATGATGATGATGATGATGATGATGATGATGATGATGATGATGATGATGATGATGATGATGATGATGATGATGATGATGATGATGATGATGACGATGATGATACATGAGGACGATTATGTTGGTCATCAGAGGGACGATGATAGTGGTGATAATGAAATGGTAGTGATGATGATGAAAATGGTAATGGTGATTGATGATGATAATTGATAATGATAGTGCTGATGATGAAAATGGTAATGATGATGATGATAATGATAGTGATGGTGATGAAAATGAATATGTTGATTATGACAATGCAAAATGCGACGCCTGTATGTATGTACGGGTATTGATATAAATGATTATGAAGTTCAATAACAATCGGCATTTGTAAATATCTACACGATGATTATTCTGTTTTAAAATCTTGATCTTAAATCGTTTGATGACATCCGGAACAAATATGTAATTAACAATATAAACTGCCTGTGTGGAACTGTAAATATCAAATCGCTCGCGTACTGAGTAATAAATTAATTTTCCAAACTTGAAAAGCAATGCAATAATAATTATATTATGTGTAGCTTGAAGGCTATATTTAACTCGTGTTGGTTTTTCTACCTATATTTGACCGTCAACGTCCATGGCATAGACCTTGAGTTGCAAGCAGGGCGCGAGAAATAACTAGTGCATTACGTCACTTAATAACTGGAGTTGCACGCGTTGACATCGAACACAAGCGCTTGTAAAACGCCAACGCACAGTCGAGATACAAACTAAGATAACATAATCGAATGTTAACAACTGCGTCATCACACAATAGCTAATTGCAAAGCGAATCCAAATCGTCACCTCGTTCTATAATTTTCCACGCCTGACATTTTGTTCCGCGTATTACGAATTTTCCTCGCCCGACATTTTGTTATTTTTCCACACACAAAATGGTGTACACAAATGATGACGTCACTCCCAGCCATGATCTATTACAAAGGTTGTATTTTAACCGGTGAATTCCCCCGTTTGGCCGTGACCGACGCGGTAACCGTCGCATTGGTTGACCTCTTCGTCGGCGTCGCCGGGGTGTTCAAGATCTGGACGTTGCGCACGGGGGCGGGCGTCCTGGAGTCCCTATAGGAAGCGGGGGTGGTCGTTGACGTCACTGATGACGTACTGAGCACGTGGTTCTCCTGTAGGAAGCCCTGCTGTGGCCGCTGTCGTTGCTGTCGCTCCTGTTGGAGGATGTTCTGTATCTGGAACTGTTGGCCGCGTGCTCGTGACGCAAGGATCATGCGCAGTAGGATGGCTTCTCGGTATTCCTCGGGTAAGTCCGGGTAATACGACGCGGGTCCTTGTAATGTAGGGTACGCAGGCGTGGGCTGGGCTGCGTATCCTGGGGTTGGTGCTATCGGCTGAGGGTAAGCTTGCTGCTGTCCTGAATATCCCTGGGAGTTGCGGTACGCATTGGGACGGATAAACCTCTGGGGTTGTTGGTAGCCTGAAACTGTAGTCAAGACACATGATATTTAAACACGAGGTCTGGGACATAATACAACAGCCACGGACCAATTTGTATATTATATTTACATTGTTCACGTGTGAGCACATTTTGTAAGCGATAGTGCTCAATTAGTGCAAAGGGTGTAAGCGCAGATAATGGATTTGTCTAAGCTATTTATTCAATATGATGAATACTTCTAATTTATGTAAAGAAAAAGAGACATAGGAACATATTATATTGGCCTCGGCCCTTCCAAGTACTCATACGTATGGCCGGAAATATTATTATTAGGAAAAAATCTAACTACTTCATTAACACCTTCAAAACATTAGGCCTGCATATTCGTAAATTTTAGTAATAATTACAAGCAATACAGTGGATTTATGATTTGTGGAATGTTATTATTTGACCTATTAGTCTATATTGCACATGCTTGGTGCTATGCATTGAAAAAGGTAAATAATGGGTGGGAGGACCAACGCTATTGAAACACCTAATTGGGACTACACAGTCAAATGTCACTTTCAGTTTAGTACGACCTTCTACGTGACTAACGCGCCGACACAAATGACTGTTTTTCGTTTTCTTTTAGCAATTATATGTAATAAATATGCTGTGATGTGAATTTGCAGCCTATTTGAGAACACAAGGACATGATGTTTGTGTTAGGAAAATAATTACCAGACAGTGATTAGAGCTTCAAGCTTTAAGTGAGACTGTAATCCCGTTACTTTGGACTGTAAATTAGTATACAGTAAATGGCGGTAGGTAAGATTCACTGATTTTAATACTAGATATCCAAATATAGTGCTTTCCACAAAACAAATCTTAATTAACGCAGTTTCCGAATTTATTTTATAAAAAGTATCAAAGCTATATTATTAATATTTTATTAAGTGGGTTTTTAAAGTTAGAATTTCTTCCAGATACGAGAAGTTGTCTAATGTAGATGCGTTTGCAAATAACACAGTTCATTAGTAACAGCACTATTTGTATACATGTGTTCGAATTCTAGTAATATAAAAGGTATTTTGTCTTATTCATGCATTTAGGTATAACACAAAATCTAGAACGGTTTCAAGTTTAATCTATTATGACTATGTTATACTATATATTTCGTGATATGACCATCCTATTGAGATAAAGTTATATTGATACTAGTTTTTGTCACGTTGTTGTCATAAGACAATTAATGTTTGTCATATTCAAACAAAAACTTATACATTCTTTTTACTGAAAGAAATCGTTCCTACGTTGCGAACAAAAAGATAGAAATCTCTTCGTCACAAGTTTATTAACCTCTTTTATAATAATACAATTCACACACTTTATGTTATCATACCTCCATTGTAATACAAATAAGCTTAGTCGTCTTACTGGTTTAATTCAAGGGCATCTCCAATCGCACTTTGAGAAAAAGTTACCGTGCTGATAATTTTCGCTGCTGAAGGACAACTACAATTTTGCAGTGTGAGACGCACCTGTTTAATAGGTTTCACTAGATTGCTCTTAGTTGGATAATAAATTTGGATTATATAGACTACCGAAGCACATTTAACCTTCTAGGACAAAATGCAACTTTTTACTCTAGAGACAAACCAAAACATTGCTGCTGGTCGTGTTATAAAATAAAGCAAGATTGAGGATGTAAAAGAGAAGTGATTTACGCAACAAATACTACTTCATATAAGTTTAAACATTTTCAATTCGAACCAATTTAATTACAGTATTAAACTTCATTCACCAAGGAAATAAAACACGTGTTTCAACTTCACTGCGTTGTGTATTTGAAAGTGCTTGCATACCAGCGGTCAAGTTCATTATGTGCGAAAACGATTGGTCAGACATTCGAACTTGCCTTTCAAACTAGTTATGAAAGACAAGTTCATCTCCATTGAATGGAAATTTTGAAAAGAAAAAGAAAGTTCGACATCTTAAGAGAACAAAGACTGACTAATGAAGGTCAATGCCATTGTATTTAAAAATAATGTTAACTAATCGAATAAAGGACAAGTAGATATGATCTAATCTCTCGGAACAATGTGAACGTTCTCGCCTGCAGCCGTGCATACAACCATGCATGACTGAGTGAATGCAAACCGTGAGACGATTCTATACCAAACTCTTCTTCATTCGACACAAAGACATTTTGTAGGTAATATTCCTACTGATAGAGATGGCTCAGTGTTAGCACACGACGCTCTAACACGGGAGGTCGCCGGTTCGATACCGGCCTACGGCAGTTGTGACTGCAGGTTTTTCCGTGGGCTTACTCAGTCACAAGGCGAATGCTGGGATTAAACCATACTATCAGCCCTTGGACATTCCTAGTCCTTCCCTCCTACTCCAAATACCGCAATATCTAATTACTAATTAGTCACCTGAAGAGGGACATGGACTGCTACCTACGAAAAATTATTATAAATTATTATTACCTGGGATTCCTGCATAATCTTGCTGCTCGTAGTTTGCGTACCCTTGTTGGTTCTGGTAATACGGATCGTCTTGGTACGCCGATGTTGGTACGTACACGGGTCTCTGTCGGTACCGGTAGCGTCTGCGGTACGGTGTTTGGTACCCTTGGTACTGTCTGGGGTCGTAGACTGGTCTTGGCGTCGGGTAGGGCGCTCCTTGTGGGTCCGGGTAGGGTTGCTGGTAGGGCGGTTCATTCTCATCAGCAGGGTAGTTCATAGGGAACTGTTGCGGACCATTACTGTTCTGTTGATTCATCAGCTGATCGACAAGTTCAGGCGCTTCCGGTTCGAGCGTCGACAACAGCGCCTGTTGGAACGGACTCAACCTCCCTGCAGGAACTCTCTGTCTGTACTGTACGCGCTGTTGCTGTTGTTGTAACAACCTCTGCTGTAGGAAGCGCTGTTGCTGCAGTTGCTGTTGTTGGAGGCGTTGCTGCTGTGCACGGGCGATCAACAGTTGTAGCAACTGTTGCATCATCATGTAGTCCGACTGAGAGGCCGGACCTAGCCGAGGATCGCCGAATGGTACTCGGGGGTTGTTGAGAGGTATTCTCAAGGCTTGATCTTCTTCAGGTTGAGCGTAATCACTGGGCATGATATCTTGTGGATATTCATCTTGCTGTGGATCTTGAGGATAACGTCCCGCTAGTCTAGGATCTTGGGAGTATTGATTTTGTAGTCTGGGATCTTGTCGGAAAATACCTCCATAACGAGGATCTTGGGGATACCCATTGATGTATCCAGGATCCTGATTGTATCCTCCTACCAGGCTAGGATCCCGTTGACTGATATATCCTGGACGAATTCTTGGATCGGATCCTGAAAGATTCAGGACCCTTGTCGGTATCCTCGGATTCACCCGGTCAGCTTCGTACGAGTTCGCGTTGGTGACGGTACTGAGTGACGCCTGAGGAAGGCGAGGATCTTCCGGATTCGAGATCCCGAAAGGTACTTTGCCATTGTTGACAATACCTAACCTTGGATCCTCCGCTCGGTTGTAGTTATCTCTGTCCAGGACCCTGACAGGCACGACGCGAGGATCGGAGGGGTTCCTGGGATCGACGGAGTTTGGCAGGACACCAACGGGAAGTTTCAGATCCTCCTCCGCTGCTCTGAAGATGTCTGCTTGTATCCTCGGATCCAAAGAGCTTAAAATTCTTGCTTGTATTCTCGGATCCACTGAGTTTAGAATCCTTGCTTGGACTCTAGGGTCAAGATTGTTGAAGTTGCCCAGCGGGATCCTTTGTCGGACACCGTAAGGAAGCTGCCCTTGTGCCAACGCTTCTTGCACCACACGGGGTGGCTGAGTGGGGTTGTTGTTGTTGTTGAACAGTCCTCTGAAGGGGATGGTCGGGATTGGTCGGACACCTCCGCCGCCGTAGACGTCACCCGAGTCGTCTGTCCCTGTTTGACGCACGCGCAGTAGCTGAGGGGACAGACGCTGGGTGGTTTGACTGTAGTTCTCGTTATCGTGTTGTCCCAGTTGACGACGGAGACCGTTTCCTTGGTGACTGAGGGGCTTTGCAATACTTTCTTCTGCGTTTTTACCTAGACTCGGAGTTGGCCTAATGTCTTCTACGACGATTGGTCTCCTGTTAACATATTCAAAGAATGGGAAGTCAGTGTTATCTGGTCCTCAGTTTAGCAATACCAAATGTGATACCTGTAGTCAAAATTCTATTGTCTGCATTCGACTACATTTTAAAAATAATGTACTTCAATGTACATTATGTCTCCAAATACTGTGCGTACTCGTAAAACGATTAAAATTGTAATTTTTCTCTGGCGAATAAAATCGAAATTGATTATTTGAAAAAGTAAATGTTCAGTTTGAGAACTCGTAAGGGGAAGGTCACATAACCAGGTCATGATCAATTTTAGTAAAACTAATGCTTTTGTTATAACATAATAATAATGTGAATAAATAATATAATTTTGTCACCTTCTATAGCAAATTTCCTCAAAAATAGATTTTTTCGATTTTTCGAAACATTCTTTAATTTGTAGCTGCTTAATAAACCCAGTTGTGTTTTGAAACTGTTATAGTTCGGTAGTGATTTCTTCTACTTTGGTATGGGGCTACTGGTTGTGTTGAGCAATATTATATATCAATGCGTAACGCAATGGATACAAGGTTAATAACATGTTATGGTAATGTTATAGGAGGTTGAGAACTCATCAGAACGCAAAGGTTTTAAAGCTATCCACTGACCTAATGAAATCTACTCACTACATTTTACTTTGCAAATTTCAATTTCCTTTTGATCTAAATGTAAATAATTATTGCCCTATTCAAAGTAGGGTATACAGGTTTTTAATAGCAATTTAGCTAGTTTATTGCCGTGTTATATGTAAAGACATTTAGACCAGTAGCTATGTAACCGTCTTATGACCCAATAGCTGAAATTCGTGAGAGTGTATATTTTACTGAGGTTAGAGACGGATGATTCGGGTTCGGTTCTCCGTTGGAGACAATTTTATATGATTTCTATAGATTTACATATTAAAAACTTCGATTACAAAAAGTTTTCATAAACATGTCTAGTCGACAAAGCACGGAAGACGCACCAACCACAATGTCACATACATGTATCTGATTTACAGCATCTATTGCTAAAGTTACCCCAACGTTAGTATTCGTATGCTTACAAAGCTGAACTCAATAGTCTTAATTTTTACTGATCTATTTTCTACCATAAATCCGAAACAGGTTCATTAGGGATAGTTTACTACTGTGGAATGGATACTTGAAAAATTTCTAACACAGCGGGCGTGACCAATGAGGCTTGACCACTCTACACTTAGCGGCAGACTACCTGTACGAATGTGTTACAGAACGCCAGGAATCTGTCTACTTTCGTTGAAACAGCTTACATGAAAGAGGCAGTAGAAAATCATCTGAGGTAGTGTTACATTA
Organism: Isoperla grammatica; assembly: GCA_945910005.1. Lineage (NCBI taxonomy): Eukaryota > Metazoa > Arthropoda > Insecta > Plecoptera > Perlodidae > Isoperla > Isoperla grammatica. Next base: position 117,223,953 of record OX246737.1, read on the forward strand.
GTGCTTATGTATGAGGATATCGGTATTATATACAGTAAACTGATGATTGTTTCAAATTAACGCATGGTTAGTACATTCACTGCGACAGAGACGTTAAATAGAATTGTGATTGTAAAAGAACGACAGGAATGTGATGAATTTCGTTGAAACAGCTTACATGAAAGGGGTCGTTGATAATAATCTGAGGTATGGTATGGGACTAGTGTTATATTAGTGCTTATGTATGAGGATACCGGTAGTATACCTTAAACTGATGCTTGTTTCAAATTAACCTTGTTAGCATATTCATTGCGACAGACACGTTAAATAGAATTGTGATTGTAAAAGAACGACAGGAATATAGTTATTTTCGTTGAAACAGAGAGCATTAAAGGCAGTAGAAATGGTTCTTAGGTATAGTATGAGAGTGAGACTGGGATAGCGTTATTGTTATTATACCATAAACTCAAGTTAGTTGCAAATTAACGTTGTGAGTGTATTCATTGCGACATACAAGTTAAACTGTATTGTGTTTGTTCTTCTTAGAGGCGATGCTCCAGACAATGGTGGCTCCTAATGACCAGGTTTCTCCTCTATCGCCGCCACCCACACACAGTGTCACTGTCCCCGGTAGCGACAAGCCGGAAATATTGTCCTAAGCGTTTCCGAGTTCTCTTTCCGGCCGGTGTAGTATTCACTAGTTGAGTCACACGTAGCAGTGAGGTTTACTAGGGAATCACGTTGCTAGGAGTGAAAGTGTTGAGCCGTCTGGGAGTCGCGACGAAATTATTTACGTGTGTCTGTTTTTAAGGTTGCTGATGGCGCGATTAACTTTAATTGTTAAACGTATTTTGTTTTTGCACATGTTACTAAATTATATGCCCACAAAGTGTAACATTTTTTATTATAGGGCAGGTGACCGGTTGAGTAGCTGTATATTGTTACCCATTTATATCTTTCTTTCTTTCTTTCTTTCTTTCTTTCTTTCTTTCTTTCTTTCTTTCTTTCTTTCTTTCTTTCTTTCTTTCTTTCTTTCTTTCTTTCTTTCTTTCTTTTCTTTCTTTCTTTCTTTCTTTCTTTCTTTCTTTCTTTCTTTCTTTCTTTCTTTCTTTCTTTCTTTCTTTCTTTCTTTCTTTCTTTCTTTCTTTCTTTCTTTCTTTCTATCTTTCTTTCTTCTTTTGTATAATGTATAAAACAATCATAGGTGAAGTTATAAAAAACAAATACATATTTTAAATATCTATTTTGTTGCTAAACGATGAACTCGTAATCTTTCAAATATTGTAACTGTCAAGATTGTCATTTCATTATTTAATTCTAAATTATTTAATTAATTACAGAAATAAAAATAGTAACAATTACAATATTTGAAAGTGTTCGAATTAATTGTTTTGCTGACACAAAACTAAATTCCGCGTAGGAATTACTTTTTTTCTGTCTTGAAGCCTTCTCAAGATATCATCAAAATACCGCTAATTTTACATGGTATAATATTGCGAGCTACCAATAGGCTATTTGCACAAATTCTGTTAATGTATTTTTTCGATAACCACTGACACCCTATAGATCACCAACAAAATGGGACCTCTACAATCATTATTCTGGGCGTAATATTTTTTTAAGTTTTCTTATTCAAAGTAGCGGTTTGAAACGCACCAGGTCGCGCGCCATTTCCGTGACGTCACCCGCCATGTAGTCCGTCCGTGCAGGCAACCAGCTTACAGCTGACATTGGGATAACACGCGCAGAGACGCTTTCGCGGCGTTCATCAATGCCTAAACCAAATTATAAGTATTGTTTTGTTCCATTATGTACTATAGCACTTCTGTAGCTACGCCAAACAAGCTGCTTTTTAGTGTTCCCAAAGATGTAAGGCGTAAGAAATGGACTCGTAAAGAGCGTATAACGAATACATGACTTTACGGACCTGACAATAATTGTCTATCGGAATCCCTGTTGTCTGGATGTACCTCTCTCTCTCTCTCTCTCTCTCTCTCTCTCTCTCTCTTCATGCTATTCGAACTTACAATGCTCTTCCTACCGACATTAGAGACGTGTACCAAAACCACTACGTCGTACTATTTAAATCAAATAAATAATGAAGACGATGGCAGCAGCAGCGACAGTTCAATTCGTACAAACGCTATAAATTAAGTTAATGTGTTTGGAAACCGAATACCATTCTTTCTTTCTTTCTTTCTTTCTCTTTTTTTTCTTTCTTCTAAAAAATTAATGTATGAATGCAATTAATGAATGAGTTTAAAATAATATATCAAAATATAAACAAATTCCTTATTTCGTGAATTGACCGTGAAATTTAACTTTATCTTTTTTTAATTATTTGATTTGAAATCTTAACAATTGACCATGTATTGTGTATCTTACATCTTGTATTTTGTATTGTGTATTTTTCATTTTGTATTATGTATTTTGTATTTACATTTTGTATTCTTCATTATGAATTTTGTTTCTTGTATTTTTATAACTATAGTGTGGTTTGATGGAAGATAAGGCCTCACTGGCCTTAATCCCGCCATAAATAAAATACCTAAATCAATTAATAAATAATAAATAAATTAATAATATTTGTTGCTAACCTTTGAAAGAATGTATAAATGAATGGGATGGATGAATGGCTATTTCTTAGCATTATCAATTTGATTTAGCCTAGTTATGGATATTTAAATGCAATTCTAACTGAAATTGTATTTGTCTATGTATTTTTCTTAGTTTTATGTATTTTACCACAATGTAGGCCTATCTACATAACGGTTGAATGGAAAAAAAAGGCCTAATCGGCCTTAACCCCACCCAAAATGAAATCCTAAATCAATCAATCAATCAAACAAACAATCAATCAATCAATCAATCAATCAATCAATCAATCAATCTCTCTCTCTCTCTCTTTCTTTCTTTCTTTCTTTCTTTCTTTCTTTCTTTCTTTCTTTCTTTCTTTCCTTCCTTCTTAATTTCTTTCTTTCTTTCTTTCTTTCTTTCTTTCTTTCTTTCTTTCTTTCTTTCTTTCTTTCTTTCTTTCTTTCTTTCTTTCTTTCTTTCTTTCTTTCTTTCTTTCTTTCTTTCTTTCCTACACATAGGCCTTATGTCTAATTAAGTTCCTGAAACAGACTAACCCAGACTATTCCTTGGGCTGAACGTAATTTTTATTTGTTGAACTAGGCGTAGGCCTATATGCCTTTGTGGTGAAGTGGGACGTGTTAGATAATGCCTATGGGCATTATCTTACACGTGGTACGCGTCTTACATAGATTCCTAAAACTTGTGCGTTTATTAAACCCTTGGTCTGCGTCTGCCATCACTGTGGCCAGCCTGAACGTAATGTTTTGGTGTTTTGAAAGCTTACCTGGAGGCTTTGACACCGCGGATTTCGGCTCTCACAAAGTGTTCGTTCTTTGAAAAATAGTTAGCTATCATTATAGCATCCACAAAAGCCAAGTTGTCCGATTGGCCTTTCCTAAATCCATCTTCTGTCATTTAACGTATTGGATATGCACGACAACCAAGCAAGTCATGTACCTCGACGTGCCTCGTACATGGCGGGTGACGTCACGACCAATCAGAGCGCGTTATCGGTTACCACGGCGGAAAATTCAAATTGCGCATTTTCAAACGCAATTTTCTTGTAGAATACATTTTTTTGAACGTTAAAACTATTTTCTTTGTGTTTAGAATTAAAAAGACATCAGGAAACGCCCATTTATTAGCATTTTTAAGCTTCGTGCATATAGCCTATTGTCGTTATAAAGCTAAACTGTGTATTCTCTAATACGAGAGGACCAAAACGTGCACCCACCTGCTGACGAGCACCTTCCTGGCGAGGACGGGGTCCTGGGTCGACGTCACGGGGACACTGGTCACGAGATAGGGTCGTTCAGTGACCTGCGGCTGCCGGAGGATGAGGATAGGCGCTCTACGCGTGACGTCAGGCCTCGCCGTGGTCGACGACGTCAGAGGACGCCGTTGTCGGGGTATGGACTGTATGGCGGAGTGGCGGTGGTTGTACGGCTGCTGGGAGGACGTCTCCACCGTGTCATGGGGGATGGGGGAGTGACGATGGTTGTAGGGAAGTTGGGACGACGTTTCCACCGTGACTTGGGGGTTGTGTCGATGGTTGTAGGGAAGCTGTGACGATGTCTCTACCGTGACGTGGGGGGAGGATCGATGGTTGTAGGGCTGCTGGGACGACGTCGCTACCGTCACGCGGGGGATGGACTGTATCGCCGAGGAGATGGTCGGACGATACAGTGTATGCGGAGTCACCGTGGTGGAAGGCTGCTCGTACACGGGGGAGGGCTCTTCTGTCGTGGTGGGCCCCGCTTGGAAGCCGGTACCGTTACTCGCTGAGTACGTCACGCGCTTCAGCTGGCCGCTCTCGTCGACGAAGCCGAACATTCCCTTGACTGTCCCTGAGGAAGATAAGCATCAGGTTTCAGAGACAGTTCGTTTTGTCGTGCAATTACATTCTACATAGAAAGGGGAAATACCTTTATCTTCATTGGTGCTGCAATTACCCAAAGGGTAATCTTACATTACACAGATAGAGCAACACGTTTAATGATCATGCACTCATTAAACTAGATAGTTGTATTAAACGGAAGAGCCCGTCAAAAATAGTTTTAGAAGCATGGAAAGCACGATGGATGAATCAGCTTGAGATTATCATCCAACAACACACAACATTTTAAATGGTAAAATTTGAGTTTTCAAATCGTTCGCAAGGTATAAATATACACCGGCTGCTGTTTGGATAACTCATTCATGTGACATTCATAAAGACAACTTGGGGAAGTTATAGCGTCTGTAAGGGGAGGTGGGCCCAAATGGGCCCAAGTGGGAAGATCTAGAGTCTGTAATGGGCCAATGAGTTGGCGCCGTCAAATGCATCTTAAAAGTAATTGGGACGACAAGAAATTGAGAAGGTAGCAATATTAATTTACATTAGTATTTTTATTTTATACAAGTAATATTTGTATCTTGTCCCCAATGTTTACTTCTAGTCTTTCTCATATTCTTGTTACTTTGTGGACCTCGATTGTCCATTGTCATTGTGTATGTGAAACTAAGTTTTTGCAAAGATGCATATTTACCACTGAATCTGCATATAAATTGTACAGTAAACACAATGGATAAAATAAGTAAAAGTGCGTTTTGCATGCATGTAGTTATTTACCGTTATAAAAAATGTGCAATTGATTTCATAATAACAGTTTCATAAACGTTATTATGCAGTACAACACTCGGCAACATACCGTGAGAGTGGCCGAGTTATCTTAGTTTGCATGGCTCATTGTAACCACACGCAGATCTGCGCGATTATGAAAATATAACGCTCGAAATTTCTCACAATGTGTTGTAAAGAAAACGAAATGAAATAATATTTTTCCATGGAGGTTAAAACTATCGTAATGCGAAAATAGAACAATGCTTTGGCGTTACCAAACTTCTCGTGTTTCTTGAGTCATAAAACGGTAACAATGACACGACGGATAAACTCGGTTCTCTTCATTTTATGACACCGCAAACGAGAAATGTATGACGTAGTTTTATTTACCGGCAACGCTCAAGAAGGTTTTGAAGAGTGTGATGAGATAGTATGGCTGTGAATTTAGTAGGTTAAATTCGTGGATCATGTACATATTGTACTTATAAGTTAGGATCAAATTATTAATATGGAGTTACGCATTTTGTGAAAGCTCTATTGACGTGCCGATATAATAAAACAGTTGTGTTCGATTCTGAAACCGATTATATTAAAGTTTTGTTTAAAACTGATCACACTAAACCGTTTAAAAAAAATCCTCAAAATATATTGTAACTAATTTTGTACATTGCTAACTTTTATGTGTCGAGCTTATTTTTTTAGACATTTAAATTTGTTAGTCCTCATTTTTTAGATGTATTTTATGATTACAAACAAAGATGTCACAAGTGGACATTACATTCTTATTAAATTGTTGCTCAAATCCACCAATTCTGGTTTCATTTGTGTAATATGCATAGCTAGATTAATACAACTGTTTGAAAAAGCACTCTATAATGCTCACACCAATGACCAAAGAAGGTGAGAAATAAGTTAACAAATCTCTTGCGTTAGAATAAAATTATTTTCCTGTGGCTTATGACGAAAATGAATTAGATTTGAAACCGGTCTATAGCGTTAAGAATATAATGACTATTATAATTGCTAAGTGTAAACATGTAACTCATTACTTGAATTATTTCCCACATTATACAAAATACATAGGTTTTAAATTATCTGTGTAAAAATCTTGTAATAAATGTGTTGTGATATGTAAACAGTTTATGGGCGTGAGGAAATTATGGAACTTTATTTTGTAATTAATTCCCAAGGTAATTTTATTACCTACCTTGCACTCGCAGAGGTGCTTATAAAACTATAAACACAATCTTTAAAGAATAATTGTAGAGTATTATATAAATAGGAACATGCATTGTATTATGTTAATAACATATGACATTCAGATACAAAACATTGTCTACAAAGTATCAAGACAGTCAGTATTGTATAAACAATAACAAGAATAAAAACAAGAATGATTTTTAACTCTAGAACGTGTTACTCTATTCATTTCCCCTAGAGGTGAAGTATGTCAAAAATCTAAAGGCCCATGTTTTAAAAATGAAAAACGGTTCAGAGTAGCTATATAACCCAGAAGAGTTTGAGGCTTGTAGTTGCATGGGGCGTACAAACTTAAAAATGGGCGAAAACTGTTTGCGCTATTTTTATCCTCAAGACAGCATTTACAACAATACAATGAACTATGTGAGTGATCACATAAACCATCAAATTCAAATTTGGATGTCAATTTATTTATTGTGATTTACAATTTTGAATTGGTACATTAACAAAAACTGGACAAAATCACGTTCCCGTGAACTTGTGGGGATACCGGGACAGGTCCCTAAAAACGGGACTATCCCGTTAAAAGCGGTACGAAAATGGCCACCCTACCAAAGTTTAAAGTATAGCCAAAGTACAGCCAAGTATTATATACTTGTTTGAGGCATAATCTACCTTCATATTGATGCGGTGGAGGCGGTAAAGCCTAAAGGGACGATTTGCGGTAGCTGTTAGTTTGTCTTAAAAAGTAAAAAAAAAAATTAACTGTTCACAAACGTTTACGAAACAAAATCTATTTAAATTAATTTTTAAACACGTTACTTTGAAACTTGTAATACATACCTAGTAACCACCCACATTAGTATATAATGCATTGCATTGTTTCCTCACTTAAAACTTAGTTTGCCAAAAGGAATGATTTTATAAATTATGGATGCTTGGTGGTTGAGCATGAACGGTATGATTTTTGATCGGTTTTTCTCATTAACGCATGATGTCGATTGATTTGTAAATAAGATTGAGAAAAACAAAAATGATAGAGTGAGTGAGTGCAGGGGAGTAATTAGAGTAAACACGTGTTCTGTCAGGTCCTTTAGTTACTTATGCCGGCGTGTTATATTTGCTTGGTAATTCAGTGGCAATGGTTAAACTCGTAAATTATTGTTAATTTTTGGGCCAGACCCATAGCAATAACAATTAAATATAATTAGTAATAACTAACACAATAGTTTCCACTGTTATTAGAAACTACGAATTTAGTCCGAAACAGTTATAGGTAAACAAACATGAGCATTGGTCTTAGCCCTCTATTAATATCTAAGCGTTTAGTCTAAAGTACCGTGTTTAAAAAACATTCTGGCCTACTTCATTCAAGAGCAGCTTATCTCATAGTAACAACTGTAAAGCATAAGGATCTCATTGGCCTTAAAGTCACCCACTTAAACTCATTACTTGACTTCATCATATTCATTTTGCGGGTTGCGCTCCAAGCACATTTATGAACATAACTAGCGTGTATATTACCTTACTATTTTATAATTGTTTGTGCCATTTTTTTATCAATTCGTTTTGCCCATTAAATGTTATTTTTTAACATTGCGCAATAGGTTCCGGCATGCGAGCTGAAGATTCTAATACCGAAGATTCTCTCAAATATATCCTCAAGATGTTTGTCGCACTCTTACAACCTACTACTATTTTATTCACTGTCATTTATAAACTAGAGGGCTTAACTTGGGAGTCCATTGGCTCCCTCCCTTGAGTCCTTCTTGATATCCGCCTAACGGAGGCTTGTCGAACTCTAAGTCAGGTCGCCATGAATTGTATCGCACTTCCAAAACAACTTTAATGTTTAAATATACGCTGTAGATCACACACGTTAGTGATTAAAATGAAACATTTTGATACACTAATTGACTTGAAAGTTTGACGAGCCTACATGAGGTGGAGATAACATATACCTTGCTTCAATCACCCAACACATCCGAAGCCTCGTACCCAAACGTGTAGGACCCGTCATTGTTGACTCTGTTAATCTGTTTCAAGATGGCGACCTGGCCTCCACTACCATCAGACACTAGAGTAGTTGACTCACCCAACACATCCCTAGTCTCGATCTTGAAGCTTCCGTCCGCAGCCTCGTACCCAAACGTGTAGGACCCGTCATTGTTGACTCTGTTGATCTGTTTCAAGATGGCGACCTGGCCTCCACTACCGTCTAGACACTAGAGTAGTTGACTCACCCAACACATCCCTAGTCTCGATCTTGAAGCTTCCGTCCGCAGCCTCGTACCCAAACGTGTAGGAGCCATCATTGTTGACCCTGTTGATCTGTTTCAAGATGGCGACCTGGCCTCCACTACCATCTAGACACTAGAGTAGTTGACTCACCCAACACATCCCTAGTCTCGATCTTGAAGCTTCCGTCCGCAGCCTCGTACCCAAACGTGTAGGAGCCATCATTGTTGACCCTGTTGATCTGTTTCAAGATGGCGACCTGGCCTCCACTACCATCTAGACACTAGAGTAGTTGACTCACCCAACACATCCCTAGTCTCGATCTTGAAGCTTCCGTCCGCAGCCTCGTACCCAAACGTGTAGGACCCTTCATTGTTGACTCTGTTGATCTGTTTCAAGATGGCGACCTGGCCTCCACTACCATCAGACACTAGAGTAGTTGACTCACCCAACACATCCCTAGTCTCGATCTTGAAGCTTCCGTCCGCAGCCTCGTACCCAAACGTGTAGGAGCCGTCATTGTTGACTCTGTTGATCTGTTTCAAGATGGCGACCTGGCCTCCACTATACCATCTAGACACTAGATTAGTTGACTCACCCAACACATCCCTAGTCTCGATCTTGAAGCTTCCGTCCGCAGCCTCGTACCCAAACGTGTAGGAGCCATCATTGTTGACCCTGTTGATCTGTTTCAAGATGGCGACCTGGTCCTGCTCCTGCGCCTCTTGTGTCTCCCCATTGGTCGACGCGGTCGTCGACGGTGACGCTGTGGTTGAGTCCTCTGACGTCGTCGTCGCGACGCTGCACGAGAGGATCAAGATCCAACATGAGATCGCTGCTCGCCACTGTGGAAAACATCTCGGAAGTTCATATTCTCGTTCGCGTTATGTAAAATGAGAGGCGATAAAGAAGTTTCTCCTTCTGTTAATGTATTATGATCTTTCAGATGACGAGTGAATGGCAAAAAAATTAAGGACGTTTACAAAATGTCCGTGGTTTGTGTGAGATTCGAAAACAATTGACCCTTATTTTAATACACCTCGTTTTTAATAGGAATGAATGCATGCTGATTCGAAATCTAGTAACACACACTGTTCATATAATTTTGGTGGCGCTAAACATAAAGTCATAAGTTACTTGGATAAAACAGGTTAACAATTAGGGACAATGTGCTGATTTTAATAGAAATACCTAGTTTTAGAATAGGCTTTAAATATTATAAAATGTAAAATCATTTTCATTATTTATAACGAAATTTTGAAGTTACGTGTGAAGTTGTTATTGGAAGAAGAAGCCACGTGTGTTACTCCACTGGAGTTAATATTGTATTACCAGCTCTTACTGAATTAATTCTCATGTGGCGTTGTTAAAGCCTACGTTGACTACAAACAAATTTCAAATAGTGAAATGAAACAGTCTTGGTTGATTTCAGATGTAGTCCCAAAGGAAAAAAACCCTTTGAATGTATACATAAATTAACTGACACATTTCCTTAAATCAGTATTTGAATAATCGAAGTGATTTGACATATTCACAACTTTCACACATGCACCGTTTGCTTTGTACACTTTCTTCATAAAGTTACATGTCAATTTGTAATATTTCTCAGATTTGATTAATAATTCGTCTATTGTTTGACAAAATTTAAAATGAGTTTATAATATGCCTGGGATCTAGTAAATTGAAGAAATTTGTATTCTCGTAATCAGAGACATTTATTTCATAGGAGAAACAATGATTTATGAATGTAAGAACTGGAAATGAATTGTGGGTATTCCGATTGACCAATTAGTGAAGATCGTGCTCGAGTTTCGAAAATAACAATCCATATTGAGAGTAACAAGATTACACGCTGAGTATATTATTGTTTTCTAAATAAGTGGTCCTTATATACTTGGATGTTGAATACGGAACTTTCTACACAATTATGTAAGTGTGTGTATAGAAAACTAAAAACAAAACAATTACCTCATTTATAGCTTTGTATTATTTAAGAATATTTGGTGCGTGCACATGCTTTGTGTTGAGTATTTCAGTAGTGGTCCGGATACGGTTCTTGACCACGTGACAGGTTTTGGCAAAGATCTAAACTACATACAAATAAATGCAGGTAGTACGGTGCGATTGAGCAAGTAGTCCTATACAGTCAATCGTTCGACAATCGTTAGCGTTGCTAGAAAATGTAACATAAAGCTCAACTAACATATCATCGCTAGACGACACGTTTTGATGAAAAGGGTACTTAGTTCTGTACCAACTAACATACAAACTGATTTAAAAACGAGATCCATGTTTTCGAAATGAAACCATAGTTTGTCCGTTTCAATGCATGATTGATTAGTAGGGCTAGGATGTTCAGGACATCTCCTTTTTTTTCTATCGATAAATACTCGCCTGGAAAATAGTTTTAAGTGTGTTTCAAGTGTTAGGGATGCGAAAAATATGCATTTTAGTTTTCCTTAAAATGCATATTTACATCATTTCATGAGAAAAGGTCCTTTTTGGGCATTTTTAAGGGACTATTTTCCTATTTTGATATAATTTGCTAAAACGGATGCAAAACGTGCGAGTGCAGTGTCGAGCTTGCCACATCATCGGGCCAAGCATACGCAATGATTTGTTTGTTGCCGAATACTGTAACGATGAGTCACAGATTAGATGAGCCAGCCGTGTCTGCAGCGACGCTACACGACGATATATTGGTGTAACTGAATTAATTTAATAAAACAATAATGAAAGTAATGAAACCAATAGAATTCGATTAAATTTAATAGGTCCTTTTTTGCTGTTTTAAAGGTACTATTTGCCTGCCTTTTTCTCACTTTGAAAGGTCCTGAACATCCTAGCCCTATTGATTAGTATGGAGACTTTTGAAAACATGAACCAGTATCTAAGACCGCGGTCGATGTCATTTTCTAGTAAACCACGGTACTTGCGTTACAGAATTCGAATCCTGACTTAGGTATGAAGATCGTGTAGAATGTTTTCATCTTCATAAACTCCCACTCATCGATTTGATTAGCATATGACAGCATAGCCAAAATATGAGATTTAAAGTCCAGATATCGTTATCATTTTGACAATATGAAATATAGAGCTACACATAGTTACGTCGAGCCTTAGAGTGCGGAAAGAACTGTGTACACACCATCATCTAAGGTAGATTGTTCGAAGAATGAACAGACTATCTTGCACTCAGCCTAATGTTACCATTTTTGTTTTTTGTTTTTTAATAATTGAAAGTTTGGCATGGCCCCATCGGGGCCCCTCTTCTGCTTACCCATATTTGAGAGAAACCACGATAATATAAGTATTACCATAGATCGTACATTTAGATATTTTACCCTTTTGACGTGGTTAACCTTGGGTAACTTCTTGAACAAATCTAAACGATGAGTAAATATAAACAAAGCCAGATTACTTCTTTGATCAATATGCTCTATTTGTATTATCGCCATTAATTGGATGCCTTAATGAATGCAAGAGGCCAACACCTGAACTTGCCAGGACCAGGATTGACCATATTCAGAGTAGACGAGAAGCATGAGCTTCGAAAAGCATGAATAACCTGAGAGCATGAAGTGTGTGTGTTGTGTACAGTCCTATAGTGCCAACGAATGAGGTAGTTAAGTTACGATTGGAAGACTGTGCTATTGTTGTTGTGGCCTAAACGATAAATACAATAGAGTGACCTTCATCGTCACTTAAAACTAACAATCGTCCCATGACAATGTGCACATTTAAGTATCAGGAGATTATGCTCTTACGATTTTGCATTTGCTTGTTTGGTGTGGAATGATTTGTACTGTCGTTTGTAAGTAAGTATATGAACTACTGAAAATATTCGTGACTGCTTTTTTTACTCCGTGAATTTATTATATGAAGTATGGAATTTGTAACGGCATCACAGTTAAAAAAAGCTTTAATCGCGAACTTAGATAATGCATAAACTTTTTCTTGTTGAAATTTTTAGATGCATTGGCATAAATATGCAGTTGACCATTTGCTGGAAGTATATTAATTAGGTCGTCAGTACCAACTTAAACATATTTGAAAAGCGAAAAGGTGTACATTTTGCAACAAATTGGCAATTTATTGTGACCTTTAGAGTCTGTGCAGTAAAGGATCACATAACCGGTGGTTGCCGATGATCATAAATTCACATGCAACATACCACCTAAAGATCTAAATTCTCTCTAGATGTTCTCAAAATAAAGGATGAAAAATTGATTATTGGTTAAGTTACGCCATTTCAATAATATTTCAAATAGGCAACACGCGTACGATTTTTTTTGTTAAACCAAACACTTCGTTTAATAGTATCAGACACAAAAAGTATATTAATGCAAGTCCTAAGTAAAAAAGAAATTTTTAAATAGGTTTATTGCGGTCGCATTTATTGAAGTTTAAACTCGGGGATCTGAAACGCGTACAGGTGGCTGTGACGCAATGATTCTGTAGATGTGGCGTTACAGACCAATCGCTAAGGCGGTGAGCGTACACAGTACAAAACCATGACGTCGAATCCACTCTACATGGCGGCGGCTCGTTTTTCGCGCCCTTTCATTTATCGTCACTAAACCAACTATTTTGAGGCATAGCCTGATCCGTTTTTCAAAATTCAAAGACACAAAATTATTAAATAAGAGACAAGGCATTAAAAAATCGATTAAAATTTTCATACGCGTGTTCTCTATTGTCTAAGATCAAATCCAAGCGTAATACGTTTTGAATAGATCTTGATAATAACTATAGCAACGCATCATTCCAAAATGTTGGCATTGAATGTCATTTTAATTGTTACCCACGACAACGAAGTTATTTCCAATATTGATTGTGACAGGTGGGTTACCTCTTTATTAGAAGAATACAATATGACGGGAAGGAATTAGATCAAACACCAATCAAACATATCTAAAATCTGTTACATTTAACAGTTTAGTGTGCCGGCAACTCACAAGCGTTTTTAAAGCCCAACCCACAAAATTACATTCAATACCAAAATCTTTGGATGGCGGGGCTAGATATTTGGTACCAAAATCTACAGGTATTCTTTAAAAAAGTGATGCAAAATATTGACAAAATTACAAAGTTTCGATTCTATCTCATAATGCCTAATTTTAAGACCGATAGAGATAGCTTAGCGGTAAGACGCATGACTCTAGCTTGGCAGATCGCCGGTTCGATTATAACCATCGGCAATCCTGACTCAAGGTTTTACCGAGGTTTTCCTTAGTCGTAAAGGCGAATGCTGGGATTGAATCATACAACCCTCGGACATTCCTTTCCAACTATCCAAACATCCTAACATACCAAGTCACAAGTTGGCCCTCATTCCAGTACGTAAATTGCAACCGGTTGCAACTTGCGCTGGGTTACGTAATAGGGGGCCCAACTTACAACCGGCTACAACCGCCTAAAACTGTTGAGTGTGTGGAATGAGGGATCTGAAAATGGCACATACATCAGGTAAAGCTTGTGTTCACCCTATAACAGGCGTTCCTACGAAAAATTGGTATTATTACAATAGTTATGCTTATTATGCTCCACAACATCAACAACGACAACTCCCCGAGAGACGAGTGATCAATGCACCGGTTCCATATTGTCGTTTTCTAAACAATATTGACATACCGAGCCACAATAACACTACTATACTACTAATACTAGTAATAGTACTTCAATTAAAGAACTTATTAAACTAGGGGATAGCTTATCCGACGAATAAACCCCCTGTATCCACAAATATAACATAGCGGCAAAACTTAACACAATGTCAAGGGTCGTCAATTCAATCTCTTTTGCATTTTGAATCTGTCGTCATATCCGACATAGTTTATTACGTACTATGTTATGAACCCGAGATATTGGTCTAGTTCTTTAATTAATTAAATATACCTACATGTTTTTGTCCCTACCAGACAATCATCGTCACGAGTCAGCCTTCTTCTCGATTAGCCACGTTACATATACGAGATAAGGCAACATTAAACAACCTAAGTATTATTGTTGTTTACTCATCACTCTAATATTAAATATATTGCCCCCCTCCCCCTCCCTACCTGCCATTTGTCTGTTATAAATTATACTTGGTACCAATCCTCCCCTATATGCCGAGATTGATAAGAGTTTTTGTATGAAAGCCTCCTGTAATGTGCTCTCAAGCTTACTGTGAATGCTTATTAGTAAATTTAGAATGATTTGATTCTTAAAATTCTTAGAATCCAGAGTTTATTGTGCTGATTCAAGGAAAACCTTAAAAGAACCTCCAAAGACAACCAGAAATCAGACTCATCAATCAGCTACTTGTGATGTACGTAATAGTTTGCACAACGGTTTGATCCATACAATAGACAGCTGATTGCTATACAATATGCGATACAAGTGTACAACAACCCTGAATGAGATTCGACCCTGAATCTCAGTAGCTACGTTATGTCAGATCAGTGACTAATCGTTGGCGGCCATTACGTCATTTCGATATGCTTAGATAATCGATAGAAACACTCTGCTTTAAGTTGAGCAATGAATGGTCTGGGTATAAAAGAAATGTGTTGATAAACTGCTGAGTAATGTCCTGACAAATCACCTTCACCGCACAATTCCTTAAATTTCAAAACCAAATCATCCTAGTCACGACATCCACTAATGAACCATTGTTTATTCAAAATCTTTCAAGAGAACTCTCAATACGTAATAGTTAAAAGGTAACGATCCTCTTACGTTCTAGTCCTCTCACATTTTTACACACTTTTGAAAGAGTTGTTGAAAAATGAATGACCACACAAACACAATAGTGAAAACAAAAATAAATCACAAATCACTAATCACACGAAAATAAGATGAGGTAATTGCAAAGAGTGGACCCACCTTGCAGCTACTCATGATGATGTGTAAGACAACACACACCTTTACGCACTGGTCGGTGGGGTTGTCACACGGTTCGCCTATATAGCTAGGGGAAACCTTGGGCCATCCCACCCAATCCACCCCTCGTGAGAGAGACAGTGAAAGTATTTCACCGAACGCAGTAAAGAGCATTGTTACTGCGTGGTGATTAGCTAACAATGGCGCTAACTCCCAGGCAGAGCTTGCGTAGTGCGGACACTAACTGTTGGGACATTGCCTCTCTGAATGTAGATCTGGCTACACTTTAGGACTTAAAAGTACCGACTCTGTTCTTTGTCTCGTTAGAGTATTGGATGAATGGAGGCTTTTAGGTAAAAGAAAGAAAGAAAGTTGTCAAGTCGAGACCAGGATATAATGTGGTGCATTTCTTGAGAAATGTCAAGTTATTATTTAATTATTTTCAAGTTTATCACATTTTGATATTCAAACCCCACTTGGTGTATGTATACACCTGCCAAAAAATGTACCCTCGAATAAATGTAAAAAATTAAACCCCAGTTTACAGCTTTTGTACTAATGAAATAGAGACAAAGTACCGACATAAATATACTGATACACAAAGTAAATCCACCAACATACCAATTTTAATATTTCAGTCGATATTTTCTAAAAAAAAAAAAAAACACGAATTTATTTGCACTTAGTATTTTGTAATTCAAACAATATTTGAAAAGGGAGTATGTATTTAATTTGAATTCAATAAAACAAAACATATTACACTGTAATAAGGTGTTCAATGGACTACGGTATTGCACCAATAGTGTAACATGATCAGATAACTTTGTAGCCCAAAGATGCAATTATTTTTTTAATTTTATCTAAGAAATAATATTTCACAATTATGGAACCAAGCCTACAACATGTATACAAAATACTTAGTAAAATATATTTATTTCGATTTTTAGAATACACAAACGTAAATAAAATCTATCATTTAAACACTCTTTGACGATACAATTACTAAAATTATAGTACATAATGACAACGAATTATCGGTAACATTACGTAACTGACAACAACAATATTGCTGTACCATTTTCCATATAATCGAAATCTCGTTATAAAGTGGGCTGTACATTGGACATTTATCCAAGCTTCAAGCAACCCATTATTTTTTATTTTATTGTAATTAAGGCAAGTGTAGGGCACAATGCCCTTTTTAGCCTGATTAGGGATGATTGATGAATGATAATTAGGAAGGGAGGAGGGGAAGCCTGGTACCAGCACGTAGCCTACTCCTGTCGAAAAGTACCAAGGGGACCATCGGCTTTACGTCCCATCCGAAAGGTCGGTGTAACTCTGACTATAGTCATATAGGTTCCTCTACTATGGACTGCCGAGCAGTTGACGAGAAGCCAAAGCTGTTACACAAGCTTTCGAACCCTCCAATCCGCTCTAACCAATGGTTTGGAGGTTTCGAAAGCTTGTGTCAAAGTTACACCGCCTTTTCGGTTGGGACGTAAAGCCGATGGTCCCCTTGGTACTTTTCGACAGGAGTAGTCTACGTGAAGCAACCCATCGTTTGCGAACACCAGATGCCATCTCATCCACCAATCAACACCCAGCTACAAGCCTGGTGACGTCACACACGTCATGAAACTATGCCACATGACCATCAAATAATAATTAGGTACTTCCTACCACGTGGGATAATATGTATAACATTGTATATTTAATATGCATATGAGCTTCATTTTCGTGAATGCAATATGACGGAGAGAAACAAAACATTATGAACTTAGCTTGTCCATTAGTATATACAGTTGCTCTGTGCTTATTACAGGTCTTAGTAAATATTGTGGTGTACGAGCGAGTTGTGCTGACGATCTGTTATTAGCGCAACGGATCTCGCAAGATATTAGTCATATTCCCACGCGCCATTACATCATACACACAGCTACTGAACTATACAGACACAATGGAAACAATCTACTCACTTTTAATAATAACTCCCGTAACTTACTTTTTATCTCAATGTCATTCATTAGTCAACTTTTAATTGCGATTGTGTTGCCATAAGGTTCGACCCAGACTACGGTGTATAAATATAGTATTAAGCACCGATCAGCAATTATTACAATATTGTTTTCTATTGTCGGGGATTATATAATATCACTTTTTAATTTTAGTTTAAGGGTGTTGAATTTTGCATGAGATTGCAGGCTTTTGCGGCCCATGACGTCAACTTTGGGGGTTGGTATACAATACATTTGTACGTGCGTCGGCAAGGCAAAGAAGAAGCCATGGGTCCGAATGATAATGGAAACTTTTTTTGTTTTACAAAATTGGAGTTAAAACAGTTTAAGCATCATTTTATTATTTATCTGTGTAGGCATTTAAGATCATTCCAGGCTATAGGTTTAGTATGTTTATTATGATGTAAGAGCAATTTTCATACACTGCCATCCCCATTTGAGGTGAATTATGTACGATGCAATTACTATGAAATCATATAATTAAGATTATACTGTTGATGATACATTTAGTGACTCCTTAAAAATCACTTTAGTCATTGCGGATCAGTAAAGATCAATATTATTTGAAAATGGCTCAGTCACGGAAGGTTAACACACCCCTACTTAATGTTATTGAATTTGAAATGTTTTTTTAAAACTCTAAAAAATAGAATTAAAAGAATATAATCCTGCTTTTCGAAAATGCCCATAATTTCGGTTTAATTGTGTTTCATATAGTTGCAGCTGGTTGCAGCATTTAGAACTGCGAACATTTGCCCTTGCCGGCACCTGTGAATATACACCTACATGTCAAACATCATTCGATTACGGTAGTTTTCATTTTGTTGGCGCATATATATATTCCCCAGGCAGAGCCACATTAAAAGATGTTTACTGCAACCATTTTGCATTGATATATTTTCTCGTTAATAGCTTCTTGAATTCTTTATATAACACCGTAAAACGATAAAATATCCACATCACAGCGTGTTACATGTAACGTTTACTATAACTTATGTGGCTTGGTACATACTAAATGTCGACTAACTATGAAATAAACTATGCAATAGATGCATTCTGCTATAGTTTTAACGAATCAAACTTGTTCAGAAGACACTTGACATTGGCGATGTGCCCAACTGACAAATTAAAAGTAGATAATTACATATATAACCAGATGTTATTTCTGTTCGGAATATTACCGTAATGCATAAGATGCATAAGAAGCGACTGTGAGAAGAGTCGATAATTTGTGGTCGGTACAACTCGTTCAATTTCATAGTTCAACTTTCAAATGTAATTACATATTGCTTAATCTTTACGCACATTTAGAAGTATCTTAAAGGGTAGTGGGAAATCCTACATGCATATGAAATTGTACGTTGTAAGTTTTAATTGAATTGGTAGACTAAAAACTAAATGAACTGTCTCTCAAAATATTTACGTTTCTGGCGTTCTATCTAAATGTTTCAATATTCCGATTTCCGGATGGTAATCAGAAATCATTCAACTATAGGATTTCTATATAATTAATGCCATTTTATACAATCGTGTGCCATTAAAATAATGCAACAAGTCCGGGCGGAACACAGTATTGTTTCATATTATTTGTATAGATGCACTTAAACACAATACAACGTGAATATATGAGTGAATCCTTACCAGTGATGCCATTATTCCACATACCAACCAATCAATCAAGCATTGCACTTGTTAGAGTGTAAAGTTAATTGAATTTGAAATTTTAAAATTAGATATCCCGATAGTATATGTTTTCACTTTTCTTTACTCATTCGTTGGGAAAAATACTCATAGCTTCATCTCGTCTTGGTGGAAAATCGCTATTGAAGAGAAGGAAGGAGCTATTTTCACGAGACCCTGACATTGTTTTGAGAGAAAACAAAATCGTTGGTCCTCTATTTAATATAACGTTAATATTTCATTGAGTGATTGTATTTTGACCGTGCATTCACACCGTTTAAGCTTGCATTTTCAGTGTGTTTAGATTTGTAAGCTATCTTCTAACATTGTACGCTAATTCTGCTTTTGAAAGCGTCTTTTTATTTTGTACTAAGCCATTTATACCAAGTTAACGTCCACATTACTTTAGAAAACACAACAATAAACAGGAAATAGCAATTGTTTGCCTTCTAGTTGAATCCAACCACTGAGCGTAATACGAAGCTATATTGGCTGTAGAAGAAATAAATGGGATAACTCAAACATGAGTACAATCACGAGTGCAACTAATTACAAACTCATTTTAAGATAATGCCAATGATTAAGTACGGTAGGTTTATGTTACTAAGATAGTTCTTTTATATATATGCAAATCTGGAACACATTATAAAGCAATAATACACAAATGATAAAATAATTCTATTCTGCTTCGGATGCCAACAGTTTTAATAGAAAATGCGATATATATGTTTGAGCGTAAAAATTACAATTTAAAAATGGGTGCAGCTTTATCACTATAGACTATAGAGCCATCGAAAAGAAATATGAAACGAGCGGTATTGCAAAATTATTAATATTTATTTTTTACTATTCAAAATCGTAGGGTCTTAAATGAAAAATGTCACAAAATTGATCCCTCAGTCGTTCTGAAGTAGAAACTTACATAGCAGAATAACCGAAGTGTTTATTTACTGTCCTGAATGTGTTGTGAACCAAACACATTTGTACGGATTCAAAAGTGCAACAGGCTTGTATTCAGGAAGGCTATCCCAAAGTGAATATTAATATCAAAAATAGAGGACTACAGACGACAAGACGAGTTAAAATTTACGCTGTACTACCATTCAGTAAAAATTCAAATATATTTTCTAGTTCTGTGCATAAAGAAATTTTAAAAATAAATAAACTAAAATCTGTGAAACACTTCTCTTCCATATGATCCACTTAACACAGAGATAAATTACTTAAACCCTTACTAGTCTGTCCACAAAAAGGGTTTTCCGACATATCTTAGATCACTCATTCATCACGAACTGCCTCACTTTTCCTCATCTTTCGTCTCTGTCTATCCTCATTCTTATTCATGCCGACGCTTTTTGTGACCTAAAAGCGCCCACAAACCCCCCAACCCACCATCCCCCCGAATAATCTCCCCTTACGTTGACCCCCGGCGATGTGTGGTGGATCTGACGTCATATGACCTAACTGTCTACTACCTCGTAAGACAATTAATAACACAAACAATTACGTAACCGTCTCAGTCCCAGCGCTCGCAGCTGTCAGTTAGCCTACCACTTTACATACGACGGTACCACACAGAAACACCGTTAGTTTCCATACAAGCCGCAGCGCGAGCTGTCATCGTTGTGTAATAATGCAAATACGCTGATTAAATCGCGGGGTTCTTTACTGAAATTGCGACAGTTCATTTAATGCAGATTACTTAATTAATTTTCAGTAGTGAAATAAATCTCATATACAATGAGACGTAAGATTCTATTGTTCCCATCCCACCATCGTTCTATGCAATACCTAATTACCTAATAGACCCTGGGTCCAAATCGGTGGAAGGAGACGTAAATTGGAAGGGGTAAAAGGGGGCAGAGTGTTGTTTACCTAATATACACTGGGCCTAGTCTAAATCAGAGGAAAGAGTTGTAGGTGGGAGAAGTAGGTTGGATAAATGCAATCAGAGGGGTTTGTATTAGTTTCTGTGGTTCTGGGTTTGGCCTTGATAGGAGGGGGGAAAGGTAAAGGGAAGGGATAGTAGAGTTAAATTTATTCGGCGCTTGAATGAAGGGGTATTTTCATCCAAGGAACGAGTACCATGATGCATCTATCGGACAAAACTTGTACTAGATGAACAATCGTTGACGATGTTGGGTCTCATTTGATGAGAAACTTGAGTTGGAGTTATGTAAGCCTATACATGTTATATATTATATATAAATATAAATCATAAAATATCGGGGGGAAATGTATTGTGCTAAAAATAATTATTTAAAATTTAGTCACGGACAAATAAATCTATGAGTGCTGTTATACATCTCTTTTTTCAGTATTTCAATTTTAAGGTTATTTTAATAATGAATGATATGATCGTTGAATGTTGTTCGACTACTGACGGTTACAATGTGAGTATTAAAGGCGAAGTTGTCCGTTGCTTTAATTATATAGCGAAAAATTAGATCAATTGATATAATTGAGAGCTATCACAACCCCTTAATTTACTTTCAATTAAAAAAATGAACGTATTTGAAACCTAAAATTGAACTGAATTTTCGTATCCGGATCAAACACGTGTCCACCCCCAAAAAACAGCGGCATCAGTGGCCGTCTCATTCGCACCTTCTAGTCTGTCCAACGATGGTGAGTTGCTACACCCAAGATGATTCGATCCAGGCGAATGAGTCAAGAACAATAGCGAAACAATAATATATCTACCGATAAATTAATACTCATTCGATCCACTGCAAGAATACACACCAAACTAATCTGCATCTTGGTTATTAAATTCAACGACATTTTAATGGACTTGTTTAGCAATAGTTTTTTTGCTCTGCAGTCCTCGACTAATTTTCAGTAGAGTTCGAATCGTAAAAGTGTGACCAACTGCCTAATGAAACAATGTGTGACGCCATTACAGCTAATTCTGTAGTTTCAACAGTTAAGTGAGGACATCGTTGCAGGGAAATCACAACAGTTGTCTTAGCCTTGATTGTCACTCAAATCATATTTACTTTGACAAGATTGTAGCTTGCAATATTCAACGACGCAAAATCAACTGTGTTTTAATTATATCATGAGAACGATTCAAGATATTGAAAAAGAGATTCATATCAGGGACTTAGTTTTGTATCATTTAAACGATAAATTTAAAAGCTTTAAAACATTGTAATTGTTAGGATTATCATTTCAAAAATTTATAAATTATTAATTACAGAAATTACACTCGTATTAATTAAAATGTTTGAAAGTTTTCAAATTAATTGCTTAGCTGAACCATTTTATATCACCGGTATGGAGAACTTTTTCAATATCTTGAAACTTTCTCGAGATATAAATAAAAACCCTTTAATTTAGCGAGTTCTGTCCCTTTACCTACCTTAAGAAATGCACGATTCATTCTTATAATTTTCAATTATTGTTTCCTTATTACGGTTTTTACATTTTCATTGTATATTCCGTGATTCATATCATTCATCGCTGTAATATAACCTTGCGCCTCATATTTGAGAAACTGAAAATAATCAGGTTTGACGTATGAAACTTTCCCGCCACTCCTATCATTACACATTCAGTAGCACGTGTAACGTGTGAGGTGACCGCTAACAGCAATGACGTCATCTTATCGGTATTCGCTACAAATATGTGTGGAACCTTCTGAAGGGCACAATTCGTGCTTCCTCACTAACTTGTTACCTCTTCGGGGTATTACGAGGAATGCTAATTAAGTACTTTGATTGCAAATAATGACGGATAGTTGTTTAATGATCTCGATTTCTGGATTTGTCTGGGCACGAAATAAGAATCTAAAAGACTTTCAGTCAGGAGTGTCTGTCTGCCTGTGGCGAGGATCGAGCGGTAATGTTTTAAATAGAGGTCCCTTCTCTGCGTTAACACTTCGCCCTTCTATCCGGTTCTGACTTCCACACGTTTGTAACGAAATTCTTGATGAATGTCATATTTTTTTTGCTACACTAAGTTAAGTTCATCCAAAAGGAATTAGGAGCGAGCACAACTCCTGTGCGCTTCTGATGTTAAAACTTCAGATTTATTGGTAAAATAAATGCATAGTTTGATACATTCTGGTTGTGAGGACATATTTGTACTCACTGTACCCCACCATGTCAGTTATACTCACCCCATTATCGAGGTCCAATACCTCTTTCTACTTTTGGTTTTAACCCCAAGTTTTTAATACCCAGTGGTGTATTCAAGCCTAGGCGGGCTTGGGCACCGCCTAGGCACTTTTATTTGGAGGCTAGGCTAGCCAAGGCGCTTTTTCACAGTACTGTTGTTTAAATTTCAAGAACCCATGTAGTATTCACAAGATCTATAATTAAGAAATAATATATTACCTCAACGTCTTCATGTATTCAGGTTTAATTTCGTATAAAATCTTTTTCGGCCACTTAAAACAATCGCCATTGCCCCCCCCCCCCCCCCTTCCCTCTCACCCCCACCTGTCCACAAGTAAATTCGACCGCCTATAGGCACTTTGTATATTAAGAATACACCACTGCTAACACCCCTCCCTCAAGTTAAAGTACCACCACTAACTTAATATAGTACCGTGAACTAATGGTATAGTTGACAATCATTATGACAATGCCCACTATCCTAGATACTGCAATTTTTACACCTATTCTCAAAATATCCTAATAACAAAAAATTAAGCGACCATATAAGTGGTCTTCCAGCGAAATAAAAAATGAGTTGATGACATTTTGACGACATCATCGAGGTTGAATTGAACACAGAAGCCGCCTGGTTATAGTGATGAAATAAGGTTGATATGAGTAAGATTTCAACAGCACTGATGCAAGTATGGGCCCCTCCCTTTGACATCCGAAGGCCGCTTCAAGTAGGAATAATAATTCTAACAATCAACCGTCTACCAGACCAGTCTACTTTCCTTGTCATCATCAGACATTCAAATTTGTTTTGACTGTGACCTTGACATGAGACGGTAATATTCTCATTTCCAGTGGCCTGAATTTTGAAAGTATTCTCGGGCTATAATTTTATGGGCGTTTTATGGTTAATCTGGAAATATTTAGTTTTAAGCTATTTCGGAACGGGTTTTTATCACTTCCTATTGCAATAAACACATCACTCTAGGAGATTGATACAGTCACGCTAATGGACAAGAAAATTGATTTTTATTTATTTCAACTTGATGTATTTACTGAATCCTTGATCTCTGCACTGTTACCGAACTAAAGAGCTCACGTGTAGTATCTTATTGTTGTTTTATTTGGTATACTTACGATCCAAGTTTTGGAACACTACTTAACAGTCAGATGTGCAGTGCACCGATTGATTTGATTTTGAAAATTAATTATCTAATTAATTAGTTAAGAAATTATGAATTATTGAGCTAAGTAGTGAGATAATAATCGTAGCCATTTAAAAAGTCTTAAAATTTATTGTTTATCTGGTAAAAAAAACCCAAAACGCAGTTTCAATTTCTCCAGATATTAATACCATATATTTAATTTTGCGTGCACTGTAGTAAGGTTTCACGTGGCAATTTCTTCAAGTTGGAGGGTTCATATGCAGCAATTAACACACTACACAACAAACTGTTATCGAATAGATGGCTCGTTAAGACGTGATACTAATTAGGAAGGTCGCCACTTCGATACCGGCCACCGAAAATCCCGATTGAAGGTTTTTCCGAGATTTTCCTCTGTCACAATTCGAATACGGATATTGAGTCCGATTAACAGCATTCGGACACTCCTCCCTAACTACCTAAACATCGCACCTAGTTAGACAGGTGCTGTCAGACCAGGTATACTATCATCTTTGATAGTAATCGCCTTATGACTGAGAAAAACTCGGAGAAACCGTCCAGTCAAAATTGCCGGTGATTCGTATCGAACCGGCGGCCTCTTTAATTAGAGTCTCGACTCTCGAGTCGTACGGCTGAGCCGCCTAGGTATGCTTGATAACTCCTAGAGCCAGCAAAGCCTAGTGGAGACCTAGGAGACCTTGCGTCTATCCTATCCCGGTTGGGTAAGCACAGATCAAATTGCTCCTATGCAACCTATGACTGAGTGACATATCGAGTATTAGTACGTTTGTGCAATATTACATTGACCCACATAAATAAATGTAGGCTACGCTCTATACCTTAGCGATGCTGGCCAATGCAAACTCAAACTTAGTATCCGGGCCAATTGAAGGGCGGGATGCATAGTCAATGGGTAGCTCGCAATGCATTTCATGTTAACCTTGCGGAGCCGTTTTTGTTCTATTGTATACCCCTTGCACGCTAGGGTCTACCCCCACTATCCGGCCGCGCGTGTAATGCAGCGATGGCTCATCCTAAATAGTACCAGTCAAAATGTCACGTACTGAAACTATAATTATCTACGGTAACATAAAAAAATCCACATAACCAATCAATTCAAGAATCTGAATAAATTATGTGAAATATTGATTCTGTGGATTTTTATGCGTAACAATATAGAATAGTTACCGTTTAAACAGTTGATAATATCTTGACAGGTATTATTTTTCATTCACCGCTACATTCACAGCAGGGTGGGGGTAGTGCAAGGGGATTTAGTGCATAACGGCACTGCAAGGTTAACATGAAATACACTATAGTTGTTGCTGATACAAGGCTCCAATTATTGTTAATCTCTCATTTATCCATGCAGGTAAGACGGTGATTACTGGTTACTGATTAGTGTACAGTGACTATATCGTTTATAGCCGACTCATCAGTCAGACGTTGAAACAGCGGCCCCTGTGCAACACATGGCTGCGACCTTATTTCTTGCACTTCTCAAATTCAATTTGAAATTTATAATATTTAATCTAACGAACAGCCCACACAGAAGTTGCACATGACAATGTGATGAGACACGTAATGGAAATGATTACAGACCGTGCACAAATGGTTGGTTTTCTATCTCCTTGTTGCCAATTAAGTAGGTAGTTGTTTTAGAGAATTATGTAAACAAGCATTCTAAAAATTGAAATTAGAAGCTGATTGAAGGATAGAATAGTGGAGAATTTTACTTTCTGAAGATGGCTCGAGCACGTACGTTAACTAGACATACAGCTAATTAGCTGTGTCCATTTTATTACTCGGCATTTTAAAAGTGTCTCATTACCGTATGATTACTTCCTGATTGCTGCTGGCGTGGTTGATTCGTCTAACGATGCTGTATTGATATGACTTGGTCAGTACAATACAATACATGTACAGCAGTGCCGAGTTTTATCCTTTCCTTCCTACGTCAAGCCAGAGTCGATAAAGAAGTTAAACTTCTTTATCGACTCTGCTCAAGATTAATGAAGTAATCACTACGTGGATGAAGTTGCAAGAAGCAAAATTTGACATTGTTTTATTGTCAATTTTGAGCAGTATCAGCTCATAAAAGATAAAAAATTATGATCAATTAATTTTCTTTCAACGTTTGTGTGACGAAAAGTGTCATTAAAACATGAGCGTCTCCAAGATGTTTGCGGTATTGCTAAATATATATATATATATTAGTTTTCAAGTTTTCGCGGACATATGTGTACCTGTTGCAACTTTCTGGGGATTGTTGCCGCGAATAATGTACTAAAGAAGGAGGCACTGACTTAGGAAGGGAAGGGTAAGTCAGTGCCTCTTTCTTTAGTACATTATTCGCGGCAACAATCCCCAGAAAGTTGCAACAGGTACATATATATATATACACATATCTGTGTGTGTGTGTGCTATACAACTTATTTGCTTAATTTTCTTGGAAATACTACGATATTTTATTTTTTTGTCAGCGCTTGGGGATTCTGTGAAGATTGACATGCATGATAGGATAATCTTACACGTCATTTTATCCTATTAGCATAATTGTTTAGTTGTTCAATGTCAAAATGAAAGTCACGTTCTTCGTACTAGGTTAGCCACGGCCTAACCATTATTGCTGTCAATCAAGAAATATACAATTAAAAAACACGTTTAGTAGTTAGTAAAAGTGCTAAAATGCATGCGGGCTCCTAAGTGCAATGCACTACAATATAAACAAACTTTCACACAAGGGTACTTCTATTTTAATATTCCTTGTCTGACCGGTTTAGTCCAATGAACCAGTGAACTGGTAGTAAGATAAGTAGCAAAGTAAGCATTATGAATATTAAACAAGTGCAGTTAGCCTTAGCGCTTCATCACCTAATGCTGTGGCAATTATCACTTGAGATAATCAAAGCGTATGGTACAAGTAACAGTAATCTATGCTCCTATCGAATGTGTCATTAAATACGACTACACAGTAAACATGTTCGTATCTTATATTACTCTGTCCCCTCCTCATGATTCATTCACACGACATGTAAAGTATATGAAATTAATAAGTTTATATAACTATTTTGACAAGCTACGATTTTAGAATGGAGACAAAGTAAATACTTTTCTGTGTTACGTATAAATATAAATATTTTCGAGGCGTAAATTTAATTTTTGAATTGAAATATGAAAGGGGAAATATATTTTTTCAAGTGCATTTATTTTTGTTAACATTCCTTATCTAAATTGGAATCTAATTCTTACCTTTTAGAAATTGAATTGATCGGTCGTCACGAAAAAGTTCATAACATTCGTTAATTTTTAGCTCACGTTCATGAGAATAAAAATACTCACGTATACCCATCGTGGAGAAACAAATTTGATAATAAATACTGTATAGAAATTGTTTTGTAATTTAAAACATTATTTTCCGCCTTTGATAATCATCCTGACGATAGTTCTTGTTGCTTTACGGCTTTTTTATTGCAATCACGTAATTCGAGACGGTAAGTTGTGATAGATAAAGATGAAAGACAGTTGCAAAAAAAACATATTTGTCTTATGCGGGATTCAAATCCACAACCTTAGGTGCCGGACCTGCGTCCCAGACGCATGAGCCAACGCGGACAGCAATATGATATTCACAGTCAGACATGGAATATTTATTGAGTCTTGACACCTCTGCAGGAGTATTCAATCATTCTAGATTTCTAACATGTTTTAAAATTGAAATGAAAAAATGCTCAAAACACGCTAAAGGAGCCAGCCAGAGTCAGTGGGAGAGTAGATAGAGACGGAGAGAGACTATATTTCTGCGAACTCCTCAGGCAATTGTAACAAAAAGCATTTACCTTGAGAAACGCAGCCGGAACCTGACCACGTATCTTTCACTTCCCTGCATAAACAATTAACTTGATCAATGTGACGCATTGCAGCCTTGATCGTCAGAATGTAAGCATTACGCATAACAGTGCGTCCACCAACACATTTAAACTGCGTTCCTGAATTCATCTCATAAGTATTCTTGAACAACTTGCCGTGACGTCAGGATGGAGTGGATGTACAACATAAAATAGACCTGTCGGATTATTTGCTTGGTAAATGAAGGGAAATTTACATTTGGAGGTTACATTCGTAGAGAAGAGTATTTCCTTGTCAGAATCATTGTTTATAGTCATTCCGTTGTTGGTGTACTTTTTCAATTATAATACTGGTTTGCCTTACAATCAATCGAACATATAATCATCAATTCTAACTAGCACCACAACGAATTCAAGTTATCCAAGATATCCCGCCACAATAGGTTGACTTGGATGAGAGTTTTTTTTTTTTTTTTAGGTATAAATATGTTTAATTTTATAAATAACAAGAATACAATTTAACTAACAGAAATTCCTGAGCATAGTTAGCTGGATGAGAACGTGTAGCTATGGGATTGATTCTGGAACATATAAGAAAGCTATCCAATATGAATGTCTATTGGAACACTTTGTATTACTCTTGGCTGAGTCAGAATAGTAATCCGTTCAATTATGGAACGCAGCTTTTATGGTGGTAAGGTTTGTGGTTTAAGGTGAGCAATAATACTGCGCTCTAAATTGCCCGATCATTATGATTGTGTAACATTGTGACTTATCTGAAGCACATTGGACGAGAAAGGGAAGGGCAGTGCATGACCAATATCTAAAAAAATTTATGAACTGATTTATATTGAATATTGAAAATATCTGTACCTGGAATATGCCACGTCATTATCTTTTCGAATAATCGTTGTCACCATCTGGCTTAGAAGGTTTCTCACTGTGGTGACTGATGTTTGTAAGGAGGGTGTTCTTGCAACAACATATACAACTATGAAATGGGATAGTTCTTACTTGTAATTGGCAGCAGCTCTTGACCACCAAATCCAACGCTAACAAACGTCTCGATTGTATCATCTGAGCGTATAGAAGCTGTTATACCTTTGGTTAGTATGATGCAACAATGACTTGAATAAAATGTTTCTCAGCCGATGCGTTATCGACTATCGAAACGTTTTTACTGGAAACCTTTTTTTGGAGAAGCGGGTAAAAAAAATACTCCGTTTTGTAAATTAAACTGACACTAAAATTGTGTAACAATATTTCTTTATTAATCAGCAATTCATATATACATTCATGTGGTAGCCGACAATGCCACCGAATACCGACATTTGTTAAGTAATTAATGTTAGGGTTACATGTATACAATGAACTAGAGTCTACATTACTTCGGCGAGTTCATTGGTACATTGCTACGTTCCTGTACGTATAACTACGATTCTGTTAGTATAAACAACGTGCTCATATAATTTTCTGTGTAGCAAATATTTCAAAATAGTACGAAATCATTTAAATTTTCATTCAAGCTAGGAACATTTCCCATTTTCACATGGCTCAGCGAAGTCACTTGTTCGGTCCAACCACAGTGCAATAAATGAAATTCAAGAGAAGCTATGCCTGAGAATCGGCAAAGATTTATGCGTGAGCTGTCTGCGTGTCATGTGTGTAAGTCATTGTTATCACATGAATGCTAAGTAGTCTTGGCCTGTACCAATAAGTAGGTTGACACATCCTGCGAACGAATCAGAGGGTTGCCTGCCATGGGAATATGACGAAAACGAAAGTGCAGTGTTGCATCAGTTTGCACTTCTACTATAGAACCAAGCACTGATGCAGTCACGCTGAGAAATATTTCTGACCATTTTTATTTCATTAGTCGGCTTTGTGCTGTCATTGCAGTCATGCTAAGAAACGCCGGGTTTTGTTTAATTAGTTCGTAATTTATCGTCACGAGGGAAACTTTCCGGGCGCTTTTTTGATTCCTATCTTGATATTTTGACATCATGGCCTGCTGGTTATAATGGGAATGACTTTATTATACGTCAATTGATACAGATTTTGTCGTATTCTGAACATTTTTGTTTCCACAATTGGTAATACGTTGTCATTGTCTTTCCGGCAATTTTTGTTTGTAGTTTCACCCACTCCGTGTCTTGATTAGCATTGTTGCCACAATACGAAACGAAAAGCTAAAATAACATGATCATCTTGATTATCCACAGCTTCATATTGAATTTATATTATTACTCTAAAATCAGAAAAGTTTGTGCATACATGTACGTATATAAGAACGTGAAAGAACGGTTAAATTGTAAAATGTATCGGCTTACTCTGGTACTGCATAATATGTAAGCTGATTGGCATATGTATAGCAAAAGTACTCGTATTACTACAAATATTTACTACTACATAATGAGCGTGTTCACATTATTTCCATAGATAGATGAAAAGTATTGGGATGTGACGGGTCACGCATTGGCAACTCGATTAGCACTGCCAAACTTCTTCGTAGGTTTAATAAAAACCAGTATCCAATGTCAACATAACCGTACATTCTAAACACTTCGGCCAAATCTTCCATCATGACCGTGTTTATATCAACACTACTTTAAATACTTTAAAATTCGTGAATATATAATTTGTTTCTCAAAAGTATGCTGGATCCCTGTGGTAAGTGGTCACACAACATTTTTATAACGAACAGCAGACACATAAATTGTTTTTCGCTGTCATTTCTAACACATTCATAACATTCTAATGACAATTTGTGTATTGTAATGGTATAATTAGTGTGAGTTAACAGGGAAGGATACCTCTACGTCAAAAACCGCACAAAATTTTAATTTATAAATTATATCACGAGAACGGGCTTCGAAATCGAAAATCTGAATCAACAGCGCACTGTGGTTTGGTAAGCTCTACATACTAAATGCTCTTAGTTGTGTCTTACATTGTAATCAGTTTTTTTTATATATATAATACATTTTATTACTAATTATCGAATTAATAATCAAAATAACTACGCTAATGGTTATATTTCATTCAGTCTGTAGGGCTTACCAAAACACAGTGCGCTGTTGATTTAGATTTTCGATTTCTTGTTGCAATCTTGAGACATAATTAAATAATGAAAAATGTCTGTGGTTTTTGACGTAGACACTACCCTTCGCGAATGCTAGTACCTGTTAGTGGGCGTGTGTCTGCTACGTAGCTAGGTAGTTAGCCTAGTTAGGTTCATTTAACCGGTGTAAATGTAGTAACTGTTAGTAGGCGTGTGTCTGCTACGTAGCTAGGTAGTTAGCCTAGTTAGGTTCATTTAGCCGGTGTAAATGTAGTAACTGTTAGTAGGCGTGTGTCTGCTACGTAGCTAGGTACCTGTTGGTGTTAGTTGCATGATGGCATTTAGCCGGTGTAACTGTGAGTTAACGCCGATGCCAGTAACTGTTAGTAGGCGTGTGTCTGCTACTGCGTGTGTCTGCTACATGATGGCATTTAGCCGGTGTAACTGGGCCGCTTCGCCTCACTCTCGCCGCTACGGTCGTGATACAGCTGACCCGAGGGCTGTGACGACACAGGTCATGGGTCACAGTAACGCCGAACAATGAGTCGGTAACACTCGTGAGCCGAGCTCAGCTGATTTAACCCACTTCAACACAAAGTAGCCGTGGCGAGCTGGGCTGGGATGATAATAGCTCGTTATACGGGATGATTTATTACCGTAGTGATGGTTTGTTTTATAACAGTGTTGATGTTCTCACAGTTACATGTGTGTGATGGAAATAATTATAGATGTTTGCCGCTACTGAGACTTGGATTCCTGATAATAGATTGTCTGTACATCCCTGTGGAATACCGTTGTTTTCTCAAACCTAAGAATATTGGAGAGGGTATGGCTTTTAAAACGCAACTTTGGTACCGTTCAGTTACGTTCATTTTTACTTTTAGTTTCAAAATAATTTGTCCAAATAAATTAATATTACTCCTTATAATTGAGTATTGACAATGGGAGTGACTATTTTGTTTCTAATTATGTTCTATATTGGATTTCTCTGTCCAAATCTTGTATTGTACTTGACAACGTTGAATAGTCTTCATTATATGATTTAATTTAACTTAATGTCATGATACTTTTAAGGTCACCATTTTTTTAAATTATTATTATGAACATTTTCAAGTCAGCGAATAGCCAATTTAAATTGAACAACACACACAAATTTACAAGACAATTTTATGTACTCATAAAGTACAAAAAAAAATTGTTGAATAGAGTTCGGTATTTTGAAATTATTTGTCTCTGTTATCTTAGGTAATGCCATACACACACATTTAACCTCTCTGTGTTCTTCTTGAGACTTCTTAACTGTATGCTGTTACAGCAATCTGCCAAGCAACAGGTCACAAAATAATTGCCACTCTAAAAAGGTACATGTTTTGAATTATAAACATTTTTTAAATTGAGGTTTTAACACCTGTAATGTGGCATGACACGCGACAGAGTCAAGAGACCTGGCCTCTTAATATGAGTCTTGGGAACGATCTAGGAGAAATGAAGCGAAATGTTTCCCTAGTATGTTGTTACTTCCGCCTGGGTTGACTCTCATCATTTGGCACCTTCAGACAACGGTTGTGACAGTTGGTCACTTTCCATGGGCGAAGTTGCACAATTTGGCAACTCTGCAGGAACACATGTTGTTTGGATATTAAGCAGCTAAATACCGATAAAGTAAACCGCGATTAGTTTGTGGAAATGTAATTCACTTTTCACAAGTGATAAATGAAATGGTACAGCAATGGGTAGCTCGCAATGTTAAACCACGGCATTTTATTGGTATCTTGATAACTTTTCAAGGTATTGAAAAAGTGATTGATATCCAGGATTTGGTTTCCTATAACCTAAGCATATACAATATACATCCATAAACCATTGCAAAACAGTCACAGTCATGCTGTAATGAAGATGCTTTTTAATGAATTAGTGCGTATGTGCATGTGCAGTTAACGTTCCAATAAAATAGTTAACCCTAAAATTTTTCCGATTATTGCTATTTTAAGATATTCCATTCTATAACATACTCGTTCTCACGCATTTTCAATATTTACGGTATCACGAAAATCATAAGGGCTAAAACAGTAAAAAAAAAAAAAAAATAGCGTTCATTAAAATGGTTATGGATTATTTATTAATCAACGTAGAATATCAATTTTATTTATGCCCACTTTCATGAACAGTTTTCTTCTCCCCAACAATTAACTGAGATTTGTTGCGATTTATTGGCATTATCCAAAAAAACAAACTTGGGTCCTACTTCCAAGAAAGGCTAGTGAAAGCCCGAGCCTAAAGTGCAATAAAAACTGTCTTGTAATACCATATGTTGGTATAAATTCCATCAAGCCCATTATGACTATATTACTAAGCTAATGATTTAACATTTTCTCAGAACTAATGTAAACGAGAGTTGAGGAAATGTTCAAGAATGCTCATATAAGGTGTGTTAATAATGATTTTTGTTTGAACATTGTTATTGAACCAGATACCGTTCACTTTGTGTACGAACATGTCTATATACAACGTTTACCCAGAAAACACCTTCGTTAATGCACCAATATCAGACGATTTCAAGTTTTTGAAATCATTGCCAATTTTAGTTACACCAAAAAGTGTTGGTCTATTTTTGGTCAAATATGGTGATTAACTACTTTGCCTGGCATTCTTCTAATCCAAAACTACCTCAGAATTATCGAACCAGTCTTTTTTCTAACATCTTGTTACCTAAAATTGAGGGTTTTAATAAATATGTAAATACATACAAAATAAATAAAACAATATGTATGTAGTCGTGCAGTGCACTTGGGTCAGGATTCTTCAAAGCTTAATAATGCTTATCAACTGATACAACCTAATTGTATAAATACTTTAATTTATAACAGTTAATTAAACCGAAACAATTACAAATGTTTTTAAAAATCTTCCTCTAGACATGAGCTCGGAAAAATTGCACAGTACAAATGTTACGCAGATAGTATAAGATAGATAGTTTTGGATGTTGGATCAGCCAACGGTTTAGCCGCGGTCGCTTAGCCGGTTCCCATACGAACACCAAACTTAAGCAATCTCGGGCTAGGTCAGGAGGTGGATGGGTGATCACTCTCCTCTGAAACACTAGTTACCGCTGGTTAGAGCGGATTGGAGGGTTCGAAAGCTTGTGTAACAGCTTCGTTCTTCTCGTCAACTGCTCGACAGTCCAGGTTTGTGGAGGAACCTGTATGTCTAGTCAAAGTTACCACGTCCTTTCGGATGGGACGTACAGTTGATGGTCCACTTGGTACTTTTCGACAGGAGTAGGCTACGTGTCGGTACCAGGCTTCGCCTCCTCCCTTCCTCATTATCATTCACCAATCATTACTCATCAGGTTAAAGAGGGCATTGTGCCCTACACTGTCCTTAATTGCAATAAAACAGAGATAGTAACAATTACTTGAAATAAAAACAAAATTTGAAATAAATAAAATAATATTTCCATTTGTAAGTAAAGTAAGTCGAAGCAGCTGAAGCTCAGAGCTTGAGGACTGCGTGATCTTAAGCTATGTGTGGTCGCAGAAAGCGTGAACTATTAACAGTGATGCTATTATCTGTATTATGATGACCGTTAACAATATGTCATTAAAACTAACATGACAAACGTATTGCGTGTATCTTCACGCTAGACTTGTGCCTTGGGTTCAGTAAACTAAACTTACATTATTGTTTGAAATCTTGGGTACATCTAATATATTTTACAACTGCTGGTAAATGAATACTATTTTTCTCATTGGCTTAGTGTAAATTACATGGCTGGTATTTTGATCAATGTTTAGTTTCTTGTCAATTAATTAATAAAACATAATACTGTGATATTTCCGAAATGCATAATTAACATCAAGACAAATTTTATTATCAAAACTCATATCAGTATACATAATCATTACTTAGCGGGTTCCTCTCTTTTGACCAAGGATAAGCTATCTGACAGATAAATATTTAGTTGGAAGTCGTAATCATTCAAATGAATAATCATTACTATCCAAATCGGACTTTTTTCTTAATATACTATTTTAATACAAGCAAACCGATCAGTTTTAATATATTTTGCTTATGACGCGTGATTTGTTCAATGCCAAGATGGAGAAAACGATACATTGTATTTATTCATAATTAAATAAATAATCATTGTCGCTTTCATTCATAATTTATTTATTGGTCGTAGAAAGTTTTATATTGGTATGAATTTCATAATGTGTATACATTAATTAATGATGCTGTACGTTCCGTTCCGTGAGTGTATTGATACCTATATACACTATCAAAGTTGATGTGTGTCTGTGTGTGATGTTTCCATGAAAATATGTTATACCCATAAACGTTCTGGGGCCTATCAATATTATGTATTCTAGCGTTGCCCTGATGCACAGAGATTCAATTCAATACTTTCCAGCTCTGTCTAAACATTATCGATAAAAGATCGTGTACTACTGAGTTATGTTAAATGAACTGGAATAGCCTACTTTAAAAACAGTCTTAAAGAATAACAAGTGTGTAATGTAGTATAATTTACACTTTTACAATTGGGCACGTGTTAAAATAAACGGCAGCGTTTTGTTTAAAATTAAAAATACCGTTTTACAATGCTTTCCCACAGAACGGTTATTTACATTGCCGGGGTCAAATTGTTATCTATAAGTATTTTAAGAACCTGTTTCTTATGTTAATTACAATCGTTACATAATTTAAATTATTATCCTGATGCATATTTTTGAGCGTTTGTTTGTGTTATGATCAATACAACAATGCAGTCGTTTATAAACGAACAATACTCGTTGCAAACTAGAGTCTGGATTCAACAGTTAACCTAGATAAGCGACAGCTCGACGCGCGCAACGATATAGTAGTTACATTGTGTGTAAATAGTTTCGAAGATGTAATTAGATCACTTTTCGTAAGGTGTGCATTGTGATTTGTGTTTAACTTTCTTCAGACGTTAATTATCACGTGTGGCGAACGAACTAAGGAAAGTTACAGATGTTTGAATACACACGCGCATTCTTCAGATGTTTTTTTTTTTTTTTTTTTTTGACATAGTGTGACATGTCAAGATCACTTTCTTTTTCCTCAGGTATTTTCACACTTGCACTTAGAAAAAAATCGTAGAATCAAGTGTTACGACATGATGACGTAAATGTGTGCCATTATAATAGTTGATCTACTTTAGAAGACCGTTATTAAATTTGGGTTCAGGAAAAATAATATGTGATTATCAACAGTGCTGATTTCTTTTATTAATTGGTGACCGAGTGACCGGTCGCCAGTTAGCGGGTACGCGGAAGAAGCGATATTGGAACCTTGTTCTGTCTGGCTAGAGGTATTTGCAATACTGTCCAGTATGTATACGTACTTAGCGTGTACTTATACTGGAGACATTTACTTTCTTGTGCTTATATGTGGTATATGAATCACATGTCAAAATTTCCCTTTTGTTCTCACGCACATTTGTGGCATTGCAATGTTAATTTCACTATTCCAAAGGTATTCTTTGTAGCTACTTCTAACGTTTACCTTTAGATCGTCCTTTTTAAATTGAAGAAATTATTGTTGTGCCCTTAATTTTCTTAATTCAAATCTTGATTAGGAGTCCACGCGTTATACTTCATGAATGGCCGATAGAACGCGTGCATGGTAGTAGTGGCTGTAGCGTTAAGGGGCTGCGAGTTCGATTCCCAGCACCATCATACATCATTGAGGGTTTCCACGCTGTCAAGCCCATATCGACATAACAGTGCACTCCTAGGCCGACAGAGCCGAACCATGATTCCACTGATTCCTTTCCAACGGTTTGTCCCTCCAACGGCGGTTCAGGCTTATGCAGCACATGTGAAATGCAATGAATTACTACCTGAATTAATTGTCATTGGCTCCTCCTTCCTTCTATTTATGTGAAAGAACGTCCTGGGGTTAATTGAAAGAATCTATCTCATGAAATAGGAAACACTTGGTGAAACCATTCAGTCAGGTTTGCAGGTGACAGAAATCGAACCTTTGGCCTCCTAAACTGAGAGACACGTAGTAACACCAAGTAACCTCTATCGGTAAATGGGGTTAGCCGCAGTTTCAATTGCAAATTGTAAATTGTTGCCTCTCTGCCTACTGGAGTTCAATAATAATTATACCCGTTGCATGGGATTGATTTGTTAAATTTAAGTACATCACATTCTATAAACAGGTGTCAGTATGTTTTTAAATGAGACCGAGTAAAATTTTGATGTCACGTCTACAGACACATAATTATAACCAAGTATCTTATTTACTTTGTGGGAAAGTAATAGTTTGCTAGGTTGGCTATACAGCAGATTTATCGAGCTACATCATCCAGGTTCGTGACTTGAAAGTTGCTCCAGCCAAGACTGTGGTTTGTTATTGCCATTTGTTTCTACGTCTAAGATTGTTTGTTTCGATTCAATGATTTCTTGTTATTCGAATATACAGGTGGTTATTTCTTTACCAAACACAAAATTAAATCTTTCTCTCTCGTTATTTCTATCCTTGTCTTACTCAATGTGCACTTACCTTTCTTATTTCGTTAATTAACTCCACTTATGTGATATCAATTTTACATGATAAAAAGGAAGGTAAAGTATACATGTATAAACTATTTGAATTCTTTAAAAAAAAATGATTGTATAAAATGCATTTGGCATATCAAATTGAAATTATAATTTGATCACTAACACAAAATAATTTGCGTGGACGTTAATACCTCTACGTTAAACTAAGTAGAAGATCAAAACACTGACTGTATAAAAAAAAGCTGTATAAAGAAGTAAAAATAACAAAAGTATGTCAAGTAAGCGAATTGATGGTAGACATACACAGCTGTTGACCACAATTATGAATCGAGTTTACTTTCAATTAGTTTCGTATTATTACTTTCCTGACATACAAACCATCTTTCTGGTAAATTGAAGATCTAACATTGCAGCAGAGTCGAGAAATGTGCACGTATGTCTATATATACAATTACGTTGTTGTCGTGAGAGTATCACATGATTACACATGTCTACACTAGAGCAATGTCAATGCCTTAAGAAAAATGTTGTAATGTGATAACATACTGACCGTTATAGTCACTATAATTGTACTGACGATCTAACATTGCAGAGTAGATGAATGCGTATGCCTATCTCGTTATCTGAAGGACTACCACATGATTACACATGTCTACACTAGAGCAATGTCAATGCCTTAAGAAAGTTGTCGTAATGTGATAACATACTGACCGTTATGGTCACTATAAGTGTACAGACGATCTAACATTGCAGAGTAGATACATGCGTAGGTTCGTTATCTGAAAGACTACCACGTTATTACACATGTCTACACTAGAGCAATGTCAATGCCTTAAGAAAGTTGTCGAAATATGATAACATACTGACCGTTATGGTCACTATAAGTGTACTGACGATCTAACATTGCAGAGTAGATAAATGCGTAGGTCTATCTCGTTATCTGACATGATTACACATGTCTACACTAGAGCAATGTCAATGCCTTAAGAAAGTTGTTGCAATGCAGTAACGTACTGGCCGTTATGGTCACCGATGTATAAGGAAGTAGTTCCGGTCATTGACTAACATCGACACACCTTAATCGAAACTGGGGAAATCAATCCCCGCGCCGCAATGGGTGACAACTAGAGCAACGGAGAAAGTGAAGCGGCCTCCGGGTGTGGAATGCAGTAATCTTTACTTGGGCAAGGTTACGTGTGTGTGTGTGTGTGTGTGTGTGTCTGCTATGCTGTGCAGAATGTCTCAACATTATAGGTGGGCACACAACAACCATAATTAATTGATCGGAAAACCCTTTATAGATAATTTTGTTATGGGATTCATTTCCTGTTTTCTTGTGTGGCCGATTTAGTCTTCGTCTAACGGCTGTTTTCTATAAAAGACTGTGATGAAAACAATGAACGTTACCTCCCATCTGATGCAATCTTCAATCAAGTCACGATGTTGTCGGTATATTCCGATCAATGCGACTTGGTTTCGTGTAAACGTTATTTGTTTCAAGCGATTCGCACATGTTCATAGGTGAATTACGGCTGATTGTTAGACTCAGGTGTGGTACAGTTTCGTGTGGTGGTGTATTGGAGGTACATGTGTTATATAAACAAATTGATCAGGAATCAAAATTAAGTTTGGCAGAGGTTTTGAGTTGCATAATGTTGGGTTTCTTTTAGTGTTGGGTAATGATGTGATTGTCTTACGAAATTGTTTGTAAACCTAAACCGCACACGACTAACAATGCGCCCTGTAATTTATGATTCTGCTATTGCCAACATTTGGACATGGGTTGGGAACAAAGTGCTATGATACATGGGAGAAATGTGCCTAGCTAAAACAATTAGAATATACCAGTTTAATTTGTAGTTATTTTTATTACAAAACAAATACATGGAGATTGTATCAGTGCAATGGTTTAACCAGGTAAACCGTAAACGTTAACAAGAGTTTCCGTCCGATTTAAACATTTTCCTGCTCCTCCTCCGTTGGTATTGAAGTCACTGCAAGTAAAAGTCAAGTTTATAAAGAAGGAAGGAAGAAGATTCGTAAAGTATGTATTTACAATCGCACTAATAGAAGCAGCTACGGCTATCATTCATTTGGCATAGTGATTAAGACGTAAAATTGACTATAACAATGTTAAGAACTATGTTTAAAAACAAAGGAGTTGATTTGTTTGACGTATATCTGTATCGCTGAGTGGAGGAGAGAAAGCCAATGAGAATAACTTTCTTTTTAAGAAAAACTTAATAATAATTACTTGTGATTAGGTTCATGAAAACCTTTATTAACGTGTAAACATGCACATCTTGAAAGAAGGCATTGTTCGACAGACAAACTCACATTCACACAAATACGCGCGCATTCACCCGCTCATTCATTCATTCACACCACTCTACAGACTTAATAACGTGTATCGACTCTGTGACATCATGGCCGGTCTAGAAGGCGATGTTGTGACCTCGCAGGAAGGCGTCGATCTGTCCATGAGAGACGTTGTTGTCGCGAGGCGTCGCCCCCGAGGGTGAGACGTAGTAGAACTGCTGTCTCGTCGGCTCCTTCGCGAGCTGCTGTTGCTGCTGTTGGTAATACTGCTGCTGCAGGGGGTACCTCTGAGCCGGAGACTGGAACTGCGTGAACCTGTGCTGTTGCTGTTCTTGGACCTGGGGCTGCTGTTGAGCCAGCGCTCTCTGGCGCTGTTGCTGTTGTGCGAACAGCTGTTGGCTCTGCTGCAGGACTGTTGCCTGTTGTTGTTGGTAAACCTGTTGCTGAGGAACCTGGGGCCTGGACTGGTAAGCGGGATGCTGTTGTTGTGTGACGTAGGGTTGACGTTGTCTTAGGTTGTCGTTGGTCTGAGGTACATTCTGGTAGAACACGGTGTTGTATTGACCGCTAGCGGGGTCGTACACGAGCTGGGTCTCATAGAGGGCGTTACCCTTGCCGGCAGCGAGAGGCTCCAGCTGGGGTCTGGCCTGGGGTCGGTGAGCCAGGGGTCTGGGGGTTGTCAACACGTTGTTCTCCAGCTGGAATTGACGCAGAGTCTCCTCGAAGTCCGGGGTTGCGTGATGCGGGGTAGGCGATGGCTGGATGGTGTTGGAGTAGACGACACCGGGGCGAGGAGTGGGGGTGGCTTGCGCTCTGGGGCGGTAGGTGGTCGCGGGAAGCTGGGAGCGGACGGCGGTCGTGGCGCTGTGGGGACGGGGAGTGATACGGATAGCGGTCTGAGGGGTGGGGCGTGTCACAACGGCACGGGGGCTCTCCGGCTGCTGCTGGTAGATGGACGTGGGTCGTGGGGTGACAAGGGGTCTGGGGCTGGGGGTGTAGAGGATCTGTTGGGGCTCCTCCGCCTCCTCGTCCTGGACGTAGTTGTTCTGGAAGACAGTGGTCGTGGGCCTCGCGGCGGCCAGGACCGGTCGTGGTCTCAGAGGGCGACCGGCGGGTCCTTTAGGAACGTTCTCCTCGCCGCTGTCAGTAGGCACGTCCTTCTCTTCCTCCTCGTTGGGCGCGTTGGGGTCGCACGGGTTGCCGGAGACGTAGGTGAACTCCCTCTTGTTACCATCGGGATCAACATATCCATACTTTCCTCGTACCACGCAGTCAGTACCACGGGTCTCCTCCTTGAAGCTTCCATCAGCCGCCTCGTATCCGAACGTGAACGAACCATCGTCGTTGACTTTGTTGTAGTTCCTCAAAGTCTGCACGGGAGGTTGTTTGGGTGTGTCTCGGAGTCTGGCGGTCGGCTGCTTGGAGCCGGGGACGATCTGGCGCGGTCTGTACGCAGGCTCGGCGGGCTCGGACTGTCGGGAGATGGACTGACGACCGTAGACGCCGCTGTAGGCGTCGTCGGAGGGCACCACGACGTACTGTTGGCCTTCTGTCTCGGGCGCCTCGGCCGCGGCGTAGTACTGAAGTCTCTGGCTTCGAGGCTCCTGGTCCTCGACTTCAGTCTCCTCTACGGGCTGAGGCCTGACGCGTATCCGCCGTCCTAGCACAGGTGACGTCACTGCAAGAAGCAGCGCCAGCAGGGGCAGCAACTGCAAGAGAAGGAACCGTCGGTTAGAGTACAGATATTTTAAGTTTTACATAGTTTAAAAGCACCGGGGTGGACTTATGTGACTATATACCATCCAGCATAACAAATAAGACTGAGTATAAATAATATAATATGATTGTCGGATTGTCACGGGGGTAAGAGGTGGTCACATAGAGATGGAGGGGAGCAGCAGGGGAGCGTCAAACGAAGAAAATCTCAAGTCTACTCTACATGATGTTTTACATAACTGTTTTTTCAGCATCGAATAAAAAACCGAACAAGTATACACACGATACCAAAATTATAATTTAGTACTATTATTATTGATAAAAATGTTATCGAACCTCATGCAAACTTAAGGGATTTGCCCTTAGGCTGAATAGAAATTTAGTAACAGTGACGAACGAATTACTACAACGAGGGCCATGTTAGGGCATCGGCTAATAAGACTTGAGCTTAGGGCACCGACATTTGGGGTGCGCCCCGAAAACGAATTCTTCTGAAACTTTAAATTCCAAATTTTGTTCTATTTACTTCAGCAGTGGTAATGTAGCCTATGACTGCTGAAGAATAAATAATAAAACATCATATTTTACTTTTTTAATTTTAAGCTCTGATACGTCATATACACATTCTGCCACTGAAAAAAGACAAATACAAAATGACAGAGGACCGCTAGTTTATTTTCAGCTAATATGACTGGGCAAAGAATATAATAAAAATTGAAAAAAGAAAGCTTCTTGCTCAATCACATGAATCTCTGGTATACTGAAACAGGGTTGCGGTGAGGGGTGGGGGGGCGGGAGGGGGGGGGGGGGGAACAATCATATTAGCCTTCGGTAGCTCCTGTGGCATGCGTTCGTAATAAGGCCACAGTACGCACTCGTCGATGTCCTAATTTTATTCATTCCGATAATACAATTTCTGTAAGTTCTTGCGGTAAACCACAGATCATGCTCAAACGATCATCTAGGTAGCAACAATACAATTTGTGGTCAAACATCCGGCGTAGGCTACGTTGCACATTGAATCCTCAGACAGGAAAAGAGATAGGAATAACCTTCCATTCTTCAACAGTGGGTGTAACTTGACGATGAGAAACTTAGGTTTTTATGTCACCGCTTATACTTCCACTTTTATTCTACGACCCAGAACCATTCGCTGTCTTTTAGAGCGTAAAGCCGCACGTCTTCAGTTACGTAAGGTAATGTTTTGAATTTGGTTCGATTTTCCGTCACTTTGTGACAGGAAACCTGTAATTATGTCACGTGACTTCTTTAAATCGTCGGTGCGTGAAGCAGTGACATCTTCACGCACTCACGCACGCACACTTGGAGGTCCGCTACCGAAATGCTAAGTGTTTGTTGTGTGCAAAGTGTCAGATGTTTCTCACGGCGAGCTGGCTAGGCTGGCGTAGGTGCACGTTTTAACTCCTCGAGATACATTAATATACATAATGGAATTAAAAGAGCAGGTCAGAGGTTAGTTAAGGTTGAGGTTAGGCTAGCCATGCCCAGCCCAACGTGTTACAACGTGAAACCAGATATTGAAATACATGTCAGGGACATACGGACATATTTCTTCGCCGTAGGCTGATGGTAGTAAAATGAAGCGATTTATTATTCTGGCCAAATTCTACATCTACATTCTCCTAAAATTTAGTAATAAACCACTAACGCATGGTTTAGCATACACGCATATGTTATCTGTTGCCGTGGTAATAACGGATCACACGCTTATAAAATCATTTTTTTGAGTTGGTATAGAATTCAAAACTATAACATTATATGTTTCACATACTCAAATGTTACACATATATTCTAGTTAGCAAATAATTCAACATTCTCAACTCATGGTTATTAATAATCATAATAAATCTTGTTTGTTTTTTTTATTTGGGAAAATTACTTCACGAATTATGAAGCACTTAATTAATTAACGAGCCAATTTAGTTAGTTGGTTTGGTCTTGGGCAGCTGAGAATCACAGCTTCCATTGGCTTCTCACGCTGCTCATTTGCATTGGTAGGTAGGCCCACTATGTGAGTAAATATAATCAATTCCGAGTCTTTTGTTGTTAATTACCGGAGATGCTAACAAGTGGTTTGAAGAGAAGAAGATATCCTTGAGTACCTCAGGATTAGACTCTCGACTAGGATGTATTATGAATGATTCCTAAACTACTTCCTGTACGAACATAATTGGCACGTGTAGAAATTCTGTCTAATTTGTTTTCAAAAATTATTATACCTCGGAGGCTTTTAGTAACGTTTTGATTGTTCGGATTTAGGACGGTTTTCAGGACATTTACCTGACGGGGTGGTACAGATTTCCATGTTATTTGACATGTACATAAATAATGTGTAACATAGTATTTCTATTATTATAAAGAATGGGTTTTAGCAACAAATTGTGGTTTGATGTTTATAATACTTAAACATTAATGTAATTTATACCAAAACATTTTGCGTGGATTAGCAATAAATTTGGTTACATACGTTTTCGCTGTGTTCATTTATACTAAATTTGCTAATTGCAAACCTTTTCCACATACGACAATATATATTGAACCAAATAGGTACAATAGAATATTTATAATGTATACTGTTATTTCGCATCGAGACATGTATGAACATTTGAGTGTTTCTTCACTGCTTATAGTTTTGATTTGTACTTCATTTCAAAAGGATTAGCTCGTGATCTTTAACAAAACCATGAATAATGTATTTTATACAATTATATACCATTTATATTGTTTTGATTCTCACTGAACATCACTTCACTCATTACGCTCGTCAAGGAAATCTCTCTGATATAATACCGTGGTAAAAAACATAATTACGCTGATGTTTTTACTGATTAAGTAAGGTTGTTTTGTTATTCATTTTATGTACGCAAAATGGTTCCATTCCAAGTGAAGCTAACTTTCAGATGGAAAACGTGTTTTTTACACAAAACGTGATGGTGTGCTAA
The DNA here is from genome assembly GCA_945910005.1 of Isoperla grammatica. Taxonomy (NCBI): domain Eukaryota; kingdom Metazoa; phylum Arthropoda; class Insecta; order Plecoptera; family Perlodidae; genus Isoperla; species Isoperla grammatica. Next base: position 117,268,838 of record OX246737.1, read on the forward strand.
TAATCTTTTTATATATCATCTGACTTGCATAGAGGAAGGCTACGAGTATTTCGGGTGACAGTAAGATATATATTACATCATGATCCGTCTAACACCGGCACAGAAGAGCTGTGGGTAAGGTTATGGCTGGAAATGCTAGTAATCATTCTCTAAGACAGAATTGCTTATAAGGTGTGTCTTGATCCCAAAGTTAAGTAGTAACAGGGCGTTTTGCCAGGGCGTGGGCAGACAATATGACTCGCCTACGCTCCCGGGGAACACTGAAGATATAGGTGGAACTGATGAGGCGAAACGCGTCGAACAAATCAATCGATTTACTTTCTTGTATGAGATCATGGAAACAACTATACATCTTACGTCTCAAACCGCCAACTTTGTTAAAATCCTATTTCGTAAGCTCTGTTTGGTTACCATGGTTTCAACAAACATAACATTCGAAATGTATGGCAGTCTCCATGTAAGTTCGTAAAGAATCTCCGATTACCCGCTAATTGGGGGTTATAAGTTGCTGAAATGAGCCATAAGTTTGTTATATTTTAGGACAACCTACAATTATTTATGAAACCTTTTTCTAATCATATTATTGTTAAACTTATAATATAATTGGAATATTGCTATTATTGTTGATCTCTTTACACGTTGCTGAAGAAGTTTGTGTTTGTTATAATATACATTGTACTACAATGATAACACTACGAATACGGCCAAAGTGTTGTTCAATTCAGTGAGGGATAAGATACGAAATTCATTCATGCAGTGGTATTTTTTATAATATTGAATATTGATTTAATTTAGAATTATGGTGACAAGTACGAAGATCTAATAAGATAACAAATATTTTAAATTCGGTTTTGCTAGGATTGTTTCAAATTCAAAGGGATTGCTAGTATATAGGTTGACAGTTGACACTGCTAAATGCACATTACATTTTAGTGACATTACTACCGTTATATTGTTAATATACAATATACTTTTAAAAAACCAATGTTAAAATCATCTCAAGCGTTGCCTACGTAGTAAATTAGTAGAAGTGAGACCATACCGACAAACGCAAACTATTTTTAATGAATGACAGGTTTTTATGAAGGTTGAAGTGTTGTCAGATGTGAATGTAATGAATGATGAAAGATATTATAAAGCCAATAAGAAGCTAAAATATGGTAAACACTGTATATGATCAGTTCTGAGAAAGTCTCATTATGATATCGACAGACATGGCTCAAAGGTAGGACACGAGATTCTATTCTCGAAGGTCTCGAGTTAGATTCCCTCCAGTTAGTCGTATGGGCTCTCTAACGTTCTCTCCGACACACAGATTGTTGACTGTAGTTTTTTAGGTTTTTAACGCATATCATAATATTTTATACACAAAACCTTGATGCAACTGGTAAGTAAGTTGTAAACAACATATTGTAGGCCTAGTGTGCCAAGGGTAATGATTGTGCTCAAAGCGTGTATCCTAAAACATAATATTTCCGATTGAAAATTTGCACTACCAACATCTTTATACTTGGGGGCCTTTACAGTTAAGTTTTATTACATGGATTAATATATCGTAACTAAAAAGAAAATTGAACATTTCCTATACAGCAATAAAACAAGAAAGAAGATGTCCATAATCACATTTAGAAACGTTTGATACTCGATTTAATTAATTTTTAATTTTCTAAAAGAAAAATGATTCTGACTTTACATGTAAACATGTTCAGCCTCAAATGTATACGCAACACTTGGCCTAAAGCGAAGTGAACAACTCCCGTTCACCGTAGACTCAGAACACAAAGGTGTTTCGCAAACTGTAATGGATCCTATCGCCTACAGACACCTTATGTCATGGGAGTAACCACAGTCCTATTTCTACAAGAGCACGTGGGTGACATGATCGATTAATTAAACTAAGTCTAGCAACGTGACAGTTGAGTTCACACCTGCCACCCTCCATCCCCGTTGTGTTGTGTAATTCACGTAACGTTAATCATGCGGTATTTGTTCGTGAGCTACTCGGGTGAGGCGCAATACACGATTCTCGAAGGCCTCTCCCTTTCGTTGAGTGAATCGCTACCAGGCCGCAGCACCAAGGGCGTAGACAACCTGCTCACCGACTGCTCCACTTTCTGATGTGCATAATGCCGAGAAATTCTTTCTCAACGGAATCTAAGAAGCTGGATCCGAGACCAAAAGACCGTGACCCAATGTATACAAGAACAACAACGACGGTATCGATAATGAATTATGAAAGTCTGCATGTGCACATGATTCTGTAACCGGTGATTTGTGCAAGTCATTTTCAGATTGATTGGTTATTGCCATTGGTTTATTATACAAGTACGATGCGGAAAAACGTCAGCGAACATTGTTAATATAGTCATACATACAATAAAAAGATACTTGACATAAACGTTCTTTAGCTGGATGTGTCAATTTAAGTGTTTCTGAAGGAGAGAGCTGTTAGTTAAAAGTCGATTTTAAAGGTTGAACACTAATTAACGAGTCAACAAAATGTTATGTGTTTTGAAAGTAGAGTTAAATTTAATCAATTGTAGAATACGACTGTCAGGTCACTAAAATTCTACGTTCTATTTTGAAGTGCGAGAACTATTCGGATTTATTTTTATGATTATTAAGGCTTCATTATCTTATAACAAAATAATAGTTTATGTAAGTTTATTAACACTTTATCCATATTTAAGTTTCGGAAAATCAATTGTATTACATTGATAACGGATTCAGTACGGAAGGAATTATTACCAGCAAAAAGTCAATACTTTTAGATCCACTGAACCAATAAACAAGAATGAGAATGCGAATAAATAAAATTAAAAAACAACCCTACTTAAAATGTGGGAAAGACAGAGGAAAGATAGAAAAAAAACCAGGAAAACAAAATCGGTTACCGACTACTATCTAGGTGAACATTACATTAATATTGTTATTTTTAGCTGATAATACATTGATGCTTAACCAAATCATTATAATCGGGTATGAATCATCACCAATTTTGTTGGTAAGCAACAAGAGAGCGAATTTAACGTGTGTTTTCCTTAATTTCCTAAATGAGTCTCCAGTAAGATACATATTTAACACACATAATACACACATAATAATAATATTTAAGTATAAATACTCTTCGTTTTCTTTCGTAGTAATTTATACCATCAGTTTACTCATTGTTTATATAAAGTGCAAAGGTGGGTCAATGGTACTTGGAAGACCTTCGCTAATTATTATTTTATTGTAATGTGTTGATGATTACAGTCAGGGACCTCGGTAAACATCAGTTATGAATATTATAACAATGATACTCTCTGAAGATTAGTCTACGTACACGTGTTTATGTTTACGGTGATGCGGATTACAAGAGATCATGCTAATTCAGGATGTGTAGTCTAAAGTGTGTGTGCTCGTTCATAAAACTCAAGGCATAATATACAAATAGTATAATTCCAGTAAATTTGTATAAAGGTCAGAATAATGTTATCATGATAGATGCCACTTAAATAATTTGTATTATCAATCGTTCTATAAGTGCCGTGAATTGACCTGAAATCCTAATGTGGGGTCACGGGTACGAATCACGGTTCAATTAATGCAGTATACACTACCTTCTTCACCAGGAAAAAGTGTGATTAACTGATCAGGTTTCAACTCGGCAATAACTAGTAATTTTTTATGAACGATGTTCATTTCTTTTCAAATGTGTTACGCTCATTAATTAACTCGTTTGAAAAATATTCTTGTACAAGTTAAATCCTGTATTGTAAAAATTTTTTGAACTTTTGTTTCATTTCAGAATAGTATTTCTCGATGTGTATGAGAGATGTTTTTGTTGGTTTTAGAAGATGAAGCAAATACCATTGAAAAGTGAATCGTGTCGTGTGGTTCCTCATTATATTCTATAATTTGTTTTGTTATATTCCTACAAGAAACGAACAAGACAATTCGATAACTATTCTTTCTTCCATTTGAATTTAATACGTGTATTCGTTAGATTATTTCAAGGACAGGAAGATCAACGAAGGTCAAAATGTTAATAGAGTGACATATTTCAAGAGATGTTTACAGGAAGTTCACGAAGGTTAATGAGTGTATTACATTATTTTTTAATAGTTAAGTAATTACTGTCCTTATTGCAATTAACAAATACGTAGAAGATGAGCTGTGGAATAGTTGATTAATAAAAGTATTCGGTTGCTGGATCCCATGGTGAAACCCAGTTATTCTTAGAATGTAACTTATTGTTAAACATTCATTGTAGAATAGTGTTCTATCAAGGTCAAAATTAGAAAAGTAAATTATATTCTATTATTATTTACAAAAGATGTTTCTTCTCAGCAATTTTCACACACAACAGCTCGATATCACATGATGTTTAGGAATACATGAGGGTATCTCTATCTTGAATGTACAGTATGATAAATACAAACAAAGAACTTACAAATAGTGTTTTACTACTTCTTATCCTTGCACATGTTATGTACGAAGGTCGACATTTACTTGAATTAGAAAAACTGTGTAAACCAGTTTTCAATACACTTCAGTGTATACTTTCAATGTCGTGTTAAAGAACAGAAACTTTTCCCGCATGTTTGCATCTCAAATGAACAAACCGGACATGCTCGCATTTGTAAACTAGTAAATACTAATGTTTTCCAAATCACTTTCAATTATGCCTACCCGCAAACCGGACGTGTATTTGTTAATGTAAAACTGGGTTGACATGCCCACTTCCATTCACACATGTTTAAATTGTCCTTCACCGATTCTTAAGACAATTCTCACATATAAATCTTATCGTGGATGCATTAAAATTACCAGAATCAACCTTGTGTTAATCGTCTGCAAGGGGTAATTACCGGAAACGTAGTCTGAAACGTCGAGAAAGTCGTGTTACAATGCATTCATTGCCCCTGTAGGGTATGCAGCATGCGAACATATGGTCGTACAGTAACATCAAGAGAAACGGGACCATCCGAGCATGAACAATGTCCACAAGACTCTACAGTCTACGTGTTCATTAGACATTATGAGATAAAAACACGACATTCGATTTCTCACAGAGCTTTTATTATTACACACGAACGCGTGGTGAAAACTACTTAACGGATTGTGCGGATACATTGTTTGCTTGTAATTGAAAGTGCGTGGTAACACATGCTATCGTACCATTTTATGAGAAAAATACTTTGCCTTTCTTTCGTTCTCACGGATTATGCTTTCGTGCAATCATAAAAACTATTCTACAAAAATCGACTCCAACAATTTAGTCTTAATAAATAAAATAAAATAAATAAATTCACATTTAGAGTCTACCCATTCAGTAACTAAACTGATTTGCAGTGGGGGACTTTAATCTAAAGTGACTAAACCAACCCTGTAGACTTCGAACACCATCAACGAGTGAGCGATAACCAATCAAAGATCGATATTTCAAATATGAAACATATGAATCAGTGATTGGACAATGCGAACACCTGCGGACAAATGCCAGAATCAACAAGACCGATTCAGAACAACTTTGAATTTATTGAGTGCTTCGTTGCTCACTATGATTGTACCTTACCGATGTGATCGTCATAGACGAGTGACTCGTGACCAATCAAAGATCGGTATTTGAAATTATAGCTCGCTGATTGGCCACAAATCACTCGTCTATGAAAAAAAACATCGGTTCGCTAGTTTCGGGACAACTTTACAAAACACACATTGTAATTTTAAGATACCCGATAGGTGAGCGAACAAGTTTGTCTGTATGTACATACTAAAGTAATAGACTCGAATTGTATAGTAAGGTGACTGCTTTAACCAGTGATGTATTGATAAACAAAAAAGTGACAGAATGCATCTTGTAATGCGGAACTTTCTTTAAATAAAACTTGTAAATTGTCGTCGTTATTTTGACGTATTTATGGGACAGAAGAAAAATAATCGTGATCTAGCTAACGTGTTGAGGTGTGTAATGTTAAAAACATTCAACTTTCAACGTCGTTTTAAGCTGTATACAAGGAAAAAGGCGGAACGATGTATCAGCTTGAAAAATGGTTCCGTCTGAAGTTCTGGTCTATACAACACTGAAGTTATTACACAACAAGCAGAGACACACAAAACATTTTCCAGACGATGCATAAGAATAGAATTAAGTGAAATATAATTGACATCGGAAACTATAATTTGTGTCTCTCTTATTGTCCAGTAATTAAGGACGAAATTATCTGATATTACGCAAGAGTACTGAAATATGCAAAAATAGTATTATTTTTCGTATTGTGTAGGAAACTGGTTTTATAAATGAGATTCATTTGCCCATAGGCATGTAAAGTAATGTAAAATGATATGTTTAAGACAATGCTCTATATAGCGATGAATAATTCAAATAACAACAAAAGTGACCCAGTAGTACATCGTGTCTGCCAACGGCAATGCTGACTGAAAGGTTTTCAAGGTCGTTTTCAGTCAAACGATGAATTGGCTGTGATTATGTCATTTCGATGTTTCCCTGTACCCCACTAGCTCGTAGCCCTTACCCGTTTCCTTTGCCATTATTCGAATCCACTTATAAGACTAGTTATGTAAATAGGATACACATTATTACCCTACACCATAATAATATATCCTACAGTAAATAATTAAAATAAATAGGTACAACACAATTACCCTTTTTTTCTTAGATCACGTTGTGTAATCATTGACTATTTTATTTAGCGAATCATTACAATTATTGAATTGACTGAATGAGTAGTGAAGTAAGAATGAAACTCTTGCATGAATACAATGAAATGTTACGAAATACATGCTTCGTTATTGAAAGAGATAGCCAGTATCGATTATAGAAGAAGTGAAACGTTTAAGTTGTAAAACATTTCAAGAAAGAGTTCTGCAACAAACGAGGCCTGAACTGGGATCACGAACTTATGTAAAACAACATGACCTGTTGAACGAACGAGCGAACTCTATCAATTGTATTGGATGTGTAGGTTTCAGTCGTGTGTCACGTGATAGCTCTGCTTATCGTAATAATCTATTAGCTACAAATCAAGACCGAAGGATATTCATTTTGTTTTGATACAAGATTATGTCATCTGACTGTTTCGCTTAATACCATTCAACCAGCCATTCAACAAAGGCATAGTACTTATCCCCTACCACTAAGGGCGCCCGGTGTTGCTAAGATCTTGTTTCTATATAGAAAACATGCATAGAACTGTTTTCTGTCAACAACGGGCACCCCTAGGGGTAGGGGACGAGTAGGTTGGTATTCATAGTCGGCCCCTACACATAGGGGCACCAATTGTTGCTATGGATTTGTTTTGATGATGGGAAATAAGTCAAATAACATGCAAACAACTGTTACCTTGATAACAATGGGCGCCCCTATGTGTAGGGGCCGACTTTATTCAAACCCCCTTTTCAAATATAATGCACGAAAAGTGTGAATTAGGTTAAATTGGATACTTTCAACGTCAACAATAAACAAAAACATAAAAATAAATGTAAACGGGGACTTTAGATCCATCAACGCAACGATGCAAATGGTATAAATGTCCGCCTACTGAAAATCAGTTGTTCTTGTAACTGGGTGGGTAGACTAAAATACAGATCTATTGTATTTATTTTTATTTTATAATAACATTTCTCAAGTAAAACAGGATTTCAGCTTGTACCTTCCATGAGGAATTGTGCACATATATGTTGTAATGTAGTATTGTAGTATAACTCTCAAGTGTGAACGTAACACTTCATTGTGTGTCATGCACTGTCCCATGAGAGAAAACAAGACTTGTTCGACTATAACGCAATTAAAATAGTACTAATGAAGAAAGATTTACTTGCCGTATCCATGTAATCATATAACGAGGCTAATCAAGGCTTTTGACAAACAGATAAACATGAGAACCGGTATGAATTGCAAAGAATGATTTATTCAATTTTCTAGTATTAATTAAACTATTATATTTTATTAAGAAAGTTTCTACATATACTGCCATGTTTGTTGAAAAATGTCACATTATAATATAATTAACTATGTCGCAGTACTAGAACAAACGAAAGAAAACAAAAACAACAACAACAACTTGCATCTACTACAAACAACCTATTGTTATATGTATTGAGCCTCTCAATTACCCTCGTTGCGTGAGATACGTTAGAATGATAAGAGATCTACTTGTATAAATCAAATTAAATAACTAAGAATAACAATGGCTCTAAACAAACTAGGCCTACAATATAATAGTTCAAATACAATTTATGATACTACTAAACTATTTAAAAGTTCATATTTTTATAATCAAACTAGATACTTTGTAAGCTTTTAAGTCTGAGCTGTCAATTAGACACGTTACAACACTATGAATTGTATTTTGAGTTAGTTTAAATCTGAACAAAGCATCACAATGTATTTAATTCACAATGATAATAATCCCACTGTTTTCGTACACGCATTAAGAAAATAAACACTACCCATTATTTACTTAGTATATCACTGTAATACAATTAAAACTCCCACGGTTTGGGAAAATGCGACACAAGTTCACTAAACTAACCATATACGTTTACAAAGAAAATCACCCACTAATTTAATAATAATAACAATAATCCATTGAGACCTACCTTATAATTGTGCTGCCTCATTCTTAAACACCTGTCACTTTCTTCTTGTAAAACTTGGCGCACAACGGAGCACTGGTGTTCTCGCTACTTCTACACTGCGAATAATCACCCTACCGGCGCGTCGACCGCTTTATAACCGCGCCTAGCGTAAGACGGACGGAGAGGGACAATGAAAGTGAGAAGAAGAGTGAGCAAGAAGGAAACTCACTCACTCACTACTCGCCCGAAGAAATCATTCACTCACGTACCACGTGATGATATTGCCGACTGACAGACAGAGTGAAAACACTAATAAACGTTTTGAATAAGCGCCGATCGTAAGTGAGAATGATTTAAATGAGACTAATTATTATGGAATAGGAAATGATGTGTGATACGGGTAGTCTGGTGTTTTGGCATAATTTATTTTTAAGACGTCCTTCTATTTGTTAGCTATACAAATAATATGATTGATATATCCGACGTATCTCGTACAAAGTATTCAAAATTATTGCAGTAATAATAACGTTTGTAAATTGAATGACACCAATTTTGTACAAGGTTATTTATTTATCTAATACATTCTTAGAAGATGTCTGCATTGAGTAATCCACAATTTTATTTGTTTGTACACGGATTAAATTAAATATCAAACTGAAACCCACATGGGATGACTGGAGATTTTAATGCGCGGATAAATAGGTGATTTCAATGCACGGATAGAGTGTGAACTTGACCCCATACTTAGAATTCTGTTGAGTAGCAACAGATAATGACTTCATTTTTTTCTTTTGTAAGGGACTATGGTTAACATTTTGTATGTAACGTTATGATTGTGGTAATCCATCAACTAAGAGCACGACGGAAGCATTGTTGAGTGTATCAAGGAATAAAGGCTCTTTGTTATTCGTAATTCATTGTAAAGTACGGTAGTTTAATGTCACTGATTGTGTGAAATTGTGTCAACTAATATACAGTTACTATACTGTCACAATTATTTTTATGAAGGGATGAATAAAGAGTCGTTCGATTCAGAAAACTTATCGAAATACATTTTAAATGTTAATATGAAGGATAAAATATAAATATGTGTTCGTTATAAGTGAAGCACTGATCGTTATTATTTAAAAGTTGTGTGTGAGTCAAAACTCATCTTTATATTAGTTCGTATAAATTAAATACAACTCGCGTACAATTACTGTATCCTCTATTATGAGTTTACAACAATGTTGTAAGCAGGGATAAATGATGATTTATTTACCCATTGAAATATAATTCTTCTCACAGAATTGCTCATTATTTTATACCGGATCTGCATGCAGCATGTGTATAATAACCTAGTGAATTAAATAATCTACCATGGTTTAAGTTAACACCAATTTGTGTTCAACTTACTTTATAAATTTAAAAATTATTAATACAAACTTATCCTATTAATTCCCATAATATCAGTGGTTGAGTTTAAAAAATGAAAACAGACTCGGGAACGAAATATAATAACATTGCTTCGTCGTGTTTTGGAAAATAATTAAAATTCGCTGCTCAAAAATGTATCTTTAACATGTTACTTGCATTGATAAGTTGAGACAAATAAAAGTCACAGCCAATAGATTTTGTATGTTAAATAAAATGTGAATTATTGGTAAAAGATTTAGGTCAGTAACCTGACTGACCTTTTGGTTAACTTAACAAACTTATGTTGAAACCATTAGGTATGTATTGTTTTAAGTATTACCATATAAGAATGTTGGTCTATTTTCGATCGTATACCCTTTTTCTCTTGTCGGCATTTAAAAGTAACACTCACCGTTAAACCGCTCATGATACTATTAAAATTAATGGGCTAACCCTAAATGGACCGTGCTATCATTGGGTTTAAACCCAATGGTGCTATACAATTCTTACTTGTTTTGTAACGAGTCATATCCCTGTGCCATTGGGTTTCCTGTGCTTTTCATTATATTTATTACGTTGTTATTGTGTGGGCAATGAGTTTAAAGTTCAAACATTACAATTATTTCAATTATTTCGAATATAAACAAAACTTAAATATCATCTTCTTAACAACTACCATTAATACTGGCCAACACTGTATGTGTTTATTGTATATGTTATTATTAGTTTATTAAGGACAATTAGAACAACACCAACTCGTTTGGGGAATCTTGAAGATAATTCATTTTCTCAGTACAAAAGCTGTACGATTTCAATTGAGAAGTGTAAGCATATAATAGGGACATTTTGCATAGTAATGTTAATCATGATTATATACGCTAAATCTAAACCTATATTTTTATGCAAAAATTTGCTACTAGCAAATATATTGAATTTGGTTGAATTCCTTGCTGTTTAACTTGTTCTTAATTATGTACTATGGACGAAAGTCACACATAAACTAACATACAATGAAGGATTATTTCTTATGGATAATGCAAGAACGTTCTCTGCAAATATCTTCAAAATTCTGCAAAATTTTCTGCCCTCCAACCGAAGTTCGGTGTAGCTTTGACTAACAAGTCGTTCCTTCAAGCTTGGACTGCCGATATGTTGACGGTGATGTCAGCACGCGATTGTACAACCTACAAATATTCCCGTGGGGTTGAATTGAATCTTGCTGACCCTCTTACAACAAGCATGATTTCTTTTCCTAAGATTTGCTTTGCGAAGACCGGGTATCACACAAAACTTTTAGTCCCGAGGTTATCGAAGATTTTCTCCTAACAAACACGTGACCTGGTAGAATACACCATGATTTTTCAATGTAGTTTGTTGAAATCATGGTAACCGATTTCCGAGATTATTAAACTGGAGATTATAACAAAGTTGGGTGAATTTGGTCCTTAGGCAACTGAGAAGTTTAGAATCTGAGAGAAGTGATTCATTTTGTGATACTAGTCAATCACCCAAAGGAATGTTATGCTCTACGAATCAACGAGGAAGTGGGTTTGGGTCAACAGTAATCTTACAATTGAGCCGACACTTTTTCATTTCACTTTTTTCAATATTATCTTTTTCACTTGTCAAGCAGAGCACGTGTCCGTCAAATGGACGGTGGTTTACTGGAGACAGATTAGGGTCAACTTGTCTACGCACTTGACTGTCAGCTTTAGTTTCTCATTTCAGTTCGATTATGTTCACATTGAAGGAAAAACGCACCGACGTCTGTGCTTGTGAGTTTTGTTTTTACTTTTTTACTGCTAGTGCATTCTAATAAAATGCAATTAACCTACTAGCAAACAAGCAGGACATCTTCTTACCTAGACGTGAATTGCACACAAATTGACCTTCTTCGCGGTCAAAAGAATTAATTAAAAGACAGCTGTAATTCGTCAACCCTTTCTTTATGTAAAACGAAACCAGGTTTTTGCTCACATTTGACCTTTATCAGAAGTATAGAAATACTTTTAATCAAGCTGTATCATACAGTATAATATTTATGATGCCAATGTGCATATGCACGTGTACTAACAGAAGATCATTAATATAATGATTAAGGTTATATTTTGAGTATATTTTGAGTCCAAGAAATTCAGTTGTGAAAGTTAATAATAAAGGTAGACAATAACTTAATAAATAACAACGATGTTAGGGTTTAATAAGCCAATTTGATGTAATATCAATAAGTGTGATGCCAAATTTCTATAGTATATGTATTGTTATTCACTATCGAGACCAGAATCTACATCCTACATTCATTACGGTAAATTATCTACTTCTTATTTCACAATCAAATCCTCAATATGTCGAAAAATATGACCAAACTATTTCATATTATCTAAAATGTAAACAAACTATGCAGAGTAATGCTGAGCATTGATTTGAAAATTTCAGTTCAAAGCGCCTGGCATGCTAATCTGCGTTTTACTGCGTTTATACCTGTGATAAACCATGCATTCATGCATTGCCAAACGAGCCTAGTTTCCGAAGAGGTTTTTTTTCAACTTTTTTTCCTCATCTTATATATGTATTTTGTCTTGCCGAATTGCCAACCTTTATGTTTTTGTCTTTATTTTATGTTAAAATGTTAAAAATTATTACTTAGGAAATTTTATGAAGAATACATGTACCTTGTTTGTTTATAATTTAATAAATTGTGTTTCTACAAAAAAAAAAAACGAGCCTAGTTTTGTCTGATGCTGTAAGACTCGAGTCCCAACTAGCTTCGCATTGTCGCATTGTCGCTTTGTCGCGTTGTCACACAAGTACGTCGACCCCACGACTCGAAATGTGTTTCAATAAATAGGTAAGTGGTGATTTTGAGAAAACATGCTTAATACGAGGCATGTGTATTACTCAAGTTAATCGTTATCATTAATCGTCGTTTAGTCGATACGTCATAACACTTTAAAAAATAACTAGAATGATATAAAAAATCATGTTTATATTAAATTATCATTATCTACAAAATTATTTATTTTGGATTTAAATTATAGCATTCAATATTTACTTGGGAAGAATAATTTGGCTTAATTGCAGATGTGAATGAATGAGATCGCATAGTTTCCACAATACCAACGAATTCAAGCGCAAACTTACTACAAGTATATAATTCAGCAAGTTCATTGTTCTTTTGTGAACGAATCACCACACCCAGGCTAGGCCAGCTTTTCCTTTCAATGCGGCGTTGTAGGTAAAGAGATCTCTCCATGAAGGCAATTGCTTGATCTTGAGGCGTCGAAACGTCGGGAACCCTTTGTTACGGAGGTCATCTTGCTCGCATGCGTGCTTGGTGGAGCCTGACTTCTTCTTACCGAAGTTTTTATTCAAATACGTGCTTCGTGGTTGGTCTTACCTCGGTAAAAAAAAAAAAAAAATCAAATGGTTTTTACTACTTTTACAGAAGGCGATTCAAGGAAAAATTAAAACGAGTTTAATCTAGTGAAGTTTATAATCTCTAATTGGGAACTCTAGTATCTAAAAACATTACAGTAAAAATGCATCCGAAATCAGTTAAATTTCCAATACGTATTTTGGTACTCGTACTCATTGTGAATTAATGTAAGAACCCTGACACTATGGTTCGAATGGGAAAGGTCAAGGTTCCAATTTCTTGTTTGGGATTTATTTTAAGGTTCTGGTTAATCGATCAATACAAATCATTAGCATACCTACAACAACAAAACATATGCAGTGGTTTTCGAGTCGCCACTCGCCTTACAACGTGGGAAATAATAAACAACGCGTCCCTAACTGAAAATCAGCTCTAGTAACTGTTTTGATGATACACGTATTTTTTACTGCATAGGTTCTATAAATAGTTTGATCTCTCATGTTTTGAAAATATTTTAATCCATGTTTCCACATCTTAAACTTTTACTACTCTTATACATCGAATAATGTGTTGTTAAAAACAAAAATGCTTCTCACGGCATTTGGAGAAAACTAATTTATTCCTACGTTTACATCATCGTATTCACACCTGTTACTTTCATTGTAGTAAAATTTGGAATTTCTATAAACATTATGTTGCCCACAGAATAACCTTAATAACCTTTGTTCAATTATAACAATAAATAATAAACGAGTTAATACGAGAAATGCAAGCAAGGAATGCGAATGCGATCATTTCAATAGGAAAAAATATTATTTATAAGAAAAATGTTTTTGAATATCAATGTCTGAAGTATATGCCTACATTTCCAACAAATAAGAGCCCAATTGTTATTTTTATTATATTAATATCGTATATATATATATATTACTATTATTTTTATATTGTTGTTTTCTTTGCAATAAAGTTACAATCACATATAGTAAACAAATGAGTAATATTTAAAATTGAAATGCTTAGAAAAACATAATATGTGGACGTGAAATTTATTTTCGGTATTATTTAAAAAGAAAGGGAAATCAAAATCCAATTTTCTAGTATTTGAATTTATATATCATAATTTACAAATGAAAGCTAACAAAGAATTATACCCAATTATCCTCAAACAATACCATGTTATGGAAGAAATAAATCATTCAGTGTTGTACATCGTGAAGTTGCTCTTAGTCTTGCATGGTCTCATTCTAACCATGGCAGGCGTTGATGAATCTCTGCATTGAAATGTATTTATTTCACTCTTGAGACTCATGAATGCATGTGAGAATCTTGAACCTACATTCTAATGTAAATGCACTTTACACGGACTGTTTCGCGCTAACAACAACATAAACTAGTTGGCAGAAAAAGAGTTCGTAATCTTTATCTTTATCTCTTAGAAGTGAAATCATTGTGTACATGATTGTTTCAAGGTCATGGATTACTCCAAGGATCTACTATAGAAATTTGTTGTGAGTATTGACACTGATGTATAATATGTATTTAAGCTCAAAATTTAACTCGTGGTTTATGGTTTGTAATTGGAGGGTTCTTTTGAGAATGGTTTAATTGCAAAAAGTGGAACTTCTTTGAAACGTCATCAGTTTTCAGTATAAGCCATTTAAAACATAAAATTTGATACGCTTTTACTTGTGAGAATAGGAATTTTCTGGTACCAATTTGTGGTAAATTATTCAAAATTATCTCGCCGCGTCTTTGAACCCGCTGCTGATATTCTCAAAAAATGTCCAACAAATGAAAATTGCTACGTTGCCTTGTACTCTTATAATAAAAAAGTACAGTGTTGTTAGACAATATTCAATATGATACCGCAGAAAATAAAATGTCAATAGATGATGTTTCAATCTATCTGCTAGGTGAAATAAAACAGTTTGTATGCAGGGATTATTAGCTTTATAAGAAGTTAAAGAGGCAAAGTAAATCAAAAAGGGTTTTGTAACTAAACCATGTTAAACGTGTTTTATTTTACAAAAAAATACATTTATAAAATAATACGGAGCATAAAATTGAAATCTGACAGTAAATGTAGAAGATTCAATCAAATATCGTTGTTGTCACTCAATGTGTTACTAAAAAATGCATCGCACTGGGTAACAATAATACTAAAAAAATTACAAAATAAAAATTTTAATCAACACTTCCATGGTTCGTCTTATTATTTACTGAGTACATGTTGACATTTGTATAGTCTTTAGTCTTTACTGACATTGTATAGATAAACCGCCGAAGGAAAGGTTATCATATTTGTTATTGCATAAACGCAGTTTAGGAATAAATAGTTTGACTTCTTTGCCAAAAACTGAGACCTTCCAACATAACCGCAGTCTCGTTAAACGTGAGGTAATACACTTTATATTTAGAGCACGAACGAACGAAGCATTGAGACTGACATTCTTGTCTTTTAGCACGAGTTTGTGTTGCACCTTACAACTTAATACCCTACTGTGTAATCTTTGTTAATACCTGCAGTGCAAGCCACACTGCGGTTAGCTAAACCACTCGGTTCATTGACATCAAAGTAATGACAGAAAAGAAAACATACGTATCGTAAATTCTCTGTTGTATTCGAAAATTATTATCGAGAATTTCTTGATATAAGGTATTCAAATGAAATAACTGTAAGCGTTGGTAGAAAGAATAAAAATAAAAATAAAATGATTTATTACTTCTTTTTATTTGATTTCTTACTCATTTGACTATTAATTTGAATAATACTTTCACTAATAGTATAAAGAAAAAAAAGATACGCAAATATACAGATACAAACGTTGCAAAATGTGAAAAATGAGACCATTTTATACGGTTATGCAAACAAATGTTTTTTTTTAGTTCATTTTTTTTTTTAAATAAAGCGATAAATGTTTGGTATCACCGTAAAATGCTCTATTTTTTCATATATTTGACCACCTTTTTATCAGCAAAATATTTTTGAGTGTAACTAGATCCTCTATAATTATATATGAGGCCTATTCATTAAATAGAACATGTTTGTCATCAATAATAATTAATAATAATTTTTCGTAGAAATACTCGTTATAGGGTGCACACCAGCTATACCTGATGTGCCCTCTTCAGGTGACTTACTAGGTTATTAGGGTGTTTGGATAGCTGGGAAGTAATGCCCGAGGACTCTTACATTAGAAGGACTCAATCCCAGCATTCATCTTTACGACTGAGAAAACCTTCAGTCAGGACTGCTGGTGACCGGAATCGAAACGGCGACCTCTCGAATTAGAGAATCGCGTCTTACTGCTGAGCTACCTCTATCGGTTTGTGATCAATGAGTTATCTCTAATCAGTAGTGTAAAACTAAAACACTGTGTATTGTTTAATCTAAATAGCTGTTGTCTTCAGATTGAGACATAAAACTCAGTCAATAAAACTGTTCTAGTTTGGTGATTACGCATCACATCGTTTAGTAACCATTAGACCATTAGACTGCACAACCACCTTTCTTCCTCGCGTCTCAAAGTCGTTCGACTTCGTTTGCGCTTAGGCATTCCCAACATTACACGCTTGAAATGAAACTTATTGCTGTTGTAGATGTTTGTGACCTGTAATTTTCATAAATTGGGAAAAGTTTGATATCGAAATAAAGTATTGTAACAAAAATGAAGAACATTCTTATTTTAAAATTGTTTTCTGCATATATTATAAATTCTTCCTCCGCATTTAAAATAAAATATACTCTTAGAAAAATTTATTTTACTGACCTTAATTAAATTAAGTTGAAATAATAGGTTGATATACCACACTGCCTTTCCAACAATCACATCATTTGAGTAAGTATGCAGAGTCAAGTGTCAAGTTAAGTACAGGATTTGTTGCTATGGAATTGTTTTACTACATGTTTTTTCCATAATAAAAACAAAGTCCATAGCAACCATAAACAAAATCACAAACTTAACTCGACTCTGCATTCCGTTGGCATTGTCTAGTAACTAGTTCATCATTTGATCAAACTTGACTTGAATTGAACTTGAACCGTACAAACACTCGTTGTAAACTTTTCAAGGATGAGATACCACCGGCATTGATTATTATTACGTTTGTTTTATTTAATGAAGCTGACAATGATGATTTGGACTAATCGAAGCGATGAGTGGATGATACACGAAGATGAAGAAAACTCAACATTACATCAATCCCAAGCACTTATTCCAAAGCAATAACCATGTTTAATGTACATTATGTCTAATGAATAAAGTTTCTATAAATTTCCTCCTTCCTTATAATTATTAATTATATTAAAATTCCGCAATAATTTAAATTATTATAAAATTCATATTTTCACTCTCAACGTCGGTTCTGTGTCAGTCAGTAATCACGAAATACAAAAACCAATTTCGCACATTTGCACCAACTTGATTGTTACGAGCAACTTTTACCGGTCTGAATCCAACGAAATTAATTTCAATCGAGCAACACTCTTTGCCAACAATGTTTCATAATAATGCCGCACGACAAATTTAGTTATTCACAACACAGACATTATTGTCTTCAGTATTGGCCTCTTATATGACAATGCAAATATTGACATAATCCACTCCACTCATTGGGTAAATTAAACTGAACGGTTAAATAACCGCGTGATACTGTGCACGAGGCTATACTGTACGTGAGGGCGTGCTCTGATTGGCTGACGCGTCACCGCGAGTGAAACTGCCGCGCATAGCGTCGCGTACGTCGCGCAATACGATGGTGTGCGGCGAATTGTCAACTACGCGAGTGAACTGACTGACACAGATAATGACCACGCGTTATTCTAAGAATAGGGTACAACACATTTGTTTTGTTATGGTAATTTGCGTGGAATCGAAATTAATTTCTGATCAAGGTTAATGTGATTGAAAAATTAATATTTTTGGAATTTGATATTTTGACAAACGTGTGTGTTCTTGAGCTGTTATATGATGGGCCGGATGTTTCAGTCAAGTTTTCAGTTCTCGGTGTTTTCACAATACAGGACGACACCGCCTGTGTATTTTCTCTGACCGTGGACTGGGAGGCTGTATCATAATAATTTATATTCCTATTCATCTAAATATTAATATTATTAATTCGTAATTAGATAGGGTTCGCTAATTGGTATACTAACCTATCTTATATTTTAGAACAAAGTCATTACCAATTGAAGTAATGAATTTCCTTATTTTTTTAATTTGTAGGTAGATTTAAATATTTATTTTGAGAATCATTGTTCACATGAAAACAATTGGGACTGAATTACCTTATTACATGGCAGTCATGCTAATTACTATAGTTTGTATTTGATTAAATTGGTGTGCACGATGATAATAATATTTGGGCTTTACGTTAACATTTCATATTTCGTATATACAAGCTAAGAATCGAGATTATCTTCTATATACTAACAAAATACTGTATTTATTTTATCGAAATGTTAATGTTTTTGACTAATATGAAAAAGCCTGGATAACGTTTTTGTAATTGATATGAAGAAATGAATAGACTGACAGAACAAGAGGAAAGAGTGCAGAGATATTTCTAAGCAATCTACAAATTGTTATAGCATGGAAACGGACGATGGGCATAGTACTTCACATCGAGCGTATTCAAAGTTCAAACTGAATACACAGATATCATGATTGGTATTGACTATTGTGTACAGAAATAAGTATAAAATCTTGTTAAACAATCCGTTAAGAAAGTACACTCAAAGAAGTCGTTAATCACGAAACCACTACCTATATAATTTGTCTTTAACGACCGTTACCTAACAAAAATGTGTTTAACCTACACTGCACGCCATTGGTCAACTGTTGCAACTGCATCATCAGTTACCGTTGCAAAGCATAAAGTGCACTTTAGATTCAAATAGTATCCTTCAACGAAACAAAGTGTGCTTCTTTCAACATAACACGGACAGTTATTTTGTAAATACTCTGCATGCAGTAAACTGAAAGATAATTATCACGTTTAATTCTACTACCATCGAGCATGGACTCGACTTAAGTCACGTTCAAACGCAAACGGAATCCAACATTTTAAGTTGGAATAGATTCAGGATTCTGTGTTTCGATCTATTGAGTAATAAGGTTTGATCCCAGGTCTCGACTAATGGTGAGTAATTGGCTGACTCTGTTTTCCCCGTCATTGAGCGGCATAGTTGGTAGGAAGCCGCGTCCGCTCGTGCAAGACCGCCACTCACATATGCCTGATTAGTTGCTTAATATACAAGAAGTGCACTGGATTCGTTGCACTTCACGGCTGCTTCTTGCTGGTTCAATAATAGTGAACGTTTAGAGATGTATAGCAAAATGTACATAGGACATCGAAATATATTAAATACAAACAAATTAAATGCAATACAATCAGATACACATAATCTGTATGATACAGCACATTGGAAACCAATAAGACAATTTTAAACTTTAATGTTCCTATTTGAAAACATACAACAATGTGTCACACAAAAGTCATCGTTGGACATGCACATATTTCCATTAAATGTATGTTATCTTTCTATAAACATATTTATAACACCTATAATTTTTTTGGCACGTCGTACTAAGGTCTAAAAGTGACTATATTTATAGTAGAGTTTAACAGTTACAACTGTTAAATAATTTCTATGAAGTTGAAAAGTGATGCTATAAGAATTAATATGCAACAAATGTGTAACAATTTTGTAGAAACCGACATAGTGGCTCTTGTTAAATTTTATATTTTAAACATAGTTATAGTGTTAATCTACATCTCTATGTACGAGGCAAATTTACGGAATCGCAACATATTTATTCAATGCCTAAGTTTCAGCAGTCTATACAATACATACAGCCTATACATTTTTCTCAATGCAGACTTTCTGAAAGGTAATATCAAAGATGTATGAGACATGATCGTTTTTCAACACCTCTATACGCATTATGTAGAAAAGAAAAGCATATGCTTAACATTCATCATTTCTGTGACATTTACAATGTGTACCAGTGTATCTCTGCATGCGTAGTAACATGTTAAAAACATGTTCAATATAAATACATTGATAAATGAACGCTTAGTCAGTTCATTATAATAGTATAGCTATGCCTATATAGGAAATGTGTTTAATATATCATTTATTTTCTTGGGTCCTTGAATACGCACATTCGTTTTAATAAGTTGAAATAGATTTACGGTAGAATCGAAACCTGGGCGGGTCTTGAGTGCTTTTTGGAACATTTGATATAATTAATATACAAGTAATTATTGTTATTAGACGATCAAAAAGTGTTTTATTTGGTGATTATAAATGTGTAATTATTAATTAATGATGTATTACTAAACAAATCAAGTGCATAGGAAGTGCCGTCGTACCAATTAGCCGTAATTACTGTCTAATGTGGTGAAAATATGGTCACAGATATGACCGTACCTGCACCTGTTATAACTGTGACTTTCAAATATTCTAAAAGTAAGGAATGTTCATAATTGATTTTAATTGAATTTAGATGATTGCATGCCACAAACGTGGAAATGAACTTCAAATGTCTATAAATAAATTACTTGAAACAAGTCGTCTATTAAAACTAATTACATTTCCAATTACATAACAATTCTAATTTCTTTTTGATCGAATGTAATTAAAAAGTTTGTGATTTATTTCTCTGCCACGACGAAAACAGTATTACACTAAAGTAGAGTTAGCCTTGGCACAGGCAAAATGACAGTCATATCCGGTATCCGGCTCCGGTTACCCACAAAGATTGAGCTACTCACTCTCGTTAGTTCCCATTCAGATCACTATTTGGTTATTCCAACCACCAAGTAACGTACACAATGGAGGTGGATTAGAAGTTTGTGGGTTTTATTTATTTATTTATGTATTTATTTCACCGTATGATTTGTAGAGAATACAAATATTGGTATAAACTATACAAAATAACTATACATACAAAATAAAATATACACACAAATTTATAAAACTACAAAATACATGCCTTACTTTAGGGCAGGCTTACTTCATTCTACTTGTTTCTTCATGTTCTTTCTTATTTGCATACTTCTATTTTTATTTTTTTAATATGTTGAATTTCCACTTCATTTGATTCTAGGCCTATTTCATTTCTCAATTATTTTTTCTTGTTCTTGATTATATTTTATATAGTTCAGTAGTTTGTTTTGTTTTTGTTGTTATTGTTATTTATGATTTCATTACTATTAATTGTTTGCATAGCTTAGTTTTATTTAAGGTCCTCCTTTGTAAATCAGTTTTATAACTGAATAGGATAGACATTAAATAAATAAATAAATAAATAAATAAGAAATAACAGTAAGGATGGGTAAGAGAAACAGGAATTTAAGTTATTAGTTATAAGTTGTTAGTTAGCAATGACGTGGAAGTACAAAATCTTAAATGCTGTTGACTTCAAAAATTTTGTGCGATTGTGTTTTCAAAATTGACCTTCAACATTACTTCGCAACTATTAAAATACATATATAAATCTCTCAGTAACATAAATAGATAAACTGATGTGGCTTTGCAGCAGCTTATTGATATACAAATTTGTTCCAATTTAATTTCGCAACGTTTCACACAAAAATACGTTGTTTATTTTGATATCTGGTCCTAGTGCCTTCCTGAACTTAAGAGGTTTTTGTCCATATCGTATACGCACACAGTTGAAAATTGAAAATATCTATCAAACTGAAACATCTATCTCTGTTATCTAGCTGGCGAGATGTCATGTGTTTTATAAATAAAATTTGTTAGTGCTGAATGTTAAATGATTTCAATTAATGTAGAGGTAAATCTGATTGAATCGCCGTCCAGTGCCTAATTTAGTGCGCAGCTAGACACTGTTTGCGCAGTTGCAAAAGTCATTTGCGCAGCTGCAATTTGTGATTTGCGCAGTTAAGAATTAGTCTTTAAAAGAACTGATAGAATAAAAAATATACTTCATTTTTAATTTATTTTGTAACCTTATAGAGCTTATACTAAATCTACAAGTATATATTCTTCGATTTCTTAACGTCTTTTTAACTTTGTATGTTTTCTGAGGAGGTAAGCGCTTGGTGAATCGCGGTAGTAAATCTAATAAAATGTATTGAAGACCATCTCAAGCCATTTAAACACGTTCTTGAAAAAAAGCACGCAAAAAAAATCCCCTGCGGGGCTAGCCTGGGGGGCCGCGCCCCCCAAACCTCCCGGCGCTTTGCCTCTAAAGACTTGTTTGCGCAGTTCCACTTTTTCCTTAAATTAGGCACTGTCGCCGTCAAAGTGTTTATCCTTGTTTTTTTTATGCTTAACACAGTTCACAAGTTCAAGTTCAGATTATAAATGTTCAATCAACTCAACTGTAACATAAGTTACATGACGTTTTAATTTAGCTATGTTATTAAATATCTTGTACGTTAAATGTGCCGGCAATATGTTTAAAACTGTTCCAAGGACGTGCGAACTGTTGATGATGCCCTAATACGTCTAGACGTGCACAAGGCCACTCAGCCAATGGGTGTTGGCGTAGGCGGACGTAGATGTAACGGCCAATAAAGGTTCCGAATTTGATGATGTATCTTGTTTCGTTTGAGGGTATTTCAGTTTACTACCACACCCACCCACAAGATGCTACTTCGTTACCCTTTCGGCTGTACGTGTCTGGGTATTTAGTTTATTGGTTTGATTTGTTTGTAACCTTGAAAATGAAATAACATGTATGTATTTTTGAAAGGAATAATTTGAAAAACCCCCACGTGAAAGGAGGGAGTGTCTAGTTGCATGTTAGCCAGAGGTACTAAACATCCACTTGGGATGGAATTTGTGATACGTGGTTATTTGAACACTTGGCAAGTGAGAGTATGCTATATTGTATGTTTAAGTAAAAGTTATTTTAAATAATGAATGTGTTAACGAAAAAAATATATTCTAGAGGATAATTACAAAAATGTACTTACACCTAACGTAAGAATAGGTTCAAATACATGTATACAGGATATAACGCATTAAAAATGTTTGCTTCTAACCGCAAATCCAATCAGGGGTCTTATTATACAAATGATTGACACGTGCATGCATAAAAACATGATTTAATTTTTGTTTCTAAATTGTAAGTCACACATTATTTTAACTTGTGTTAATAATTCGAATTTGCTACTTATAAAATATGTTCCTTTTTTCCTCGCCTTTAAAATAATTCCTTTCTTTTATTAATTATGTTTATATTTATAAAATATTTATTATCGGTTATTTTATGGATGCCAGGCGGCTTTCACTGCCTGACACGAACTACCATGTTCTAAATAGAAATATGTTTGAACATACTAAATGCAATACAATCAGAACTATACACATAATCTGTATGATACAGCACATTTAATACAATAAGACAATTTTAAACTTTAATGTTCCTACTTGAAAACATACATTCATTGGCAGATGGTAAGTATAGTAATGCATCAACCAAACAGGCAAAAAGTAGTTTACTAAAAATAAAATGTGGCAACTGTTTGTGTAAGTAATAAATTCTCTGTGAGTAAAAGTTTATATTGTATACATTTGAAAATCACGGTCAAATATCTCCAATTAGTTTCTGTCTACCATCGTCTGTATGGTGCACTTCTCCAACCCAACCTACATACGCAGTCCTACTTGCAAACACGTTCGTCATCAGGGTTACCCATGTGTTACCACGAATGTATGTAACCCTAACAACAATTAAACTATTTGCTTTTATATACACACTTTAAAACGTAGGTTAGTCTCCTGCCATCGATTACCCGTAATATAAACACGGCATGGAAAGACATCACACCAACCAACTTATGGAAAGTCAGTTTGGTCGCGGTCATTGTCCAACGACCGGATTGGGGCTTTGCACGCAAAGCTTGACGTAGAATGCGCCACCACCGTCCAAGCCCAAATCCATGACCTGCTGGATGGGTAAATCAGCGCGGACAAGGTCTACTTGACCCATCCAGCAGGCTGTGATGGCAGCATTTTGCCAAAGACATTGGAATAGAAGTAGCGCCACCATAGTTCGAGCTCAAGTCCAGAGCCTCCTGGATGGGTAAATCAGCCCTTTTTCATGGCTAAGTTACAAGGTCCACTAGATCGCTTGTAGCGCGCGTGCGCTTCGCAATTACTCTGCTAGGAGTAAATCCAGTAGACCTTGGCTAAGTTATGCGGAGATCAAGTAGACCTTGTCTGAGGGCTGGCACTACGCTGGCGCTGCGAGTGGGAGAATGTGGCAGTGCAAAGCCCCATTGCTGCAGCCAAGGCGGCGAATGAGAGGGACACGAATGCCGATGTTTTTATGGTGGAATTATTTGATCCTGACATGGTTATTAAATTAAATTCGCTACATAAGCTAATACTTATTTTTATTTGTTTATAACGTATTTTACCACAACTACTAGTGGAAAGAGGGCTGGTGTAGAGTAGGTGGGGACTCCCTTTAACCTTCGTTTAAAATGTTGTATATTGAGATGGACTTATGACTACAAATCATATACACAAGTATAAACATAAACACATAAGTAAAGTATGAAAAGGTATAAAGTATAGTAGCTAAGCGGACAGCTAATCATTTTACACAAATTTCAATAAGAAAATCATGGAATAGGTAGATAGTTCTTATTTCTTTGATAGTCATTCCCAAAGTTGCTGACGGAATTGTTCATTGGGAGTGTGGCGAGAATTTTTGAATTAAAATTAAAATTTGGTTTTCTTGCCGAAGGGACAGGAGTTGTAAATATTTTACGGAGATGGTTGCTGTGCGAGACCGGCCATAACACCAATAATACAGTCAAGTCTACTGGGTTTATCGACACATATGTCAGCGTAATGATAAAGGTTGTACGGCCGGCAACGAGGGCTTAGCAGAGATGAGGGTATTGAGAAACGGCAATGAAAACAAACATATTATTCACACATGCATTACGTTGAACACGAGGCTTCGTTCCTTTTAATAAACACGCAGAAGGCTGAAATATTACCTTCGACTATAGAGTAAATTGTTTTGTTTCGTGTATTCTATACATGCATGCATGATAGAAAAGGCATGGCTCATAAATCAGGCGAACGTTCAAACCTGTGTAAGAAGCACTCATAAAAAACATACACACGTCTTGACAGAAGGGATTTCCGGAGATTTGTCTGTTGCAAAGTGAATTCTGGGATTGAGGGCTATAAAAAATAAAAACTCTTGAACATTCCTTATCAATCGTAATATTTCTCCATGTAGGCTGTAAGGGGGTTGCGTGGGAAATCATTGGTATCCAAATATCGTTACGTATGCACCGAGGCTAATCGAGACGATTTATGTAAAGGAGGTGAAAGTGCATCACCATGAGATTTGAGGTTTTGACTGATTAACCTCAGTTCATTCAACCAGTGCTTAAATTAATTACCAGCGTTTATTACTCCAATGAAGGTAATTGCAGCGTCTGCATCCAGAACCTCATTTACATAATTACATTAGAAATAACCATTAATTGTATTAACTTTCATAAATAGTATTCAATCTATTCTTGTAACCGATGTATCGTAACTACTCGGTGCAAATATCACTACAATTGAATTGAAGGTCAATTAACAGTAAATACTAAATACAAGTATAGCTTTCGTCTTTGACATACTATTTTGATCATTATGCCTTATGGGGAAATTATTTACTTAATTCAATTTCAAAATTAATTTTCAAAGTGATATTTACCAAATGGCAAAATTTCTAGTATTGAGTTTTATTGTTTTTATTATTGTGTTATTGATTTCCAGCATTTGGTGTTTTGCGTCGATATCTGTGAATGTTTTTGTATCTAAAGCTTGAATTTGTCCTGAGGATGAACACATAAATACGCCCACACATGTACATTAAAAAATATCTCCCACCAACTAGAAACAATAATTTTAAAATAGCGTTTTATTGATTAAGAAAACAATTACAGCTATTTAATCAAGATGTACATCTATCAAACCTTTTATCCATATTTCAACTACAACCATGATAAATGTCAGATGCGTCAAATACTTCCTATGAGCAGAAAACACTATTCAAAAAGTCAAGTCGTTCTGTGAGCCCTTAACTCTGGTTATTTGACGTAAAGAAATACCTTCCACTCTAGCGATTTAGTTGCTTTTACGTTGATACTATTACGTTTACGATTGATACGTTTACGTTGATATACGTTGATACTATTACGTTTAAGATTGATACGTTTACGTTAATATACGTTGATACGATTAAGTTTACGATTGATACGTTTACGTTGATATACGTTGATACGATTACGTTTACGATTGATACGTTTACGTTGATATACGTTGATACGATTACGTTTAAGATTGATACGTTTACGTTGATATACGTTGATACGATTACGTTTACGATTGATACGTTTACGTTGATATACGTTGATACGATTACGTTTAAGATTGATACGTTTACGTTGATATACGTTGATACGATTACGTTTACGTTGATATACGTTGATACGATTACGTTTACGATTGATACATTTACGTTGATATGCCATACACAGATGGGTCTGGTCCACGCCCTCATCATATATCTCAGGATCCACACCCTCAAGTGTAGGTATTAGTGTTACATGACCCGCTGAGAAGCAACGCCCTCTCAATAGCAACTAAATGCTAGACAAATGTCACGATCTCCAGACATTCTCCTAAGATCTCGGCCATGACTTATACAGTCTCCCAGTTTCCGGATGCAACTGATGATTAAATAGCTACATTTTGATGCTCGGGTTGGTGATTAGAAAACAGAAATCGAACTTTTGTGGGCCAAGAAACGTTACTGATGTAGATAAGGGATTTTGAAAGAAAGTAGTAGCGGACAATCTGTTGTTTTCAATATCTGATATGGTTATCAGTGAGATCTGGAGCTCCTGAGCAGAATAATGCATGACTTGAAGAGTGGGGTCAATCCACCTCATGAAGCCGAACCACGAAGGTTCTCGATTTGTTATTATCTTTCGCTGTGATATTTTACTAAAACGTAATTTCAACTGTATCATTACTCCTTCAAGTTGTACTATTTTCAAGAGGATTACAATCGTTAGTGTTTAAAGGCTTATATTACTAAAATTTAAAACATATAATTAGACTCACTTCGTAGGTGTATGTTTGTACAAAAATCTACATCTCAATCAGCTTTTCTGGTATTGTGACGACATATTCAAAATAGGAAAGAGAACTAAATCATACCGTAATGCATTTAATATTATAAATTCCTTTATCGTAAGTGTGTACAAACAATACCACATGAGTACCTAGCCAATTACTAGTTATCATCGAAAGATATATATTAGGAAATTCAACCTCAAAACTGAAAAAAACGTATGCCAAAACGTGTTTTTTTGGTTGACTTGACATGACCATTATTATTGCTACTCAACCGTTTACAGTTCGCTCTCGATTCATCCCATTGCTTTTGTAAATTGACAAAAGTTAGTCTGACTTTGTACTATTGTACTGTATTATTATTATACTCTCGGCTGACTATATTATACTACTCTACTGCCTGTACTGCCTGTACTGTATACTGTCGGCTGGCTATATATCGTTGAGTGACTAATATAAGAATATATTACTCAACGACTAAATTATACTGTCGGCTGACTATATTATACTACTCTACTGCCTGTACTGCCTGGACTGTATATAAGAATATATTACTCAACGACTATATTACACTACTGTACTGCCTGTACTGTACTGTACTGTACTGTATAATGTCAGCTGACTATATTATACTACTGTACTGTATTATTATACTGTCAGCTGACTATGTTACAGTCAGTCTTGAGAAGGGAATGGGTTTAGCTCAATGCGACGTTTGAAATGTGGTGCGCTCGCTCCGCTCTCAGTACATCAGATATTGTCAGCTGGCGAACACGAGATGGCTCAAGTGTGTTCAAATGTGACCGACTTCTTATCGCATCACGTATTGTCTAGATCAAGGCTTTAGATCCTCAGACCCTCTCAATTACAGCCTTACATCTGAACGCGCTCCAAATATAATATCTACCTTTCATTTCAAGATTTAATAATATCACTACCTGCTTGTGGCAAAATCGAGTACTTTGGTAAATGCAGCAAATAAAACTCTTGACTGCAATATTATTAAGTAATTATTACGAAGGTCCTCCCTTTCTAACAATTCGCAAGTTGTTTGCGTTTAAGTTAAATAATACACCGCACTTCAAATAACAATTTCGTATTTTATAATGCGAAACCTGATTTATGATATACAAATATTCATGTAATGGGCGTTACATTATAACACCGCATGCAAATCATAAGATATGAATATTTTCACTTTCTTGAATAATAATAACGCGATGGCTATAAAGACACAGCTGTGTGAAGTTGAAACCGTACGTCAATAAACACACTCTTCTTTGTCAATATTTTATGTATAGTCTGTGAGAAGCAGAACGGTTAATCAAAACTACAATATGCTGCTTAATGAGATACTTAAACCGTTTAGTTATGGGAAAATGTCTGATGAAATTGTGCATTGGTCAAGTAAGTGACCCATTTCACAGTCACACCTGTGTTTATCACTGTGGCTCCCCGTAGAGCTACGTTACACCATTATTCTACCAGAGAACAATTAAAACGCTATCTTCATTGCACAGAATTCAACTGGTGGTATATTCGCGGTGCCAAAGTTACACTCACTCATCAGACACTTGACAAAATATTTCTAATATGATTTGGTAACACCTAATTAACATGTAATTTTATCTTG
Source organism: Isoperla grammatica (assembly GCA_945910005.1). NCBI lineage: Eukaryota > Metazoa > Arthropoda > Insecta > Plecoptera > Perlodidae > Isoperla > Isoperla grammatica. The sequence goes on from OX246737.1 coordinate 117,297,968, forward strand.
CTTAATTTTACGTCATCTCTAGTTTGACTGGTTCTGATTTCCAACACGGAAATATGCGTGAATATCACACGCATATTATAGTTCCGCCTCTTACGCGAAACACGCACGCACGCAGAAAATACAAACGAGCATTATTTAAATCGCCACGTTAGCGAAATTCATAGCAAGGAATGATTTTTAAAACGTTATCTATACATATGAGCAATTTAACATGAAGGTGTAATAAAAATGTATGTACATGAATATGCACAAATTGTATCATTATAATTCGTTACTATGTTGCATTGTAATTATTTTCACCACTTGTCCTACCAATCTAGGATCTTGTTAGCGCAGGTATGCGAGTGTATGTGAACTAGTTTACGCCAGATAAGAAATAGTAAACATGACTAGCGTGTTTGGTTCTGCTGAGTCGTCACTTTCAACAGCTCAACGCACCGGTAAATAACTACTCATGGCGAAGTTGCAATTGAACAAAGATGTTCCGATTGAAACTAAATAATGGGTTTTGAATAAATTTCTTAAAATTATTGGCCACAATCAATACATTTTCTGATTGTCAAGTTAAAACTTCACAAATATAATTGATTTGACATCACGGTTCCACAAATAATAATACGTGAAATATGTAACATTCTGATATAGTGCAGCTCTTGTATAACCCACTACGACTCATAGTCACAATGTGTTGAGCTATATATGTGTTTCACGCCTGCGCACACTGCACACTGCCCACTGCCCACTATATACACACCCATAAGCTCGTTCCAAGGTTGAGAAAGTGATTGATTGACTTGGGGTCTATATTGTTCTTGCCAAGGAAATGTGTATACCCTTTGTTTGAGCTATTGGAACAACGAGTTCAGGCGGGAACAATATACCCCAAGAACAATAAACCTACTGTGTAATTCAAGCCTGGCTCAACTTTAGACCGTACAATCACTTTTAGGTTCCACCAAAGATTACTACAGATTACTACACGTACCGTCCACGACCAGAAAGGTCCTCGCTCCAGGTCTATTTCAACGGAATAAGCTCCAAGATTTCCCAGTAAATGGTGTTATTGCCCACTGCATGGAGTGCACCGCCTCGCTGCCTGCCAACAGACATGCTAATAGTATCACTACAATACCGAGGGCATTAGATCGAGATGCAACTAGATTTAGGTTGGTAGTTCACTTCACTACTATTACATAACCCATGAGCAATGATGACACCACGTTGCACTGCACGCACAAGCAAATGGCCCACGAGATAAGCCACACACGTACAGCATGACAAACCAGATTCTAGATTAACCTCTCACCGCTTGTTTTTTTTTTTGCCAGCAGTTGGTACTAAGCACAAAAGTTGTTTTGACGTCATTGCAGTTCATTCTTCACATGGTACGGCACAAGTGCCAGAATGAACACATGCGTCGTCATTGGAAGGTATTTTCGAAATGTTTTGACATTATATTTACGCTGAACAAATTAATTTTAAAACAATATCGAATGATATCGGACACTATATAGCTTGGTATAATGAATATAGTTTTAAGTGCAACATATATTTATAAACAGCCGACTTGAAAAAAGGAATTTCAATTTTTTTTAATTGTAAACTTTTTAAAATTATTTTACCACGTAAATGTAAATCTGTGTTAGTCTTACTTTTTAAGTTTTTAAGTCAATTTTTGAAAGTCACCCGACCGCTTTGGAAGCAGTAATAAACCTACGATATCAAAGAGCCTCACAAATCACACAATCACCGCTCATACACCGCCCACGATCTTCAGCACAGCACATCTCTGCCAGGATTACTCATTGTGTGTTGATCCTTGTTAGACATACAGTGTTGACATCGGCTAGAAGATCCTTGCCCAATTGATCGGTTATTAATACGACCCACAAAGGTGCGAGACTCATTGTCTTAGTAATTCTGTGTATCAACCGCCCGATCAGCCTTGGGAGTTGTCTATTCTTGTCATAGAGAGAAGAGGTTAGAATGCTGGTCACATACTCCTACTCACTCATTTAAACATTCAATAGATGTTACACGTCATTTCGTGAGAAAGTTTAACTAGGTCAGAAAATAGAGGCTTAATATAAATAACTACATTCCATTTGTTTTACATCAGATAACAACGAAAATATCAATGAACAATGTTTATTTATTTTATTTATTTTATTGTAATTAAGGCCAGTGTACGGCACAATGCCCACTTTAGCCTGATGATTGATGAATGATAATGAGGAAGGGAGGAGGGGAAGCCTGGTACCGGCTCGTAGCGTACTTCTATCGAAAAGTACCAAGGGGACCATCGGCTTTACGTCCCATCCGAAAGGACGGTGTAACTTTGATCAGTCATATAGGTTCCTCCACTAACCTGGACTGCCGAGCAGTTGACGAGAAGAACGAAGCTGTTACACAAGCTTTCGAACCCTCCAATCTGCTCTAACCAACGGTAACTAGTGTTTCAGAGGAGAACGTAAAACATTCTTACGTCTGTATTCATCGACTTTACCTGTTAACACCTTGTTAAGTTTTTATGTGCATGACAAATAAAGTATCTATAGTATGTATGGATATGGACGTGCATTTAAAACCACATATTGACTTTCGTGGGCAATAAGTTATTACTTTCCATAAAAATTGCAAATCGATAGTTGCACACTGGGAACTTATTGAATTAATTTTAAATTCTGAACAATAAAACAATCACATTTAAAAAGTGTGTCACACAAATTGAAATTGTGTTATTTTGGACAGAGGCTGATCGCTGAATTGGGGATGATAGAATCATTTAAAAAAAAATAATACCTCCTGTCTCATAAGTATCAAAACTCCTTTCTATATCGTTAAAACATTTCTGCATACAATCATAATATAAAATATAGTTGTGTTTTATTTAGTTGAAGAGGTGGGTGGGAAGTGATTTATGTGAGATAACCTATTGAGCCACGAGGTGAGTTAATACCCACTGGGAGAGCGACATCTACGCTGTTAGATAACTTTATGATATTCCTTCTTAGGTAGTAAATTAATACATGTTATTAAATGAAATAACCAAGGTCAAAAGAAAATAGATGTGCTATTTATAATTTAAAAAAATGGTCTGATAAATAAAATGTGGAATTCAAACTTCATTTTAAAAACTAAGTTTCACGCCAACAAGTAATGGAATTTAATAAATTAAAGTAAAAAATAGGTAAGGGATAGAAGAACCCAAGTCAAATTTATAGAATATATAAATACAAAAATATCAAATAATCAACTCATAATTACTCAAATAAACATTACTTGTGATCAAAATTAGTAGGGAAGAACAAAAATACACATTCCAGTCTACTTCAGGATTTGATGATACATGCTTATGTTATGGTTAGTTCTTACTCCCCTTTATTTTATAATCAGTTAAAAATCTCCTTGGGCAACATGGTAGGATTGGCAGCTTCGTTTTCTCCTGTATATATTATTTTTCTTAGCCTTTCCTCAAAGCATTTCCAGTATCCAACAATCTTAGAAACCCACTTTCTACTGTATCTATGACCAATCACACATATTTGCTCTTGTGGCGACATTCTTCAGTCAACTTCTCGGTAACACGAGACAGGAAAAAATACTTATTTGGAGAAAGTTTAAGGATACATTTGAATTTGAGTGATGTCAATTGCACTGATTTCAACTCGTTGCATTTTCTGATAACACATATATTTACTCGTCTCAATAACAGTAACATAGTGGTAACATACCCTCCCCCCTCCCCTCCTTGAAAGAAGAATACTCGCCTAACAATGTCTGTATTTTTTTTATCGTGATCGTGACTCTCAACTGATGATAGTTGCTAACAACACACAATCCGCATTGAACTATTGTATTTTTTAGCTGGTAACGTGTTTTAAATAAATGCGTATAATATGTTATACGGAGATATCTGATCAAAGAAGCAGCAATCATTTCATAGATATGTGAACGGTGAACCTGTATCATTGGTCATAGAAATTATTTTCAGCCGACTAAAAAAAATATGAAGCTATGAATGTCCAATAAAATCTGCACCACAGAAAATAAACGTTATCTGTCAATAATAATAGAACACAATATTTTAAGAGCAACAAAACCAAATTTTATATTAGGTAACCGTGTTTTGATGGGCAATTTGTTGTGTAGTCAAAATAATCTGTCATAATATCAAAACAAATCATTTTTGAAGCATTCAAGCGTTATATTATTTTAAATTAATTGTGTACATTTTAATAGGTAAACAGGTGATTTTCAAAATGTACCCTTATGTAAAAGTCCCAGATTTTCATGTATTTAATGTTGATGTAAATGATACAATCATGAATGCACGTATAAACCACTTCATGCGTGTGATTTATATAGTTCCTTCCCGTGTTCATGCATTGCGTTTAATTAAGATGATGTTTCATGACCATTACCTGCTTGAGCGCAGTGACCACGGTATTTATTTCGCTTGACCACTCCAGCACGAGATTCGAAATCAGCGTTAAGTGCATCATATTAATCTTACACTGCTCTGCTGCCCATCGAGTGTAACAATCATTTCAATGTAGATGTATCTCCCGTTTTATTTACACTTTATACTTCTGATTTTAATTTTCCTCGAATGACAGAACAACCCAAAGTAGACGTGATGTCTCTAATTTCACACAACCAATAACGGCTGAACTGTTCTCAATTTAGTACTTAAGTTCAAATTGTGTTCACCATACTTTTACTGAAAACACATAGTTGTGAGGTGCATTTATGTACAAATGGTTAAGAAGCTCTACGATACACTCAATATGACAGTAAGAAGATGAACAATACATTTGCCAGCTCTCTAAGAGAAATGAAGAGAAGTTTAAACTATACAATAAGAGTCCATCCATGGCAGCTCCGATAGATAAACACAAATACGGATTCGCACACCTTGTTAAGGATTGTGACTAGAAGTTGAACTTATAGAAGTTTGTACTAGCATTCACAGTCACACGACACTTCAGATGGTAAACAAGGCTTACTACTAGCGCGTTTCATGGCCTATATGACCAAGAAAAAATAACTAACTATTATCATCTAGCAATAGATTATAATCCTTCTAATCGGAAACTAAGACTGTTTGTTTTACTTATGGATAATAGGATGCAATAAAACAATGCCATGGCAACCCTAGGGATCTCCTAACTAGGGGATATAACTGCATTAGGGCTTAGATTTTTCTTGCGAGAAACAATCAGATGAAAACTAGTGTTGTATGTCACTGCATTTATTTATTTATTCATTCTTTAATCTTGTTTCTGTATGTGAACAGAAACGGCAACTCGTTAGCTCTCAGTCACTATACTTGTTATATTTGTTATAATGTGTGTGGGCACCAAACGTTTAAAGATGATTGTGTTATATGTTTCAGGTTCAAGTCTGAGATGACTGGGTTGTCTTGTGGAGGTGGATAACCTTCCTCATCACCCACTCCTCATTTTGAGAGGCTTCGTTTCATAACCGCATAGTGTGAACCCTCAAGATCACAAACAAGAACACACTTGAGAAGAGGGCGAGCGGGCTATTATTTATTGTTATTATCTTTGAGTCGTAAGATACGAATGAATCTCAGTTCTATAGACATATATTAAATGCATGGATCTATGTCATTGTTCATTGTTGTTTCCACTATTGTAGGGCGGTTGCCCTGGAGATAACAATAGTGGACTGTATTTTTTTGTTAGGGAGAGATACATGAGAAAGGAGATAAATTAAACTTACATTGCGGCGAGAAGCTTCGGTGGATGACGTGGTGAACAGGTGACGCAGATGACTTGACACTTGCTGTAATTATGACCGGCGCTGGGGATAGTAAGGTTATAATAGCATAGCAAGATGAATGAAGAAAAGATAGGAATAAGAACAGGATAGTCATAAAGCCGAGAAATGAGAGTCTGACATAAAGTCAGCGAAAAACACGACACGCACGAACGACAGTACGTCCAGAGTGCAACCGAGGTACGACACGACAGAGATAAGACTGGGGAAAGATTGCCAACAGACAGGGAATATTACAGCGATAGCTAGAGAAGTGACGTCATAGACTACCCTAGTCAAACCACCGGAAATAAACGAGTTTCATTGAAATATTGCGCGAACAAGGTATCATTCACTCATCAATTGAGCTATTGGTACAACTGCTTTGATAGAGATGTTAACAAAGACACATCGAACAATCCGGTCCGTATTTGGGTAGTAGATTCTTGTATATATGTCTTCGTGAGTTGCATTTACCATATTGACAGGAATACCTGTGTCGGTATTGAGTATTGAGTCGTAAACTCACGCTCACATACACTCGGTGAGTGGCAACTACACGTAGCAAACATAAACGGGTTACCAGCATAGGTGTATCAAGGTTAGATTACGGATATTATGATTCGAAGGCTGAAAAGTCGCTCTTCAGTGATCTTGAATGAATGATTGATTTACCACTGGTTTCCTTATACATTAGACGAACGCAATCAGTGCATCGTTAAAAAAGCTGGGTCTATTTCCTAGAAAAGCTATTTTAGTACATACGTATATACTCAGCTGATAGGCCTACACATAGGCCTACATAAAAAATAAAATCAAATAAATAAAATTTTGTGTACATATACTTGGGTGGTTAACTACAGCTTTTGAACGTTGTTATATGGTTCAATAACATGACATGTAAAATATATTTGGCAAAAATTAAATATATGACAATCGGAATCGGAGATGCAAAACGTTTACTATCTTAAATTATATGCGTCCAATCTGTACCCTCAGATCTAAAGTGTGTGTCCGTGGGACGTGAGACGTGAAGCACTGAACTACTACTTACTGATTAGAATAAAAATGAATATTCGAGTATTTGAAAAACATTTCACAATTCAGAATATGCAGCTGGTTGATTGGGAAAGTCAACAGATTGGTGAATCAGAAAGATTTGGAAACCATACAATAATGAATAGACCTACGTCGGTAATATTAAATAGTCTTGTTCATATTATTCCTAATATCAATTTTATTGGCACCTATCTTGTATACTAATTCTATAACTATTTAAGATCTTCAGTTATACATGCTTAAAAGAAAGTAGAGCTTCAATGGGCATACATGGATACTGAGCTATGGGACATGGGGATGCAAATCAGAGATTGAGTAAAAGATCACACAAGAATTTATTACGTATTAAAAATAATTATTTTCACTGATTGGTTAACAGTATACTGTACATAGTAAATTATAAATAAGAATATTGCATTAGGTAGGACGCAGTATAAATAAACGGACAAATAAATGTCATGTTTATATAAATTGACTGAATTTGTGTAGAAATCTCGTCAGCAAAAAGAGTGTAACATATTGGTTCAATAGATTAACATCACATTATTGCAGGTATTGGTGGAGTATTTTCCCCAATCCAAATTACACGCATTTGAAAATAATAGGAAGAAAATGGCAAATAATGTAAATAACAATGAAAGTATGGCTCGTAGAATTGAACAATCAAATACATGGAAACGCGTGAATGTTTGTATTAGAGTTTTGTGCAGTATTAATAAAAATGTTTTAAATTAAATTAAAATTTAATTTGACGAGATTAATAGTTGACTCCGAACGAGATATCGTGAGTGGGGTTGGAGTGTCCGCCCGTGGGAAGAGCGTAATCCTTAGTGAGCTGGTCGAAGAAGCTTGCGACACCCCCCGCCTGGCGCGCTTGGGGCAGCGGCCTCTGGGGCGCCTGCTGGAAGTGCTGCTGCGGTGTGTGGTGCTCGAACTGATGCACGGGGGCGGGCTGGGTGGGGAAGTGACGCGCTGGGGGCTGAGCGAACGCCCTCTGCTGCAGCGGCTGCGCCTGGGTGAAGTGGGCTTGGTTCCTGTGTGGGGGGGCGACGGGGGTCTGGGGGCGGTACAGCACGTCGTTAGTGGGGGCGGGGGCGGCGCCGACGATCTGGGCGCGGGGGGGCTCGGGGCCGTATGCCTGGCTCACGCGGGGGACGGGGGTCTGGGTATGGTGTTGGGGCTGTTGGTAGATCACCTGGCCTTGGGGTTGGGGCTGAGCCTGTTGTTGGTAGCTGGAAGACAAACAAAAAGGGTGTCTTAGTATAGCAAAGCTACAAACAGGTGAAGGTGTTGTAACTGTGTATTTCATATAGATACACGCCCTCGCAGCTTCAAAACCCTACTTTATTCATTAAATCTCTTAAAAAAAACAAGAGACAGTTTCAAAATACGAAATGATATATCAAATAAACATCTTTCCATAATAAGTATTTCGAAATTTGTAAACATTCCTGTATGCTACTATTTTTAAAATACGTATTGGTAAGTTTACGGGACTTGTTATTATTGTATTATTACTACGCATATTCCATTACATATTAACAAGCTATGATTCGTGTTTCGTTAATAATCAAGTATCATAATATTGCAACGTTCGTCTGGTTCCTCATATTTTAATTCATAGTTGTAGAAGAATAATTCTACCAAAGATATCTGAATAGATCGTAAATGATCGATATAGATATAGAATATGCGTACAGTACCATTTTGGTGACAAGGATACGATTTTGTGTGCGACTTGAACCTATAGCACGTTATGATCATACAATCTTAAACAAGTCGAACTGTAATATAAATACACCAGATGCCTTGAACAAAGATATTCACATCAGAATATATAATATCAATTCAGTATAATATCTAGATTACACTGGTTATTTAGTAACTGAACTGTACTAAAAGTGCCCTCTTTGCCACCAAAATGGTGGCATTCAAAGTGCAACGACTTTTTCTGTGAGAATGTAACGGTATAATAGGGAATCGGAACATACAAATAAATAATCTATATTACTCAGTTTATTATGATCCATGGAGCAACAACATAACGTATATACGAAATAACAAATTTAAATTTTGCAAGTTAATTCGAACCACAGTAAGCAACGTGTATTGTTTTGTGTGGTAGTAAACATTCTATTTGAACATCTGACCCCACATTTATTCCCACAGTAACTCTGTCCATTGCCCGGATAGGGAAAAGAATGAGGCTTTTTGTTGTTGTATGGTACTTGTTTTTATATTTCTTCGTTAGTTTTATTGGGTAAGATTGTACGATGTTTATTTGGACTACATAACAAGCCTGGGATGTGGAGTGCGCAATTCATAAACTCTGAGAAAAGTCTTTAACAAATTATGGAATTCTCGATTCTTTAATTGACATTTTGCCACAACATAAGTTTATGTCTTGTGAGAATCCGTCAAATTTGAAAGAAATAGCCAAACACTATTGCTAAGCAATGGGTGAAGAAATGGTTTGTTATGCCCATTCGTACTCATTAGTCGGTTGCTGCTTCTAAAGCAGTCATTTGAATACAAAGTATTATATAAAGCTGTAAATTGTCTTTAATTACACCGTGAGAAGGAGGTGAAATCGGAAAATCGAGGCAAACTGTAATTATTTTAGCCAATGATTATAAATAATAGTAATTATTAAAACGTTTGCAAGAAAACACAGGGAACAATTGCCCACACACGTATGAAGTACATTCCTGAACAACTTTTACATAGTTTTTTAATGCATCGTTAAGTACTGTCTAAACTGTAAATAATAACAGCAGAAACAAGTCATAACTTGTTACATTGCAATGCACTGTATGTCAACCATATGCCGTAAGCATTATTTTATTAAATTTTGACACTAACTTATTCATTTTTTCTTAATCAATTTTTATTGTTTTCGTTAGAGAGTATGCAATAAGTTCATTTCCGGTATTGCACGGTGGCCACCCTATACTCCGTAAACATTTATTTACGTTATTCCGACACTTCATTGTTAAATCAACAGACTGTTTCAAAACAATGATTCCATTTTAGGACTGAAAAAACAAAATAAGAACGCGTCAACTCTGTTTGAAGACAATCATTTGCATGTGTTATCAATTATCATTTTCTTGAACTTTTACCTGCACACATCAATCTATGTGTTTTCTTTTGACAGAACGAAAGTTAACAAGCAATGAGCACCTCATAATGGCCACCACGTGACGTCTATTTGTTTTGTTATCTTTGCTATCGTATGTGTTATCATTTTGTTTCATTATTGCCCTACTTTGTAAATTAGTTTTATAACTGAATAGGACATATTAAATAGATAAAATAAATTATATATTATTGTGAACATTTAAATGTGATACAGAACTTTAGAACCTTAAAGACATCATAGAAAAAAATACAGTTAACTGCTAATTTTAATTATATGCGTATTCATTATACATATTTTTTGTTAAAACACACACACAATTATAAAACTGTACCAAGGTCACTTACTTTAAAAACCGGTTTAAAACTTTAAAAACCGGATAAAGTGTCGATTATCAACTGGATTGTCTTAAATAGTTTACGTTGTCTTGAATTCTAATATAGTTACCTGTTCTCGAAGTACTGTTGTTGCTGCTGGGGAGCCTTGGGTCGGGGAGCGACGCGGGGGCGCTGGGGCTGTGCCTGGGGCTGGGGCTGAGTACGGGGCCTGGAGGGGCCAGCGCTTGCGGGACCGGAGGGAAGTTCCTCGTAGTATTGGCCATCATCGTAGTCGGGGGCTCGGTCTCCCTTGGGGCGCCTGGACTCATCCACCAACGTTGGGGGGGCAACAGTGATCCCCTCGCCTGGTGAAACACATTCATTAACAATCTGTCACTTGATGCTGCATTGGAGCATTCTTGGTAGATGGACATAGTGAATGCGTTTTGTAACAGGGAAAGTACTGCACAAAATGCATAGTACTGAATTTGAAAAGACAACGATAACATCATAACGGAGCATTCTATGTTGGAAGAATGCTTATAGAAATGCAATACAATTGCGGCTAAAGCTAGTGATCGGGTATATCATGGTTAAAATGTATAGTTGACCACCAACAAAGACAAGTATTTCTCCCGACATTCTAATTACATCTTTAAAAAACGGTAACTATTTCAATATTGTCCTGGCAAGGAGAGAAACCCATCTTATGTCCAACAACAGTCGATTTGGTGATCAAATTAATCCAAAATATGACAATGAAAGTTAAGAATACTTGATTGTAATTTTAAACTTATTTTGGTACATCATAACACCAAGAGCAGCTAAGGCATTGCTCCACAAATTCCCAAAACATATCTATTTTATCCAATTTTTCTTCTCAATTGCCTTCAATCTTGGCACCGTCTGTCAACTATTTTCTAAGGATAAACATCGTGAGTTCATAATTTTTGAACGTAAGTTCAACAAAACAATATTATTATATCTGATTGTGATTGATAGCTATACCTACAAGTGTATGTGCTTCTTAAAAATGGAAAGATAGACACACTAGAAGTGTGTACCCCCCCCCCCCCCCAACATCTGGTGTTCTATAGGTGTCCCAAGACTACCTTACACATGCTTTCGTCACAGGCGACTGGTTCGTAGCCAATCAGCGATCGGCATTGGCGCAGGTGTGTCTTGGGCGGTTCGCTGGTTGGCTACAACTGCTCCGGATGTGACGAAAGCAGGTGTAAAGTAATCTTGGGTCCACTATAGGTGTATTATGAAAGACACTCACCAACGGGCTGGAATCCGTACTTGTTGGCTCCGTACTCGACGGTGCGAACCTTGCCGGTATCGTCGACGTATCCGTACTTGCCCATCACCTCCCCGGTAACAAGCTTGGTCTCAATCTTGAAGCTGCCGTCGGCGCCCTCAAAGCCGTAGGTGTAAGAACCGTCATCATTGTGCCTGGAAACATAGGTCACATTGTAGTACTCTGTTCCTGCACTGCGTTACACTTCTTTTACCATCATTACACGAACTATTGAATTGATTTTATTTTGTATTTGATTAAATATTCCTTTACAATACTGAATAGGGGTTGAACGCTCCAAACACAAAGAGTGTTTGCTAACCCATACTAAAAGTAATTAAAAACTAAATATAGAAATTAACATATAAAATTATGTAAGACATCTTGGAAACAATAATGAAAACAAGTACGACTGTATGTTCACGTACTCTGTGGAATCCCCGATTTAAGTCTGTTTCAATTTCTTTAAAATCTTTAAAATTCAATTCTCACGAAGTAAATCAAAATAAAATGTCGTCCCCTTGGAGAATTCTCGTGCTCTTTCTTATGAATGTTTCTAGATTACAATAAATATTTCCATTTTCATATGTTCTTCTTAAATTGTGACAATTACAGGTGTCTTGAAAAAACACATAACAACATTTGCATAAGAACTTTTGAAAAGCGATAACATTTATTGTAACAAAGAAATATTCGTTAGAAATAGCACTAAATTGTCTAGGGAATAGTATATTTTGCTTTACATTTTGACAATTCTAGAGAATTTGAAAGCGATTTTAACCGACAAAAATACGGGGTTTGCAGAGTAGGTAGACATACAGCCTTAGAAAAGTGATTCAGGTTTGATTAGGCACATGTTATACATGCATTTAATTAACATATCATGTGATTGATTTTGGTATTGAATTCAATAACTTTGATGAAAGCTTTGAATCATGTACAGTTTGAATAAATACTTCTTAAGTATTGCTATATTGTACGAAACAAACAATTCTAAATAATCCCTTATCTATACATACACACATACACGTTACATAGCTTTCACAAATAAAGGCTCATACACTAAACAATCTGTGGAGAATCACCCTCTTTTCTATTTTACCTTTTAACTGACTCGGCGTTATGTTAATTTAATCAGTACCAGAAGTTGTAACTAAAAAATGAACACTTTTTAGAAAAGAACATAAAACGCTGCAATGCAAGTTGGTGGCTACCCCGTTCTATGTCTGACCACAGTGACATATCCGGATTAAGAACACTTGATACACTTTTTAAGTACAACATGCTTTCTTAATTATCTCTTACTTTCACCTTCCATATTCTTTCCGAGCGTATTCAATGCTATCCCTTTCTATACTCGATGTTATTCTTCGAACGTAACGGAGCGATAAAGGTATGTAAGGTATGTAAAACTAATAAGTGCACACAGCGATCAGGCATTCTGATAAGACAATAGTTGGAATAACTAAAAAAATGTTATTTATTACATTTATTTTTTCATTTATTTAATTTAGTATATTGATTTCATTTTTTGGTTTGTTTATTTAACACGTATTCAATCATTTATTTAACAAGTATACAATCACAAAAAAGTTAATAATGTTAAACATTATTTTTAGTACGTACAAATTCTGTATTCGTGTACTCGATGCTTCTTTTTATATTATTTAGTATGTTGGCAACAGAAAATACCACCAAAATTGCAGAGTTGTAAAATTTATTTTGTAAAATACAAATTGCGATCTTACTGATTTTGAATGTATCTCTTACGTCATTACGACAATTATAATTGTTGAACATTTCCGAACATGGACGGTATTACGCACAGTATCCACCCAATTATGGTACCGACACGTAGATTTAAAGAATGCCGAAGAAATTTCCCTATTACTGTAATTAACACCAGACGCTTTTTCAATCTGCTGAGTATTCTAAACAGGGAAGGAAATGTTTTATAACATGGTGGACACGTACTGTAAATCATGTAATATACCAACAAATACCAATACTATTGTTTTCCGGATCATATCGTGTCATTTTTGGACAAGAATCTTCAAGTACATATATTACACAGCCAATATTTGAAAGCTTGCTTGTAAGCATTGCTGTTGGTGACAGGTTATCATAATATAATTTAGTTATATTGGTTGTGTTGAACGTTTGGTTGTGTTAGAGTGATGTCCAAGACATTTATAATATTTATAAAAACAGGTAGAAGGATGTGGCATGTATAGATAAAATGGATATTTGTGTAATCTCTATCTACGAATACTATTACACTTCTACACTCTTCACGGTCGGTGTATTTAAATGTTCAGTTAAAATTGACTAACAAGATACATTGATTTCACCATGAAAATTATTAGGACTTTAGACTGGAGGTTAAAATGTACTCAGTACTTTAACTGTACCGGTACATGTAAATACAGGCCATTATTGTGGTGCCATCATTCGGTGTGAGTTGGAAGCTTTCTCAATGCATTGGTGGAGGTGCCGGGTGCTATTTTATTCACGTTATTAGTTACGTTACTGAAAAAGTGATACAAAAAATTATCCGGATGCAGTTTAGTAACTCTAAAAACTGTATTAAAATGACAAGTTGGAGATATTATAATAGTCTCGGTTGTTATTGGTTATATTAATTGATAAAAGAAATATATTTTTTTTCTGTGGAAATTAACATAATTTCAAGTTTGAATGCCGTTTTTAATTCTTACGAAGCCACACACGGATTATTTATACTGTTTTCAATATTATGCATCATACACAATAATTACTGAATCATGTTAATCTCACTTAGTTTTAGTAGTGAGACTTCCTTAGTAGATACGCAAGTACATGAGCTACTGGGACTTACTTTGATGACAGAGTGACGGTATAGGGGGGGGGGGGGGGGTACTTGTTTATATTCTTGATGAATGCACCGGTAGCGGTCGGAGGTGATGTGTCAAGAGCTCGATAAGGAGGAGGTCGGGTGAGAGGAGGGGGTGAGGGGGGGTGTTATCTCTCACCTGTTGATCTGCTTGAGAATAGCCACAGGTGGCGCCCTGGGGGTGGTGGGTCCCGACTGCCTCAGCGACTGTTGAGGGGCGTTGGGTCGGAGCGACCTCTGCTGGGGGGCGGGGGCAGGCCTGGCGGGAGGGGGTGAGGGGGGTGTGTTATCTCTCACCTGTTGATCTGCTTGAGAATAGCCACAGGTGGTGCCCTGGGGGTGGTGGGTCCCGACTGCCTCAGCGACTGTTGAGGGGCGTTGGGTCGGAGCGACCTCTGCTGGGGGCGGGGGCGGGCCTGGCGGGAGGGGGTGAGGGGGGTGAGGGGGTGTGTTATCTCTCACCTGTTGATCTGCTTGAGAATAGCCACAGGTGGCGCCCTGGGGGTGGTGGGTCCCGACTGCCTCAGCGACTGTTGAGGGGCGTTGGGTCGGAGCGACCTCTGCTGGGGGGCGGGGGCAGGCCTGGCGGGAGGGGGTGAGGGGGTGCGTTATCTCTCACCTGTTGATCTGCTTGAGAATAGCCACAGGTGGCGCCCTGGGGGTGGTGGGTCCCGACTGCCTCAGCGACTGTTGAGGGGCGTTGGGTCGGAGCGACCTCTGCTGAGGGGCGGGGGCAGGCCTGGCGGGAGGGAGAGCGTGAGATCCCTGGTCTTGGTAGTCGAAGTCACCGGCATCGACGTAGTTTCCGTTGTATTGCTGGGCGAAGGCGCAAGACGCCGTCAGCGCTAGCAACGCTACCTACACAGACAAGCAAGGAACTACTTAGAAAACTTTCCTTCGACCAATTCAAGTTTATCGACTGTACTGCACTCTGTATGCTGGTATCACATTTAGTAAGAGGTATTGTTGGCGTTATTGTTTCGTAAAACCAAAGATTAGTAATCTTCGGTAAAACGTACCATTGAAACCCTAGGCTAGTCAGCTTATTGATATCAGATATAAGCATGGGGTGTATAACATATTAATTCCATTGTGAAATGGCAAGTTTCATTTACATGAACTTTATATCTGTATGTCAAACTCTTATGACATATTATGTTGGGTTGGGTGTACACTCGACTAGCTTGGAGTTTTCACCAGACAACCTTGAGTGTTTTCGTGGGTAACGACCGTAAAGATTGTTTTGCTAATTAGACTCATCAGAACCAAGTTAAGTGAAATTAAACAGTTCACCTTTGACACACTCTTGTTTGCATTGCATTAAAATGCTTCTTGAAACAACTTGAATAATTAATTTCTTATCGCGTTTCAGCAAATAACATTACTTAGCGTGGGAGTATTTTTAACGACGTCCGTTACTATTGAATGACCGATAAAGATGGCAATTGTTAGCCACGCTCATTCTGGAGGTTGTCGGTTCAACACCCGCTACTGGTTATCCCGACTGAGGGTTTTTCCTAGGTTTTTCTCAGTCACTATAGGAGTCATACTAACAGCCCTCGGACAATTCTTACTACCTATTCAAATTACCGCAATACTTAATTAGTCACATGAAGAAGGCTATAATTGGGCAGTTTTCCTACGAAAATATATTGTTATTAAATTACTATAGACTGTATTAGTGATGACGTCAGATTTAATGGCGGACAAGCTATCTGACTCCAAACAACTTTTCTGAAACGTAGTTATTATTTAAAGTAGTAGTGGTATTTACAATTATACTTGACTTATCAGTTATCAGTTCAATCAACTTCTTTTTCACTGTTTCGTCTAAGGAAAACGAAATATCTTAACTGATAACCCTTGCTGCAATGTTTGCAAATACAAAACTATCTGTCAACTGTCAACTGTAATGATTATTTGGAGTCACAAATACGGTTCGTCATTGGTTGACAGGGAAACGTGACGTCACACTAATATACTAATATTGATTCGTAACTTTGGGCGAAGAGTTTTCGAGGCACGTGGTTTTCACGCCCTAGAAGAGTGATATCGTTTAGTTCAACCTTGCAAGTACGAACATGTAACAGTTTATCAAATCGTTTGAAAGTGAGCTGTTTTTATCTCGTTAAATCATGTTGCAAGAAAAACGTAATAACAGCTTTTATGAGCACTTAAAATTTGTGAACTATTTAGGAAATTTCTCACTTCTCATTCTATTTAAATACCAATTGTTATTCATTTTATGAAAATGGTCGCACTCTTAGGTGGTTTTGCAAATAGATTTATGGGTGGGATAAAACAGTACATGTTTTGAATCTTGATGTCCCACGCTTTTTAACATGTTGGGACACCCGAGCTTCCAGTACAGGGATTGTCTTCCATCACCAGCAACAACAATTAAAAGAGAAAGTGAAATCAAATGAAAAAATATAACAAAGGGTCGTGTTTGGTGGTATTTCTTTAACTGGTTAAACACCTTAGTGCAAAACATAACTTTTGGCAGATTTGTTGTATTAGTAAAGTAATATTATTCAATGCATTACATTACATTATTTTTGTAAGACTTCTACAGACATAACTGGAATATGAAGCATGAAGAATGGTGAATGAAATTTATTATTCATACTCTTCCTTCAAACGCTCTTAGTTCTTGCTTTTTATATATTGCGCGTTTAATGTCTCATGTTTATTTAAGCAGGTTTATAAAAACGATGAGTATGTAAATCTAAAGGTGAATATTCTTGGCGTTACTTCAACGCCTATATTAGAATCCAACTGGGAATCATACCAACGCATAACCAGGTGACATCCATATTTCTTTGGCTTTAAAATACAGAGCATTGACACAATACTGTTTTTTAATAATTCATTGAAAACTTTAGATACCATGTGTTTGTCCGACTAAGTAAGAAGATCCATAATTAATCAAACATCTTTACGCAACCAAACTATAAACATTTAAAAAAATATTTAACAATCTTGAGAAAACTGCTGACTCATTCTCCTTCGCGAGTACTTTATTTCTGATAATTACTCGATGTTGAAATAAAGGATGATGTTTTGATCTGATAAGAGGTTACTGAAATTTCAATCTCAGTAGAATCAGACATGACCGTGGATCGAACATGACAGTGTATTTCGCCGCTCCTGACCCACATTCCTGACTGACTTGGTGATCTTTGCGTCGAGCTAACAACCGGCCCAGTTTATGTCAAGTGTCCAGCCAAGGTGACCCAAAACATGCTGCATTGCGTTCCTTGGATCTGGTTTGGAATTCAAGGCTTTACTCTAATTACCTGACTGTATAATTACTCCGTGCACTGAGAGCGAATACCAGATAAAACTGCAATTGCCACGCCTAATTGGTACTTCGATACGAAAATGTTTGATTAATCGGATATTGTAATTATGTTATGGCGTTATCGTTAAAATGTACATAAAAGTCGTGGCCACGAGAACGATTGTTTGGACTTTCAAAATTGAATACTCTTGACTTAAAAAAGGCACGATTTGGAATAAAAGCAAGGTTATTTTAAAACCTCGAAAATATTTTGTTATTCAGATTACTTTGCAATTTTAATTTTTGGATATTTTAGGTAGATAGCCTTCCTATGAGCTAAAATTACACATTTTCGTTTATATCTTTAATTCCAATCGAATAAAAAAAATTATTTTCAGACTGGAATTTTTGGAATGACAGAGTATACAGTGTACTTGTGTCTATCGAAGAATAACTCAAGATGTGACTTTTTATAACGAGATAAATTAAAATGTATGCATGCACGCTCATTACTTTTCTCCAAATATGTCTGGCCTTTACATTATGTACCTTCTATTTAATGAGTGCAACTCTACTTAATGTGACCTAGACTTTTATTCCACATTAACATTCAAACATCGATTTAATAACAACATATTAGGGCATTGTCTGCCTTGTAATGTTAACAGCTCATAAAACAAAACTACACGGACTAAGAGTTGACCATGTGATATGAACAAGGACAGCCCACTCAAATTGAAAGCATGTTCACCTCTTAACTACCGTCAATGTCGGATAAATCAAAGAAACGCCCATACGGCAGAAATAACTGCTTATTAAAGCAGGTCCCTCCGGTGTTGAAGCTATAAAGTAAAGTATGTTTCAATTATATCAATTCTCATGGCTGAATGTTTCAACGTTACCGTGTTTTCGATGACATACCACCATAAGATTTTCTACCCATGGGTATGTTGTACCCTTTTAATTTCACATCTTAGTGGAAACATGTAGAAGAATGTAAACGGTTACAAAAACAATGCAAGTAATGATTCATTTTCCAGTATTTTGTTATTTCAACTATACACGTGGGGCGTAATTGTTGATACATATTAAAGTGTTCTTAAGTGTTACCAAGATAGTAACAAAAACAGTGACACTACTGCTTTGGCACGAATGACTGTGAACCATATAAAATGTTACCGTAGGACATTTTATGCACTTTATAAACTTTTTATAATATAATAATAAGAGGTTTGTTATAGATTTTGGTGTATTGAAAGATGTTTTGGCTTTCAATCCCCGATCGACAGCGAGGATTATCTAGAGTAGACAATCGACGGCCGTGTTTCACGATTGTATACAAGCACCATACCGCTTACAAATAATCAAGAAATCAAGAAAGTACATTTACAGCCACCAAGATGTTTGTTCCATTTTACTTTATAGTTTGATAATTACAGGATTTCGCAAATCTCCACGCAGACGTATCTATTCTCCTTTAATTAATCCGTCGAGTCGAGCCGCATTCTAGACGCGGTTAGATGTTCTAGTTTAGTCAGACAACTTGTACTCTCGTTTCGTCTCGATGAAAGCGAGAGCATGTTGTCCGCTAAGATAGCGGTGTAACAGTAACACACAACTAGTACCGCTGTGGTACCGCTAACCGTCTGGCGCGAGGCTGCGTGTTGTGTAACACACCGTTGAGGGCACTGCATGTGTGGATACTTTATGCCAAGAGTAACGACATGTTCTGCTAACCGTCTGGCGCGAAGCTGCGTGTTGTGTAACGGCCCACACCGTTACGAGCACTGCATGTGTGGATACTTTACGCCAAGAGTAACGACATGTCCAGTTAACCGTCTGGCACGACCGTTACGGGCACTGCATGTGTGGATACTTGAAGAATAACAACAAGTCCCATATCAAATCACTCCCTACAGATCAATTTCATGAAACCAAAATGAGTGTCTCGCTTTTTAAATCCATGTTGTCCTTAATACAGATACAATATACGTGAAGTATCCCAAGTCCAGTGACTGCATTCGCAGTGACTCTCGTTTTCTCATTAACGTCATAATAAAATATGTGCTGCTAAGTCACCAGCAAAACGATGCTTTAACATGACCTCAATTTAACCCATACATGAATTACGAGCCGATGCTAATATTGATAGGTGCGAATAGGTGCGGCACAATATCAATAAAGATAATATGGAAGTATGCAACGAAGAAATGAATTAGTGTACATAAATAAAATGTATTCTTGCTTATAAAATTATGTGATTTCTTTGCATCTAATTTATAATAATATATTCTTATTTTGTATTGTAATAATTTAAAGATCATTTCGTAGCCAGACCACTTTTGAGACAGAATTCACAACAACACATTTCCATATGACGAAACTGGACATTTCGTGTTACAAATATGATAATACACCTGCTAACAACCTTCTCCACCCAACTCTCGATAGATCTTAATTGTTATACCGGTATCCTAATGTAACAACGCCCTAGAGACAAGTTTTGGTTTAGGTAGCATTAGTTTTTATGTAACTGCTCCATATAACACTTCATAACTTGCGTGCAATTATATTGATGATATGTGAAATAGTATTGTGAAAGGGCGTCTACATGTGTAACAGTTGTAGGCAGTTTATCTGTGGCTTAATGTTACGTTAGTTATTATTTATTTTATACATTTCCTAATTAATATTCATGTAACGAATAGGATGTTTGTGCATTTACAAAAAATTTAACATTCACAAACGGTGAATAAAATTGATACGTGTTTACAAAACGTTATTTAAATCTGTCTAGAAATGAGTTCATTGAGTTAAATTTGGTAATTCAATTAAATTCGATTGATTGAGATTCATCACAATCAAAACAGGAATATAATATATAATGATCTCCCAGAGATTGGAGGAATGAATGGTATTGTGGATGCTTATTGTGATTATATCTTGATAGTTTATTAATTATTTATAAACGCGATAAACGTGTACATTGCGCGAAATTAATTAAAATAAAACAGTATAAGCATACCTAGAAAGAAAAATTAACGATTATAGTACGAATAAAAAGAGTATAAGGTGGTTAAGGTCGTAGCCGTGCAATATAATTTTAATATGAGACGTCACTATACAGCAATAATGTGTATATTCCTTGAGCTGACTCAGATTTAAATCTAACTCTTCTCAGACGTCCAAAATAATATAAGTCCAAGTGTGTAGAATAAGTATTTCGTCACTGAACTGATTGTTGTAACAGATCGTTGATAATATAATCCAGTTTCTCCCTTGTGGCCCAGATGAGTTCTATAATATGTGAACAGGTTATTGACACGGTCCTGTAACGTCGCCGCCATTGCATTGTTCAGAGTGTTATGGCCGGTAACTCAACAAAATATCTCGGTTATGTAACACAACGTAAGGCAGCTCAATACAAGTCAAGTTTCAGTCAGATGTGCATTCATTGACACCGTGTAAGTAAGTTTGGCAACTAGTATGTTCATGTTGGTAATGGATGGTCGATGATAAAGTACATCATGATCTTGTACTGCAATGCCAGTCCGAATTAAGTCACAGTTACTTGGTCGCATTACTTCCTATACAATCATCTTGTACCAGTTTGAGGCAGGCCAAGTATAACCCATGCATTACATCATCGTAAATATTTGTTACGCTCTGATTATAATCATTTGATTACTGTCGACCGCATAAGTAAAAAACCGTAAATTTACATAATATGTTTTTATATTTTCTGGTTCAGTTGTCGTTATTTTTAAACGTATTCTCGGTCCTTTCTATTTCAAAACCAACGCCAGTGTAGCGTTGTGTAACTGTCGCAGGAACGTGCGCGGGTCGTGCATCGTGTTTGGCGCCGGCTTCAGAACAACCCACATTCTGAATACGCCATTACCCTTGTACGGACACACAGCAATTTCCCACTATTGTGTCTAAACATGTTCAGATTAGAGGTGTCATTATGGAGACATAGCTTGCATATCGCTTTAACTTAAGATGCATTGTTTCTATGTCGGCGTCCTTTGTCGTAGTTTGGACTGCATACCATGTTCCTTATATGGATAGTTGTTTGTGACATATTCAAGATGTTCAAAATTATATCTTGGTAACGAAGAACGTCTACGTTGTCTGCATATTATCGTCTTTGAGTATTTGTCCAAGTGCTTTGCGTTGTTGTTTGTTGCTTGCCGGTTCTAAGACTACATGGAATTATATCAGCACAATTCCCTCCAGATAACTAACATCCTTATAAAAGGATTCTGACTGTAGATTATTTTAGCTTTAATTCTCCTACGATGAAGGAGCCAAACAATGTAGTAACTAAAAGTAGTTCATATAAAGCTCGGTCTACACACTTATTTAAGATTTAAGGTTTAAGGTTTTATTTTCGTAACTGTTTACTTAGGATCGCTACCATTGGCCGGATTTATAAAACGTCGCCTCTCATTGGCTGGGCTAAGAATTTTAGGTATAAGAGCTAACGTTGCTATGATTTCCTTCAATCTTAAACCTTAGGAAAGGGTGTAAAAGCCATAATGCTTTTGGCTTGATTTGATTTTGTTAAACCTTAAATCTTAAATAAGTGTGTAAGCCGAGCTTAACTAAATAGCTAAAATTATGCGAATAGCTTGGAGACTATATTGAAGATGTGTTCTTACATAGTCCTGCAATAATCTAACTGTACCCCCCCCCCTCACTCCACCCCACACAACTTTTATATGTCGGTCACAGCGCATGGTCATTGTTGTATAATCGTGTGATTCATCATAGCAGCAAAACGAGATACACCCAAACCTTCTCTTTGTGAGCAGCTTGTCCCAATCATTATAACTATTAGAAACACTTCAAGCTGGAATTAGCAAGAGTTAATGTCCCAAATCAATAAAACTAATAATTCATTAAAGCTAAATTCATTTTTGCATAGGTTTCCTAAATAATAAATGAACATTTCGTCAAAATAATTTAACAAGTACATTTAATTATACATAAGTTGATGTGCATTATGGTTAACAAACTGTTGCAGCAGAAAAAACACATCATATGCACTAATAATTAGAATCAATCATTCCACCCCTCAACCCCCTCCCCCCAATTTCCCCATCTAAATCGATACCCTTAACACAAGCCTAAACAAAAAACCACGATCAAAAAAACTAGAAGGCCCAAGATTGTTTTTATGATAAGTTGAGAATAATTTATTGTCAAGGTAAACATTTCTTGTTGTACTTTAGATTACATAAAAAACTGACCTAGAGAAGAATTAATCCCCCCACAATTAATACAAAAACAAAATGGCGCAACGGTAAGTTGAGGGTAGATTCATGTACATACCAATGTGCGAGCAGCCATCCTTGTGTACGAACCGTGCAAAGTATTTCACAAACTGGGCCGGCGTTGGGCGAGTACGCGTTGTTTTATATGACGCCAATAGAGTATAGGGAAAATGTCAAACGAAATGGAAACAAGATTGAAAAGAAATGGAGCAATCTCGCGAGAGAGAAAGAGAGAGGTGTAGCCGATTGAACGGAGACGGAGTGTAATATGGGAGGTGGTAGAGGGAGGGAGAGCACACTCCAAGGAGCAAGGCTACTGAGTTTAAGTAGCCACAAGGTGACTCGTAAACATGTGTTTTAACTAACGCAAATGAAATGCTATAGAACTAAACGGTTTTACACGTACATGTTAAGCGCACACACCACAATACAGACTGATAAATATCAATAAGGTGCCTAGAGCTTTATAGCTGGATGTGAGAAAATTTATACATAACGAAACAAAAATGAACTCATTAATTATTAACGAGAGGAATGTGCGCAACCGAAGTAGCTTAATTGATACAGAATGCAAACATATTTGAGGATAATTAAAGTAGTCTATAGTAAGAGTTGGTTTTATTTTTCTTGGTTTGCTAAAGAGAAAACCATGTTGTTGTGGTTTAACAATATTAACAAAACTATCACGATGTTTGCATCACTATTGTTATTGTGTGATTTCATTTTCTTAAACTTCAAGTTATTAAGTTAATAATACAGTATATTAGATTTATTCAGTACATTTAAACATTTTAAAGTTTAAAATGTCGTGTTAGTATTGTGTTTTGTTTATGTAGAAATGTAAGCCTACGTGGAACCTGACGAATAAATTAGGAAATAATACTGTCTATGCAGCAAGTACTTTGTCACAATTCCTCAATAAAGAGAAACGCAATACTTGATATGAAGCCACTAATAATACAAACACAAATACTAACAAGTAAGGTAATAGTTACCGATACAAACACAATACAATGATGTTGTAGTTAAACTATCAACAATAACAATTATGTGTGCAATGTGACTACTGTATGCTGATCCCAATTTCGGTAACAACTAGGATTTAAATAAATAGATAATTTATTGGTACGTCTTGTTGAAGATACAATTTCAAGATATACAAACAATAGCACCATAAAGGCTACCAGCTACTCATGGCTACACACATAATCAAGGTAATTTTTCTTATATACAAACATACAAATCTTAGACATTTTAATTCTTAAAAATTCTTGTAAATAGGATTTAAATTATTACTCAAGTCGCGTAGTTCTACTGATCACTAGGCAAAAAAATATCAATTTTGATTAGAATGGTTTAAATGTACGAATACATAACCAATGTTGTCCTGTAATATTTTCAGAAATCACATTCATAAACAAAAACAACAATTACTACTTTATACATTCTAAACACAAGAGATAAGATAGGAAGATGCTTTATTTTTTTCGTGATATATATAACGGGTACATCTAGTCTATAGATAGCCAATGATTAGCAATGTTATCGAGATGTTATACAAACTGGTTAAAGACAATTATCTGCGATACGCACGTTGTTGTTATTAAATTACTGTCCCACATAATCTAGTAATTATTGATAATGTTATTGAACCGTTGTGTTAGGTAGATTATGGTTGTTGTAGAACGAAAACTATATCACTTCTCAATGGTGTCATATTTTGTGTACAATAATCGTTCGGACAATTATATTTCAAATTGTTGCTTCATTGAATCTCTGTAAATCAAAAATTCATACCAATCAAACTCAAGAAAATAACCTGATGGACGTGAATACCGATTTAAAATATAATATGTGTTATAATGTGTATTGTCTTGTAATAATACCATGAAACAAACAATAGTATTCAATTGTGGGGTATACTAAAGAATGCTACAATTGTCACAAATTATTGTATATGGACCTTACTCGGTTGAAAGAAAGTGGATGTGATAACATCCATTCAACATCTAGCTTATTTTATTTATTATTTGCTGTTAATTTACAGTTTAAAGTTTTTATAATAACGGAAACGATGGGTTGGGTAAATGGCATATTGAATCAGAAAACGCCACAGAACGCAGCAGAATTCATACCTGACTTGTCAGTAAACATTATTTGCAAACACCCTGTACATTCAGGCGCCGGGGTCAAATCATAGAAGGTGGGGGTGTGAGGAAGGGGGGGGGGCATTTAGGGAAGGAGGAGGGCGCAATGTGTCTTATATATAACAAGGTCTCGCAGCATGTTTCCTGAAACATTGCCCCCACAGCCATTCTCCGCGCGCACCCAGCCCCACAATTATACTCGCATTGCATATAAGGTCGACCGACACTGATATCGAGATATACGCCAGTCGAAAGTGCAAGGCTGTCGACTTGCTTGGCCACTGCAACTTGCAAGCTTCCGGTTACTACTTCGTACTTCGTCTGCTAGACTATAGGGCCTAGAACGTACAATCACTAGAGATGAGACTTTTAGCATTCATTTTCTCTAAATTTAGCATTCATGATTTTAAATTTAGCATTTTTAAGCATCAGTTTTTTTTCAGGTCAAAACCTTGAATATGAGGGGGTTTCTTGCACTTCTGCTGGAAAATTATGTGGAGACAATTAAAATCCATTCAGTTATTTCACCCCTCTGTTCACCCATTTGTAAAATTAGAATTTTTGGGCGTTTTCACAAATGTTCACCGATTTAGCATCTTAAACGTAAACGGCTAAAAGAAAGTACCTCGAGAAATCACCGATTCTCTGTTTTTAGACTTATTCAGATCTTACCCTCTATAGTTGAGTAAGATCGAAACTGTTGGTTCGTGCACAGTTCAACTGCAGATAGCCAGTCGAAATATTGTACAGTCGTGATGCCAAAGGCGACAAACGTTGTTCAACTTTGTAAACCCGACAGTGTTTTTATCTCCCAGTGACTGTTACACACTCATACAAGGACTGATATTACATCGTTTCCTGCTTAAAAATAAAATAAAACTAAACTAAAAAATATAATTGTTAAGTTACATAATATGGCAGTGAACGAATCATTTTGAACCCTTTAAGCTAATAAAAACTTGCTTTAATCTTGATAGGAGAAATGGTCCTATGAAAAACTCAGGAAAGTATTTAGAGAACAAAGTCACAAGACACGACTTGATCTATTGTAATATAATCCTTCTTATGTTGTCCAGCTTGGTTGCTATTCAAGATAAAAAGATTCATTATAGTGTAGGAGGGTAGTTCATCTTCTGTGTAAATGATATGTAGATGTCCACCCAGTGATATTTCATAATATCTAAAACGTACACGCATGAGGTATGTATATATACTACTGATGGAATTTCTTATGTGTAAGTTCGCCCATATAGTACGACTATTCCAAGGTCTCTTTTTGGGACCACCGACGGTGAATATAGGCTGCTCATATTATGCTCTTTAAATGTCATACTCATGTCTCGTCAGTGCCAAATAATAGTGTAGGTTTGAGGTTAAATGTAGCTACAGACAGAGCCTATATCGTGCAGATTATGTATTTAGGTTAAATTGCAACCTCTTCTTATTCTTTCGTGTCATGCACTAACCTACTACTTAAAGTATTGTAAATGCACATTTTCAGAAATAAATGTATTGCAGGGTTAATAACCCTAGAAAGTTGATTGATTAAAATTCCTGAATATGTATTGTAATTGCATCATTTATATTAATTTAACAGTAATTTCAATAATTGGTTTGAAAAACGTAAGAAACATTCCTAAATTTGGTGTCATGGTACATGAAACACCTCAAGGTACATTTAACTTTAAATGCTGCAATTACTGAAAACGTTTCTACTTTAACACAATAGTCAATGGCAAGCTT
The DNA here is from genome assembly GCA_945910005.1 of Isoperla grammatica. NCBI lineage: Eukaryota > Metazoa > Arthropoda > Insecta > Plecoptera > Perlodidae > Isoperla > Isoperla grammatica. Next base: position 117,324,891 of record OX246737.1, read on the forward strand.
AATGATTTGCTTCAGTAATAGTTAAAAATACTCAGACTACATCTGAAATACAAGAAATATGTTATTTAAGATGTGTTTGATTCCCACGTTTTTTTCTTGGTACTCAATCCTTGACCATTCGTTTCTAACCACCAAAACCCTTAAAAGACCGTTTAACGCACTCTGTCTCATTTTCTTAACGAGCCATGTTTGTATTATTAAAGGACTTGAAAATGCTCGATATTCGTAGTTCGTACTGTTATACATTTAACATGTACAACGCAACACATCCGTGTAATTACATTACCATAATTTCACTTCAATGAGGAAGCGTAATAATACGTGTTGTTATATGCTATAATAACGAATATTCCTTTTATTTTGTTGTTTCTGATTCATGGGGAGAAAGGAAGGCTAAAATATTCAAACAAAAGAATTGTTTCTATTGTAAACTTCAGATGGGCTTTAACGGAATTTAACATGTAGACAACGAGGGTATTAAAAAAATATAATCAAATTAATAAGTGTAAAAATATGTATTAATAATTGTAAAACTAATAAGTGTAAAATAATATTGTCAATCTATAGTATTCTGATTTTAGTTTAAGGTTAATTAGAAGTGAACATTAATTAATAATTTAAATTAACTAATCCTATTTTTATATTAAACGATTGGTTCAACTATGCCCGGATGCAGAGATAGCCCCTCATATTTAGCGAACCCTGTGGTTGCTATGGAATTGTTTTATATATATATATATATATATATGCTATTTTTCATAAGAGAAACAAATTCCAAGTGTAGGAATGTGTTGTATATGTACATCTATGCATTCGGGCCTGGAGACCTATAACTAATCAGAGAAGGAACAACTTCTACCCATCTATAAGACAAATAGTTTGTAGGTAGTAGCTTCTATAACTAGCAGGTATGTGTCAAGAAATACCCATATGAACAAATGATCACAAGAAAATAAATTTAATTTAATGTAGTCGAGAGGAAGGTGCGAGTGATGGAGAGTTGAATAATGTGTCGATTTAACTAAACAATAAGCCCGAGTCCATTCATCGCAGAAAAAACCTACTTAATTTATGGTTACCACCTATCTTTGACTGCCTAACAACAGCCAGCTATTCAAATCACAATTCCGGGAAATCAATTTTTCCACCACGGGTAATTAGTGCAAGGTGTAGATGTGACGAAAGCACTCAGCTATTTGAATGTGTTTCTCTTGCCGCCAACCGGCAACAGTTTGCGCAAGAATGACCCTGACGGCAACCTTGAGTTGGGTGTGGTCAATCAGAAGCAGAGCAACTCAACAGGTTGGCCTTGAAGTGTGGTGGGGGGCGGAGCCTACCGGTCCGGGAGATGCGATGAACCGTTAGTCTGTTAGACAGACGCCAGGCGTCGTGGTGGTCACGAGAGACGCGGAAAACCGCAACACTGGAAGACCGCCCACTTGCAAACACGGGTTTTCAAGCACGGTTCAACCACCAATTAATTATTATGAGCAAACATTATACCTCACATGGAAATACCTTACTTTCAACTCTCATATATTATATCAATGCAACAAGGTTATGAATGATGGCGATTTTTGTAGCTTTACGTAGGGCGACCATAATATTGTGGAAATAACAAAAGAGACATCTTGTCAAACTAGCGAAAGCAGGATCGAACAGTAGGTTAGGGGGACAATTTTCTAAGCTTTTTATGCTTTTATCCAGTGTAAGCCTCAAAATAGGGAAAACCCCATACATATCCCCTTTTCTCTAAAAAGAACCCGGGCACCGATTTAGGATGTCTAAAAGTAAACATGTCCAGGGAAAGAGTAGAGATGCTCACCCTAGCTTTACGTCCCTAAATGATGCTATTCTAGACGATGAGAGGTGACAGATGAAGGACGGATAGATGCTTATGAATTGGATTATCCCATACGAAACAATAATATGATATTACCTTCTAAGAACGTGCGTTCCAACCACATGAGCCATCGCGGATGGAGACAAGGTTATGGTTTTATAGTTTAACTTTCTTAGGTGCGGCGGAATCAAGGAAGCTTTGGATTATTATATAATTATAGTCTTCGTCGTGGACGTCAAGAAAATCAAGTTCGAGAACGCAGTCGTCATTGTGCATTGCTTATAGCTAACCATGAGTAGAACGAAATATACGGAAGCTCAATCCTTGTATGTACATTCATCTATAGCTAAACAATTACGAACAACCTTACAACAGCTGTGTGATTGTTTATGTCAAAGACAGTGATACAGTAATTGAGTGGTAGTCAAATAAATACAGAAGTTCTCTTATTGGGAGTGGTACTTTAGTTTAAGTGGCATTTATCGGCACTTGTAATTTAGTGTGTACCAAGCTATTTCCAACGAAATCTGTAAAGCTTTAATCTTGTGGGGCATACTGTCTAGTAATAACACTGGCAAATTCAGGGCTCAGATTCACAAAAGTGCCTAGTGCTAAGACGTCCTAGTTTAGGCAAATCTTAGTGAAATTAATCACGCATATATCGCTCTGCAATGTCCTAAAGATACAATATAGTAAAATAACATTAATTTAACTAATAATATTGTATTTGTGAATGTGCAGTTATACCCAAGGATGATTTATCTTGATTTATCTGTCAAGGATTTGCCAAACTTAGGACAACTTAGAGTTAGGCATCTTTGTGAATCCAGGCCCAGGTATCGAATTATAAACAAAGATAAATTGAAGAGAGTATCCAAATTTTAAAGTTGATGACTATCATTAAATGTCTATTAAATCATTTAAATTAAAATGGATTGCCCTGGTTTTTGCCTAGGATTTTGTGAAATTAGTTTGCTTAGAAAACAAACGCAAATTAAGTTTGTACTAAATTTCGATTTTGGTCTACTTGACTGCTGTGAAAAGAAAAAGAAATAAAAGAGACGAACTTTTGTTTGGATAGTGAGCTCGCAGGGTGTAGTGAGTATAGTGAGTTAGTATGGACGACCACGGGTATAACCTCATCGCTCCACATAGTAAAGCATCCCAGGTTCTTGGCTCTGCATGCGGTCTCCCAAGAAGATCAAACTCATCTACCTTGGATTACATTACTGACATTATCATAAGGATTCACTTAATTCTGATCGAATTATAGCCGACATATCCGTAACATATGAGCCTTTACCTGCTAGGAATAATTTAACCGAGTAGCTTCCCTGCTCTGGTGAGTCATCTGACCTTTTACGTTTAAATTATGATTGCGCTTATAATAAATTAATAATTATTCCTCCCTTGATAAAGCAATTCTGGTTAACACTTTCAAATTATTTAGTTTAGTATGTTGCAGTGTTGGTGCAGTTTCGACATTTCAAGAACCACGAGACACGTCAAGTAACGTAACAAACAGACGTAAACGAAACGTGTTTTACCACCACAGAAACAAAGTGTCAAAAATTTAAAATACTTTGTTTTATTGCTATAAAGAATCTATGACAATTGCATTTTGTTTCTCTCTTATTGCCAAACTACGCCTGAGTGAAATTATTGCGCCCTAGATCTACAGTAATTTTTTAATTCAATACAGGTTAGCAGTTAAATGCTGCCGATTTTTGTGTTCAACAAAGAAATTATACTTGTTTTGAAATCTATACAAATATTAAAATGAATTGAATCTTGTTGACTTGTGTTGATTTAATTTGCTTCAAAAATGTAGTTCTGAATATGCTAGAAATTGGTTTGAAGTATGATTTTAGGAAAATAAGGTAGTATTATTCAATCGTTTATTATTTTAACCTTTGAGATGGTTGTATATAGCATAATATGTCATAACCTAATTTTTTTCATGTTTACACAATACTACGTCTGAACAAATATGCGAGAAACCAAATCACCTTCAGATAAAAATTGGTAAAGTAGAGAATCTTTCACTTGTTTTGATAGAGAGCGTACTGATAACAAACGAAGGTCTCGGTTCGATACCCGTCACTGGCATTCATGATAGAAGGATTTTTGAGAGGTTTTTCTCAGTCGCAAGGCACAACAACATGGACTGGAGTCATACTAATTAGCCCTCGTCCCTTCCTTTCCAACGATTCAAATAGTACAATACCTAGTTAAAGTTACCGGTACTTTAAAAGAAGCATGCATTTTCCCTGTGCACGTTTTCGATGACAAACTATCATCTTAATTTAGCAAATTTAATTTAAAATATTGATGAAGCACTAAAACATTTTACGTACATTGTTATACAGTATACATCCAGGATCAAAATATGATATATTCGCTTCATTCTTAAGAGATGAAGTAACAACAGTAGAAATGTCTACAAAATGTTAAAGCCGAAATACTTTTAGTACCAAGGAAAGTTAATTTAAAATAAATAATACAATTAAACAATAAAATATAATAATTAAAGTTACTACGAAATAAAGCATCTTTTACAGAAGTACAGGCTTCAACATAATATGTAGGTAGAACTAGAAGCAAGAGTAATATGTTTGAACTCCAAGAAAGTTTAGCGTGCACAGTGAACTTTCAACCGACAATATGCAAGAGTTCTTACTCATCCTAAAGCCATCTTGCTGATATCACTGTGGGAAGTCAGCACTGAAGTCTTCAAAGCCACTTAACGTTTAATAATCAGATACATTGAGTCTGACCATGTTAATATTTAAAGTGTGTACATCAAGCTACACCTCAGAATAATTACTTAAGATGATGCATGTGGATTGAACGTCCTTGAAGAAGAATCTTCCCACGGTAAACGAACACCCTCCACAATCTGAACTCTTATCTCTCATCGTTCGAGAAGCCTTGGATTTAATTTATAATATAATGTGTGAAAATTATGTCTGCCTCCACAACGGTAAATATTCATGCACCTTGAAATTACCACACTTAATTGTTTTTGATAACATGTCATGGATTTTTTTTTAAACAAAAATGCATCTTGGAAAGTTGAAGAGAAATTATTGGTCACATGTTTTTGGTCTGACACCATATATTACCTTGAAATTCTGTAAACCGTTAACCAATACGCGGGGACGACTAGTTTTTAAAATGCAAAATTGCTCGTAAATTTTATTGTTGCAGGCGATGTTAATAATAGGTGTATCTCCCCAACCTTAACCCCACCCCCTCTCCACCCAATCAATCACTGCACACTGGACATAAATGTCATACCATTAGAAACTTAAAATAAAAACAAAAACAGACGATAAAGCATTCTCCTTCCAAAAGCTCCTCCCATTCTTGAAATATTTCATACCATTCTATACACTTATACCCACTCTGGTGGCGTAGTTGCCAACTTTGGCTCAGTTGTTGCTTTGGTTGCAAACCTGATATCAACCAGTTCGGTTGCTGGATCGCTTTTCTCGATTATCTATGTCAATGTTGATCAAAGACGTTAGAATGTTAGTTTAATCCATATATTATGTAGATATTGCAGAGACGATGTGGCCGAGTAGTCAGGTAGAAGTATTTGTTTGCTTAACGACTTAACAACTAGGTTATATAGCATCGACCGAATCAGAACTATCACACATCGCCGGGGAAATGTTAGAAATATATAAAAAAAAGGGGAATCCATATGGGGGGGGGGGGGGGGAGAGATTCGAAATTTTGTGGCACTCACTAAAGGTGTGTTAATTTTATTTCTAGGTGGAAGCTTAGCGATTATTATTTACATTTACTTTGTGCTTTACAAGCTAGTGTACGGGCACTGCCACAAAAATGACAGTTCACAATTAATTGGCAACTAGGTCCCTATCAGTTCCACTGTCAGTGGATCATTGCGATCATTTTCATCGCTGCCATGATTATTTCATACGATCAGGAGGATGGTTTTTTGTAAATGTTGTATATCTTTAAAGATCCAAAGATACTTCTTTAGATTTAACAATTACGGAGAAAACACGTTAAGCAAATTAATGGCTTCACTAACTAATATTCGCTAGCTCTCCCCGTTCATAGTTATTGTGAAGATTGCGTGAAATGTATGCTAAGCTGTACTCTTAAATATGCATTGCAATAATGTAAAGAATTTAAAAGTTTGCAATAATTTGCCAACTTAATATTAGGATCTAGCAATATAGTTTTCTTTTACATACTGAGTAACAGCAGTAAAATTCAGTGTGGGGAAATAAGCTAAAGAATGTATGTCTATATAAAAAGTTCGGTGCTGTAACGATCGACTACCGAAATTTTCAACCAGCGAGTGTTCGTAATCACTCATTTCTTTTTGAAACGTGATATATCTTACATATGATTTAAATACGAACACATTCCACGTATGTGAAAGTAAAAGGTGTGATAAGTACTTCCTACATCTAGGCCACTACGAGCCGTCAACAATTGAACTGTTTTCTTAAATCTAGACATGCAGCTTATTTTTAATAACGTACTCATGTTAAAAAACTCTAAGTTTAACCTTCAGAGGAAAAGGACGGAGATGCTGTAATAATTCTTTAAAATGCCTACAGAGCGCACTACTAGTGTCGTCACACTAGGCTACCTACGTCGCGCTACGAAACTTTGTGAGCAGAGTGGCCGCAGAACGTTTTCAATTGGTCCTCCAAGAATCCCATTTATTACTTATATTTTTAGTTTCAACTGGAACTGATTAACTACAATGTGCTAATCATCTAGGCGAGATGCACAACTATGTACGACCTTAATCAGCCATGAGCATTAATCGAAACTACATAAAAATAAATTCTTTTGTAAATCAGTTGTATAACTGAGTTGGGTATGACTTGAAATAAATAAATAAACCTGGCAAGAAGGCAAAAAAGGGTATTTGTTTTGTTAGTCTGTACCAAAGATATTACAACATTCTCTGTATGTACGTATGCAAACAGCCGTTTTCAATAGCACAAGCCTCAATTCCCAAAACAGCCGTGTTGTCATGTTTTGTTTCGGACAAACATTGAACATGCACCAATGAAAGAAAGATACAACAATGCAGTTGCCTAGCAACACATTGTTTGTCCACCTGTGATGTCACAACCCCCTCAATTGAGGCTTGTGCTATTATAGATATGAAGTTAAACACAAATTTAATATCACAACACCGAAGGAACAAAATTAGTAACTACTTATTAGTTTAAACTAATTTTTAATAATGCACATCCAAGAATATGAGTACATTATCTGTCTGTGAAATTGTGTGTGGAGGTGGGTATCTGGAATTCATAGTCGTCCCCTACCCCTATAGGGGTGCCCGTTGTTGCCAGATACCAGTTTCATGCATGTCATTTCTCATACAGAAAGCAAATCCATAGCAACAACGGGCGCCACTAGAGGTAGGGGAATGAATACGGACCTTATTTGCTTGCCCGAAAATGATCTGTACCCATTACCCAATGCTCAATGCTCAAAACGTTTGCTCACTCTACACAATCTGTTAGTTTGTTCCAGTCGTCTAACACGTCACTGCGCAGGGTACAAAGCAACGTCTATAGCGTGTCTATGACTATTAGTGTCTATGACTATTAAGTGTCTATGATCCGTGGGTTTGTTCCTGCGGTGCCGGAAGGAATGCAAGGTCTTATAGTTAACATGACCGACCAAGACCAATACCTTCACTGCCGGTACCGGAGTGAGTCGACACAATCAGAGCGAACTGGTCTTTGTTTCGCCCGAGACATCAATAAACACTATTAGATCAGCATTTCAAGGATGCACATTAGAACTCTTGTTGGCATGGCAACAGAAGGGTAACAAGGGCTATACAAACACATAGAGGCGTGCAAGTTTCTGACATGTTGCAGTCCGAATGGCGCGTTAATATCTGAACTGGTTTCGAGCGTTCATGGCCTTTTAACCTTAGTCGTTTTTTAAAACGTGGCCACTGTTGTTCAGTGACGAATTTAGTAGCAAGGTTGCAAGAAGGTTCTGCAATTCCATCTGATGGATAGTTACCACATGGTAACAGTTTCCCCCTCCCCCTTCCCATTTAGGAATATTTTTGGTTGATAGGACGTAGTGACATGATCACCAGCTCAGTTCATGCAATAATAGCACTTTAAGAAGACTGTGTGCTCTCCAACTCCGCGCAAAGCTTGATTTCTAACGCTGAATATAATTCTCAATCGATTCTCAAGTTATTAAAAAAAACTTGAATGTCATTCCCAAAAGAATTAATGTTAATAGTTTTCTCGACTTCTGCAGACCGTTGCTTGTCGTTCGGAAACTGTTTCATATAGTAGAGAATTGTTTGCATAGAAAGTCTGCGATGTGAAAAAGAAAGTTACCCTTTCCTGTTTTCTAATTTTGGAAAAATAATTTTTCTAGCTAGGCCTATTGCTCTTAAGTATAATCCTGATGACCGAAGTCAAAAATACAAAGAATGGCTTTTTGCATTGTAACGTATTGTTTAATTATTATTGAGTTGAATGAACCCTGATATTGAAAGGAGATGATCAATCTATTATGTGTGTGCTTAGTGTAATTTTCTAATTTACAACACAAAAGCAAGTATATATTATTGTTAATGATTTTTCTTGTTATTGCTTGAGTAAACGTTGGCTAGCTTCCTTTCTTAAAGGAAACCTGCCAGTATAACAGGCAGGTGTGAAATATAATGTATGTGGTAATCTCATTATCATGCATCTCAAAAAGATTTAATAGCTCAATTGCTAATTTTTTAAATAAATTTACATGCATTGTCACAAACAAAGATGTGAAGTGAACCCATAATTATCCTAAACTTGAATCACTTATATTTAATTTGGACATTGCATACGCGAAAACCTTATCACAATTAAATCCTGGTGGACATGCAAATCTAAGGAAATAACATTAAGTGGTCTCACTCAAACCATGCCTTGTTCATGCCTTCCTTCCTCTCTTAAACATTCCAAAACTCTTTACGACTGCAATTAAATATCTACTTGTGAGTGGAAACAAGTTTAGTGCCTTGCCTTATAAAGAACAGCTCATGTTGCAAGGAAATCAAAATAAACCTAAGATTGAACCAATTTTTTTGTCTTCCCATAGCGAGTCTCTAATTCAAGGTCTAACCGCACCTTGCATTGTGGCCCAGCCTGTTGCACGCATATTAAACAGGAGAATGTGGACTAACAGACAGACAGATTATATGTCCTCGTCATAGCTGACATTGTGTGGCTAACAAAGAGATTGTTTCAGAACCTGTCAAAACACATTAGAATAATTGTTGTGGATTGAACAAACTAGGTTTTAATATAACTGCCTTTTGGCCCATGCGAGTTTTGTCATGTGTGGTGTCTTGTAAAACAATATTCTTACCTTTTAGTGTGCGTCACTATAGTAGCTACACTGTGGTTGGACAAATCATGGTATATGCAAATTGGAAGAATAAAGAATCGTTAGACATTGGACCTTAAAATAGATTTTAGACATGTTTTATTTACATTGATGATAGGGAAATATCACAACCTCATAATCGTTGAAGGGCCTAAACGTCATGATAAGACTAGGCAGACATCTGGCATAATGGTTGTAATATAACATGGTTATTTAAAAAAATCATATTTTTGAAAAGTGATGATTTTCGTAAACATCGAATTTGTAATTGTTCGGAGTGAAAGATATATCTCCTGATTAACGTTAAGTACAAATTATCGTTATATTTGAATATAAAAGGTTGTCTCAATTATATTGGATGTGAACACTGGCCAGCTCGATTTAAATACGGTTTTAAACAATAACAACACTGAAATTTAATGCGATAGCCGGATAGGGCATCAAATCAGGTAACAAGTATTATGCAAGAATGCCTAGTTGGCAGATTACTACAAGTTCTCTAATAATAATATCAGTTTGAGCAAATAACTATGATTGTGACTTAACTTTGGATACATTAGAAAAATAACACCACCTTTTTTTGTCATCTCTTTTTATAGAAACTTTTCAAATTTGTTTCGTAAAAATATCTGTGTCATATTATAACTTTAAAGATAGAAAAATACAATCACAAACGTATTCACATTTTTAAAGTTATTTTACGCCATCCGATAACTTTTACGAGCTCCTTTCATGAGTGTGACAATAAGTTATTTATCTCGTAATATATACTTTGTTATTTAAAAGATGAAAATGTCCAATAGTCCTAATATTCACTTATTTGTAGTTGATGGAATAAGATCCAGTGTTGACATCGAAGTTTGTCGCGGGGTGTCCCTGGAAGAGGTTCTGGTTAATGGGTGACCTGTAGTTGTTCTGGGGGGCGTTGTATGACCTCTGTTGAGGGGCTTGGTACTGGTTGTACTGTTGAGGAGCATTGTATCGTTGTTGAGGGGGGTTGTATTGTTGCTGGGGCTGACTGTACGCCTTCTGTTGGGGCTGGCTGTATTGGGGCTGGTTGTATTGCTGTTGGAGCTGCTGAGGAGGGTTGCTGAAACGGTGTTGCTGGTTGTTGAACACGCTCTTGGGCTTGCTGCCGCTGCTGTACTCCTTGTAGTATACACTGGGATCCTCGCGGTACTGACCATCATCACCGTCGTCACCACCCTGGTTGTAGTTGTTGTTGTTGAGGGTGGGAGGGGGGACGTCGATGCCGGTACCCACGGGCTCGAACCCACGCTTGCTCGCTCCGTACTCGATCTCGCGCACCTAGAGTCAAGGTCAATGGATAATGTGGGGGTAACGGTTATAAGGCCACGCCCACGCCTAAGAAGCAGTCATCCTTATCCGCAGAACGTAATACCCACTCTGTTCTGTACATACACATGATTAACAACCTTGTTAGAATGGATTTTATTCTAAACATGGATACAGATAGCTTATGATTTATAATCTTTTCCGCTCTAATAATGACAACGTGTTGATATGTGCCAAGAATTCTTGTGATCTATTCAAATGTGCATTAACAGAAATATTTGCATTACTCTCTCTTCTAAATTTTATTCCTAATTACATAATATTGATAATAGTCATGGTTATGGATATGCAATTACGTAATATTTACTTATGCAAACATGTGATATGCTGTATAATAAAATAAACGCATATCTGTGTGATTATGTGTGTGTCTTATTCGTTAAACCTATTTCACTATCTCACCTCCTCATCTCTGAAATACACCTGCTTCCATTTGTAGACATTCCTGTGTCGATGCCCAGGTATAGTTAAGCGGTTTATTAGTATAAACTATAGATATCACTTCAAATGACACTAGCTCTCAACAGAATATAGTAATAATAATAATTGTCATTATTTCTCAATGAATAAAAGACAAAAAGATACATGGATAAAAAGATACTTTTGTTCAAGGAGTCACATGATCATATTTTTAAGGTGTCTCACTGAAATATAAGGCTTTCGGTTGTGAGAATGGATATAGACCTACACAAGCAACGAACGATTATTTAATAAGCTAATAATTACTTAAATATTGAGTGTGTATTATTTTACTAGTAGTAATAAAAACAGCTGTTTTGATCCGTCTGTCAGTCAAGATGTTTGCCAACAGAAGTCAACTTTCCTCATACCATAAATATTTAATACTAATAGGCCTACAAACGACACCTTTGGTTTCAGACGAGAAACGGGCTGTCGACCAAGAGACTCTCACTTGTCCGTGTGCATGGCGATCTGATGCCGAGACCGTTCTCCTACCAGTGACCGTTTAGCCAAAACAAACTATTTAGTTCTTGGTGGAGGTGCCGAGTACAAATAATTAATAAATATAATTTAAAAATAAATATACAAATTAATACATTATATTATATATTATATATAAAATTATTTTATTATAATTTATTAATATTTGAATTATTAGCAACTTTGAATGTAAGACTTTAGGCTTGACGATCAGAAAATTATTATCTGAGCTGTTATTGGATAATATTTATGTAATTAGTCTAACGTTACTCAATTCTGTTACAATCAAAAGCTTAAGTCTGAACACAACGTTTTGAAGTGATTTGTGTGGCTAATTTGACTAATTTGTGCCAATTTTTTTGTGTGTGCTAATTTTTGCTAATTTGTGTGTTTATTCCTGTCTTCAATAAAGAATGTCTAGGGGTTAATTCCCGATTCAGGATGGGGGATTTTAACTTATTTAATTTACATACCTATCAGTATGGTAATGGAGAATAAGTAAATAGACCTTTAGAGCTGTCATAGCAATGAAGCTCGCCATAAATGATACAAAGTCTATCACTGAAAATCAGTTCTGGTTTCTGAGTTGATAAACCACAAATTAGTAAGTTTAATACTAATTTCTTGTATTCATGAACTGCCATATAATATTTCTTTAGACAAGCTAGATTCTAGAGTGAAACAAAGTAACTTTTGTCTAAACATTTATTTATGTATTTCTGGATATCCACATTATGCACAAGACAATCGCAGCCGACAAAATAACGTGTTATTTTATTATCAAATCTGTATTAACTTTATTGTTTTGTAATGGTGGTGGCGCCGGGTTAGCTATAATTTCACTCAATACTACCAACATCTGCTCTTGTTTATCTTCAGATAGTATCTGTTAGTCAATGAAAATAGTGTGTTTCTGTAGTCTCAGTCATCCTCGCTGATACCTTCTATAATAACGTTCGAGAAACGGAAGATACAGTATTTACAGTACAGTATTTAATATTTATAATTGTATCTGGATGTCCGCTTGCGTAAATACAGTGTTGTTGCATTCAAAACAGAGGATATTATATGACTAATTACTTTCTTTTCATTTAAATCAAACCACTTATTTGATGACATGAATTTCTGAATCGAACAACAATAATAATAACGGCGTCACTATCATAATTGTATTTTTTTATTATGTAGTGTTATCCCATGTACGCTGCATGTGTGGCATAACCAAATTGCAAATAACCGCAATGAATAAAATGTAGCCCGGATGTTGAGCGTACGTCAGCGTAACACGCGTTATATCATAGGTTCGGCCTCATTTAACAAACCGGTCGAGATAAAAAGCTATTCAAATATTAAAGTGAATCAACACATGAATTGAATGTTAACATGTGCATTTATATGCGAAATAGTTGCAAATAACCCTAGAGGTATTTGTTATAAATACTTGTGTATGAGATGGAATTTAATGTCTGGTGTAACTTTATATGGTTGTTTTCTTTACATGCAGATATACGAGTAATTCAGATATGTTTTAATGGTTTTTTAACGATGGCTTATGCATAACTTAAACATGTTTTGTGATTTTCTAACTGGTTTGAAAAAATTATTTTTCACTCAATACCGTGGTACAGTCAGATGGTAACTAATTCTTGTAATTTTAATCTATAGCTGTTGTAATAGATTACAGTTTTATTTGCATATTATAACCAACCCACCAAAATTCTAGGTTGCAAGTGGCTTTTAAAGGGTTGCAAGTCAACCTTTGTTATTTCACAAAGCTTCATTTTGCTTGTCGCCCACAAATAAGACAGGCTTCTTCAGCAGCCCGACAGGACTATAAAACACGTTTCAACGTGTTTATAATCGTTCCAAAATTAAAAAGTGAAAACATGTCTGTTTCGGGAAAGAGACTCCGGCTGTTGCGGCTTTGCCCCAGACCCCGTTACCCCATGTGAGTTGGAACTTCAAAATGTGTCACATTTTTTCTTCTTCTTTAATAGTTTGCTTTTAAACATATTTTCTATATTTTATAATACCTTTGATTGTTTTCTACTTTGTATATTACATTATTATAATATTATTTACTTGTTATCGTTGTTAAGTTTTAATTATTTTCATCTTTCCTCTATTTTATTAAATCATTTGATAGATTTATTATTATTATACCTAGTTTAAGTTACTTTAGTATGGGCGGACAATGACTCCTTGTGTTCAGAGCTGTGCTCTTTTCAGCCAACCCCCAATCATTATTTTTATGAATGGGAATAAATAATGAATAAATAAGATGCGAGTGATTCTAGATACTAGTAGAATACTTGTTGTGAATATAACGTGATCTCACCTTGCCGGTATCGTCGACATAGCCGTACTTGCCGAACACTTCTCCGGTCGGGTGTTTGGTCTCAATCTTGAAGCTACCGTCAGCCGCCTCATAACCGTAGCTGTAGGACCCATCGTCGTTGTGCCTGTTCAACTGCTTCAGGATAGGCACGGGCGTCGTGTACTGCTGCTGCTGCGCATGCGCAAGGCAGCCCAGCGTCGCGACGACCACTGCTAGCACCTGCGCAATCAGAACAAGTTACAAAATGGCGCTTATCAACCCGCTTACGATATGTTGCTGATATTTTCCAATAAAACATAGCTATTTCTTATGAAGTAACAATTTATATGATTACTAATGTACCTAATGTCACTGTTGTAAATTTGTTATGAACACATTAATTTGCCTTCTATTTCAATTTAATTTATTTTTAATATATTGGATAAACATTAAAAAAAATGATTTCATACAAAAAAATATTTTCACAAAACCAAAAATGGTACAACGACTGAAGAGGAACTTCATTTATATGTAAAGATAAATAAATTAATTTACAAAAATAACGTTTCAAATAAATAACAGAAACAGAATTGTCAATAAAAAATAAAATGCAAGTGCATACAAAAACATAACCTCAAAAAACAAAATGGTTGCTGTATGTCAAAATAAATTCAAAGCTATAAATTGATTTTCTTCTTAAGCTCGAGTAAAGCACACCTTTAATTAAATTAATAATTCAAAATATTTGTGCAATTAATACCACATGCATGAATGACGCGTGAATCGTACTACTAAACAAAACAAAAATTAGAAATAAACACAATGTGAAAACATAACCTCAAAGTAAAAATCTACAAGTACATATTTTAAAATCAAGCAATCATCAAAAAACAAAGACACTTCGAACAAGTAATTAATAAAATAAATAAACAAATGAATGTAAACAGAAGCCACTAGGCGTAGATGAAAGAATGTTAGGTTATAAAAGTGAAAGAAAGAATGTCTTACTAGTGTGTGTTGCGTTGCCATCGTGATAGCGATGAATAGTAGCGCGTTCGTTCTCGATCAGCCTTTTATAAGTTTTATCCTCCTCATTACAATACTTCCTGCTGTCCGCCGCGCGGCGCAACGCGCGCTCAACGCTGCGGTCTGTCTTCTGGAACCGTCAAGGCTGCTCGCTTAGCGCGCTCGACAGATGGGCCGCTCCGCACACACATACACTTGTCACCAGGGCGAGGCCAAGAGGATTGAACTAATAGGCGGGGAGCAGATGATAGCAAGGGATGCCCAAAACACTAAGAGCCCTGTGGTTTTGTTCTCAGGATGCCGCTGCTTAGGTCAAAATGTTGATAATTTTGTCATTTTAAGAAATTCAATGTATTATTTATTTTATATCATTTTATTTATTTTATTTATTTATTTTACTCTTTTGCTACATTACACATTTGGATTTTTTCTTGATCATGTGTAATTATAATAAATACATCAGTAAGACACCGATGACTTCTGCTCTTGTTTATGGTTTTCAAAAACAAGGAAACTAAAATATCGAATTTACAACAATGAATATATTATATATCACGCTATTTAAAGCGAGGTGAATCTGCATTTGTAAGGATATTAGCCTACTATAGTTAGTAAGAATGATTAATACGACTATCGTCCGTTAAATTCAATATATGTGTAAATAGTATAATAAATACATCAGCAAGGCTCCGATGACCACTGCTATTGTTTATGGTTTTCCAAAAACAAGGAAACTAAAATGTCGAATTTCTCTGGCGGCGAAATCGTGAAGTAATAGTTAGAGGGCAACAGAGCCGCTGGATGTCATTTGTCAGTGTCATTTGTCATTGTTTATATGAGAATGGCAACGATTCCAAAGAAACATAAGCGATATTGTTGCGTCAGTGAATATCCAGCTTTGCTGGATATTCGCTGGTTGCGTTTTGTATTCAAGATGCCTTTGATATTATGGGGATTTTGGATCAGGGGACACACCAAGTATCCGAAGGTCCGAAGTTCATGTTCTGATCGTAATGTTAATTAACCACATGCAATTAAAAGGCCACCGATTAACACTGCCTCTCTTTCATTGAGGTTCCTTTGGGCTCTATTTGCTTTCAAATATATGTATATTTCAGAATAAAGTTAAAAACTTACTTTGCCCAATAACATGTTTAGGCGGATCCATGCTCTCCTGTCAGTTTGTTACCCTCTAACTGTCAGCCATGTTGCGCAGCAGTGGTGCTATCTCTTGACACATTTAGTGTCGATACATGTAATGTTATTTAAAGCGAGGTGAATCTGTGTAAGGATATTAGGCTGATATGGTTAATACGAATGCTGAAAACGACTATCGTCCAACAACGATAAATTTTAATTAAAATAACCAGTGTTAGCATGATTAGTATAAATGTCAAGTTATAGTATTCGCTTAATGTTGTTTCATTTTTTTAAATCAAACTATTAGCAAAATTGGTAACAATGTATGATTATGATACGTATAATTTCTCGTAGCCACTTTAGCATTTACTGTTTGTATTGTGGAAAACTTCTGAAACCTACATCAGTACAAGAAACAACTTGGAAAATAGTAAGGAACGGTACGAATGATGTCCATTGGACTAACTTCCATCATTGTATTATTTTATTAATATTAATAGTGTCTTAATAGTATCACTAAATGTAGTATTAGCGTAGATAAGTAGTGGTTGTTGTTGTGGTAGTTTGTAGTGGAATATAGAGTAGTAGTAACAATAGCAATGTCATGAATATACAACACTGTTCTGTTAATCAGATTTGTGGCCATTACCAGATTCTGATTAGTGTTTTGTTGGAAATTTTTAAAAATTTAAATACCATATTTATTTAGTGTATTTACAACATGATACAACTTTTAATTCAAATTATTGCTACACACTATGTACATTGTACAATTGAGTGATAGTGAGATACTGCATTCCACATTTCTATATAGTAATAACCTCCGCAATAAACAAGAAACTATTAGAACGTCCCAATTAAAAAGTATGCATCCTCAGAATTTGTAATCTAGCCAGCCACTCGATCATATTCTTAAATGGTAGCAAATGTAATAAAATGTTGCACCTACTGGGATTAGAACCCGTAAACTTTCACGCTATAAATGTGTTGTCGATAATTGAGTTGCCAAGGTTCAATGCAAAGTGTACTTAGCAATTGTCTTTGTTTCTGTGTTTTTCTAGTACACGATACAACAATATGTTCACTGCAGCAGTCACGTTATGCAGAATCGTACTACACTGAATCAGTGTCAAAGTGATCCACCAATTCATCATTATATTTGGAATCCTGTTTTATGTTAAAATAAAAACTGATTTTTAATACAATTATTCGTAAAATGATTTGAAAACAACCTCTCCTGAGAACCTGTTCTAGTTTTTCAACTCGCTATGTCTGGACATGATTTTGTCCACAAATTACTTCATCATAACAATTTCTTTATAAACCTGATTTTCAAATGAAAATAATGCAATACAATTGTAAAATTGTAACGCCTAGGATCTGTACCTATCTCAGCTAAACAAGCCATTTAATTTGTAAACAATGTCGCTATATATTATTTAAATTAACTGTGGAATATTATTTCTATAACTCAATTTATTGCCACGTCTAAATAATTATTTTGAGCATTGGCCTATAATGTATTCTTATGACAAGCTTTAAAACCAAATTTATTAATTAAGAGTTTCACTTGTTCTTTGAAAATATAATACATTATTTTATTTTGTACTAACTTAACTGGTTTACCCATGTTCAGCTATAATAATGCATGGATATGGCACACAGAACTTGTTAATACCCCTATATAAGTTGATTTATCAACATTTCATTGATATGGCTCAACCATTAACAAATACGTAAATGTAAAAAGCCTTTCATAAAAAGGAGTTATCAAGTAATTAGGTAGTTATGGGTAACTTAAGGTCATGTTTATAAGGTCGTACTACATTTATTTGCATGGTATGGACGTACATGTACATGCATTCTTAGCATGTATGGTTTGCGATATAAGTAAATCAAGGATAGGTGAGAACACATAATTAGCCTAGCAACTATTTTCTAATCATTTTTTACCCGATATGGTTAATGATCGTTATTTCTAATCAATGTATAAATTGACTACTGATTTGTAAATAAGATTAATGTGGACAATGATACGGTGAGTGCAGAAAAGTGCGGTTATAGTAAAGATATGCTCTGTCAGACCCTTGATTTGTTTACGTTTTCGAGTATACATACTTGTTTTCAAAAATACCAAAATATTGAACTGTTACAGCATTGCACACAAAATGACATAGAACGAATTACTGGGATACGGAAAAGTGATCTACTGACAAATTTTGTTACGCTTACGAAATATGACAAACTCTGATTTTGTATTTATATGTCAACATTACATATTTATTGTAAATTCCATTCTAGAAATATTCATTTATACCGAGGACACAACATACAAGATTATTATATCTACAAGTAAAATTTTGGGAGCATCAAAATAAATATATTTTAAACCATTAAATATTCAACATCATCACTTCAAACATATCCCAATCAATATATTGCGCATTATAAAACTGACATAAAACTGAAATAACATTGAAAATAACGTAATTGCTACGACAAAAGTACTAAGTTAAAACGTTTAGACTACCATTCCAAAAACATTAAAAATGATAATGTGATAATGTAATATTTCACGAACATAATATTATAAGACACTATTTCCAAATTGTTGCAACGGATTATATTTTTTGCCACTTTAAGACCCTTCGAGTTATTTGTTACTCTCTCATGACTTGAAGCCATAACCCGGAAGGACAAAATGTTAGTTTGTTTTTTCATTGCAGTTTTTAAATGCAAACTTAATAACATGTTAGAGCAATGCAAGAATTAAATGCTTCCTCGTGTAGTATTCCGACTTGGGTGATTGTTATTCATATTGTATGTCTGCAGACTGGAATATATTTGCGTTGAATTCCATTTACTCAGAAATATTTGGTCAGGTTGAAATGTTGAAAAATAAGGTTGCACCACAAGAGTATGATGTTTGTTTTGTATGCTATGCATGTTTGCATTGATCCTAGTTTATTGTTTAAGTGTGCATTATATCTTTTATCATTATTCGTAACTAGTTAATATTCTTAATAAACCCTTTGATAGTGAAAGAGCGATGGATGGTGGCAATTAATTCACAGTATTTATTACATAATATATTATATTTGAATGAATTTTATTAAATAGGGCATTGGAACACATTTCCATAAATTTATGTATTCATATATTATTGTTCGCATGAATTTATGATGAAGATAAGCATAGTATCTAAGAAAAAATACGACCGTTACCCAATACCATTGCAAGATTCGTTAAAAAATATGTCTTGACACAATCATATTCATATCTCAACTGTAACAGTGAGATTGAATATTTTAATAAGTTTTAAATAACTTCCTGTGACTCCTTAGTTATAACACACAACATTAATAAATTTAAGTTTATTTCCCACTCATTCAAATACAATTAATCCGATGCATTCGTTGTTTCATTCTCAAGAAACTTTCTGTTACCGATACAATAATATTACAGTATAAAAAAGCTTTACATTGGTTTGTGTTGCTGCACAAGAAGTTAGATTATATCAAAAAGAATATCGTGATTTTGTTTTAATGTAATTTTCACTAGGAACACATTTTTTAATAACGTTATTTTATTTTAAGACTTATTCTACATCAAACTCAAATATCTACACATTCGCTATTTTTCTGTCGTACTCTGTAATAATACAGTACTACTCTGTATTATCTATTTGTACATTTAGGTACATAAAATTACAAATTTAGTTACAAAATTGTATCTATATTTCAGAGTACGTTTTTGTCTCCTGATAATATTAATCATCGTCTTCGTATCGTTGTATTTTTTTACTACAATTAATGAAAATCGTTACATTTTATATGTTTCAATAAAAAATCATTTCTCCTATAGGCAATGTAAAAATCTTGGTGACAGTTCCCTCTAAGAATGCCCTTGAAGTAATGGAGGTTTCTATTGACGCTATTAGCACAAGGTGTTGTTGTTGACATACTTGGTACCATTGACTGAGGCGGCCATTGCATTCACAATTCACTAAACACCCTCTCCTTATTTCTATTGAGTGATTCTTAATATCGAGGCAGGGTTTGGACGTCGGCTGAAGTCAAACGAGGCACCTCAGAAGGGATTAATCTCAACCACTGGGCGACAAAAGACAGCAACTTCATAAAGGACAGCTCGGCAACAAAAAGAACTTCGCCGAGGAATCTAGAAAAATAGACTTTGACGTGACAAAGCGTTGATAAGCTGTTCTCTGTTCACGTCTTCTTAGAATTCAAACCTATTCTTGAGCTTGACAGAATTAAACTTGAAAATTTACTTGTATTCTGGACGTTTATTGAATTCGCATAGAAATCGGCACATTTTGATAATACACAAATTATATTTTATCAATTTTACAGAAATAGTATGAAAACACATGTTTTGTACAGGTCTTATCCTTAATCCTTATGATTATATATATGTCGCATTATGTGATTTGTGTGTGCCAATTCTTTCATATAAATATAAAATAATAATATAAAACAGGTCTAATTTGTTCATCAACAGCAAGCATTTTAAAATTAAGTTAGTGATTATAATTTATTTTAGTATAGAGTAGAACAATAATCTTTATAATCGTATATTATTAATATAATGCAGCTTTTATGTGACTTAATAAGTGTGTATGTACAATGAAAACTCGAAATCGAAAGGTACGTTGACTTCTGTTGAAAATTACATTACGAATGGTAACAATAAGTTATAAATAAAAATAATAATAATGTCTGAAGGTTTCGGGTAGGCCTATGATCCTTATGACGAAGTAAAACATTTTCATCAATTTCTTAACACTTTACATTTTCCAATAATATTAATAACAAAAATGTAAATTTATGTTATTTTCTGTTATAATATATTATATTCACATTGAAAGTGTCTCATTTGGAAACAGGTACCCCCGAAGCCCGAATCATGGAGCCCATATGCGATTTCTGTTGCTCTTGTATTCCGCTAGTCACGCTATGTAGTATGTACCAACATAACATGTATGAGAAAAGTTCATATTAATAAAAAAAAACTATCGTAGTTTATTTTCGATAGAAGTGCATGAATCGAGCTTTGGGTAATTAAAAAATTATATATTTCCGGTGTTAGCAGACATTTCTAAAATTAAGTTAGTAATACTAGGAATTATTAATTAGGTATCACAATCTATGTAGATATTAAAGTTAATTGTTTAATGATACCTTTGCTGAAGACATTTCTAAAAAAAATGGAGAGTTTCCGATAGTAGACTCTGATTGTAAGCCTAATTAAACAATAGTGCTTTCTCCATTTTTATTTATCGTCATAGAAGTTAAAAGTATTGCAATGCAATGCGTACGCGGAACTCCAGACGCAGATTCGGGTAATACTCGTGTTTTTATGAATCTCAAATTAGGTTCGTATTATATAAGTGTAATAAATAATTCGTATCGTGAAAGTTTTGCGTAAAGTGTGAATCGAATTTTATCACGAAGTGTGAATACGCGTGACGGACGGTTTGGTATGACGCAAGGGAAACAGCTGACAGGAGTGTTGAAGTGTGAGAAATGATATTCTGGAAGTGAAGTTATGCATCTATGGCAGCTAGTGTTTTGAACATAGTAATAACAATATTAATAATTTTTTTATAATTTCTTGTAGGACGCCTGCCCAGAGACAATCCATGTCCCTCTTCTGGTGCCTAACTAAGTTTTGCGGTATAAGGAATAAGAGGCGTAGGAAGTATTTTTGTAATGGGGGGCTCTAGCTAGGATTGCCAGATTTCAAAATGAAGACGGTGGGACAAATGACTTCAGGCAAACATTGCAGGGGGGTTTGGGGGGCGTTTCTGAGCGTTTCAGAAGAAATACCGGACTAAATGTAATACTGAAATAATGTCGTTTGTGTAGTGCAAAACCAAGAAAACCTAAAAAAAAAAAAAAATGGAACTTTGAAGTTTTGGGGCTTGGAAAGTAGGGAGTAAGGTAGCTGTTGATAGGTAGACCGGAATCATGATAGAGACACTCATACCCCTCACTTTCTGGCTTAACCCCCCCCCCCCCCCAGTGGAGGAGTCGAGCCAACAAGTGGGGGAGTTTCCCCCCATCCCCACCCCCCGTTCCTACGCCCCTGTTTGGAGTAGTTGGGAAAGAATGCCCGAGGGCTGATAGCAAGTCCCAGCATTCGCATTGTGACTGAGGAAAACCTCGGAAAACACCTTCAGTCAGGACTGCCGGTGGTCGGTATCGAACCGCGACCTCACGAGTTATTAGAGTCGGGCGTCTTCTTGCTGAGCTACCTCTATCGATAAAGCAGTAGACCTAATTGCTTAGTTGTATCGACACGTGCCTAAAAGAAAGCTTAATTAGTATTAACCATCGAATGAAGCCACTAATTGAAAGTCAATTAGACGATGAATAATCATAGGCGATGTTTTCTAGCACCAATTATGGTAATGTGGGGTTTGAGTCAAGAGATGGCCCTGCATTTAAAATAATACATTCAGAATTAATTACGTTCTTTATAAGGATTGTTATAGATAATGACATACGGCCATTTAGAAGATGGTTATAGAAAATCGTGTGCTGTTGGTGACAAGAGCTCACATAAAATTAATATCCAGATAGCTTCTCATATGAATTTATCTACTTAGTAAGTGTCTACTAAGACTGATTTACATAAGCGCATGATGATAGATGTTACAACTGGGCAGTGATGTTATGCATGGGTTCAAATACATATAAGACGGCTGACCCTTTTTATAATTTCCAGTTAAATATGGGCATTATATTATTATATATATCATCATATTATACAGCATTATTATAATGTCATATCGATAAAAATATAATCTCTTAAAAATAAAAAAGGAAATAAATTAATGGTAAAACTTACGTATAACATCATTTTTATAAAAAAGTTTTCACAAGAATCCTCCTTTAAGTATGTAGAAAATGAGAGAATTATGTTGTAATATACTAAATTATCGTTTTTAAAGCTGGATTCAAGATGGATAAATACAGTTTATTATATCATGTAAATTCCAGCTAGTAATAATTATGTGAACACTTCTCTTACGTGTGCTTATACACGCAATGCTAGCCGCCAATGAAGTTCTGCTTTGATCTCTAACCAAGCAAAAAAACGTGTCGCCGATAGAATGTTTTTGCAAGCAACAATCGAACAAGAGAGTTAAACTTCTTGTGCTAATTTTTTTATTTAAAATGTAATATTGTTAGTCGTATTAAAAGTGTGTTATGTGTATGTTCATTATTTTTATTTTTTTACCAATACAGATGGCTCAGTGCGTAGCACACAAGGCTCTAATTCGGGGGGTCGCCGGTTCTATACCCGCTACCGGCAATCCTGGCTGAAGGTTCTTTTGAGGTTTTCCTCAATCATTAGGTGAATGCTGAGATAAAGTCATACTAACAGCCCTAGGACAATCCTTCTCAACAATAACATTTACCGTAATACATACATTTACCGCAAACTCTAGATATTCACCCGAAGAGGGGTATGAATTCAGCCTTGCTACGAAACATAATTATACACATTATGATTTGTATTTATTTGTAAGTTGAGTAACTTTAATTTTAAATTAAATAGGCGGAGCATTAACTTTAGACCCACTATCTATATTCGTTTCTATGAAGTCGTACAGTCTCGTACACTAATACCAATATAATGAAAATACCGTGTTTATAGTAGGTCACTATAATCACTACGAGGTTAACAAATTAGATTTTTTTTAGGCAAGAGATCATGCATAAATATATTCATTCTGTGACTGAAAAATTAGTGGATTTACATTCGTTTTGAAAATGTGTTACATATAAAGATTATAATACATCGGTGGTATCACAGCTGCAGTGGAGCACCAGGGTTGGACAAAAAAGCGTAAGGTACCAATCTGTAACTGTGCCGTCTGGTAACCGTCGACCTTCGCTGACCTTGATACAAATTAGAAAAAAGAGGTGATATGAGTTGGTTTCCATCCAAATCTTTTTTCAAACAAGTTGATAGGAAATACCGACAAGTGTTGAAGGTCAATGATGAAATGCGTGAAACAGGCTGTTTTGTATACTATGATTTACTACAGAGTGTAGAGGGGATAGGGTGACTGTTACTTCCTATGCCTTTAGCTTCAAGTTACGCGGCAATATAATTATATTGAACCTTGCTGATGTTAGGAAACTTCACAAAAAAACTTCAGTCATTCAATGTGGATGACTTTTATGGTCAACCATATTTTATGTACTATATTTCATCTGCTCTTGATTGCGTGCCTGTACAATAGGAAGGTTTCTTGAAAAATATCATGCTAGTTCAAGTTCAAGCTTGTATTTGGTGAGTAGTACATTCAAGATATGATCCGCTACCATAATCTTTACTTCACTTTACTTCACGTAATAGTGTACGCATTTTGGGTGTGTAACAAAATATATTACCTATAATATTATCTATTTTTTTTTTTTGTTATATTATCTTTATTTTTTATTTGTATTATATAAAAAATTCGTCTGTTGCATGTAAGACATTGTGATCGAAGATAGCGGGCAGTTAAACATTTGGTTGGAAGTCATACGACGTAAACGTTATTATTGGGCTGGACGTCGTATGTTAATGCAATTAGCCGTAACGAGACATTCAAGTGAAACACTAAACATTACTCGAGTTAATTGCTTCTCTACTTCCTCCGCAATATAACTAATAGTTCTGATGACCTCTAGTTTTGTTTACATGTTGGTGCCGAAGGCCCACCTGCCTGCCTAACATATTGCGCCTTGACGAACTAAATCGGGGTGTTTCTATTTAATATATTCACTATTACGAAAAATATACCAGTTAGTGTCCCCCATTATAAATTATTGCTTTAACTAAAAAAGAAATCTATTAAAGAAATAACTAATTAAAGTTTTGCAAACAAACTTTTTGGTCGATGTGTGCGAAAATCAACATATACTAATACAACAAAATAAAAATTGTACAGGCTGTTCGAATTTCAGACATAAGTAGCAACATCAAAATTATCCTAGTATACTCGTTGAGTTGATAGTAACGTGGATATTATGGTCACCGCATATAACGGGTAATAGCATTATTTGATATGTGCATACATTCAAACTAGTCTAGTAATTATGTTGTTTTACATTCAAGGTTAGTCTAGTAGATACTCATGTAATCTGACAAGTACTTATTACATATTCCTTGCCTTTCTAAATATTATTTTAATTCGTTTGTTGTTGCATTCACGTTAATTTTTTGTACGCTATAGATACAAAAATACAAAATGTTGCGTTTGGAGAAAAGCTTTTATGATTTACAGTTTTCTAATCACAACGATAATGAAACTATAAAAATTCCACTAATTAAACGATGAAGACAATGTCAGCCAGTTAGCTTTATATGCTTATAAAATACAAAACTTTGTTATGCACATTACTGAAAACTAAAAACTCCCTCTAGACGTGTCTGTCAAAATAACCAGTATGCTCACATAAAGGCCTCAAATTAGAAGGGATCACATTCCAGTTAATTCTCAACAAGAGAATCTACAAGCAAGCGAAGTAAAATAATTTTACCCTCAAGACAAATTGCTGCTGTCGTACAACTATACAGTATATGCCTAGTTGGTAAGATATTAACTATTTAAAAAAATTCGGAAAAAACCATTCGAAAAAATCTCATTTTTATCTATCATGTCTGAACAAAAAATAATTTTGACAAAGGGAGCTAGTTATACAAATTTATTTGTAAAAAAAAATATATGAGTTAATAATATAAGTACACCTATTATTATTAAAGTATAAACAGTTTCACCGAAATATATGTATTTACATAAAATGATCAGTATTTGAGTAACTGGATGAACGTTGTTTGTAAACTGATGAAATACATATACACAACATTTACAGTGTCGGCTCAGCGCGATAACACGCGACTCATTCGGGAGATCAACGGTTCGATCTCGGCCACGCAACACTGACTGAAGCTTTCTTTATAGTTCAGTCAAAAGTTTTGATGAAGACCGGCCCACTATCCAAAGAACTAATACAAGATCACGTGCCCTGTGCTCTCTTTTACCTGTGATCCGACTGTACTCCCGTTGCCGCTCATAATAGCCAGCTCTCTAATTATTGTCATCAGTTGTTCTCAGTTTACATGACATTAGCTTCTTTATAATTGCACTGTTACAAGGTTAACAATTTGAAATTATCTCCGAACAAACTCGACTACACTTTACTTTGGTTCATTGTTCACCATCTATTGTTTGGTCCACTAGATTCACAAGAGGGTTCTAAGTATTTTTCTGGTCTTAATTCTAAGACAAGCCTAACTTTGGACTTCCAGTAAAACCAGACCCAGGTCACACGAACAAAATACTAATTCCTGGTAGGAACAAGGACACAATGAACATTACAATAGTCTGTTCTCAAATATTTTTCTGGATTCACAAGCGGTTCAAAGTTAGGCCGGTCTTAGAGATAAGACCAAAAAATACTTGGGACCTCTTGTGAATCCGGGCCCTGGATTCCTACAACCAACGTTTCAAAATATAGGTGATGTAGTGAGCTGTAGCATTATTGTTTCTTATTACTTTATATTTATAAGTGCAGTGATTCTATTTGAAGCGATTGCTGGTGCAGTCGCGTAGCCAACTGAATATATTTTGTGCGGCGATGGGGGGGGGGGGGGGGGGGAATAAGTGGGAAGGGGGGGGGGGGGGGGGGTAGAGGAGAGAGAGCCCGTGAATAGCACCGCATACGAGTACCTTGTTGTCTGCTGTAAGAGATCATTTCACAAGATTCTTTGAGGATATCATGGTGTGTTTTTATTTATTGGATAAGCAAGGGCCAACTCCGTTATTTACTTTGTTCCAATATACATGAATATCTAAATGATTAGGTTAATAAATGGTATATATTTTAATACAGGCCATTCATTTCATTAAAGGCTGGATTTTTTGGAGATGGGAGGCTCAACGAGAATTAGTTGTATGTTTTCATGCTAGACTCTCTTATATAGGAACTTGCTTTGGTCAGTAAACGGATTCTTTGTCTGGATTCTAATAAGCATAATAATGCGTTTAGTGTCAATGCATAGCTTACTTACACAGGTAGACATGTCATAAAAACGTTGAACTTAACTGCATTCAAGGCCTTGAAAGTAAAAGTTGTAAATTCGTCATTCCATTCCAAACAGTTACATTCACCGTTTTCGAGTTGTTTGATTATATGTTCAATTTCTAGTACATACGATAAGATAATGATTTAAAAATTAACTGCAGCCAATAATATAATTTTGAACATGGAAAGGATAGATATTCTACATTATTTTGACAATCAATAATGTCACACGATACGTGTTTTTACTGAAACGAGTTTTGCAAAACACCTAACTTGCTAACGCTGACCATTTCCAATTTTTAAATCGTTACCATTTGTGTTTTACTTTGCACAACTGCATAGATATGCCATATTTGTTTTAATTGTTTGTATGCAAATAAGTTTAAAACAATCTGTTATTTACAATAGCAAAACTGTTCGCTTTTAGGTTACCTTTTCCTCTATCTAAGATTTTGAAGAATACCTGCACCAGTGTCAAGAGTCAGCCATGTGGTTCTTCTTTGTATTTGATTATAAACTTACAACATTACGGAGTGTTTTTACATTGTTCTTATCATGTTTATACACATCTACCACGGAGTATATCTAGTGCCTCTCCATGTTCTAGGTATACAGTACACACCTACTGGAAATGTTTGGTACAGTAGATAGAAAGAGATGTCCAAGACCTGTGTGCAGGACTTCATCCCGCCAAACTCCTCATTAATATGACAACAAAACCTTCGGCCGAGAATCTAATCAACGACCTCCTAAATCCTCAAGATACACAATAATAATATGTAAAACCTACTCCACTTCCGTATAGGTAGGTTCTCTGACATTGCATGGCCACCTGTTGCAATACAACCGCGCAACGTAGGTATTCAGATCCACTAATCACGCACAACGCATATACGCATGTCAAGACAAGAGCCACACCTGATACTTGCATGTCACACACACACACAATCCCATCATCTAGAATTAGAGTATACGGAAGGGCTTCTAAATGCCAAGGATTCCTTTCGACCTCGCCTCTGTGTGAATCCTTGATCTAGCTTGAATTATTTAAACTAGATCAATAAATTGACTACCGATAGGAAGGAGAATTCATACATATTTTAATTACACTCTCAAGTACAACTGTGGTGGGTCCACAACAAGAAAACAAACAACACACCAATCATTCGTTGTGGTCGTCAGCTGAAAGTGTGGTTACACGGAGGAATGTTCTGGCGAGAGGATATTATATACGGAAGTTGAGTGTGTGTTGATTCTGAGCGACAAAGCTTTCTGCGTCCTTGCCACGTAGCAGTGGAGGAATGTCTTACCAAGATCATATCCTGCCACACCGCGACACATTCTTATAATTTAAACATTCCATGGTCCTTGATTGATTTGATGGTTTGTTGTTAAACGACGTACTCGACACCTTAGGTCATATGACGTCTTCCGAATCAGATCCATTGCATGACCATTATAGATCGCGGGGTCGTCATAAGGGAAGGAGGGCAGGGCAACTTGTGGGAGGAGGAATCTCAAATGGGACAGTGGGAGGGGGGGAAGGGACAGGGTCTTCTTGTATCGTGTCTCACAACTGGCAGAGTCACCCTGGGCCTATTTTACCCCGGGCCTAGACGGGTCTCTTACTATTGTAAAGCAAATTTTGTTCATGTTTTTCATTTTTTGAACATACATTCATGGAATGGGGTCCCTCCTCGTGGTGACCGGTGCCCGTAAAGAGGGCTCTCGTGCATTTCATTCAAATATTCTCGGGCTTTTTTTTAATCTCTCTGATTTTCATTATCTTGTTCACAAGTTCTTTTCCTACTTCCAATGATTTCTACTACACATATCATATTCTACCTTCTTTGAGGTCCAAACGCCCACTAACTCCACACCTCCCACATGGAGTTCCCTTATGTTATGACGACCCCGGCGATGTGTGGAGATGAATCTGATTTATTAAACTATATTGTTTGGAAAAATAGAATTTCTTTAGCCCTTGTCAAAGTTATGTATACAGTGTTTCGTCGCAACAAACGCTAAAAAATGAACCGTGGTACGATATGTCACACTTTCACCTCTTACGAATATGATCCATCTGATAGACCCACACACTACTCAAACTGGAACCTTCTAAAATTAATCATCGTGTTTGACTTCGATGTAAGATACCTTTTGCGGCGTAGGGGGCTAAGAAAGTAATAACTGTCTATGATCTGAAAAAATTAAAAAACCAAACGCAATCGATACCTATCTGAAAATTCAGTAAAACAAGTCCTACCTCCATTTATTTATAATGATCAGTGATCCAGAACAATGTGTACAGTCTGCCCTTGAAACTAGCAGCCTTTCACGATAAATACTTGCCTTACTTGGCACTGGCATTTGATCCCGCCGGCGATCTAAGCTTAGAAAGAAATTACATTTCAAAATTCTTGATCTAACGTGGTCAAAAGCACGAATTAAAAAATATATACGTTACAAAATGTATTACATTATTGAAGAAAGGAATTTTGACTGACAAAAAAATCGGTGTCGCAATAGAAGAAAAAATCAATTAACTTTTTAAGCTACGTCCAGATCTAAATAACCATACATATCTTGAAATTGTAATCCGTGAAATTGTCGTGTGAAACAGCTCGAGTAGAAAGTTCAGTCAAATTGAGATAAAGTTTCGCTGTTTGAACGCGCGCGTAAGTGGAGTTTGTACGTAAACGTAATGTTGACCACACTTGATCAGTCCTATATATGTTTTGGACATAATCAGATTATGTAAATTGTAAATCTATACTTTAGAAATCATTCTCCCTTTTTTCTTTTAGAGAGAGATTTAAGTGACGCTCTTGAATCTTGAGTGCATGTAGCCCAGATACTCCCACAGTTTAATTTTTATGTTGTGTTCTACATTTTCTAAAAATTCATTAAAATAATTGGTCAACGATAACTTTAAATACATTAAGTAGTAGTTTATAATTATATAGAGAAATAAACAAAATATAAATTTAAAAAAATCGAAAATAGAATTTGGTAGTTTTCTCTAAACGTTTGTTCAATATTGTTGGACGAAATGAGACTGTTTAACGTTTAGTGCGTGGTGTACCCGGAATTGTTCCGTCTCTCGTTTACACCATAGTTCGTAACAAGTGCTCTGCATTTGCCTCCGGACACAAATAATTTCACTTTCTTTATCCTTGACTTTCGCCTTCCAAAAATACCTCCCAGTTAATTATTCAAGAATGAAACTGTTAATGTGCTAACCAGATCTAGTTTAGTTTTTTATATCGTTTAAATTTTGCAAGCTAGTGCCGCTATCTATTGGCATTATACTGAACCTTTATAACTTCTATCTGATGCCAAGAGATAGCGTTACTAGAATATTAGAGGAGTAAGGTTTCGCCTTAAATGTAGGCAACTCCAACGGCTTTGGAAGAAAGCGTGGAGCTTCCTACATTGAACCAGGGGCAAGAAAATACATTCAAGATGCGCAGTGATTTGTGAATATATAAGCTGTCCCGACTAAGATATTAAGTTGATTTACAACAGTCTTGAGTAAAACATTGATACGAGTAAAACTAGACCCACAAAGGAGAACTGGCGAGTTTTTGTTTTTGATACTTTGCTTTTTCATATTTTTTAATATTTAATTTTAAACCTAAACTGTGCCTAAACCCTTTACAAAATGTACTATTAATTACAAACATTTTTTTTTTAATGTAATCTAATATATTTGAAGTCGTGAATGTCTCTTGAAATCGAGCTCTCAAAAATATCAATCAAGTATCATGATGTTTAACTTAAAGCCAGCCCTGGAAATGAAGTGAAGTGAGCGTAGCTTTTTCTCTTCTTGAGCATCTTCTTTTTCCTCAATGAATGCTTGTTGTGGTGCCGGAAGTTAGAAAATAGCACATATAAGTGAATTTTTAATCTGTGAAAATACTATGTTTTGATCCATTATTTCAAAATATCCAAGTTGGTCTTAAAACCAGCGCCATAAGTATATTACAGTTATATGAGCGAAATCTTGTCAAACTGTCTATACCAGCTACCGTCATTGCTTTATTACAATCCTGCTATTCGAGGCAATCAGGGGTGGTAGATGAAGATGAAAGACAATCGCAAAAACCGCAAACCATACGCAGGATTCAAACCCACATACATAGCTGCCATTATTATTATTATTAGTTAAGACAAACCCCCCAACCGCAAGAACAGTATCAATATCATTCAACAACATAATTTAAAAAATATCACAAAATAAAATCCCATTGCAGCCTTATTTAAAGTTGACCGCAAAGCTGATTGCGTAGAAGGTATAGGACCAGCTTCTAGACAACATAAGGTCTCTTCCTAGTCACACGCACACAAGTCAATCAAAACACTATTAATCATTCGGGGTCCTTCGCAAACCAATCTGTCCCATCAAAATGTTAATCATGTATATATTACACCGGCTATAACCTTCCAGTAGGCAGTAGACTCCCACCAGACCTTAGTCAGTATTCATCTAAACTGTGCCAATTAAACAGCATCACCAGGTAGGAACATATTCTACAGCGACAATAGAGCCAATTAAAATATTTCAATCGATTCAAAAGTAGTTAATGTATCTCAAGGTTTCTATTGACACCAATAGGAAGTTGTATTTTATTTTACATTCGTTGTGAATGCCATTTACTGCATTTATAATTGGATTAATTGAGATGTTGGATGAAGTAAGTGACAATGGTGACAGGTGAATCAAATTCTTGTGGCTAATTAGTTTATCTTGGCTGTAAAGCCTCATTACAGTTCAGCCAAATGTCGTTCTCTCGACACTGTACGAACGACCACCCGATAGATATAATGAAGAGCTTCGGTAATGCTTTCGTCATCAATCAATGACGTGTTTACGGTCTCGGCCAACCCGAGCAGGTATTTGAATTAGCCATAGCCGCTGGTTGGCTGTCGCTCACCTACCCGTGACGCAACCAATACCAAAGTTGTTGTACGACGACTTGAAACATCTATGATCCCTCAATCTGGACTAAACTCCAACCACAATTGTCGACATTGTGATTGGAATTGAATCGGGATCGCAATCGTACATTTTCTCATGAAAAATCATTACGGCATTACGATTGTATTGTGAACAGCGGCATAATAACCATGTAAATTAACTTTATCATGATTTACGTACTTACAATTGCAATCCCGATACCGACAATATTGTGGTACAGACAGATCCAAGAATGATAGTTGACTAATGGTGAAATGTGTATAGTATGACTGGATAGTCTCTCAGTTATGATGAGCCAAAACAACAGTGTGGTGGTCACTAGATCTGATCGTTATTTTGGGGTTCTCATGTCCTATGCTGCAGCTACTTGCAGGACTTTGTTGCCAAAATATGAGTATTTATTTCACTGTCAGAAAATAGAATAGGCCCGACGACCACTGTGAGGTACCTCAGGACCAAATAGAAAGTAATATATAAAAAAAAACACACATTTGTTAGCATACTTAAGGCCGGAATTATGAGCAGCTTTTAAAAGTTAATAGTTAATAACTTGTTTTCACCATAACAACCACCAATCAGAAGCCTTAAAATCCACCTAGCTCCTATGTAATTCGTATTAGCTGTTTATAATACCATACTACCATAATATCATGTGTTAACTAATACCCAAACTTCTCGTTGTTAGTGTGTTGTATATGATAATAAGAAACGTGTCTCAAACTAGAACTAAGCCTATGTTTATTGGTTCAGAAGATATAACAAAAACAATGGAGCGTCGCGCGCGTGAACTTTGACCCCCGCCCACCGCCACCAGCATCGACTACCGAGCTGGACACAGAGCCGAGGTGATTCCACGTTCATACACACATTTTGAAACCTGTTTCATGGTTCTGCTCAAATATTTTAGTGGAATCGTTTTCTAGAGATTTTTCCGACTCCCTCTGGACTATAAGGATATTTTTCTGCTCTGCGCTCCAATCATTGGGACCTTACCTGCATTTAAACAACATCATTACGCTCGACTTCGAGCCGCCATCTTACGTTAGTTTTATCATTGAATCTCGTACACCGGCGCCCCTACTATGTGATAACATTGGGTACGCAACCCACGTACTAGATATAGAGATCAGTGGTTGATGCTTGTAGACATCAGTTTATCACACGTCAAGGTGTTATACAGAACAACGTGAGCTTCATTAATCAATAACCAAGATCGGGTCTACATCAGCAATACAAGCTTCAAGATAGGGCCTACATCGGTCACACAAGCTTTAAGATCGGTCTACATCAGTCACACAAGCTTCAAGATCGGGTCTACATCAGTCACACAAGCTTCAAGATCGGGTCTACATCGGTCACGCAAGCTTCAAGATCGGGTCTACATCGGTCACGCAAGGTTCAAGATCGGGTCTACATCGGTCACGCAAGGTTCAAGATCGGGTCTACGTAAGTCACACAAGCTTCAAGATCGGGTCTACATAAGTCACACAAGCTTCAAGATCGGGTCTATATAAGTCACACAAGCTTCAAGATCGGGTCTACATAAGCCATCAAAGCTCTAAGATCGGGTCTACAATCTACATCAGCCGTACAAGTTTCAAGATCCGGTATACATCAGCAATAAAAACTTCTTCAATCAATATCCAAGATCAAGTTTAGAAACTTCACCATGATAAAAGCCTACATAACCATTATTAGCTGCATTAAGAGTCTCCAAAATCGGCTCTGCGTCATCCATACATGCTCCCCCCCCCCCCCCCCCCCCTTACAAATATGATGATGCTGATGACAACGAATATATAGTTGTCTCATAATAAAACATAAAAGGATGTGTACATCTCTCTAGCAGCCTTGACACACAAACTTTACAGGGAGGTGGTAAAATGAAGGAGGTGTTTTCCTTCTAAACTCTTTGTAGTACATCACGCAATGCAAAGTAACTTGACTGTCATGCGGTGGGAGGGGGGTGTAAGATGTTCTATGTTCGACTTATCTTCAGCCTCATCCACTTCTATAACTACAACAGTTCTTGCGAGGCCCCTGAAATACGGCCAGCGAAACGTCCAACATTATGAGTTAACAACTCAAGCCAACCGGTGATTAATTAGAGTGGTGATAACAGTGGGGCGGTGGGGGGGAGGGGGGGGGGGGAGGTATAGTTTTAATAATGTGAGCTGGCAGCTCTTTTTTGTCGTATTCATTTTAGTACAATTAAAAAGGTGCATCGTTAATTATATAAAGTATAAAACACTTCAGGCTAATGTAACGTGAAAAACGTTGTGAATAAAGAGCGTTTTTATTAGATTTTCGTACTCCATTGTTTACATAGACACACGACGAAAACAAATAAACGTAAAGATAGTCCTTTGCATAACGCTCGAAAAAGGCCTGGTTAGTATAAAATTTGGGTCAAAGGATGACATATATCAAATGAAAGCTTAAAATGAGTTCTTTTCAAAAAACCATGATATACCTCTGGCAAATCCAGCTTTCTATGTCAAAACCAGGGTCAAAGGTCAAATTTGTAATTTTTTAAATAATTTTTAATTAAATAACGAAAAATGTTTGCAAGTTTAAAAATACTATTTTAGTAAGATAAATGTATAAAGTTTATTAAAAAAAAAATTAAATTACCTACTTACCTTTTTTGACCTTGATTGGGGTCAATTTCCTCAAAATGGGTAATTTCTAAAATTGTCTACGATTTATTGGCCAATATTCATTATATCAACGTACTCACTCATAAATACGTTAAAATGAATAGTTCTTATTGTTATCACATTGTTTTTACGGTATTCATTCAAAATGGCGGTCAAAGGTCAATAGGTAAGTATCGTCAAACTAGGTCTAGTAACTAAAATATTACGTGTGGGTACTCTAAAGACGCAGAATTTTAACTGCAATTACAATAACGAATAATAATATCATGTTTTAATCGTAAGAGAATGTAATTATCATATAACTTATAAACTACTTAAGATTGTTACTGAATTTCTAATTAATGTCCTCAGACATCAGGGTATTCTTAAATGGGTGTGCAACTGCAACAAAATACATGTTTAGAAAAGAGCATGACCATGCTGAGATACGTGATATGATACTAGTATTATGTTATATCTACCTTAGCAGTCACTGTCCAAGTTGTCAGATTAATCACCTTCTGACTCACTGGAATTCTCATGCTAGCTACTGGTACTGGTACTGGTATTTGTACAATCCTTCAGCTTACAAGCGTGGGTACACTTTTATTGATTGGCCAAACACTCACATGCCGGCATCTTGCAAACACGGCAACAGTTACAGGCTAGGAGATCCATAACGGTCAAAGGTACTGGAGTTCCAATCATCCACTCGTTGCTCAGATCTCCTTCTGCCGTGGTTTCCCATCCATAGCCACGCGGATCAGGAACATCAGGGTTGGCGTCCAAACAACGTATCACCGCTGTTTGGTGGTTAGCTCGCAGCCGCAGGATTTGAAGCAGTAGACAATCGTTTCAAGGTGGTAGCTGATTAGACTTAATATCATCACATTTACTTTTAAAAAGCTCGTAGGGCAGCTGGTTGACGCTTGACTACCAAAAATCAAACACACTTCGAAGATGTGTAAAAACTAGCGAGTTCGTTGGGATTCGAAGTATGTAATACCCTCCCTGACCTCCATGCACTGGTTGTGACAAAGGTTGGAATTCGTAGTCGGCCACTTCCCCTAGAGGCACCCAATGTTGCTATGGATATGTTTTCTATATGGGAAATGACATGTATGAAACTGTTACCTTGTTAACAACGGGCGCATCTATAGGTGTAGGGGACGACTATGAGTTCCAACCTGAGTGAGCTCATTCAGTGGTAATAGGAAAAGGAGAACTTTGAATATCATGAGAAAAAAGCAAGATGGGTCAGGACTGAAGAGTTTCTATCGATGTCATCAAAAAAACTCGAAGAGTTTGTCTGTAAACTCTGCTCTTTGACCACGACTCTGTCATGCGTCCACCTGCTGCGCTACGAGCTTTTTAGAAGTAAGTGTGATGATATGAAGTCTAATCAGCTACCACCTTGTAACGATTGCTTATTGCTTCATATCCTGCGACTGTGAGTTATCAACCAAACCCGATCTATTGATACGTTGCTTGGAAGCCAACCCTGATGTTCCTGATCTGTGTGGCTATGGATCGAAAACCACGGCAGAAGGAGATCTGAGCAACGAGTGGATGATTGGAACTCCAGTACCTTTGACCGTTATGGATCTCCTAGCCTGTAACTGTTGCCGTGTTTGCAAGATGCCGACCAATGAGTGTTTGGCCAATCAGCTGCCACCACACACGCGTGTAAGCTGAAGGACTGTCCAAATATCGGTACCCAGCATGAGAATTCCAGTGAATCAGAAGGTGATTAATCTGACGACTTCAATTTTGAGTGATTTTGACTTCAATTTTGATTAATTTGACTGCTAGACAGTGACTGCTAGGACAGATATCATATCATACTATCATATCACGTATCTCAGCATGGTCATGCTCTTTTCTAAAAATGTATTTTGTTGCAGTTGCACACCCATTCAAGAATACCCTGATGTCTGAGGACATTAATTAGAAATTCAGTAACAATCTTAAGTAGTTTATAAGTTATATGATAATTACATTCTCTTACGATTAAAACATGATATTATTATTCGTTATTGTAATTGCAGTTAAAATTCTGCGTCTTTAGAGTACCCACATTAGTAATATTTTAGTTACTAGACCTAGTTTGACGATACTTACCTATTGATTTTGACCGCCATTTTGAATGAATACCGTAAAAACAATGTGATAACAATAAAAACTATTCATTTTAACGTATTTATGAGTAAGTACGTTGATATAATGAATATTGGCCAATAATTTGAAGAAAATTTAATAAATTACCCATTTTGAGGAAATTGACCTCAATTAAGGTCAAAAAAGGTTAAATGGGTAATTTAATTTTTTTTAAAGAAACATAATACATTTACCTTACTAAAAGTGTATGATTAAACTTGCAAACAGTTTTCATTATTTAATTAAAAATTATTGAAAAAATTACAAATTTGACCTTTGACCCTAGTTTTGACATAGAAAGCTGGATTTGCCAGAAGTATATCATGGTTTTTTGAAAAGTACTCATTCCAAGCTTTCATTTGATATATGTCATCCTTTGACCCAAATTTTATACCGTCATTCTCGTTATGCAAAGGACTAAGAGTGTTACGCCTTTGGCTGTTGCGATACCAATTTCTTGTGTGGTAATAAGTTTGTATTGTTTATTTGTTTGTTTGTAGGAAACCTGCTCAGTCCGGGAAGAATTATTGATGTCCCATTTCGGGTGACCAACAATCAACGGTAGTTGTTATAGTTGGGAAGGAATGTCCGAGGGCTGTTAGTATGACTCAATCTCAGTATTAGTCTTGTGACTGAGGAGACATCGGAAAAACCTTCAGACATGATTGCCGGTGGCCGGCATTGAACCGGAGACCTTCTGTATTAGAGTTTTCTTACTGCTGAGCAAACTCTTTCCTGTGTGGTATATTCATCTTCGTATTCTACTGACGATGATACCGCTCATACACATCCTGCCAAGAACTAAGCGCGAAAGCCTTCAAAATGTGGAAGTTACCTGTAATTTAGTTGTCAACTAGTGACATT
The DNA here is from genome assembly GCA_945910005.1 of Isoperla grammatica. NCBI lineage: Eukaryota > Metazoa > Arthropoda > Insecta > Plecoptera > Perlodidae > Isoperla > Isoperla grammatica. Next base: position 117,362,671 of record OX246737.1, read on the forward strand.
CATTCATACTTACGTCCTTTTCTTGAACTTATAAGTATATCATTATAACTATATCGCTTTCATAATTCATATTCATGGTAGAAATTATAATATAATATTTCTATTCATATTAATAGTTTTCTTGTTGTTAATGTTTTCATAACAACTGACTTATTCAGAATAAGTAGACGTAATGTTATGTAAACAATTACTCAGCGGTATTATAGAAAGAGTCTAAAATGTTTTACGGTTGCAGGGAAATTATTAATTAATTGTAATTAATTTACATTTTCAATATCCGTAATTATTAAAATATTTAAAATAATGTAATCCAGTGTTTAGTTCTTAAGAAAATAACATCATGCTAACTTATCACTTTTTCAATATTGAGCCTGTTAAACACGTTACAAATATGTATTAACATAATATTGCTAATATATATTTCCAATATAACCATGCACATGCAATTGTAATTGTAATTGTAATTTTGAACTAAGATAAATGAAAAAAAATTATGTTTATGTATTATGTAAAATAATAATAATAAATAATATATAATAAATAAAAAATAAATAAAATAATAATAAAATATCAAAGCTTACATTATCTTAACATTGTTATAACGTAGTAGGCATTACATTAGTACTAGAATATAATGTAGACAATAAGTTATTTTGAAAATTGAATTAACAGCTGAACAGGTTGTAAAGAGTGAAAACTCAAGCCTCTAAAGAAATAATGGAAATAAAAATATAAATGTGCATTGCGTGGTTTTTATCGCGAGTCTTTAACCTTTCTGCCTTAATATTCACACACTTTATTGCGGAATGCAGAGTCGAGTTAAGTATGCGATTTGTTCATGGTTGCTATGGAGTTTGTTCTTATGGAAAATAGCATGTAATAAAACAATTCATAGCAAATAATCCTGTACTTAACTTGACTGGCTCTGCATACGGCCCTTAATCTCGCTCAGAAAATCATTTGCCCCAAACGTTGAAATATTTTTTTTAATGCACCCAATGACCTTGATGGTGTGTTCTTTAAATTCCATCACCTAACCAATCAGAGCTAGTGCAGTCTTGTCCTTGACTGAATGAATGAAAAGGAATGGTGGCCACCTATACTAACAGCTGAACTCGTTATTATTTTCATTGTAAAGATAATAAAAATGTCATCACATAATAGTCGCTGAAAACTTGTTACAGTTTTTTAATCAACGTGATTCGTTCCGGCGTGGACATTTGATATTAATCACGTTATTGGCCGCCAAGGTGGGTTCTTCCTTCTTCCATGTTTATGATAGGCATCTGCAATGAGAGCTATCGTGATCATCATCACATCCTTTTATTATTTAATATATTGCATTTCCACTTAATTTGAATCTATTTCATTTCTCAATTTTCCATATTCTTGATTTATTTTTATAATACAGTAGTTTGTTTTGTATTAATTGTTGTTATTGTTATTTATGATTTCATTATTATTAATTGTTTGCATAGCCTAGTTTGATTTAAGGTCCTCCTTTGTATATCAGTTTTCATAACTGAATAAGATAGACATTAAATAAATAAATAAAATCCTACGCATTATATCATCATTCCCCATTTTATTCCTTTTACCAGCCCTTTTTTAACGCCTTTTGTTTCATCTCTCACTATATCATCAACATATCTATTAAATATAATTCAAATATGTTCTCAGTTAACTTTTGGTATTCAAATAGAAGGCGTAAGTCCCCGTTTAAAAGGCATTCTTGCTCAACGGTCCTATTTTTGGCAGCGCGTCCTGGGCGGTTCTCAAGTACAGTGAGTAATGGGGCACTGGCCTTTCCTTTGAACTGTGTTTATTTTATTTGAGTAAGAGAAGCACGTACACTCGTAAAGTACATAAAGAATCTATTTTAAAAGGTAAGTGATATGCTTTTATATTAGATAGTATAATATATGCATTATGCACCCATACTTTCGAATAGTTGAAAATAAAGAACATGAAATTGGACAAAAGTAAAATAGAATCACGATATAGCATATAATAAAATATGCTACCTTATGGCCACCAGCCTGGCACATGTTAGTTTAATCATAAGCAATATTTCGAAAATTGATATGACCATAAACCATAAAGAAACCTGTCTTATCCAAAGATAGTCACTAAGTTAATTTACACAATTAATAAGAAGTTTACTAATAGAAGTTCATTGAAATTCAGTAAATTGTAGGATTGAACATTACTGTAAAGCCTCGTGCGGAGGAGTCTAACCAGCCAAAGCTACATCAATCTTTCTGTAAGACACCGACCTAATGAATATTCATGATTTATAATTTATGCGAGTAAAAATTAGATAATTTATAATATTTTTACTCGTATCTCCTTCGCGCGTAGCTATAAGACGCTGCACTTACATCTCTCTAGAAACGAAGAGATATAAATAAAATTAAAATAAAATAAATTAGTATTTATAGAGTCTACCCACTCAGTAACAATACTGATTTTCAGTGGGGGACTTTAATTTAAAGCATTTAAACCAACCCTGTAGGCTCCGAACACTATCGACGAGTGAGCGATAACCAATCAAAAATCTATATAATTTTATATTTCAAATTTTAAACACATGAATCAGTGATTGAACAGTGCGATCACCTGCGGACAAATGCCAGAATCAACAAGGCCAATTCAGAACAACTTTTAATTTATTGAGTGCTTCGTTGCTAGGACGGCTCCAAAGTCACCGTTTACTTATTCCTAAGCCAAGAAGTGATGGAATGGAATCCATATTAGAAGTTAAAAAACTTTTGCCTGAAGCGGGATTTGAGCCCGGTACCTTATGCATTGGAAGCAGGGATGCTTACCAATGGACCAACGAGCCACCTACACTCCTCTTTGATGTACTCCTATACTCATACGAGCAATGTGTACACATATAATCACGCATTACTCAACACTAAATAACAAAGATCTGACAGAACACGGTTTATTATTTACCGTGGCAGCAAAATACTAAAAGCAATGTTGCTGCTGTACTGTCCATTTTCAGCTAATGATGAACCATTGTAAGGATAATCACCCTTACTTCTTAGCTCGTGTCAAAAAGCAATCAGGGGAAATAAATTTAAAAAATATGATGACAGGAGGAATGTGGTAATGGAATGTCCTAACAACTGTTGCCTAATCAGCAATAGAGTAATAATGGCAATACCAATCAAATAGAATAAGTGTTGGTAGGACAGAACAAATACACACTCGGCCCCTCTCAGGGGGTCAGTGCCCCGCCCCCCGCCCCCCCCCCCCCTCCCACCCACGTGTCACCGCCTTCCATGCCATCATGCAAACTGGGATCCCAAAGATAAAAATAACACCTGATTGTTATATAACACTCTTGCTCCTGCCATCAGATCGGAATGTAGGTATGTGTTCACTGTCCCGGTGAAATGCAACTGAAGAGCCGTTACTTAATCAAATTCCTCGACCTCTAGAGACAATGGCGACGAGGTCGGATTGGGGAGAGAAGTAAAAGTAGCCGCTACAGTTATTAGCTCAATTTATGATTCATTTTGTAGTATACAAATTAATATCAAATTATGTGTCCTATCTTATAAGATCGCGATATTAAAGTTGGCGCCGTCCGTGGATCAAAATGTTTAAACAATTAGTTTTGTCCTTTTATAGCATAACGGTCGCACCATTCGTTTTAAAATGCATATACATTTTTTCTTCCATTTTTAAAAGATATCGTCTATGCTGATGCAGACTACTCAACTCAATGTTATAGTATGAACGCCCAAAGAATCAGATGTTAACACTTGAACCCAACACATACTTAAGAGCAAATAGCTTGTACGTTCCTTGAAAGCATGGGGGGGGGGGGCTATTGGTGGTTACTGCATAATGGGACTGGCATAGTTTGAGGAATCTCTTAGAATGGGAATGAAATTATTACAAGCCCAAAATTCGTGACTCTAAAACGTAAATATACTCGAAATAACTAAGTAAAACCAAAAATTGATGGTAAAAGAAAAACCTTTGCTAGCAAAATTTAACATTTAAATCAGAATGCAAAAGTTTAACTTTTGTAACATTTTTCATCTGAACACAAAATAGTAAATACCCCTAAGATAATTTAGAATTGCGTTATTTTAAACTTCATAATACCACCAAACAAATAAATGTATGGCCCTGTTTAGACTATCGTTTTACTAACTAGAACTAGCGTAAATAATACGTACAACATAAAATAAGTTTTCGCTTGACATCCCCTAATCGTCAAATCATTAAACGTATCATGCGTTGGAAATAAAATCAGATTGTTAATCAGTTTGGTCAATAATATGTTCATTATGTTAGATATAAATACAATTTTAAAATAACAATCAAACAATCCAAGTCAATGAGTCACATTTTGAAAACAAACGAGAAGTAAATAAAATCATGAGAGAACCACCTTACAAAATTATGAATATTTAAGTTATTTTGTTTAAAACATATTGCTATTGACCATATTACTGTCCAAAATAATAGAGATACAAACTGTTATCTAATTTACCATCAGTAAGTAGCTTTATTTATTTAAAAATACAAGAAACATAAATTATAAAATTCAAACTACCGTATGCCTGTTAACAACTTCCATATCGACTTTTTTAATGCCCCATTACTTAATAATTTCTGACGTGCAGATTGCTGAAAACACGTTTTACACTTTTTTGTTTTGAATTAAAACACGAGTGTTCAGTCTGAAGGACGTTAGGCCTATCTACCGTAGGTCAGGGCCGGTAATGAAGGTTGGTACTATTGCCGTTTTATTAATTTTATTATTGTTGTTAGCAGTGATAGTGTTTAGGCGGAGAACCAGTACTTAGACAGCACGAGAAAGTGGACTGTGAGATTTCATAGGTGAGATGAGAATAGATGGACTTACCCAAGTGATGACTTGACGGCGCGCCACTGGATGCAGAAGATGGGCGGATTTGTAAGCCCACCATAGTAAAACAAGATACTCGAGTATAGAAGGAAAGTATGAAGTATGAAATGCCTGGAGCGAGAGGTCGAACTCAGGACTGCAGAGATGCGAGGCGATCGACTGACGTTGCAAGGAGGTAACCAGGCGACGGTTAGCAGCAGTGACGACGCCAGGAATTTTCCATTGGGGGGGCCAAGGGGGGTCCTAAGAATGTATTGGGAGGCCATGCAGATTCCAGACTGGTTTTCTATCGGTATCGGGGGGGGGGGGGGGGGGGGGGGTACACCAGGCTACATGCACTCGCGAACATTAAAATATGCATTCCATTCTTACCTAATTAATGCAAGGCAGTGGTGTAGAGCCAGATATACCAGTACGTATACGCTTCAGTGGAAAGTTGGAGGGACACATCTTTCCAGACGAAAAAAGCATGGGGGTTTGGGGGGAAAAGCCCCCCACAACAATGACGCCGCAGGCGATTAAAAAATCAGGTTTTTAGAGCGTGTTTTGAGCGTTTTAGAAAGCAATACCGGACTCAATGCAATACCAAAATACTGCAGTTTTGTATTCGATTTCGATCATTTCGTAAGTAACTTTTGATACGGCACATGCACGAAAATGTTCTTTCACAAGCAGCACTTGATGCAGATATTGTTAGGCTAATAGTGCACAGTTTGTAAGCTTCATTGAAAGCAAGAAGGGGCATATAACCTTCCAATGACGTTTGAAACTTCTGGCTTCAGTTACCATGTGCAAGCAGCGAAAAACTTGAAAGTAAAAATCAAAATACTAGGAACTCCAGTTTGATAAATATTTGGTAGTGTTGTGGATTGGTGTAGTAAATTTCAACTACAAGAACTAGTTAGAATGTGAATTATTTATTTGTTGGCGTGTATGCGGCGGCACCAACGTAGTGTATACGTGGTAATTGTTTTTGGCTTGGGGGGGGCCGCTGGGGGGGCCGAGGGATTTTAGGGGGGGCACCGGCCCCCCCTGGCCCCCCCCTAGCGTCGTCACTGGTTAGCAGACACAGCGAGATTGGCGGTTGAGATATACGGGGAAACCATGAGAGCTGCACTTGTACTTGTTATAAACACTGTATGATAATGTCCAGGTTATTCGCGAACGAAAACTGATGCAGGCAGGATGCGCTGCACGGAGGATAATGGTGAATGTCACCACGAGACGATGAGCGACATGAACCGTACGTTGCGAGGCAAAGACAGAACATTACTGAATAACAACGAACTTGGGACCGGCAGAGCAGCCGATAAGATAAGAGCAAGGGGTGGGAGGGGTGAATCAGGTGACGTGTCACGTGAAACTAGATTACACTACAAACTAGACATCGGCGCCAACAGATAGCAATATTGTCCAAACAGTTTTTCCCGACCGGAGATCGAACCCGGGTCCTCCGGCTGAACGTACCGACATTCGTACCATCTAAGCTATCAGGGCCGCAAGACAAACTCTTTCTAAATTGTTATGTGGTTGTTTTGCGGTTGTTCATAACAATAAAAACACATTGCAGTACACTGTTCAACCATGTGTCAGGAATTCATAGTCGGCCCCAACACCTACGGAAACCCATTGTTGCTATGGATTTGTTTTGTTTATGGAAAATAACTTGGAAATAACTGTTACCTTGGTAACAATGGGCGCCCCTAGGTGTAGGGGCCGACTATGAATTCGTAGATAGAGCTAATCACGGTCCTCTAGATCTGCAATGACAACAGTAAAAACACAACACAACAGTGAAAAATACACCTCAACATAACTTTATCAAGGACCCTTTTACATAGAGCAAATCACGGCTTTCTAGACTAAATCTGAAAATCATCTGTTTGTCTTAGCAACCCCGATAGCTCAGATGGTACGAGTGTCGGTACGCACAACCGAAGCACCCGGGTTCGATTCCCAATCAGGACAAACTTTCTTGACGTTGCTATCTCTTCACAATTTAATCCTGTGAAATCATCATGTCTTATTAATCTATTGTTTTTGTTACACAACTCATAACATTCATAAATAAATGATTCATGAGGTAATAATAATAAATTTTTATCACTGTTGTGTGATATCACTGCTCGCTACAGTACATGAAATGAGTGTGTCAGGGAAATAAAGATAAACATGGATCACTACAGGATACCTGCACAGCACAGTACCCACGTTATGTTTGACTTATTTATTGGCGTCTATAAACAATAATATATACTGTCACCATATCGTTGGATGAATGGATAAATATTCTATGTTATTATACACATTTCCGCAGTCATAGATATCGCGGATGAGCGTAAATATGCAGATGAAGAAGCTACAAGTGTAGGTATACGAGTTACATCCTGAAAGTGTATAAAATATCCAAATAAATTATTTTGTTTCGTCATCAGTTATGCGATGTTTCGAGTATGTATGCACTAATTCACCATTCACTCACCAAACACTCGTTATGCAGAATGCATTGTGTTGAATAAAAGGTGTCTTATAATAAGAAGAAATTACTTAATTTTAAAGTATCTCTGAGTAAAACATAGCTTTCTTTATTGTGTCTACTGTACATTGTATTTTTACATACAACTTTGAAGTTGTATTTTACCACAATTTCCCATTTCACTTTGATGAATTATTACGTATAATAATTTTAAACTAACGTTTTTTTAAGTTTGCATATAGCTATCATTTACATATAGTGTATATATTATTAGAACACATTTTGTAATAATCCAAAGTTGGTTGGATTCAGATAAGGCTTCACTGCTTCACCGGCCAATCACGCCTAAATAACAATCAATCTCTGTCGAGGTTTTTTTTACGGTAAAACACCTGAAACTCCCTTTTTGAACACAATATTACTGCACAAACAATTCACTTGATACTTGTACTTTTCTTACATCAAACCGGAATCAAAATGTACGAACCAATGCATTTTATACTGCACTATTATTTAAAAATGAAAAATTAGTATTGTTTGTCTACCCACTCAGTTATACTTACAACAACTGACTTCAGTGGGGGACATGTAGGCCTATGCCACTTGATTGTGATTTGTTGCTGTGACGAATCAATTGCCCAGTAGCATAATATAGATATAGATAGATACATGTAAATAGTCAATGTCAAATAAAAAACACAGCCAGAATTGATATTTTTTTAAACAATATCCAACACTTTGATCTGTCTGTGAGACCGCTCTAAATACAGAACTACTCACGGAGTGCTTCTATGTTTGGCATTGCATAATGCATATAATCTATTAGAACTGTTAATTAAAATCATACACAATGTCCCTAGCTTGATCGGCTTTAACATTAATTATTCACACACTTAATCATGGATGATATGTCTCGTACAATGATTGCCTTTACAACGTCAGACGCCACTTTGATAGATTTTATAATATTTTCTGCGCGTAGTCTGTCTCTTTTAATAGCGCACATGTCAAAACACCTAACAGCCTCTGTTACGAACCGCGGGCGGCCGCTATAGATGCGATACAAGAAGATAGACTGTCCAGCTCATTCATTACCGCAAGTCAAGTCCGCGCACACGTTCAGCTTCTACTAAAACCACTGGAAAATGATTAACATTTGTATGGATGTGTATTTTAAAATGTTTGCTATAACTTTAAGTGCATATTCTTTATTGTTGAATCATTTTGATGTATAAAAGCTTAGAATGATAGAAGTTGCACTTCTAAAAGTATATTGGATCATAGAATAGATTAATCTAAAGTGCATTACAACCCACGACGTATATTATCACTATTAGTGTCGAGCTACGAGCCTGAATCTTTTGGAATCATTGTGTAGATTTAAAAAATGATAACATGAATAGGGAACACGCGTATTAAAATTGTAATCGATTTTTACATACCTTGTCTTTCATTTAATAATTTTGTGTCTTTGGATTTTGAAAAACGGATCAGTCTATGCCCCAAAATAATTGGTTTAGTAACGATAAATAAAAGGGCGCGAAAAACGAGCCGCCGCCATGTAGAGTTAATTTGACGTCATAGTTTTGTTCTGCGTACGCTCACCGCCTCAGCGATTGGTCTGTTCTGCCAAGTCTACAGAACCATTGCGTCACAGCCACCTGTATGCGTTTCAGATCCCCCAGTTTAAACTTCAATAAATGCGACTACATTAAACCTATTTAAAAATTTCTTTTTTACGTGCGACTTGCTTTAATATACTTTTTGCATCTAATACTATTAAACTAAGTGTTTGGTTTAACAAAAAAAATCGTACGCGTGTTGCCTTTTGAGTTAGCATAAAGAAATGTAGATAGAAAGATGGAAATTAAAGATTGAGATAGCATGAAAGGAGTGATAAGTAGATATTGTACTTCATTCGTGTGATAAACATTACTCCATTTCAAATTCGTAAAAGCTCACAATTTTAATAGAATATATTTGTTATATTATACGAAACGTGCAAACAGTCTATTATGTACGTATTGAATTGCGTGTGCGTGTTTGTGTGTATGTTTTATCTAAACGACATGTATAAATTATAAATTAAGTCATAAAATAATTTAATGAACTGAATAAATTTACGTATTTTGATCTCTTAGATCAAACATGCTTGTTTCTAGTTTGATTTGTTTAATAAAAGCTATACTGTCTTGTTCACATTCCTTCTGGCATTTAACTTATATCTGTTGAACATAATAACAGTATGTTGATTACATCTATGTTTTACCGTGCATAACGACTAATTAAATGATGTGTGCTTGGCACCTTGCTGCTGTTATGCTGACTGATACTGAGTGGTGATGACGTAGGCAAATGCTTTGCTTGTTTTTCAATATTATTCTCATGACATTAATGACCTGAGTTAGTCATAGATTATCGCGCATTCACGTTTATATATTATAAATTTATTACCTATTAATGTTAGCAGAAAGTTTTGATGATCTAACTTACTGACATATCGCGGTGTCGCTTATTGGGTTGTATATTATAGTATCCACACCTTACCTTTTTTTTATAATAACAACGCACATAATATCGACAATGTGTAACATTCCATCAAACAACAAGGCCAATCAAGAAAAGGAGTTAAATTTAAGTATGATTATGCCATTTGGCTGTGCACTCGCTGACATAAGTAAACCGAGGATCGGACAGAAGAACATGTCTTCACTCTATAACTGCTCTTCTGCACAACTACCTTATGAGTTTTAGGTTAAAAATAAATATACCAATTTATGGTCAACTTATCTTCATTAAAAAAATAACGAACGGTAACCATATAGGTTAAACAAATGAGTGAAGACCAAGAGTTATTAGAGTAAATGCGTGAGTACTTGATTTACTTATGTCTCACACAAACGTAAATCAAATGTGAGGAAACCCTTTTATTACCAACACTCTATTCTGCGCATTTCTTGTTATCCAATATTATGAGTGACTGCATAATTATTGGTGCTACTTATCTATGAGTATGATATTACATGTTATTGATTCATAGATTCGGCTGAGGTTAGAAATGAACAAAGCAAGTGCATAATATAGGTTAGGGTAAAGAAGGCATCTGCCGTACCCTCGATTTGTTTGTGGGTATAGCTATATGCAGTACAATGCTCAGTTGAGGTGATAGTGGTGTAAGTAGTAGTGGTAGTGGTAGTGGTAGTGGTAGTGGTAGTGGTAGTGGTAGTGGTAGTGGTAGTGGTAGTGGTAGTGGTAGTGGTAGTGGTAGTGGTAGTGGTAGTGGTAGTGGTAGTGGTAGTAGTAGTCGTAGTCGTAGTCGTAGTAGTAGTAGTAGGCTAGTAGTAGTAGTAGTAGTAGTAGTAGTAGTAGTAGTAGTAGTAGTAGTGGCTGAAAACTACATAGTAACTGTCTTCGTTAATTCACACTGTGGTCACAGTAAGAGGGAGTTACCACTAATGAACTCAAGTTAATTTGGTATGTTAAGGTCGATCTCGTGTTGTTGAAGTAAACGAGTTTTTTTGCGGCAGTGGTTTATGAGTCTCTCGGTCTATAAATTTAAATTACGCCTTTGATACATTCTTATAAATAATGTTTAGCCTCAGGATTTATTATAATACTCCCTAATTTCCAAAACAATACTAGTTAATAAACAAGTTAAAGGATGTTTTGAACATTTGAACAAATCTACATTCCACCTCCCACTATGTTGATGAAATAGATGCAGGAAGCTTATCCCAAGAATGCGGCAGGACAGGAAAACGTCCAATGATAAATGAGACCACTAGTGATGTTTGTCAACAGCTTCTGTCCTGGCCACAAAGAACTTATCTTTATTAACCTTTTACTATGTGTAAAGCAAACGCCCTATATTATTATGCCATAGTACGCAACATCAGTCTCGCGATATCACATGCATATTGATACTTACTTGGGCAACGGAGAAACATTCGATCGCGAATAAGAGGAGATAAGGAAATGGTGAGAAATGTATGAAGTGTCCGTTCGAAATAAGATCCAACATTGCAATTACCGATCTCATTGACCTACAGTTATTAACAAATCTTCCCGATACATTATAATATTATATACGTTATATAGTTTTGACAAAAAAGAAACGAATAATATAGTGTAACTTTTTTAATAAAACGTGACAATGTACTATGAACATATACCATAAAATGTTATGTATTATCCAAAATTAATTGACTGCGTTTATTATCATTATACAAACAATGTACATAATGCCAACATTTATGTACATAATAAAAAACAAGAACCTTCAAGAGAGTATTAATTTCAAACCGCTATGTCCATGTTTTTTTTTAAATTTTTCCCACTAAAAAAATATATATGAAGCATTTTCAACACCAAACCAGACAATTAATACAACCACAATAGAACCGACTTAAATGGATACCGTATCAAGTTATCTTTGAGAAAAGGAATGGATCATAGTTCAGGCTCTCACTGTATTGAGGCAATTGAACCAACACAACGGAAATCATTTTTGATTATCAATACCGGTACTATAAAATCAAAATATACCACGCCGTAAGAAGCAAGGTGTCCTCTAAAACGGTCGCTCCACACGATCTATTTCAACGGTATTCACCGCGGTATTTCCCTATAACTGTATTGTTATTGTCCACTGCATTGACTGCACCTACCGTGAATGGAATGCGACACCACCACGTCTGACAACAGACAAGCGATAATCTTACAATACTTAAGGCAAGAGAACGGGATGCAACTAGGTTTAGGTTGGTAGTTGTCACACACGCTTCCCTAATATATAATCCGTGACGACAAAACCTTGCAAGTTAATTTGACGCGAGTATATTACGATATGAAACAACCCTCCATGCCATGCCACCCTTCCCCACAGCATTAAATTCTGGCAGCACCACTCAGTAAGTTATTCAACAGCAGCAGCAACATCAACCAAAATACCTTCACGGGCATATTCCGTTATGGTTGCTAACACCGCCTTCAATAACACGCACGTCTTCATCTAATTTGTAGTTATCCAGATAGATGGACATACTCACGCATAGCTGTACTCGGGTACTTTTGATGGTTTCGAGCAGGTGATTGATCTCAATTATACGAGCGAGAACTAAAACACGTCGCACCAATCTCTCCCCCCCCCCCCCCCCCCCCCCCCACCAACCCCTCCCCCACCCCTCTCTGTTTTGTATGAGAGCTCTATCGTTACAGACATGTATTATACTGTATTCTGACGAACATTAAAAAAAAAACATCTTTTAAGTGCCTTATTTGGAAAATTGAACACGATTTTCATTTCTTTACATTCATAAATTACCCCTGTATGATTCTTTATTGTAGACAACGAAAGCCGTATAGCTTAGTCTTACGGTAGTCTAGGGCTCAGCTCATCCACCCATCATGCAAGTCTGCATCATGCATGCATGTAGTATCGGATTCGTCGCATGCAACATCATAGCCAGAAAAAGAACAAGCGAAACGTGTTAATTCCAGAAATATGCTAATTTTATGCGGACCGTTTATTTAAAATGTTACGCGTTGATTTAATTTCAACCAATAAAGAAGGTGATTACATATTATTCAGAAATTATAGGAATCACGCTACAAACGTGTGTGGGAAATATATACGTTAGCTTGGAAGAAATACTCATTTGTATTTTACCATAGTTCGATTTATTTCAGCGTATCGTTAGAGGATTTTAGCTGAACCGTCGCACTTTAGTGAAAGAAATTAGTGCTAGGTCCGCAACTGATCAGCGACGGACTTGGATATTATAGTCAACTGTTCGAACTAAACAGAAAATGTAGTTCGCGGGATAACATGGACGTTTTTCTTGGGATAGGTGACGCGAAATATCCAAAATTTTCAATAAGTGCTGCAACGGGAATTTCCACAGAAATTATATTATTGTTAGTTTAGTTTTCGCATAAGCAAAAATCTTGTCGACGTTTGTGTTTTAGGTCGCTGGTCTTGTTGCCAAAGGAAAATTGATATTAAAGATTTAATCAAAAGTTCAATGGAGTACGTGCAAGAAAAAAATCGATGAGAGTTACTATATATTAATGACTGAATTCTATCTATATCCTGATGGCTATATCCTGATTGCAAGATTGTAGAACATCAAATTGTTTCATCAACAATAAAGCAAATTGCCGAGTTCTCGATGTTGCGTTGTGTCTTTGAATTGAATGCGCGAACAGGCAGGATCTTCTACGTTTACGAAACAACCAAGTGCGGTGGCGCGTTGATATTTCAATCAATATTGAATTGTATATGCCTACATTCTGGTTAAAAATGCGGCCAATAATACCTTATTCTTGCACAATTTGCCAATTCAATTTATCTTTTAAACCCTTCTGTGAAAGGTAACGAATACTAATGCGTAATATTTATGTTAGACGTTCAACATTTTTTTGTAGTTGTCATGTGTGTTCCATTGCCGCCATCTGTTGGTAAAATTAAAATTTTCACATTAAAACCCAACTTAAATAATTGGATTGATACCTACGGCATACGAATAATATATTATGATTATCGAGGCCTGGTATAATGAACTTCGAATAAATATCTAGGAGGCTACGAACTTGTTTTCACCGTAACAACAACCAATAGGACGCCTGAATGCCATGAATAAAACAAGTTAGTAGCTTACTAAATATTTATCCAAGTTCATAATTAACGGTCAAAGATAACCAGAATTTAAAAAAGGAATTTTTTGGCAACTGACACCGAATAATTGTTTATTTATACTTTTTCTTTTGTGTATTAGTAATAAACAAGTATGATAGGATCGTATATTATAATTTAAAAAAGTACATGATTGCATGATATACGTATTTTTGAGTGTGTTGTTGTCTGCATTTGATTTAAATACAAACATTTTGTGTGTCTAACATTTGCATTTGAATTTGCATTGAATTATAATCTAATAATAGTCACGTTAAGAGGGTTATTCTTATCCATGTGCAGGCTTTCTACAAAACATATTTCTGTGTTTTATGACAGTGGTTATTAATAGTTAACCTTAGACAATTTTAGTCAGTGTAATTAATCGAACAATAAATCGGCGGAAATAGACGATGACGAAGCTCGATCGTTAGACGCTGTGTGCGATACGGTAATATACGCAGAGATGACATATTTATAATATCTTATAATTTTATTGAGCAATAATCAACAGCTGTAAGGATTTACAGACTAGTACACTTGCGGATTCACACCATCTATTAAAGCCATAAAGACATGTCCTCAAGTATAATAATTCAATATCCTTGTTACGGTATCATCGTAATCTCTCGCTTGTGTCCGGGATGATTATACAATGTGCATCTATCCCCGGCGAGATCATGGAAATCCCAGCGTGATCAAAACAGGGAGACTCCTACAATAGGCGGGATAGAGGCGTCTCCAAATAATCCACATCGTCTGGCCTTGAATTACAATTCAATTCTCATTCAGTGTCGCAACTGCGCAGCTGCAATTCACTACAATATTTACATTCCATTAGAATATATATTCATTAGTATAAAGTGTTCCTAGTTCTGACCTTATCACTCTATTTATTGACAATTGCACCAACAATTTGTTGTGTTTCAATCATTATGCTCTTTATTCTGCAAACGATTCTTGGAGTAAACCTGCAAGGTTGCCAGCAATGTATTTAATTTGATTCTACGAACAATCAGAGAACTATTCGTTTAAATGTATTGATTTTGATTTATGCACATTGTTACCTAAACGATAGCAGATATTTTAATTAAACACATTTTTCCACATAGATTGTAGGAGTGACGAAAGATGCATACGCAACACTGTGGAAGTAGTTATCTGCACTTCAAATCTAATCGTTTTTGACATAAAAATGTTATAACTATAGCCAGATGCACGTATACATCACATTTGATTATGTAATGCAATTTTTCAACCGGTTTCCAATGTATGGCTTCAAATATCGCCCTTCCCTTATGTAATAAGAGTCATTCAGTCAGATATACAAACCAGGGCTAGGATTCACAAGAGGTTCGAAGTCTTTTTTAGGTATGAACTTAAAAAAAAAAAAACTGCTTTACTAATAACAGCATAACGTTAGATATCTTATGAATCCAGGCCCAGTTAACATGACTACTACTTCCTGTTGGAACAAAGGTACAATGAACATTCCAATAACATGTTTTTAAATGTTTTGTCAGTTTATAAGCCTGGATTTAAAAGAGGTCCAAAGTTAGACTGTCTTACTTAGGACCTCTTATGAATGACGACACCGGAGAAGATGTGAAAACGATATTATAAACGACAGTTTAAATAAGGACTAAATAAAGAAACTTATTTACTAATAATAGATTTCTGCATGATAAGCTAAGTTAAAACAATTATATAACGTATGTAATAAATCAAGTATATACACTGACCTTTAGATGGTCGTATGCCATACCGTCCCTCGTCAGCAGTCTTGTGGAACTACATGAGTCAGAATCAGATAGGTATACTTCGACCAATCCCTTATCTGTGCTACGACTAGCTGCGGAGCAGAACTAGTTAGCTAGAATAACGACCAAGTAACAACCACTCCTTATTTGCTCGCCCTTGCTCCCTCTATCACTGCAGCAAGACTTAATGATCAGTTTACACAAGTTTTAAGGTTTCAGATTTACAGATTTACAGATTTACAGATTTACAGATTTTTTAATCTTTAACGAAAAACTATATAGGACTAAGGTTCGGTTGTCTGTGGTCTTACAATGTCCTAATAACTACTTATTCGTCGAATAGCTTGTTTTCTCCATGGCAACAACCAATCAAAACTCTTGAAATCCTCCAAATAGCTTAATAGCTGCAAATAACTTTCTTATTAGGAGATTGTAAGACCGGCCCGTGTTAGCGTTTACACACGGTGCTGAGAAATTGCCTCCTAGCCTAATTGTACAATTCAATTTTCTACTTCTCTAGTTTCTTACATTTACTTCAAACAGGTCCATTAAGGATTATTGTAGTGACTAAACTTTCGTGTCCTGTTGATGATAATCAAGTTTCAATGGCCAGCGTTGGAACGTTCAAACACTTCGTTGAAGGAGCATTTCATTGGTTGGGGAGGTGGGGGGGGGGGGGGAGAGGGGTTAGCCGGGGAATATTATTATATTATGTATTTGTACATTGTGCATTATTTCTTAAATCAAAATAAATGCAATTTTAATTGTAATTTCGATTTTTAATTTTTATTGGGGGGGGGGGGGGGGATTATTAGTCATGATAACAAAATCTCATACACCTGTTTCCAAAACAAATCGGGTATGGGGGTGGTTAGGCACTAATTTCTTGGGCATAGTATGTTCGAACATCGGCTTGCCAGGTCTGTCACGTCTAATTCTTCCATAAATCATAATAATAATTCGTAAAATCATAAATAAAATAAATAGTAATACAATAAGTCGTTACAGCAATCCCTACAGATGAACTTATTACAACGTTTATAATGGATTGAATGATAAAATTCGTTTAAGAGTTCCTTTCGTATATCACTACCTTAATAGTTGTTTAATTCTTTCTATATCCAACCATATGCATGGATTCAAGTTTTGGCGGGTGTATAAAGGTGTAGTCTGGTGTGTATAATGTGTTTAATATTCATATTTCGCCCGCCCAGTCTGAAGGGTAAATATCAAAATAATTATCATCTTCTTAGTTGTGGTGTGTACTATACATTTTGATTTTCTTCGTACGTTTAACTTAGTTGCACCGAAAACATTTGTTCACTTTTTATTGTGTTATAATATACCTAAAAGCCACACTGATACCCACTGACTTATTACTCCGACTGTTTCCGAAGAACCCGATTGAGACACGAAGTCATTCGGGATTAGCCGAAGGATGAAAGAGGAAGTTTTCAGAAATATTGCTGAACGGAAGTTAAAAAAATAAAAGTCAGAACGTTTTGAATCATTTTCAATAAACTCTTCTTTACTGTGACAATGTATTGATTCTATAGAGATTGTTTCACTGATGTATTGTTTTGTGTTTGTTGTGTGTTTGTGTTAGTTTGCGTAGGCCTATCATGTGTGATAGTAGAAATGGGAGTGAGACTGTCAAAATGGGCAAGGCACATCCTTGTGTAACCCACGTTAATCTCGGCGGGTGACGAATGTTGCGACAGAAGGTCCATGTCTGTAATTATTGCATTAGCTTCGGGTGATGCAGTTCCTGTGACCTTGATCGACCACATAATTCACACTTGCACGGTACTAAACACTTGTTTACCTCAACGCACATGAATAATGGAACTCAATGTAGGTGAGATGAATGGGATGGTATGGTAGGTTTTATATCGTTTTTACAATTATTAATATTGAATAGTTGTTTCTTTTGCATTTTGTTTTAATAAATACGAATATTTATTGCATTTTCCTAGTAGGTAACTGCAAATCAGTTTTAATTATCTTGGATATAAATACATTCCTGTAAATGCCTATGATAATCTTTCAACGTCAATGTTTTATACAGCATCCACTAATCTATTTCAACCAAGATCGTAGGAATTCGTTTACGAAACATTTTACTTTTTTGTATTATGCACTGCATCATATTGAAATGCAACGCTCTTCACAATGAATACACAAATGCTGATCACTTTTCTTAGTTAACACATACACTTCCGATCCTCGTCAGTGCACCAATGAACACAACAATAGAAACAGAATAACATATTGAAATAAGAAAGACGTGAACATAATTGTGCTCATATCTATTAAATTTCATAATTTAATAATATAAATACTGTTTTTTTAACGTAGGTCGTTTTTCAATATGAGAAATATGTATTTTTGACTATCTGGTTGAACAATAAAATAGCTGGGAGCAAAAATAATTTAAATACAAAATAAAATAAAGATCAAAGATGAAATTTTGAGAACGCTTCAAGATTGAAAAAGTGACACACACTCTAGATTTGGAATTGTATCAGCCAAACAGTGAACATCTTACAATCGTAACAACTGTTATTTAATAATTTGATACATTATAAATTATAAAATAATTATTACTGAAATAACAATAGTACACATTAAAATATTTGGAAGTTATTAAAGTTATTGTTTAGCTGATAGAAAACTAAAGCCCGGGTACGAATCGCTTTTGCAATATCTTGGATCATTCGCAAGATATCATCAACAAAATAGAGTCAATTGTACGTATTCATATTACGACTACATAATTCTCACTAACCTACAGTGAGAATCAAGGAGAATCTTAGCGGAAACCTTATTCGCTGACAAGAAAATCGTTGATCGTTACATATTATAACTTCTATGTAGGCGATCATGTTGCGTGTTGATGCAGACAGCGATTATCATGACACAATCAATTATCTAAGAATGTATGCAAGTTGAAAAAAAATATAAATATACCAACTTTCCGGAAACTGTATGCAACACATTAAACTTGTTGTAATTAGTCAATGCTATATAGCTTTGATGTAGCAAACCCCTCGAAGACAGTAAAAAGATTGCTTGTTCTTTTTGTAAAAACAAAAATGCACTTGTTAACATTTATCACAGGGCGGAGCAGGATTTTGTATTGTTTCATTATTTGTTTCTTGGCGTAATACTCAATACCACACGGGAAAGGGGGGGGGGGGGGGGAAGCGGGACAAATAAAAAGCACATACACAAAATTAATATGGCACTTTCCTTCAACACGTGGTTATTTTACAACAATGTGTATAAAATGCAGGCGCGCGTCAAATATTACAATGTATATACATTTCATTTCATTTCATTTCATTTCATTTCATTTATTATTCATTCATACATTGTGTACATACAACTGATTTCGTCACATATATTTTATTACATTCATGTTAAATAATCGTCAATGTCTATTTAAATCACATGTAAATTAAATTAAATTAAAACATGAGATTAAACGTTACAAACAGAAATGTGTCAGTCCAAAAAATCAGCCACCTTATATAAGACTCGATTGATCAAATAGTCCTTAAAAGTAATCTTAAAACGATCAAATGAGTCAATTGTTTTAATATCGGATGGAACCATGTTATAAAATCGTTCACAGGTAATATTTGGACTTCGTTTTAAAACATCTAAATTGTATCTTTTTGTATGTACATCTTTCTGCCTTCGAGTATTGTATGTATGAACCTCGTCATTGAAAGTAAAATTTTTTGGGTGCTTCCTTACCCATAAAACACAGTTCAAGATATACAAGCTAGGTACAGTTAAAAGTCTCAATCTTTTAAAAATAGGTTTACAAGAAGTTTTTTGGCATACCCCTACCATTGCCCTCACCACTCTTTTTTGAGCTTTAAAGACTCGATCGACATTCGGGCACTTGCCCCAAACTATTGCTCCATATCTAAGGACTGAATAAACATAGCCATAATAAACAGTTAAAAGGGATTCTAAGTCACACAGTGGGCGAATCTGCCTAAAAGCATAGCTAAAAGAATTAATTCTAGCGCACATATAATCCAGGTGGTTACTCCACTTAAGTTTGTGATCAACAAATATTCCTAAAAATTTGATAAAAGTACATACTTTAATACTGCATCCATTTTCGACATCAGTCAAATATTTATCAGGTACACCTTTTGTAGAGAATAGTATCACATAAGTTTTATCCTTGTTCATAATAAGTTTATTGGAAGCGAAGTATTCTTCCAACTTCCTAAGTAAAATATTTAAAATCACAATCAGTTCTTCCAAAGTCTTTGCTCGTATAATAATGGTTGTGTCATCGGCATACATGATGATTTTAAATATCCTAGAAATGTAGTTACAAATGTCATTAACGTAAAGTGAGTAAAACAACGGTCCTAACACAGAACCCTGAGGTACTCCTGTGGTAACTGGCACAGTCTTAGACTTTGCACTTGTTAACATTTGAGAAGTTTGATACTTATTACTAACAAACTGTGTACGATCGCTTAAGTATGACTTAATCCAGTTGAAACATTTCCCTCTGAGACCACACATACTTAACTTAGAGAGTAATATTGAATGGTCTATACAATCAAAGGCTTTGCTTAAGTCTACAAATAACCCGGCAGTTAAACCACCATCATCTAAAGAGACTGAAATCTCATTAATAAATTCAATTATGGCAGACTCTGTCGACCTTTTTGTCCTGAACCCATGTTGCATATTCGATATAATGTTGTATCTATCACAGAACCCAACAATTCTTCTATGCATGGCTATTTCAAACACCTTAGCAAAAACAGAGAGCAAAGATATTGGTCTATAATTCTTCATTACCTGTTTATGACCACTCTTAAAGATAGGAATCACTTGAGCTACTTTTAACAAATCGGGAAAAACTCCAGTTTGAAAAGACATATTAATTATATAGCACAGAGGAGCAGCAAGGAATATTCTAGTCGCCCTCACAAGTGAACAAGGTACTTCGTCAGGTCCTGCCGAATTCTTATTCGCCAGGCCTTGGAGTATTTCCAGCACCTCAATTTCCGTTACATCATTAAGATATATGGTGTTACTACAGCGTGGAGTTTGGGTGAGATTGCTCTGTACATTGGATGTAGTAGCTAGCAACGATTGGGCAATATTTGCAAAATAGTCATTAAGTGCTTGGGCAACACCAACAGGATCACTGATAACCCTTCCGTCTTCACTATTTAAAGAAATATTATAAGTGACATTACATTGACGATTTCCAGTCTCACTTTTAACAATATTCCACATACATTTAGATTTGTTTTTTGAGCTTTTAATTTTGGACGCATAGTAATGTTTCTTAGCTTCTTGGGCTTTTACACGGTAAACCTTTTTAAAATTTCTGTACCTAGTTTTTGAATCTTGGGTTTTAGCATGTTTCATAACATTATAAAGTTCTCTTAGATTTTTTTTCATATAACACAGATCCTCATTAAACCATGAATTTGTCACAGACGAGTTTTTCAGAAACCTTTTTTTTATGGGAAAGCATAAATTAAAATACAGTAAAAATATATTCATAAATATTTTAAACAGTTCGTTAGTATTTCCACCAGTAGCAGAATATACACCAACCCAGGTCTCAACCGCAAGCATGTCACTAAATTTGCGAACATTTCTCTCGTTAAAGTCTCTTTGATACGTAAATATTGACTCGTCTCCCGGGTGGGTCATTGACCAAGCCATGTTTACCTCCTGAGCTAAGTGGTCTGACAACAAGGGCTGTATGACATTAACAACAACATCACTGCTGTCCACATTCGTAATAATGTTGTCAATTGCAGTACCGCGACCTGTATTCACGTTGAATCGTGTCACCTCATTTATCATGACCTTCAGTGTAAAGCTGTCGAAAAGATCGCACAACTCGCTCCTCTTATCACTGGTAGTTAGAAAATCCACATTGAAGTCACCACACAACACGATGGGAGTATTACAGTCGCTCAACTCTAGCAACATCGAACCCAACTTAGCGATGAAATGATTAAAATGTTCACTTGAGTCTTGTTGGGTCGGGGACCTGTAGATAACAGCAACAACAACATGCGTAGAACGCGAAGGGTCGCAAAGTCGAATTGCAGTGCATTCAAGAATCTTTTCCACACTCAATTTCCTAACATTCGCTATCTCCACAGCGTACTGGACGTGGCAACTCTTTACATAAATGCACACACCCCCATTTCTATACTGGGATCCATAACTGGGACCATAACTTTGCTAAACGCATACTTTACATTCATTTGTGACTATCCAACCATTGTTTAATATTATATAATATATATCGGTAAATTTTATTTTCACTCGGCTTTGGAGTGGTGGAATTCATATGGGGCTCCATAACACAGGAGGCGGAGGGGGCAATCCCCCCTACTCCTCCTACTGGCAACGATATTGTCCGCGCATTGCCAAGTAAGTAGACAAGCAAGTCACCACGGCAGGGCATCGTTTGCTTGTCCAAGAGGATGCATATTATCACATTATCGTTCTGTCTAACGCTCATTATGTGTCACTTAATCAACGTCACTCATAAACATGACTTATCGCTCTTCATCTTTTGTAATACATGAAATCTGACGTTTGCCCTCAACCTTGCGTATGATTAAGTCACTTCTCTATGACAGTTGCATTCTTCAGGCTACAACGCGAGATCTCAGGACTTGGTAAAGTTGTCCCAACGCGTCTCATGCTTATATGAAATAGCCGAGTCAAATAGATTATACTTCTCTACGAAGTTCCTACCATCTACTTGTAAAGGTCTCTCACACCAAGAAGTAAGATAGTTTCAGGGGAGTCAGGACCGCCCACAATTAGTCTCCAACTTAACAAGTGCGAATCACTTACGTTTTTCCCGATTATCTAGTACAATTTGGTTGCTTTAAGTTTTTTGACGGAAACCTGCTTGCACGTTTTCTTGTACGTTACCGTCAAAAAACTTACCGCAAACAAATTGTACTAGATAATCGGGAAAAACGTAAGTGATTCGCGTTTGTTAAGTTGGAAACTAAATGTGGGTGGTCCTGATACTATCTTACTTCTTGCTGTGAGAGACCTATAACATGTCTATTAGGGATAATTATTCATGACGATCAGTTGGTTGGTTACCAGGAAACTCCTACCACAGTAGGTGTGACTATATAATGAGACTTGTGCACTCTGACTGCCTTTACGAACTTGTAAAAGAACGCCAGTGTTGATTTGTGTTGTAAGAATGTACGTGATAGGAGACGTTGATAAGGATAATGTTAAAACTGGAAGGTGGCTCGTTGGTCCAGTGGTTAGCATCCCTGCTTCCAATGCAGAAGGTCCCGGGTTCAAATCCCGCTTCAGGCAGAAGTTTTTAAACTTCTAATGTGGATTCCATTCTATTACTTCTTGGCTTAGAAATAAGTAAACGGTGACTTTGGAGCCGTCCTAGCAACGAAGCACTCAATAAATTCAAAGTTGTTCTGAATCGACCTTGTTGATTCTGGCATTTGTCCGCAGGTGTTCGCACTGTCCAATCACTGATTCATATGTTTCGTATTTGAAATATCGATCTTTGATTGGTTATCGCTCACTCGTCGATGGTGTTCGAAGCCTACAGGGTTGGTTCAGTCACTTTCAATTAAAGTCCCCCACTGCAAATCAGTTTAGTTACTGAGTGGGTAGACTCTAAATGTGAATTTATTTTATTTATTTAAGAGTAGCCCAAATATTGTCGTCCTTGTTGAATGGACATTTTATGTAAAACACATTAATTACTTCCAAGCTAGCTAGGAAGTAATGCTAAGTAATTTTTATTTCAATGTAGGATTTTGTAACGTTTCTTGATTAAAGAGAGAGCTTGGGTAATCTAGTAATTATTTACCTTTTAAACTCCCAAGAAAATTCTGGCATTAATAACTATAATTTTCTTAAAGCGTCTAGCTGCTATAATAATGCATATGGAAGTAATTCAGAGCCTTGATACATAATATTTTAAATCCATTAGCTGTGAGTAAATATTAATATTACTATTATTATTACGTATTTTGGATTACGAATTTAAAGTTCGTGATCTTTTCGTGTCATGGAATTATACCGTGACCGAGTCTTTATAGCCAGGTGAGATTTCAAGGGCATGGTTTTGCATTATTGCTTTGCTTCCTACTGTGGGTGCGGTAACTTCTTTCAGTCAGTTCATTTCAACAGGTGTGTCATCTTAAAATAACTTTTGCGTATACTCTCGTTACAGGTAAAATGCTGTTATACAATAAGTTTCCTGGCGTGCATTTTCTCAAACAGTTTTATGTTTCGTAACAATTGGTATGGTATTCATTTTACGAGTTTTGAGAGTGTTTTTTTGTTTTGATAATTTATGTGTACCATTTACACCGCATACTCCAAATATATATTCTTGGTATATTGAGGGATGTCACTTTGTTTCAAGTATACTCCGTATACTCAGGTAAAACGCAAGATCCATAACACCACTGAATTCCACATAATATACGTGTAATATGTAAATAATATGAATTTGGGGTCAATTTGAATTTTGTGTTTTCTCGAAATCTCTCGCTTTCTCAACATTTTACACACGATACTTTCATGTTGTTCATAGTTTTTAACCACACGATAATATATGTTTGTCTAATACACGCTGTTGCGGTATTTACCTCCATATTGGCTTGCATTCTTTCAAATTATCTAAACTTTTATATTTATTCTCAAAACTAACTTGTATTGCAAGTATTACGTAATATGTACCGCTCCTCATGGAACAAAATCATGGCAAGATCCACTGTATTATGTTATACATCAATTTGTCTATTCCTCTGCACACGTGACTGCTGGCACGTTCAGTAAAAGCATTCTAAACTATATAGTGATTGTTTTTTAAAAGATATATCTCAACAAATCGTTATATTATGCTAAGGCATATTGTTTCTTATTTGTTCTATTAATAAATTGAGGAGAGGAACCATCTAAATAAGGTTTGAATATTTATTTCAGGCAGTTATTTATAATCACTGTTTTTTTTTATTCTTGAGTAGGAAGGTTTTTAACCATATGATTATGAACGTTAACTTCTCACTGTCGTCTCCATGTACGTAAACTGTAAACTATCAGTATTATGCGTGTGTGCAAGACCATCTGTAGACAACCATATTTATACTAAGATTTCCTCGTCGTAATGAAGCCATCAGTCATCAGCTGTTGTGGAGAAACCTTCTCTAGAGATCTCAAAGCATTGTGTAACCCCACTGTTTTTTTTAAATGGTTTTATAACAAATTCCGCTCTTTATGTGGAAACATCTCAACTGTCTACAAAACCAGCATAATAAACAGAGCAAGAAGTAAACTTAGATATAACTTAACGGATATTATTTGCCACACGTGTTTTAATCATCAATATATTTAAAAATTCTGTCAAGTAGGATTTTGTGTAAAACATATTGTTAGTAGCCATGAGATACTGACGTGGCAAGTATCCATTAAGTTACAGCAATAAGTTAAGCTTTTGAATCCGGGCTTTAGGCATGTCTTTAACTTACGGTTACACCACTTCAGATTACTTAAACACTGGTGCAGTTGTCAACCAACAGAATAAACCCAACCGATGGTGTTGCTTCTAGTTATGTGAAAAGAGTGACATATTTTTCGTACAGTGGAAAATACATGAACCAATAAACAAGTGTTCGTGGCGGTTGAGGTTTCTATTAAATAACTAATAGGTAACATACCGTTCTCTATATTAACAGTTAAACTATAAAGCTAAACTAAACTGCACAAAGCAAAGTTACTTGTGGTATAGAGATAAGATAAAATGAAAAAAGTAATATCTGTACAAAAAATCTCAACAATGAATAATGAATTTAACAAGTTGTGTTGTTAATGGTTACAGAGTTTGAAGAATAATGAAACATAATACATAAATGAACCATTACTTATAGGTACGTGAGCTTTATAGGACACGAGTCTCAAATAATGCATTCGTATGCACTTCATCCATCCACTCTTGTGAAACTAGTTCCACGTTCTCACCTCACTTTACTTGACATCAAGGCAGATCGACATACCTACGGTTTTGTACACAATAATATAACAATATAACGAAACATGTCCCTGTGTAATCAACCTTCAAAAATGTTATAAATTATCTCGATCTTGCCGCAATTTAATCCTAAGAAGTTTGTGGTAGAAATGTAGAAATGACTCGACCCTGGAAATCACAGAGGATGGAATAGGAAACACAATATTCAGGTAAAACGATAATTTGCAATAATGACGTATACCGAAACAAACCATTTCAAGGCCGAATGATTAGAGTACACTATTACAAAGTACGACAACTATAACTCTTTCCTATAGCAATCGTTTCTGTGCACTGTTTTCAAATGATGACTTACACATTAAAGAGCGTTCGGCAGTAGGAGTTTTACAGATGTATTGGCCGTCAACTAATTACTCTTAAACTAATAGTAGGATTATTATAAATATTTACCTACTTGTAGAGGAATGTCATATCTATGCATGGTATTAAGTACATTTTGTCACCAACCTATTCAAAAATAATGTACCCATTTTTAATCAGATTCTCCGTATTATTTCGCCGAACATTTTCGACAAAAGTAATTATTTGCATATTTCAAACATGAGTATATTATTTTTGAGCAGGCTTGTCACAAATGTACTTAATACCATGCGTAGATATATGACATCCCTCTGCAAGTAGGTACATTTTCATAATAATCCTTTTATTTGTTTAAGAGAAATTAGCTCACTAAAAACATCAAAACTACTTCCGAACGCTCACATTCTTTATCTGGTTAGAACAAAGTGGCAAGGCATGACGTTAAGGGGCCACGGACAATATGTGCATAAGGAATGCAACACAAATTACAATGAAATCTTAAGGCGACCTTGCCCATCTTGGCACGTCAATTAAATAACATAGACAAATTGCATCACTGGAATTTTTTGATGAAATATTCTCTTCTGAGATTGCGGCTGTTCGTATGAAATGAAGTAACCTTGGCCTGCGATGCAATTCATTGAAAACCAAGGATATTTTGTGAATGACACATCCGACAGTAATATTGATATCCTGATGGGTTTGTTTCGTATGAGGACAGGATGTGGTTATACATTGGGTTGTTCTATATCATTGTGGTGTGGGATTAAGATGCAACCTCGTCGACTGTTGGGAGTTTACTACACATTCTTAGATTATTTCTGATAGTAATGCAATTCAGTGCGTCATAGATGAGTTGCGTTTACCGTGAGGGCCGTAGTTTGTTGACGTCATAGTATTGGTTTGAAAACTTCCGTTTCAGTAAAAAATAAAAAGCCTATGGAAAACTGACTGTATGCATATCCACACACCTTAGGGAACCCCCAAATTATGCCTGTTAAAATTACTTTCAAATGTTTCAAAATTGACACAACTTAAAACAAGCATGTCATCTCCTGAGAGTTCCAATAATTATTTCCGTTTTTTAAATGATCTTATTTTAGTGTTGTTGCAACACAATTTTTAAATTATATAACAACGTATGACAATCGGTAATATTTGTATGCAGAGTGTATTCAAGTCACTAGCCCAATACAAATACGCTCAAAAACGAAATACGCATACAAGCAACACAAACGTGAAGTGCAAATAGTTACAGTGTACCTCTAGTTTCGGAAACTCGCTTCTCTTGTTTCCACTGATCTTCACTAGCAGTGGCGTAACTAAGGGGGGGGGGGTTTAGGGGGTTTAAACCCCCCCCCGAAACTACATCGAGAATGATTTTACTTAATACTACATTTACTTAATACTATATTGTAAGATCCTTTAACCACTCCAGTGTATAACAATCGCAACAAACAACATTTTCATTATATTTATCATACCATGCACTTCACTTGATAAGATATATCATTTCTTTCAATTTCAAGTATAATATTTATGCGTTCATCTACAACGAATACATCTTTCACTCGAACCAGTAAAAGTGAGGGTAAGTATAAATAAAAATGCATTAATCTAATATTACAATATCACGGTCTGTGAATTAAAATTTAAATAACGTATGTGACCACAATGTTTCACTTTATGTTGAGATTATATTGAACAACTATAAAACATAAAAAACACAATTTCTATGCAATTCTTATTTAGAACTATTCTACTGTAACACTGTAACTTCAATATAATACAAACCAATGAGTAGTGGTTCAAGTAGTATTCTTTGAGTCCAAAAGGCACGAAATAATTATAGAAGTGAAAAAAAATTTCGCCTTGGGCGAAATGGCCTCCGGCGGCTGGGGCTTCGCCCCAGACCCCTTTCAGTCCCCTCATCTCACTTTTCCCTAATAACCCCCCCCCCCGAAATAATTCCTAGTTACGCCACTGTTCACTAGAATGGCCTATTTCGCGTTTTGCTGTCATTCTTCGTTCCTCGCCTGCCTTCAGTGGCTTCCCTAGACGGATGGATACGTGAGACCACCTGTAACTTCCGTATTCATGTCAAACTTGTCACAAGCTAACCTTGATTCCATCGTAGCCTACCCACCAATATCGTGTGGTGCCCATAGGTGCCGAAAAACATAACGAGATTGCATTCGGCACCACTGACGCACATAGGTGGGGGGGGGGGGGATGTCTTAAAAGCAGCTCCACTACCAACCCCCCCCCCCCCCCCCCCCCCCCCCCCCCCCAAGAACCTTCACAGTCTTACATTTTATCGTCACCAACACCGTAAAAGTTTAAGTACTAACAATTAACACCATAAAGCCCCTTTGAAGCCAATAAGTATTACTGCAAAGTCATTTGTTGGGCACGTGTAAGGTAATTTCGTGAAATATTTCACCCCCGCAGCTGCAGTTCTGAACCAGACGCCTTCTTCCTAAAGATCCTCCTTGAACTTGTGTCTATTCACCTGGCAAAGCCCGTGTGCCTCTGCTAAGCACCATTCATTTTCAGTAGGTTACTCTATTGATTCCTCTACCCAGTACCTCCCTCACTGCACTCAAGTAAACACTCAACTTTACCAGACGTGATTCTGTCCTGCCCCCTCCTTCCCATCCCTTCCATACGGGAAACCCTCTAGTACTTGCCAGCCATACTCTTCAGCAGTTTACTTGTGATGTCGATATTGCATGCAACAAGTATTTTCTTCAGCATTTTTTCCTCGCTCCAAACGGTGGATGCAATATGTACTACCTTGTCACTCCCTTCACGCCCTCCCCTTTCTGCACCAAAGCTTTAGCACCTTAATTATGATTTCGATGGTGGATGCAACAAGGGATTTCTTCCTCGCTCCAAACGGTGGATGCAAAGTGTACTACTAGGTACTATCACGTCACTCCCTTCACACCCTCCTCTTTCTGCACCAAAGCGCCATATTATTATGGGGGGGGGCTCACTCGTCGATGGTGTTCGAAGTCTACAGGGTTGGTTTAGTCACTTTAAATTAAAGTCCCCCACTGCAAATCAGTTTAGTTACTGAGTGGGTAGACTCTAAATGTGAATTTATTTATTTATTTATTTTAAGTAGAAGACCAGCAGAGCAGCATCGTAACTTGAGAATTCTCCATCTAAATTTATACACATTAGCTTTATGAAAATTTATTTAAAGGTAAAGCTGTGCGAAATTGTATGAGATTAGGGGGGGGGGGTGGGATACCCACCAAGTACGAGATGTCCCGGTAAATACGTGACACTATATTATGACGAAACCCATAAATTTATACACATTAGCTTTATGAAAATTTATTTAAAGGCAAAGCTGTGCGAAATTGTATGAGATTGAGGGGGGGGGGGGGGATACCCACCAAATACGAGATGTCCCGGTAAATACGTGACACCATATAATAACGTAACCCATAAATGTATACACATTATAGCTTTATGAAGATTTATTTAAAGGCAAAGCTGTGCGAAATTGTATGAGATTGGGGGGAAGTACCACCAAATACGAGATGTCCCGGTAAATACGTGACACCACATGACGTAACCCATAAATTTATACACATTAGCTAATTTATTTTAAGGTAAAGCTGTGCGAAATTGTATGAGATTGGGGGGAAGTACCACCAAATGCGAGATGTCCCGGTAAATACGTGACACATGACGTAACCCATAAATTTATACACATTAGCCTATTTATTTTAAGGTAAAGCTGTGCGAAATTGTATGAGATTGGGGGGAAGTGCCACCAAATGCGAGATGTCCCGGGAATACTCGCATATGACGTAACCCATCCGTTGTATTGCGAGGAGCGCCTCAGTGCGTGTGCACCCCCGCTAGTCAAGCCCGACCTCGACTTGTCCGGCCGACTCTACGACTCCGAGTGCCGCCGTGCAGTGGCGCATTTGTCTCGCGACTTTCAGCGGTGCCGGTCAGTGTCTGAGTGCGGTGTTGAGTGTGCAACGAACAGCAGCAGCCACCGCCTTTGAAACATGCGCTGAACCCTCGCAGATATGAGACGAACCCTGCAGATCAATCTACACATCACTATCATCAGTTTGTTTGTAAGTTTTTTATCGATTTCTTTTTTATTTATTCGATGCAGGTTGAGCGGTTTTAGAGAATGTTACAGTTTGTTGTTGCAGTATGTCAACCTTGACTTCCTTCACTCCCGCCTGCCTCAAATCTCCCGCTTGTAGTTTAAACCCTAATTAGAAAGTTGTTTTTTACAATGTTTAACGTCACTCTTGTTCTTTTTCCAGTGCACTTGTCTACCTTAGCCTGTTTTACTTAATGCAACCCCTTTGAGAATCAAACATTTGAATTTGATTTGTGTACATGATCTTATACCTACATAGTTGTACTTGTACTTCACGCTTCAGTCAGTATCTAGTACATATTTTAATATGTCATGGGTAAATAGAGGTATCCTTTGTTTTGCAATGATTATGAATTGTTGAGGTAACTGGAGACATGAAGTTTGGGGAAGGTGGATGGTTATTATGTGTAATTGTAATTGTGGATCATTCTTGGAGTCGGGATGTGATTGTGAATTTATATATATAAGAAAACTGGGGGGGGTCAGGGGGGTGGAACAATTCGTTCTACGTTAAGTACCGCCTTGTTGTTGGCTGTGTTCTACTGGTACAAAATGCAGGTCAATGCAACACAGTGCAACAGTATTGTTATTGTGTTGCAAGTTGCAAACAAAGTTCTTCTTTTTTAAGTATGGAGCTGACTTGTTATTTTCAAAGCTACATGTCCTTGTTAAACCTACCAAAGCGAGGTTACGTAGTCCAAAATTCAAAATTTGATTTAGTAACCGAATTCATAATACGCTATATCATCAAATTTAAATTTTCCAATTGTATGGCCAATATTCGGCAGGTATCTGAGATCTGCCTGAATAGCAATTTAAATGCAGACTGAGTGATTCAGAACATGCACATTTTTCTTGCGGGCGTGTCTTAAAAATTCCAACCTAACCGAGTAACTGCATAGCTAGTGCATGGCCGGGATATGGTTTTGTGCCCTTTAGTTTTATTATCTAAGACATGCACGATCGAACGAAGCATTTATAAAAGTCTGGATCATGCAGATATAATATGCAGACTAACGTGAGCACAGCAGTGGCGTACGCAGGAATATATTTCAGGAGGGGCTGCCCATAGTAGAACATGGCTGTCACAAGGTGCTTCACAAACGAGACGATGGGGGTTGTAGGAGGGATGCCCTCCACAATAGCGCCGCAGGCAATTTAAAAATAATCCGCATTTTTTAAGTGGTTTCAAATTTTAATGTGTTTTAAAAGACGTTGGAGTGCTTTACTGGATGGGATATTACACATACATATATTACAAACACAAATAACTAAATTATTACATATTGTACAATTTCACCTATGGGAGTGTTTCCTGACTAAGCAAACAGAGAAATTCATAGGTCAATGTATTAAGTTTTTTGCGTAAATTAAGATGATTTGCAGAGTATAATTATTAAAGCTGGTATTTCGGAGAGGGCTCCAGCCCCTTCCCCCCTGGATACGCCACTGAGCACAGTGAACGGATTGGGTGATTTCGTTCTTACTGCATCCAAAACATAACTTGAGTAAATCTATCCGACCTTGTAACTAGAGCGGTGATAATGGTCCCAGCTGTTATTCCAACAATTGTTTTACACTTCGTAGTCATGTTGTACGAGCGTGGTTGTAATAATGATAGTTATCATCACAATGTGGGGCTCCTTGAGCTTGCCTGGGTGTTGGTCGGTGTAATGTTGTTAGCACGATCTTGGTTACATAAATATTCAGTCTTAACTCTATATATACCTGTAACAAGGGTGATGGCGAGGAATGTCTTAATCATTGACTTTACAGTTTCTGTAGTTTCTAAACTGTTTTATCATTCTACTGTAAACACATACGTTCCATTATGTTTCGGTTCGAATTGTGTACGAAACGAATTAGAACTAAGTACTTGATTGAATGAAAAATATGTTGTATTTTTTTGTATGGTGATCATACATATAGAAGTATTGTATTTGTATCCACGAACGACCTGATACTCGTCTTTTTTCAATATAACTTTTGTTGTTTCATGTTTTAACAGCGTTGAAACAATGATTCATACATTTTCAAAAACCTCAAATATTATTGCACCAAGTATGAAGGAGATTACAATTGTAGGGGGGGGGGGGGGGGGGATTACCCGGTCGTGATTGTCACTGTAGTTCTTCTCTTTCAAATACGTATTATATATTTTACGGGCATTCATTCTTAATGTCGTTTGTTTTATAAAATTTTACTGGCTTCTTAAATTATAAGCAGGATTATGCTAACGTAATGTTACTGTCTTGACAGTGGGAATAGGTTATCTTTTATAAATATGCTTGTAGGTAGGCATATGGGTTTCCAGAAATTTCTTTCGTCATATTCATTTTGTTGATTACGATACTGAATACCAACGTTTTTGTTTTTCACTTTTACATAACGACATTATTATTCCATACCATATAGGGAAAGAAACCTACGTCCAGACCACGTTTCTTTATTCATTTAAAGTGTTATTTACTTAAAAATTAAAACAAACATTTTCTTTCACGAGCTTGTTGTTTTACCGCACTAAAGGGCGTCTTCAGAAATGAGTCAACGACAAAGATTGGAGGTTGGAGACAATCTAATTATCATTACTCCTGAGCACATAAGGCACGAACACTCGTTGGTTACACCGAGCACGCCCTAGGTGTTATCGCCATCAGTGCACGGGACACTGCATGCCGTGCGTTACACCCCCTCGTTACACTTCACGTACATACGTGCACCGTAAAACAGTTGGAGGTCTCCGAACGAGCACACGACACTGGCACGAGACAACGTGTTATGAATAACAACTAGAGCTCTTTCAGACCTTTTTCATGAAGCAACCTAAAAAAAAATCTCTGGGACTTTTGTATAAGATTTGTAAAATTTTTCATATCATACAATGATTTCTTTTAGTATTCGGGAAATTTTAGATTGGATATAAAATTAAAATTTTAGATCATAATAAATTCATCCTTAAAATATCTAGAATTAGATTTTCAAATTTTATACTTTCTTTTTTGTGTCTTAGATGCAAGAAAAAATAAATATTAAAAGTCCCAATGAATTTTCTTCGAGACAATATGTTTTTAAACAGCGGTCAATGAGGTCAAGTCATTTGACTAATCAAATACAAAAATCGGTGTTCGTAGATCTGAGTACGTCAGATCCTTTTCTAAGACACCTTTCATGCACGCTATTTCAACTAAAATCGTCCTATTCCTGACGTTCTTTCATTCATTCTTCCATTAAGTAAAGTACACACGCTTCATTCATTACTTACGCCCGGTTTGTTTGGGATTTTCGTGTATACAATGTACGGTCTTAAATTATCACTATGGACCTGTCAAGTAGATGGTAGGGACAAAAGAAGGAGGTAATTAAGTTGGTACTATTGAAATCGGCTGTTTCGTAAGCATGAGACAACTTACGTTGGGACAACTTGACTTAGCGTGTTTGGCACTCACCCCTTGACATTGGATCTTCACCATTCACAGTTCCCTATCGATTTGATATAGCACAATTAAAATCGTTTTGATATGAATATTCTTTACTTTATGTGGTCGTATGATGTACTGTAGATCTATATTTATATATAAGTGCTTGAAAATCTGGTACTAATAATACTTTCAAAATGTAACAATAGGGTACGCACCAACACCAAAACACAACAATGAAACAAATGAATTGAACCGATGGACAAACAAGCTGTCAAAAAAAAATATGAAGTTTTGAAGTTGGAAAAAACAAACGTTCGGAACGTTTACAAACTTTCAGATAGTTGCTGTCCATTACTGAACATAAATTTTAACTGGCGAGCAGTTACTATCGTCACAAATTGTTTATCCTCATTATTTTCAAAGATATTACTTTGACAGCTTGTTGTTTGTCCACCAGTTCAATTCATTTATTCCATTGTTGTAGTTCGGCTGTTACGTCAGTTGTGCGTACCCTATGGTATCTGCTGCCTTAAAAGTAACGCGGTTGGAGTGTTCAGTACGGCATAGTGTACTGGCAATGCATAGTATCACAGGAAGTCAGCAAAGGTACAAAGGTAACACAACTGTATAAAATGTACAACGCATAAAGTAGGGTACCTATACAAAAGGGGTTAATTATTTTGAGTGTCACAGAACATAAGTTATTCCTGCATTATACTTGAGTGAATTGTAATTCCTATCAGGCTTACATGAATGCCGAGAGGCGGTGATATCACATTACTTTTAAATTTTTTGTCTGTAAACAGGTTACCAGTAATGTCGGTGTTTCAGAAAATGCCACCGTTTATTCACGATTCGCGAAAATGCCGGTGTGAATCTAATAAATTACGGTCGTTTCACTAACTGGCCGGCGTCCGCAATATTTTAAACTTGAGCATTTTAATGAGAAGCTAGTTTCCAAATTCCGAGCTGTTAACATTCATCACGTGGTATAGTGTTAAAATTCCATTTTCACCAAACTTTTTTAATCTGCAGATAAGGTATAACGCCTAGATTGATTATGATCTCAAGATGCGCAATCTACAAAGCCCCACGCCCGCGGATACCCAGGGGGGACTTGTTGACTAATTTGACCCTGGTGTGCTTTGTTGACTATCAATCTAGGATATTGTTTCTATAATACTTGTTTTAATCATTAATAAAAATATCGTTGACAAGCTATAAGCTACCATTCTGCGAAGATTAAACGTAAATATTCTCTTTTAACACTATTTGTTTGGAAATATGAGCCTCAACAAACTTTAACGTACATGTTTCTATATGACATTGAGACATTAGTTGATGGAGGTTTTCGTGACCTATATAGATGTGAGCTGTGTTTTTCTTGGGTTATTTCGTCGTGTTGGTGCTGAGTTGATGTTACTCGACGTTTCGCCTCCCATGTTGGTGGCTTTTTCAAGACTGACAAATGGAAGACGATATGCTGCAAAGAGTGCATATACTCTTTATTTGTCAGTCTTTAAAACGCCACCAACATGGGTGGCGAAACGTCGAGAGGTCGAGTAACATAAACTCAGTATACCGACACGACGAAATAACCCAAGAAAATACAGTTGCCATTGACATGTTCACAACAAAAGATTATGCAAATGTATTGCATGATAATACAATATATTCTGATTTCTGAACGATCTTCCAGCGATCTAGACGAAGACTTCAACAGCTGTAGAGTAGGCGATGCGATGACGCAATAAAAGACAAGTTTCGGGTCGCCAAGAAGTCGTCTTCGGATCATTGTCACCTGAGACTCGTTCAGCCGCAGTGGCCACGGAAGTTAACAACCTCTTATGAAAAATTGAATCGTTTTTGCCTAGCAACGACCATTCACAGACAGCCACGTGGAATAGTTTTGATGATCGTGAAATCAATGTAATGTTCGCATAAACTCCATTAGATCAGACACGAACTTGTTTACATGAAACTATTATATTATTTTCGAAAAAAATGTAATACAAATTGAATTAATGAAAATCTACTCGATGTGTTTCCATTAAGCTTTTCATAATATAATATAATATCTACTTTGGTATGATTTGAAAATAAGTAAAGAATTTTTTGTTTTTTGGCCAAAACAAGTCGGTGATCAAAATAAATGTTTGAACATAACAATGCGATGGGCTTGTAACTGTGTTTATTGTAAGAACAAGAAAATAATGTTGGCAAATATGGCTTGCCTATGTTTTTAAAAATAAATGTAATTTGTATACGTTTGTATACTATAAAACATAAAATTATCAACTTTTTCTCTTTATCTCAAATATCATATACACATTAACGTTTGCTTTTGTTGAAACATATTGTATCCTATTGTAGGGTCAAGATTAGGCGAGTACATTAATGTGTTTTTGCAGTAGAAATCAATACAGGATGAAAGTAAGGTTTCTACGTTAATAATAGCAGCTCAAAAACAATACACTTGATTTACAAGGTCATTGTCAGTCAATTGAAGCATGCGCCGAAACTGACAAATTATTGAGCCGGATGTGTACACTATGTGTGTACGATTAATCTTGCGAATCTCGCCGGCTATATAGGCTAGTCTAGTGTGTAACACACTGAAGGATACGGTGAAGGTGAGTGGGAAGAAAGCCTACTATGCTGTCAATATAAAGTGATACCATTTCCAAACGTTCAATCATTTCAGGGCTGATTTTTTTTTGTCGGCGTCGTTTTGCAACGACGCTAATCGAGACGATGCGTGGGTGAGAGAATGGTTGGGCTGGAAGGAATGAGGTTGTGGTTCGAACCAAATGATTGAAATGAGTAAACGAATATCATGTTGTCTTCTCATCTTCATACATTACTCAACCATCTAGGAGTTACTGTGATAATATCTATCATCGGCGCTTGGTCGTGTGGATATAAGTGTAGCTACAATGAAATGTTACTTCGGTGGAGCTTTCACAGTATAGAATGCATTGCAGCACGTGTAGTCGAGATTCAGACGAGTGATAACATTTTAGTTTCAAAACATATTGTGGTTACTCATTCTAAGTTTTAATTGCTTTATGTTTCCATTTCATAATTTAAAAAATACTTCATTGTTTTGTTATTTTGTTGACGTTAGTAAGTTTTAAGTTTACTTACTTGTTCTTTATATTGTGGTTTCTAACTATAATTTATTTAACTGCCGTGCATTGGACATGAGTATTATAAATTAACTACTGGACATGCATTACGTGTCGCGTTGTTGGTATTTAGGCTATAGTTGAAAGTCAGTATATAGATCTGTATTTATTGTTTAGTAACTTTTGTGAAAAACGTATTTTATAGTCACTTTATTGAGGGGTGTAGTGTACCATTTATTAATTACTATCGTTGCAAAGACGGCTCCCTCCAAAATCATGATTTTCACGAATATATATAAAAAATACATATAGGCTACTATTCGAAATTGAAGTTTATTCTAGATTTTGATACACGTCATTGCCCAAACCGGAAATCAAGCATAATGTCTTGATGGAAGCAGTAATCTTGTAACCAATGATTACCAATAAACTACACATTATTTTAACTGAATTAAACAATCACATAAATAAAAAATAGACTAACACGTACCTTATAGTCAAAATGTGCATAAAACAACATTGAAAATAATTACAGAAATCTATATTTACATAATTATAATCGTCACCATTCACCAAGCAGTTTACCCACACCGTTTTATCCCAGTATCATCCGCGCCCACTTTCCTGCTCCGTATATTTCATCAGAAACTTCTTTCCATGACACATCCACGTTTTGCGACGTTCTGAACAGCAACACTGCGTTAATTAGAGTCAGCGGCCTTGGCGAGGTAGCCAGCTTGGTAGGTAGAGGTAGGTGTGGTGTCAAGTCTGGCCGGACAACTTGCCACTAGAGCAACATCTAAAAATAATGTAACATATTCAAAGAAGCTATTCTTCAAGTTCTAGAGCGCAACTTTAGTTATCATTGAAACCCGTCCTGTCTTAACGCGGTGACGTTTTCGAAGGCCAACGCGCGAGCGCGGTTTGTTTTATGTTTTTGATGTTTGTATTCGGTCGTATGAAGTGAGTGATTTCAAGTCTGATACAGTCAGCCCAAACTGATCAATGTCACTCTGTCATGTGACATTTATGATTGATTGCAAATATGGAAGTTTTCAAATTATGATGTATGAACATTGTCAAAAGAGCATCACTGACATATACATATAGCCTCTGTCACATGACAGATGTTTCGTATTTTGTAAATTGATTGTCACAATCGCTTACACTTTATAAAGCATCTTCGTCCAGTTTGCCTTCTAAAAATATGATTTGATTGTATAGTGCTTTTCAGTAGTGCTAACAGGAGATTGTA
The DNA here is from genome assembly GCA_945910005.1 of Isoperla grammatica. NCBI lineage: Eukaryota > Metazoa > Arthropoda > Insecta > Plecoptera > Perlodidae > Isoperla > Isoperla grammatica. The sequence continues at coordinate 117,400,828 of OX246737.1, forward strand.
AATTGTGTGATGGTAGCAAACACAAAAGTTTCAAACTGGCTTCAATAATACGTATTTTTTGTCGTATTTATCTGAAACTTGTAACAATTATTGCAAACATAATATTTTCAAGACGGTTTATGAAACAATTATTATCTATTCAAATATGTCGAACTGTCCATAAGTATCCTCCACTGTGAAAGTGTTTACATATTTAAAGATAGCGCATTTCATCATGGTTTCAAATGTACGTTGCCATTGTTTTTCAAGCATAATTCATAATATTATGTTAAATAGCAAGGATTAGTTTACTTTATCCTTCTAGGTATGTTTTGGAAACTTGGGCCATTCATTGAAATGTCCACATTCACTAATTCATTCACATGTGTGCCGCTCACACAATATCTTATGAATGATAACGATACCTCACGCGGTATTTCGCTCTTAAAAGGTAATCCTTACTATTCAGGTGGGTTTTACATCTACATAAATATCGGTTTGCAAATAAAGTGTTTATTGAATTGAAATATGCTTCTATGAATTTTGACCGCTCGTTAATCACTTGTATATTATTTATTGAGAAACGTTCAAGTTTTTAAGAAAATAAATAAATGTGGGTTTTGTACATGTACCTTTAGAGGTTTTTATAAACTTTTTCTTGAATTAGTACGAATTAAAATACATACATTTATAACCATTTCATAATTGTTCAGAATCACTTATTGTATTGTGTTGTAGTGGGTAAACAAGTACCTAACTCATTATTACGAGGGCGTCTTTGACCATCACCTCATCACCTTCAACCTCATCATGTAATAATTAACCTACCTTTGCATGTGATACGCCTGGATATAACTAACAATCCAGATAGTCTTCATATACATACCGTGGTTCTGTCTTTACCTACACGCAAAAAATACATGTTTCTCCCTTATCATAATGAATAATGATTAATGAATATTCCTTTTAGTGATAAACCATTAGTAAGAAGTCAAGATAAAAATATCTTCTCCTAATATATGCCACTAATACGAACACAACTCTTTGTTTTTAAGTTCTAAAACCGGTCCTTATCACTACATTAAACTCCTACTAATTTCAAATAAATTTATTCTACATTCTGCTAAACTACTAACACATTTTGGTGAGTTGGACTTGTCCCGTGTGTGCGTTGTAGATCACATCATTCAATACAAATTTCTCTTATTATTAAACCCTACAAAGAATGAACATTTTCGCTTCCTTGATCAACACAAACCAGTCAGAATTCTAAACACAGGTAGCTTAGTGTCCAAATAAATTCATTGTAATAGATTCAATGTCACCAGCAAAAAAAAAACTTGCCAAATGAATTGACAAAATATTTCACTTTATTTACATAAGGCACGACAACTTTACATTGAATATAGTGATAAGTCCTGTTTATTACTCCGATTCCGAAGAACACACACACAAAGAGTCATTAAGACATGCATCATAATGAGACCACCCCAGTCTATGACATAAACAGCTTGTAATTCAGATTTACTGTCGCAAACAGTATCGTGTCAGAGCCCACACAACTACGTAGCGACGCCCGCCTTACTGAACTTTACCGGATGTCGGGACTACGGGAGATCGGCGCCATATTATTACACTTATTATACACCCAACCGCACCTAAACGTTCGATCATTCAAAGCTAAAGGTCATTACCAACCAAGCGGGGATATAAATATATCATTATAATTTACCAAATCTGTGATTGATTAGTTCAGAAATATGTGGTGTAACGTAACTTACTTACCACGGAATGTAACCACATTTGTCCCTCGATGTGGTTATAATGCTTTGCGGTTAGGAGATATGAAGTCTTCACATAAAGAACACTATCTGTGACGTCACAGAAATGTATGACAGTTCGGAATGTAAAACTCAGTGATGCATTCTGTTATATTCTTGTGGTAATGTGGAAATTTGTATAATTTCGATATTACCGTCATATTCCACTCATCGCAACCTTGTGAATGAAACCTTTCGAAACTCCAGTTTAAGGTTAATCGGAATTGTGAATGAGTAAACTTCCTGAGGATAGGGTTAAGCTACTTGTTTTTATTGGGTTAATAAGATTGCATCCTCTTAGGAAAGATTACTTTAGATGCATAAGTAGGAATTACCTTTACTAAAAGGTATTGTGCAACAGTGGACTTCGAATACCGTTGAGACTTAGTCCTAATTTCCATAAAGATCCAGTTTCTATTAATTTGTCACACCATCCTGTAAGATATCGACGACCACCATGAAATTGAGATTAAAATAATATCCTACAAGGTTACTTCACAACTATTATTAAAGAATGTTCACATATAATTATTAAAGTGTTAAAATAACTACTGATTTGCTTTATTGTAAATGAACTACGGTGAACTGTAATAGAAACTAGTTTAACAAATGACGGACCCAAGAAAATAGAATCCCTCTTTCAGCATTTACAGTTACGCAGTTGCTATTGCATTTGTTTCGGTTATATTATTACACAACATGTGTCCTGTTGTTTTAAAACAATTCTTTTTTATTATTGCGCTAAAGTAGCCACTTAAATATTTGGAAAACAGGGTAAAGTTGCTACTATTCTCAGCTCTATACAAGATTACATAAAACAACGACCGGCTTTTATACTGACACAATTGTGGTTTTTCGGTTGAATAACTTGTCAACCCTGTACAAACATGTCACAAACTTAACAACAAATTGATAGAATTCGATACTCTATGAACGGTTACGATTTTGTAGTAGTGTATATAATATTTCAAACGGCTTTGACGATACTTTTGTTTTTCAGTCCGTTGTTGAGTGATATTCAAGAGTTGCTGATGCATGGATGAGATACCTTCGAGATGTAACCATTGTCCTTTGATTGGTCGTTCAAAACTAAAACGGTCGCTTGTTAAGTACGGAGAAAAGAGCTGTATTATAAATAATTAAGGGTAAAGGGGTGTCTAAGTCGCTAAATTAAAGATTTGTATTGATATCTTGACCACTCTCGGAGACACTGAACAAGTTATTCAAACCTGGGATTTGGCTTTGCGTCAGTTAACTGCAATAAAGAATGCATATAAAAACGTGTACTAATTCAAATTGTAATTGTTATAGATTGTTATTTCTGTAATTAAATTAAATTAAGTTATTATAAATTAGTGAATTAACAACATACATTTTACAACCGTAAAAATTACATTATTTGAAGAAATAAGTCCTAGCTAACAATCACTTTTTCAATATCTTGAAGCATTTTCAAGCTATCATTAAAAAAAAAAGTGCCGTTACTTTTGTACTACTAGAAATAATGCTTTAGACAGGTCTATGGCCATTCGTGTTTATTCTACTAATGTTTCACTCACATATCACATACACGTTATGTTAACGGGAATAACTGTGCGTATGTATCATTGTTGCTCTTGAATTGAACTCGAGCTTAGTTGCGCTACAGCTACACCGAGTGCGTGGGAGACGTACACGAGGTTGAGTGGGACGAAGTATGTAACATCTAACAACTCATCGTCTTGTACAAGAATTTGTTGCTATCGCCGATCAGATCTTGTGGTCAACTGCGGTCAAGATCCTGTATTTGACATTGGCTTTGGCACGATCGTCGCGATTAATGTTTCTAGATAAAGAAATACATAGGAAGATTAGAAATTATCAGTAGGGCCTACTTATTACATCAATACATATTATGCCTTCATGAATCAGTTCCAAAACAGGCTAAAGAAAGGTACTGGTTGTGGGTTATACAGAAATAGCACCAAATAGATGAGAACAAATTAACACTCTACACATAGATTGCATGTTTGCAAGATGCAGCAAAGAAAAGTCTTAGTACATCTTTTATATATTACTTTTCCATTTTTAGATACTCTCCATGGCGTGACAATTAAAATAAATATAAAATACAGTAACACATGAACAAAGTTATGATACATATCGTGCTTTTTAACGACGACTCGAGTTCCTTTCGATGTAGCAATATATAACGTACCCTGTTGCTGATATAAAAACGTGGTTCATAGCTGCTAATTCGGATGTCGTACAAAAAGGTTCGCGGCAGTGGTAGCCTAATAGGAGACGATTTATTGTTCCAAATATAATTGCGGCAAAAACCTCAACGACAGATAAAGATAGGACACCACATCACACAGACCAACAATGACTATTAGAGTTTGGGTTTGGGCGTTGCCTATGCAAATGTCGACTCGCGATCTGACAGCTTTGTTCTCTCATACAATTTATCACAATGGCAAACATAAAATAAAAACATTCAAAATAAATTACGACGGGAGATTATGTTTATAGCTCATTTCGTCTGCCGGTTACGTTTATGGGTAACCAAGCCCGACTAGATAAATATTATCATGGTTGGGTTATACGTTCGAGAAGTGCATTTTCTTCGGATCGTTAATCAGTTTCGTGGAAATTATTATGAAGCGATGCGATGGAACACGTCAGAACATTATTCACGCTTTGTGTTCGAGAAGACATAAAGAAATATATTAGCAAATTTAATTTGCCGTTTTTAAAATATAGCGATTTAAAACGACCGCAGAGAATCTTTGCATTCGGCGAAATTCTACGTTTTATGTCCCTGCACCAATTTTGAAAACAGGTTCTAGAACGTGAAAGGAAGAATTTGATCTCCAGAAGCGACATAGCTACACGTTTTCTATCTCATTAACACTCTTGACTTAAATACGGCTATCACACTTCAGGCAAGGCTGCTCTGCTATAATATATGTGTCTTTGGTCTAAACGGTTTCTTCAATAGTGGCGCCTATGCTTTGACGATGCTACACGGTAATGTACAAACTAAACTACAAAGTTACGTGAACAATAATATGCAAGGGCGAAGGCTGTGTGTCCCAGTTACTATAGACGAAAAACTCAGGGCCCGGGGTACACTCTGACAATTACTACATGCATTTTAAAATTGTTGCAAGGATAAAAAAATTGTCATCGCCGCGTGTTGCTTTGGTACAAAAATGTTTCAAAGTACAATTTGTAATTATAAACGTGTGTTTTACAGCCACAAATACATTCGAAAAAAGTGTAGTTAGAAAACCTAAAATAATCATTGAAACATGTCAACTTTTGTAAGAGAGCACTGTATACATTTTCGCGGGGAAGACACATTTTGTCTCCATGAGTCAAAGCACAGATAAGGGATTGGTCAAAGGTAATTCCAAGCGTCAGGCATCGTAGCTGAATGATAGGAGATTGAAAACTGACCGATATGACTCATATTTATGTCCGACTTCTTTTAATCTTATTCAAATGAGTAAATTCTAGAGCAAATGTAACATACACTGATAGTACGGTTTTTTATTACAGTTGTGTGTTATCACGCGTAGTTTTATGAGAAGTCGATCAATTCAAAACAATTACCTTCGTCGAAAACTAAAGAATCGTAATTCTTTACTAACTGGTTTCAACCACGTGATAGTATGAGTATTTTCGTTCACCCACACTATAAAGCTAAAAGTGAGCCATTTATTTGGCCCACCCCACATAAATTACAATCAACAGAACAAACCAGCAAATTAAATATAGTCCCCTTAGGGTCTACATACCATAATGGGTCCCGACAAAATTGTTAGCAGGTATGCCACAAATAATTATTCAAATTTGCTACAGACTCATGCTCAAGTTCTATATAGAGAGATGGAGGACGAATGAAGCTTGCATTCCACCCAGAACAATTCACAGCAAATGTAAATATGTCGGTTTATTTACTGTGTGTAATAATCTCGATTGGGCTTATAACAACAGTACTGACCTACTAAGTCCCTGCGCTTTTTTGCATGTGATGTAACGTGGTTGTTTTCAACATTCCTGTGGAGTTTCGTGATTCAAGTTACAAAGCGATCCATGATCGATTAGTAAAAAATGCTTTTCACTTTTTTATGTTTCTAAGCAACGAGATAAATCGAGAAGAGTGACTGAGGATGTTGATTGTTTCATAGCTTATATGATGTGCATGATGGCAAAATACGCGGCAAATTACGGCAATGATCAGGAGTTTTCGTTGAATTATAACAAAACAAAATGGTTTGTAGATATAACACTGTTAGACATACACGTTACCACAGATGAAGAATTACGTTACCGCTTGGCGCTTACCCTACCTCCTTATACAGACGTGATACTGAAGCTTCAAGAGCTTTTACCTGTGTAAGTTCAACAGTGTGTTTATTTTAATTAATCCTATCGTTAACAAGAATGTTTTTGTGTAATACTTTTAATATAGTTGGAACGAAATGAGTTAATGCGAGATAATTTTAAAAAGAAAAAGAGAAAACCGACAGAGACGGCTCAGTCTTAGCGCACGAGACTCTAATTCGGGAGGTCAGCAATTTAGCGTTATTTTGATAGGATTCCTTTCCAAACTACTTAAATACCCTAAATACTTATTGAAGCACAGACAACGTGGTTGTAGTTGCCTGAAGAAGGACAAGTTTTCTACGAAAATATTATTATTTTGGTAATTGGAAGTCTGCTTCTTCCATTTATTATTATTATTATTAGTATTATTACCAAGTAGTGAACTAACCATTTCTCAGTGCTATATCACACAGAGGTTTAGCTTAGTTCGGGAGATCATCGACCCCGAGTTCTTGTCAAGGTTTTCAAGTTCAAGTTCTACAGATGTATTTCATTATTTATGAATTTAGGGTACTGCAAAAGCTAAGATCATTTGCCAGCCCAAGAACAGGCTTTCTGAACTATTCCAATCCACTACATACCAAATTATAGAAGCGGGAGGGACAGCTAGTGAACAAAGAACGCTGGTGCAAGACGGCTCGGCACGTAGCGCACCCCTGTGTCTGGCTCGTCGGAGCTGCGCCTGGCGTGGCGCGGTGTCTTCAGGAGTCATCGACCGTCCTTCACGATCCTCGCGGCCTCAAGCCTGATAACTCGCATCGCATCGCATCGCCACCCTACGCCGCTCTCGTCAATGCCCACGGCTCTTGTACCGCACATACGTGTATCTGTATCACATCACCATCCGCTCTAAATATATATACGCTACGTCATGTAGCTTAGCTCAATTATATTTTTTGCCAGACGCAAAGAAGAAACAACACAATCATCTTCCAGTAGGTTTTTTAGGCTCTAAATATATACGTGCTACGTCATGTGCCGTAAGGCCGCTATTACAGTCAACAAATAGCAAAGTTATTTGTAGCAAATAAGCTATTTCGAGGATTTCAAAGGTTTTGATTGGTGGTTGCCATGGAGAAAACAAGCTAATCGATGAGTAAGTTGTTAGTGAGACATTGTAATTATTATTTAATTATTCTTTTGACAAAGAAGAAACAGTACATTTATTTATTTAGTTATTGATGATGATAATTCTTGTTGCTTTAGGTCTCCTTTATTGTAATGAGATGATGCTATTCGAGCCGATGATAGGGGTAGATGAAGATGAAGTATAATTACAAATTATAACTAGCGTTTTGTGGGATTTGAGCTCACGTCCCTGGAGCCACCCATACGTTTAGATCTTATAGCTGACCTCCGCCCCAACCACGATCAACATATTTATTTGTAAAAACAAAAATGAATCAGTCTTATAACTCGACATCCAAACCAAACCAATTAATTGTGATGTTAGTTAAGTTATGTATTCAATTCAACGTCAATATAATAATATAAAATTTAAAAAAATCTCATACATCTGTTTCCAAATATTAATAACATAAATAATAATATTAATATTAATAGTTTAAATTTTCTAAAGGAATTCCTGTATTTTGGTGAAAACCAGATGGTACAACATAGCAATCAATGCAGCTTATACCACAATTAGACGACACTGGTTGGCGTTAAAACACTGTGCAAAACTGTATCACTGATATTTGTAACTGATACTATATAAAACATAGTTAATTGTGTACCGTCATACATTGATGTTCTATTCGATTTACAAGTAATATCATTATTGTAAATCTACCCGTTTGGAATATCTCGCCATAACTTAATAAACACGTGTGAGTGATAGACAATTATTGCTGACGATAGCCATAAATGAGTAACATGGTTGATCAGCACTACGTTCATGTAACTCGTCAACGACATAAAACGATGAGCTTTTGATCGAAAGCTAGCCCGATATCGAATAACGCTGTCGCTGAAACAGCTGCGAAACAGTACGACTGAATATATTATAATGAGAGATGGAATGAAGTAATTACATAAGATCTGCACGAAAGCTCTATTTGGGGACAGCGACCCCTAAACGACGAACCCACCTCCCAGAGGCAAGTCATAAACAATAATTTACGTTTTACAATCATGTAAACAAACTTTTAAAATATATGGTTTGAATTGCACGCAATGGTTCTTCCTCGGATACCTTGCCGTTAGCTATATAATCGTGATGTGTTTTCTGGGAATAGTGTGTTAAATTTAGATCGTAGGATGATGGAGTCGCAAAACTAATTGCGGCTTTGTGGCAGTCCTCCTCTTCCAGGCTGAACGGCATCCAAACACACTTATTCAATATGCATGCTGCATTGAGCTAAGTTCACCAGATATGCCATGCTAGAACCAATAGAAGACTAATATTTTGTGCTGCCTGCATAGGTTGCTTCTTGGTGTGTGTTTTTAGAACAATTTTTTAAAAACTTAAATTATTTGGGTTCTTATATCGAATTCTATATAGCTTGAGCATGGATGTCATTTGGCGCTATTTCATCATCATCATCATCATTCATCACCAACTTATTCTTTCAGTTTGTGTTTTTGTCAGAGTATGAGACGTAAATCCAAAATATCATTTTTTGCTATTTGAGACTCTGAAACTGTTAAAACATTTATTCTTATAACTTTATAAATGCATGCGGGCCATGTTATACTACTTAAAGCAATACCAGAGATTTTATTAAATCAGTGTGCTAGACTAGGAGATTATGACCTCATATACCATAAACTCAATCCAGCTATGCCCATAAACAGCGTTACAATAAAATATAATAATTATTAATCATGATAAAATGACAAGATCAATAATATAACCCAGACATGATCTTACAATTAAACTTTCATTGCTTTCACATGTCAACCAAAAGCTGATTTGTTGCTCTATATATAGAACCAACACATATCGTCCTATCAGAATCCATACATAATCAATCGTGAAAAACATTAGCCAATTAAAAGACAAAGCACATATCGTGTTGCCAGCAAAGCAAAGGTGAGATAAAGTTGCAGGTAGCAGTTTAGTGACGTCATGCGATTAGTTCTTGAGCCACTTGACATAATATATTGCCAGCTATATTTCGGCGTAGCCACCACACCTTTGTAAAGAGTAGATGTTATTTCTTGTCCCAATTATTACAGATAGATATAATAGTTTCTTAAAATTCATAACCAAATCTAAGGCTAACATTGTAAATTGTAAATAGAGTTATTTACTGTTTATAATTTATTGCAGTTCCGCTCTGTTAATTTAATTAGCATATAAGATGTAATTATTTTGTTTGTCGGCATTAATAGTTTTTTTATTTGGATAATTAGATAGTTGACTAGCAAATAGTTAATATCAGAAAGTTGTTTGTTTGTGTTTATAACATTAAATAGGTACTTCAAAATATACATTACACGAATACTTTTAAAATTCTAAATTATGAGCGATCAGCAGTAAACAGAGTCTAGACGGTAACATACGCTTGCATTATTATCATCAATTGTGATATACTTATTTCCTCAGTGACGATGCTAAAATTTGGAACCTTGACTCTACAATCTACATAAGTGCTTGTATATTTTGGGCACCAGGTTACAGGCTCTACACACCAGTATGAAATACAGTTAGTGTTCGGAGCCTACAGGGTTGGTTTAGTCGCTTTAAATAAGTCCCCCAGTGAAAGTCAGTCTTGTTACTGAGTGGGTAGACTCTATAAATACGAATTTATTTTTTATTTTATTTATTTTATTTATAAAGATCTGATAGTTTACTTCTGAAAGTCGTGATATCTATCTGCGTAACAACCACCAGTGCAAGGTAAACTACAAATACAGTTGCCACAGGCGTTAGAATTGAGTCAAAACGTGTCTTATGACCAGATAGTCTGAAGTTATGGTTTTAAGTTATGGTCGAGGTAATTTTATATTGCCTACTTTAAAACCCTAATTAAAAATTATCATCTCAAGCATGATGGACATTTCCGCCTTCATCACTGTACACAGTTTTGTTGCACTCAAAAATTATAAATAAACCAAAATAATCAGGGGCCATTTTACCGTATGGCTACATACGCTCAGCATTTGATTTTTATTAAACCTTTCTATTTTTTAAGTATCATAGGAAGTTCCTCACCACACGACCAAACGATTACAATGATAAAGTAATTGAAATTACAAAATAATTATTTTTACAGCCGTTGTTGATGATGCTACCTAACCGATTTGCATGGTCTACCTTTACTTTTCTTGAATGTCATCGTGCCTAATTATTGTTAGATCACCTGCTTGATTGCGCATGCGCAGCGCAACGAGTTGCAATGACTTATGACTAACGCATCCGGCAAAGACATTGAAAACGAAGAGTGAACGAATTGGTTCACTGGGTAACAACGAAGATGCTCTGACTAACAACTTTGGAATGCTATTTTTCATCCGTCTGCGAAGTATTGTTTTTTTTTCAGCCCATGATTGCACAGTTATGAAGGCCACTTCAATGACCCTGTGATACGTGTAACTGCAATTTGAAAGGAATTTGAGTGTAAAATAGAGCAGTTATGGGTTGTTACGTGATCATTCTGGAATCGAGTAATGCTATTGGTTGAAACTCTTTTGTTTTACACCAGACCTTCTAATATTGTCTTCTTTGTCCAGTATATTAGACAAATTACCTAGGCTCTACAATAGGACGATTGTGGATGAAAAAAAACGTGGCTTTACAATATCTGGGGGGGGGGGGGATTTATGCGTGAATATTTGTAAAGTCCTCCATGCTTTGGACATTACGCGGGGCTAAAAAAACAATGCAACAGCAAGTTAGGCAGAGTCGATAAAGAAGTTCTCTCCCTCCCCTCGAAAAGGGAACTTTCAACAATAATAAACCGGAAACACAAGTGCTGCTATAACAGTAGACGAAGATTTTAGTGTTATGTTATCAATACTTTCATACATCACTCTTATTTTCATGAGCTGATAAAAACAAACTGTCACTCTCTATAGTATATACACTTAAATGAGAAGCTGCATGGAGTCACTAAGCGAGTACCGCGAACTACAAGTTCCGTATACTCCTCCTCATCAAACGATTACCTGCTACGCATGCTAAAACATTTAACCTGTCTATTCACGAGTAGAACAGGGTGTTAAAACGTTACATTAAACACCACTACAGCTGAAGCACATAACATTTCCCCCGTATAAGTGCAATGTAGAGAATGAATGCATGTAATGTAATTGAATTGCATATCGACATCGTGTTTTCCTCGGCGGCGGTTACTTCTAGTGTAGTGTCCGTGCAGAAATCATTGACGCTGCCCCACATTCGATTCAGGTCAATTCCTGATATGTGTTGGCTAACTACCGCATAATTGCAACCGACTGCAATCCTCTCCCGCTCCGCTGCAGCTCCACCCGCGAGCCAGGCAGATAATAATGACGATTGTTATACATTACAGCAATTTGCCGTCTTGAGTTACAGAACCCAGCGTTTAGGTGTATCTCATTCTGAATCGAGCTGTGCCGTGGGGAAATAGCGGTGATCAAGTCAGGAAAGTGTGGTTATTTTCAAGATTGATTTGATTATATACGTCATGTGTTTGCTGTTCAATGGCGATGGTAGTTAACATATCTTGGATGATAGAGTAATTTTAGTACCTGTTTGTATATTCATCTCGAAGCTGAACGTGGTTTAGTTTACTTTGTGTACTGATACTTGCTAATAATAGCCATAGATAATGGGGTGGAAGAATTATGAAAGTATTATTTCACCTGAAGACAGGTGTGCCCTCATGGCTCATCGTTTGTACAACAGCGCGTGCATAAAGACGAGGGTAGAACTCTTTTCAAACCTGGTTTACTTCTACTATAATTTAAGCGGCTTAATTTACAAAGGTAAAAATATTGAAGGAATTTTTTTAACAAAAATTGGCCAATAGGTTCATACACTGCAAAATACATGCAAATAACACGATTTACTTCAACAAATGTAGTTGCGTTGGCTGGTCTGATGTTATAGCTGGCACAGCAGTAGCACAGGCAGTAGGTAGAACTCTTTTTAAATCTGGTTTACTTCTACTATGCGACGTAATAGTATCCTTTTTCAGGTAACATTAACTACGGGTAACAACAACTTTATATATTTGGATGTGTTTAGGAGAAAAAATAATTCCAATCTTGGTCGTCTATTAATAAATACACTTTATAATCGAGGAAAACCTCAAGACAAACCTTTATAGTCAACATTGTCTGTATCGGGAATGCAAACCACAAGTTATGTCTCATACGTATGTTACTAAACTGTCAGCACAGATAACGTGCTGTCAGTATGATCAACCAAATCCAAACCGATATTTAAAATAGAGTTTTGGTCAGCAATGTGTCTAGAAACTTGCTTACCCGTTCGAGCTCGGGGTAGAGTATATCCAGGTAGTTCTGCCTGTCGTACTAGTGAAATAACCGACATTATTTGAATTCGATGTTACGTGAGTCCTTAGACAACAATTATAATGATCATTATTATTTAAGAGTTTGTAATTTGATTCTAGAACTGTAACTATTGTATTTCTAATACGATATATTATATCCATTGAGTCACGACATTCAGAAGGTCGTGTGCATCTTCATGCTTTAGTGAAAGACCACCGCTGGTTTTGTATAGTTACGGTTATTAGTCCAAGAATCTACATACTCGTTTTTCGTAATTGTTTATTACAGTCATTTTGGCATATTTACTATCTTACATTTGCATTATTAATTGCTCAGATTTTGCAACAGATTCGTATAGTTAAATGATATACACTTAAATTGTGTCTTAAGGCTACATTGATCATAAGAACAACATCGTTGCTCAGGAATGTTCATCATATTATGATAATGTAGACTTATCTAAATCCTATAGCTATTATGTAAAACAAAATATACTTACACACTTCTTCACGCCAATTATGCCGGTTCCTCTTTGTAAGTAGTAATAAAACAGCTCGAAATTATGGTGTTCCACTTTTGTTTCGAGGATGCTACTCAACACTTATAATTATCTGTGAGTTTGTAGTTTGTACTGACTACATATAACACATTTCAAACATAATCAATAGGGTTGCAGATTTGTGATCACTTTTATATTCTAATATAACAGCCTTCTCTATATATTAGAAACGTTTCTAATATACTGTGTTCTTACTTTTCCGAATGTTGTCTAGCATTATATTATGCACTACAAAACCGTAGTTTAGCGCAGTTATAAGTGATAAGTGGTATTACCTTTCACAATTCATTCGATACATTAATATTTTTATTTTTAGCTCCATGCACAGCATATTTCCCATATAATTAGCAGTTAACCTTTTTTGTACCCTTCGTTCTTGGGGACATTGAATGATTACCAATTATTAACTAAATGACAATGACCAAACCACCATAATTGAAGTTCACTTTCTAAATATGTCACCCCCCCCCCCTCTCCCCCTGCTTCCTCCCTATCTAAAATATTCACATGATCAAATTAATACAACTACGGCACTAAGGAAACATTTACTTTTCAATTTCGCGTCCGATATTTATTTCTACCTGAACCCTGACGAATCCCTTGGGTCACTGACTGGAACTAACATTAGTGTGATGTATTCAGCCAGAATGTGACCATGACAGAAGTCACCTTTTTTTAGGCGTGGGTCATTGTCTTTGGTGAATGATTAGATGCAATTAATCATGGAACAAAAGAACGTTAAATGCAACAAAAATGTGTTGTTGTAAAAAAAAACTTTGTAGTAGTAACAGCTATTAGCCTTAACTTCTGTCTCAGTGTTAGAACAATAGAAATGCCATTGGCCAACTATTTATATCAAAATAGGTACAAAAATATTCGAGATATTACTGTCGTTGTGTGTGATAAAAAATGTAGTGTAAGCGATTTGTTTAGAGTGCATTCCTACCATTCTGAGAACCACATAGCAAAAGAGGTCAGAAATGTATTTAATTTATCCGCATAAAAAGTATAATTTTAAACTGTTAGTTTCAATGGCAGCCACGGGCACGATTCACGGTAGAAGATGTTACCACTGCTAATATATTTACTACCATAAGGTTTTGTAGACAGGCAAATTATTAGATACGATTTTTTGTAATTGTAAGCATATTATTATAGACTTAGCACGGTATGAATCAAGTAGATTTACATCTTGCGATTTATTTGCCCTTCAATACAGCGATTATCAGTCAAGTGTGATCAATCTTCTGTAACTTTGAGCTTCAGTATTGCTACCGCTTGTCGACAATCTAGATTTTAAGCAAATACGTCAGGTAGTGTAATTTATCATTTTGCACTCAAGAAACATTTATATTAAATTTATCATGATCAAAATATACATTGAAAGTTGAAACACAGATAATATGGACAACAAAATTACACTACACGGGTGAAAAATGCAATACACTTGTCACGTCTATTGTTACAGTGGGCCTATGTAACCCACTAACTGTGTGTTACTTTTGTAATGAATATCGCAGTCGTCAACTTGATTAAACTGATTGTATTATCAGGCAATATAAAAAAATGTGTCTTCTTTGCCAGACGAGTATAGTTTATTGTTAAGCTACCAGTACCAGAAATACACTCAAATTTTACTAAAATTTTTCGTGCGACAGTTGCCCACACAACGAATAAAAATAACGTTTCATGTATGGGTAGTGGTACTGTGTACAATTATTCTGTCAGCAATTAATATGCGCTATGTTTGCGGTTTGCGCTATTTGTCGACCGATTATCACACATGACACTAGAATTGATTACACTCACCGCAATGCTCACCTTTCCAGTAGACTACTGCGTTATGTATGCAAGATGATACAAAACTAAACGTCATGCTGTGATAGTTGCAAGTCCCACGTATACTAGATGAGCTGAGTAATAATAATAATAGCGGATCTAGAGAAATTGTTCTTATGTAAGTAGAAGTTCTTGTCGCTATTGTAATAAGTTAGAATATTCTGGTCTCCGAGAATTCAGTAACAATTAATATCTAGTCAAGTTGAGTAAGGAAAATTACGTAAATATTATTACAAGAGAAACGGTCTGTGTGACGCGTTGATAAGCGAGGGGATAAAAATTTACTATAAAATGTCTCTCAATTTTTCTGACATTTATTTTGAAAAACATATTTCTAGTAACTGTTTTTAACTAAGTAAATTCTTGACCGACTGTCACAAAGGTCGAAGATCATGAATCTTTCTCTCCGTTCGACCGCTATCGCGAGACAGAAAAACAAAAACCAAAACAAAACGAGTTCCACACAAGTAGAATGGAAACGCACGCTTCGCTCGTTTAGAGATAGTAACTCGAAACGTAGCTTAATTTTTAAACACGGTATTTCATATTCTTGAACATTTCTTTTCGGGTATGTTACTAAAATGTATTTATAGCACGTATATTAAAGCGATGAAGATATCACATATTTCTGTTACACCTATTACGATGCAGGTATTTCCATTACCATAAATCGTGGCTTGTAATGCGCGGCACGCTGCTCGGAGCGACCGCATGGGGTCACTGCTGTCGCTGTTGCTGTTGCTGTAATGGACAGCACGACACGATCACAGTTCACAGTGCACAGTTCGTAGCGTTGTTTTAAAGACATTTCTCCAATAACAGAGAAGATCAACACTATTTAAGTTGTCATTCAAAATAATAAAAAATAAAAAAATATTGTACCGGGTTTCACCAGTATCGGTTATCTATTCTCAAATGTTACCAGCTGATTGGATAGCTTGCCTATTTTAACGACATAAGCTTGTAGTGGAATAATGTACCAATACCCGCAGTCAACCCAAGGGTACGTTGCACGTTATGGAGAAAGAAAAGATTAGGTTAGGTTAGGTTAGGTATTCTAGGCCCCCAATTTGTCTTCTTCGCAACGTGTAAATACAATTCCTTTGTGGAAATATTCTGTTTAAAAGCCTTCTAATTTTTTCATTTACACCATTGAATGAACGTTCATGACCAAACCATTTGATACTTACCACTTGAAATGTAGGCCTACTCTAAAACTAATTCAACGGAAGAACTAAATTAAAAGAGAAGCTACACAATTTTGCTGTTGCAAGCAACAAGGTATTAATTATCTCGTTATGCACTTGTTTACTCCCTTAACTTAAGTTAAGTAGCGTGACCAATTCAATTGTCTATAATGGCTCAAACCTTAACAGTGAGAACAACAAGAGAGCATAGCTAGCATTGCTAACACTGGGTTGCGTGAATAGGCGGGACACGGGCGTTATTCTAGTGACGCCTTTTTACAGATATGGTGTTAGGCATTATTTGATTGCTACCTACTAATATAAACTAGTAATTACGTATTTACTAGCAATCCTGAAAATGACGATTTTAAATATTAAGAAGGCAATATTGAACACTTTTACTAGAAATAAGTGTTTGTAGGATTGTATGTATAGTAGTTAATTATTGTGACGTTGGTCTTTTATGTATGTTCGAATTTAGCATTATTTCACATTTGTTATTTGTTTTATGCATCTTTAATTAACACTGAAACTGATATGACAAACTATTTTAAAACTCGAACCACAACTGCACAGAAACACATTCCCAAATCACAAAGTAATTATTTCGAAAAAAGTCTCTCCTGAGATTGAGAGGCACTCCTCCTTTCCTTAACTCTTTCTTCTCTCTTGTTCATACACGTTCTTTAATACATACCGTCCATACCTCTGTGTGTCTGTATAATTCCAATCCGTTCATTCTAAAAATATCTATACATTACTAACGTTAAAAACAAAAACAAACATTTCTTTAGCGTCATTGCATTGTTGGTTGGAGAGATAACTAAGTTTAAATTCCTGAAACCAATCAATATTGACGTATCAAAAAACGCACATTCTTTAATGTGTATACATTGTTTACAAAACAACATGATACGTCATCACATTATTATCAAAAGGTCATCATTGTCTTACAAGAAGTGTTGTAAAGAAACAACGCAACTTCTCAGAACAATTTCCCTATCGTACCAGCGTTGAAATCTCCGTCGGACACGTCATCATAGCTTCCATCTAAAACTGCATCAGCTCCATGTTAAATTCCTTCGACGTTCTATCACTTTGTATCGGACCTCGAAGCCGATCCGATTGTTCTAACTAAGGTATTCGTAAGTTTATTGCCGCCTTCAAGTACAAATTGTAAATTACTAGATCCTGAACCGACCGCTAAACAAAAGACAATACAGAGGTTGTGTTTGCGATGAGGTTGTATCGTGATAGTAATTACAGACACGGATCACGGTCATGCAGGGTAGGATAATGGCAGGGAGTTAGAATTACAGCTTTATTCATCAACAGAGTCACCGTGTACATGTCTATCATACAGTTGGGTGGCCGCATCGGCAATTAACATTTTTAGTATGGCTAAAACTCACCTCGGTCTGCAAAGAGATATTTAATATTTTTCGCATCCGGAGTTGAAGACAGAGCAAGGTCGAATAAGAGATTATGGGTACCAAAATAATTATCATTACGTTTAATGTAACAAGCTGTGTGGGGGACGTGCTTGTGTAGCAATTCGATCCAGATTTAATTTTATGTAATTTTAAGGGACGTGAGCGATTATCATCTGGATTATTTCAATTTTTAATGTATAATTCATGAAACATATCCATTAACTAAAAAAAGACTAGCATTTAATTTTATGTAGTTCTTTGTCGTGTGGGTTTATTCCTGCAGCATGCCCAGGTTTCGATTCCCGGTTTGGGCTGGGAGTTTTTAATTTAGTTATTTGACTTCAATCTTGGTATTGATGTATATGCATGCAAACGGAAACTTTGGAGACAAAGGAAGCAAAAAATATATGCTATTATGTCCCCCTGTGAAAATTAATTTCTGGTAGTTGAGGGGGTTGACAATCAAAACGAATGTATTTATTTCTTTTATATTATATATCTGTTATATCTTTTATACATTAACAAATTTTTCTTAATTATACCGTGAGATATTTCTGAGGTAATGATAACTCGCTTGCTTTGAAAATATTTGCAATATATAAGGCTCCACATTCCTTTTTGTTTATATTTTACAACAAATGGTTCGCTTTTTATGGCGCTGAATCGTTGTTTCAGGTTTAATCCAACCTTAACTAAGTTATTAATAATAATTGCGGTAGTTCTTACTTCTTACACATTGTAAGCTATATAATTTTGAAATTTTTATAATTTACATCGTTCTATCTCAAACCTTTAACATTGATTGAGATTGAAATTGACTTAAGTACTTCGAGGTGTATCTGGGTTTTGCAACTCGTTTATAAGTATAAAGCTTATTACGGTAAGAAAAGATAAATATACACGTCATGTGTATTGATAAATGAAAAAATCCGCGGATGCAAACCATTCGAGCTAAAAATAGCCAAATAATTAGTGCATGCTTCTACTTCAAGTTTTATTAGTTTTGCTGTGAAGTACCAAATAATAATTAGTTTTATTATACTTTATCAGAGTTTTAAAGTACTTTCGGGCATTTGAGATTCTCCAAGAAGATAATATCAAGTGCTTTTACTCAAAACAAAATTTTACATAGCCACAAAAAGAAAATATTAAGCCGATTTTAATTAAGAATTAGAAATTGTTTTTTTGTTAGGTACAAAAGATTTAAGACTTCTTATCAACAAAGTTTCAATTAATCAAAAAGTTAATTATTTATTTCAATAAGGAGCTAGTTAATTATCGGTGTGTTAGTCTAAGCGTTGTTCGGTGTAGCGTAGCCCAGCGATGACCGCAGGGTGTTGCGGTAGTGGTTGTGAAGACAGAAGACTGAAGACCGGAGTGCGAAGGCGTCCTAGCGACTCTGCAATAACAGCAGAGCAGAGAGAGCCACACCCAAACGCACAACGCAACGGCCAACCAACATGACCTTCACCCGACCTTCACTCCCAACCTTCGAAGCCTTGATGATTCGTTCTTCTGCAAGAGTTCCTGGTGACAAAACCTAGAGCCCTGACCTTACCACGCTACTGGTGTGATTAGCCGAGATAGTACTCGATAATTTCTATTATTAAAATGGAATAGATTCAATTAGGGCGTTGATATGCCGTGCTTATAGCTACACCTGGAAAAAACAATGGTGATAGTCATTTGAAGGTAAAAGCAATTGCAATGCAATTTAATGAATTACGTAATTGAATTAGATCTAATGGTAGAGTACACATGATGGGTCTGAAATTAAATCACACCAAGTTTGAATGGGGAAGATAATGATTTTGGTGAATCAATTTTAGAAGTTATCTTTGCAGATGGCGTTTCGACCACTTTAATTCTAATGAATTATAAGTTCATTGTTTTGTCCAACTAAATCATAAGTACATACTTCTTCAACCACGAGGAGATTTCACTACCTGATGATGATTGGTGGATGAGAGAATGGTATTGACTTGATTGCTTGGATGTCTTCACCAAAACAACAAAGCGTAGACCCATGAATTACTAAAGGTAAAATTTGTACCTGGAAATGATATGCTTTATAAGTCTGATTCCGAATTTCTAATGGTACTGCATGTATTTATATATACTGCTTTAAATCAAATAGGATATTTTAATTACGGTACTATTTATACCTGGTGTTCTTAAAAAACATAACATTTATCGTATGCCAGTCCTTGTCATAAACACATTTAAATAATCATTTGACAAAATGGGAACACGAACAATTTTAACATACCGCTGTTTGTGTGAACAATTTTGCAACTTATGAGAAACGCAACAAGCTCAAAGTATAGCACTGAATCTTTGAACGGGTACACGATGAATATTTCTCCTAACTCAAGATGGTGTATTGTTACTTTTGGATTTGTTGTTTGGATAAATGCTGAATTAAATAACCATTTAGCTACCGGTTCATATGGGCGTTCACCTCAAAAAGCAGGTCCACCTACTCTGCAGAACCATCAATGTGCAGAACATGCAATTTCTCTTTGCTTAAAATTGCTTAAAAATGCACAACAATTGTCAAAAGGTAAAACCAAAATATGTCATTTTTGAATAGTATTTTGAAGCAATTATAATCTACAAAAATCGGGCTATTCGCGGGTACTTGGACATAGAGCCTGAAAGTCGTAGATCTTTTGTCGCTGTTCAACTCGGCAGTCCTTGAATCAAAAGTGTTACTCTACCACGTCACTCAAACGGCATTTTCTCTATTTGTGTGTGTCAATGCTTGTCGTGTCACCGCTGCAGGATTTACAGATAATAACGCGATAAATCATTCATATTATTACTACAAACAAACACGGAAGTAAACATAATCTACCTCAAGCTCCTTTTACTGAGTGAATTTTTAATTATACATTTTATAAAGTTGAAGCATGAAGATAATTTGTAAGCAAAAAAAATATCCGAGTTTACATAACACAATCGTGAAAAATATTATACCTATTGCTAAGTTGGCAATGCCAAACTTCGATTATACGTTTGTTTCTCGTCAACGTGGGAAAACGTT